>OU824205.1:17424381-18046810 GCA_917499995.1 Ichneumon xanthorius | reverse complement strand
AAATTAACACAAGGTGAAAATGCACTTCCTCCCGAGTGGCATATACGCCATTTTTTCCCGACTATGCTAAAAAGTGGGCATATTTCTATGACTGGATCGGGAATGAAATTCCTCGAAAGTGGAGATTGTTCGTGGTTTTAGCCGAAAGCACGGATTACCGTAGCGATCCCATTGTAGGTACATCGCGAAAATGCTAACAAGTGTTAGCCCGTCCGTTCGGGCGGTCGACTGATTGCAAACAGAGAGGCAAGCGGCGAGGGTACGCAACATTGAGAAATACGTCACCCTGTCGCCCTGTCGCCCTGTCACCCTGTCGCCCTGTCGCCCTGTCGTCGTCGACGTCGGCGTCGGCGTCGGAACATGTTTTCGACGACGCAGTATTCAGTAAGTTTCAAAGTAGGTACAATGTACATTGACGCTGCCGAGAGGGTACCACGTATGGAAAGAGAAAATATGGTTTGAGCCTCGCTGCAGATTCTACAGAGCAGGGGATCGATCGATGGCGTCGGGACTTCGGACACGACGATGATAAGTGAACGCGGCAACGGAGCGGAGCGGCTCTCCGCAGCCGCTGCTGGCGCCCACGGCGTCATTTCCTCCTGCTTTATTTCTCACTGGCACACCGTCACTGCGAGATTCACGCTGCTACAAAAGAATTACGAGTAGAAGCTTTTGAGACGAGATGTACCCCCCGGTGAGAGAGAGAGAGAGAGAGCGAGGGGGGGGGGGAAGCGCGCCTGTCCAGTCTCCCGATTCAAACCCTTTAGATGCGGTTCGAACATAAAAAAACAACAACAAAATATAGAAAACGACAAATTTCAAAGAATCGACGACAACGGGCGGTTATTTTATGCATTGCCTCGGGGGGGGGTCGTTCATTACTTTATCCTTTTTGGGAGTTTGAAGAAGGATAGGAAGCAGATAGGAAACATAATGGCAATTCATAGGCAATTATTCTATTTACTCCTCCAATTTGGAACGCTGAAACGAAGTTGCTGAAACAAACATTCAATTTCGTCGCGTGTTACCCACTTATTTGCCCTCCTCTCGGTGTCGTCCTATTTATTTTTCTTTCTATTCTTTTAAATCTGACAATGGATTTTATTTAATTTTTGTCTCGTCAAACTTGGAAGGACACGGGATAAACTTTCCAAGAATAAAGCTTGAGTTTGTCCCCATCGATTTTGCTCGTTCGTTCCTGAAGCGTCGCCCAACGAAGGGACATGAAAGGACATGGAAGATGCTCTTCCGGCTGAACATACAGGGCCACCGGGACGGATTCAATTGAAATTTTTCAAATTCATCTTCCGGGGGGCTTTTACAATTGTACGGTATCTCGACGGCAGCGACGACAGTATGGAAAGAGAAATTCACGGGTAGAGTCGTGCGAGTCGCGGGACGATTCGAGTGAAACAGAGAAAAGTCCCGCCGCTGGGACAGACATCGGGCGGTAGAGGCAGATTCAGCGTTGTGTCGCGTATCGACCAAACGCGACGAGATAGCGGAGAGAGGCTACGTTCGTGTCCCTCACACACACGCACAGAGAGTCAATGAGCTATGAGGAGAGTCGGACAGGGACGATTCGAAAATTACTGCATAGTAACAAATTCTTCAATGCAGAATAAGTTTGAAAGAAAAAATGCCCGCCAACATAGCTGCTTAAAATCCTTTACAAGTAGATATCATTTTATTATCGTCGATTTAACGAAAATTTTATAGCATCGAAGAAAATATATATATATATATATATATATATATATATATATATATATATATATATATTACACTCTAGACGGTGTATGTGTTGAAGCATGTGTTGAAACATGTGTTCCATGACGATAATTCAAAGAGTTTCTCGATAACTTGTCGCGAGTTTACACAACGGGCGTACATGTTACTTTATCGTCCGTGCCAGTCACCCCTGGTAGGAACGATCGGTTCGTCGGAGGGGCTCGGACCCCTCCAATTCTATAGTAGTTTACCGTGTGTACAGTTGAATATGCAGTTTTTTTTTTTTTTTTTTTTCTTCAACAATATCCCCTCTATCGAAAATTATACAGTGGGAGAGTTGCAACAACAATCTTATTCTTCGAGCAATTTTTCTTCGTTATCTGTTTTTACGTACACTAAACAAATATTTTTGCCCGACTACGCTAAATAGTCCACATTCTGCATGCCTGCAACGGGGTCGGAACGTTGTCGATTCTTGACCAGCGGGCCGAAAAGGACTTTTTTCCCGACTACGCTAAAAAAGCCCTATTACAATCAACCACTTTCCGTCCCCATTGCATCCATAGAAATGTGTTTTTCCCTTGTGGCATAATAATACACTATTGTAAATTTTCGGTCCGGCACGACGACGATCGTATCCTAATGATATGACGTTCAATCATGGAGTTTTGAAAAATTAAACATTATTAAAATTTATTTTTATAAATAAAGTTGAAGAAATTCGCTACAAAAAAGTCTCAACATTTTTTTCAAACACGTTCATAGATAATCGCATAAGGCATGAACTTGACGCCGCGCGCCCTGTAATATACGCTACGGAAGTTGGCACTCGAAGGTTTAAAACTAATTAAAACGTGAGTGACGTAAGTGGAAGACACGCATAATGCTTTCGATAAGATAAGATGAAACAATAAAATAACATGACGCGATAATGAAAAAACGGCCCATTAGACATTCAAGATAGATTTTTAAGCGTAGGTTACGTACTGGCTTTTATAGTGGGCGATAATCATAACTCGTTAATTACCCGTTTGCACGCGATGCAGTCCAAACGAACCACGGTGCAAAAAAAAAAAAAAAGAACAACTAACTATCGCTCAGTTAATTCAATATAGAAAATAGATGTATGTTTATGTACAACGCCAGCAGGCATTTCATCAACATCGTCAACTCCCATAAATCCGATTGAAATTTTTCTCGACCTAATCCTAGCTGGGATTCGTGTCTTAATCCAGCGATTAAAGTCCTGGAGCTTGTGTCGATATAAAATTTTGTAATACCCTCGTAACGAAACGAGCATATTAATTCGACGGAATTTCACTGGTATGCCGACGATGGAAAATACCTCTCCAAGTGATACGGTGTGCCCTGTATGGTGAAGAATAAGAATGTACGCGAACGTACGTCTTCGTCGTCGGCACGCCTGATCTCTTATTTTTCGTAGGCGCACATAGAGTAAAATTTTTGCCCGGTGTGACGAACACTCGGGCGTGCCGAGCTGGCAGAGTGGAAAAAGAGAGAACGAGGGATAGAGGAAGAGAAGGCGTCGGCGGAGCACCGGCGTCCAGACGATCGACCCAGCGCGGCTCGGCGACCATCAGCCACAGCAGCACCGGTAGCTACCACCAGCGGCTAACACCAGCAGCTAACAAACCGAAGGTAGCAAACCGAGATTCTCGCTTGGCGTGCATCGTCGTTGAGGTTGACGATACCGCACTAACTGCGCACTAACTGCGCACTAACTGCGCACTAACTGCGCACTCATGTGCCCTTTTCGCTTCCAAGCCCCAATGAATTTTCTTTATCGTTGCGAGACTCCTTGCTCCCGATTGCGTCGACGGTCATTGTAGGCAGTAGTCATACATTTACACTTCTCAAATTTACCGATTTTGCTTCCTCACAGAGGAAGCTTTGTTATGGTGAAAACAACAACAAAAATCAAGTTTTTAATGAAAACGTCTTCAGAATGTTCCAAAACATCGAAAAATCACATTTAAAAAAAATTTTCCGATGTATGTATGTATGTATGTATGTATGTATTTATTTGTGTGTGAATCGGACGCGAAAAATTCACACCGCTACAACTCGAGAACGCCTCGACCGATCAAGCTGAAATTTTGCGCACAGCATGTGTGGTTAATGGTCAATGATATACACGCCGGCCAATGACGGGTACAGTATTAGCGGCTAAGCTGCACTGAGAGAACGATCTGATAGAAATAACCATAAATCTTGTAAGAACCGACAGAACTTTAAGATACATGGCAACTATACCGACATTCTGGCAAACGTCCATATTAAACTTAACACATTCTGCTATAAAATATGGTAGTTTTTACTATCGCAGATATTACCCGAATATCCCCTCATTTTTGCTAGAATACAACTTCTTTTTAATAGAATATGTAGGGTAGAGCGGGGCAAAATGGGGCAACGGGGCAAAACGGGGTTTTTGGGCAAAACGTCATTTTCCAATAATTTTTGGATGCCCGAATTCGCCCTATCGGATACATCAGGCTTTTCTGCCCAGTTTTGCCCCCTTGTCCGATCCAAACATGATTGGAAAATTTAGTTTTGCCCAAAAACCCCGTTTTGCCCCGTTGCCCCATTTTGCCCCGCTCTCCCCTACATATATATAATATATTTGTAAGTTATAGCGGTATATTATGTCCATCAAATGTTTTACGTATATATATATACATAAAAAATGCGTAGCCAGATACACAAAATTTTGTCAACCTTTCTTCTAAAAAGAATTACCATATGGGTTGTGGCCTACGTGAAAATTTCACATGTCGCTAGTGACTCTGTAGCTTTTCTGACATACTCCCCTCTCGGTGTGTGAAACTCCGGCGGTGTTCGTATTAAGCCTCGTGCGGGTTTTCCAAAAACAGTAAATACAGCCCAGTTAAAAGTGGCGGAGGGACGTGAAGGAAATGGCAAGATACTTTAACAACTCAAATACGTAAAAAAATATTCACCTACTTTTTAATCGGAACCAATCTCGGAAGAGTTTAATTGAATACGTCATAGAAAAAAAAAAACACCCAACGTTAAAAGTGTCGATACAACGATTTCGTCGATCAAACAAAAACACAATAATAACCGGTTAAATTCGTGCACCGATTGTCGCACTGTTCGATTTTATACTTTTCACCAGTTTGGATTAGATTAACTGTAAAATTGGCATAGCATTGCCATGAGTGAGAGAGAGAGAGAGAGAGAGAGAGAGAGAGAGAGAGAGAGAGATCTCCCGCGCGCCCCAATAGTTCCACAACTCGATTTAGCCTCCCCGTGAGAGAGTAATTCGATAGGATAATTCGATTTTCGATTTGACGATCTGGTTATTCCATATTTCCCGCTGATAGAAGCCGAAGTGGAGTGTTTCGTTACACCGTTCGATCTTTCGCCGCTATTGGCCAATCACTCATAAGCACACCGAGAATTATGTATTACACTCAGATTGTGATAATAAAAAAAGCCACGCGTACCTGATTTATTTCGGGTCGAATATCGATGAAGATTAATTTGTAAGTACTATCATTGGAAGGATGCGTTCGAAAAATCATCGGTGAAATTGTTGATAATAAAAGTCATCAGCCTGATAAATTTTTAAATAAGACATATACACGGGTGGATTATAATTATAACGTAGACCCCAACGTATAATGTACATTACATGCAATAAAGTTATCATACATACGCTATGGTGTAGGTACATTATAAACGATTACCCAACTATAGAGTTCAAGTTAGACAGCATTTGGCAAAAAGTTTCATCCGGTATATGTGTAAGTTGTAAAAAATACCGTAATGTAATTATCGTAATTACCATATTTTTACCGTTCACATCTCCAGCACTGACCCCCATAATTCAACGTCCAGGTCAACAATTAATATCTCCAATAATCAGTTTACAATTATATAGTTAAATTTACATCCGGTTAATTACCGCGCCGCAAGCACGAACAGTTTATTTTTTTATACTGCACGTGCAGTCTAAAACAACGAAAATGTTTTTCCCTCGCGTCAAAGTCTATTGGGACAATAAAAAAAGTAATTAAAAAAAACGTAATAAAAAAATAAAATAAAAATAAAAAATAAAAATTGAGCGACAACGTACGAAGGAACAGGAGAATATTCACGGAACATAATCTACGTAATTGAATAACAGAGCTATGAACACTCGACGAGTTAGTATATATTGTACGAGGGAGTTCGGGTCGGAAAAGAAAGCTAAGACAAAAAAATCCTCGCGCACCGAAGCTACTACAAGACGAGGGGGGTTTCCGGTTCGGTCTCATCGCCTCGTATGTGCATGTATATTCGTTATCACTACTCTGCGTGGCCGCATATATAAACTTGGATTGCGATCGACCGGTGTGACAAGTTTCAAAACACCCTTTACACTTGCCCGCAGTTGACTCTCCCACTCTTTCGCTCTACCGGTATATCTCCCCAGTTTCTCTCGGTCGCCTCCACGATCGGCAGCAGCCACAGTGGCGGCTGTCGGGGTTCTCCGAGCATGAACGGGGCGATTTGCGTAATTCAGCGTTCTAGCTGATCTAAAAAGAGCCCTTAACGGAATCGCATACTTAGCCTCCGCGAAGTACATCTTGCGTGCGACAATATTTATTCTTTATTCTCGCCGATTGAAATCTGAGCGCCGCGAGCGATGCACGATTCCAACAGAGCTAATAACCAATACCTAATTAAAACAGGGATCAATTGGCACAGTCCGAATAAAACTTGATTATTAATTTTTAAATTCGCACTATATTAATTCAAATCTCATTTTTATATTGGCCCTAAAATCATAGCTTATTGAGAATTTGATAAAGCGTTTAAAAAAAAGGCAATACGGTAATGAATTCTTCGTATGCGTAGTTCAGACACGTGCGAATACGAGACGTCGTTGTCGTCGTCGTCGTTTAGCGTGCACAGCGAAAAGGGTCGTCGATAGATATTCATTGACGATAAGAAAACCCTCCCGACTGACGCCAGCCGTTGCGACAACATATGTACATACTATGTTACTCTCGTATATTATACCGAGAGGTTTCAACATATACAAACGAGTATCTTTTTCCGAGCCTCTGAGGAAGTTTCGAGGACGGAGATCGCATAAGAACGTCTCACCAACCAACCGACGATGACGATGACGATGACGACGACGACTATCATCCGACTACCTAATTTACTTCCTCGTATGTCATCTATCCGTCGAAACTATGTCTACACTTTCAAACTGCTCTTTTAAAGTTGAAAAAAAAAAAAAAAAAAAAAAAAAAAAGAGTGCGGAAGCTTGATGATCGTGGGGTTAGGGGGGGGGGGGGGGGGGGTTGGACTACGGACTCACCTCGGGGTGAAGCTGGCGGGGCCCTCTTCGGGGTGTCGTCCGCAGAAGGCCGTTCCCTCATATTCTCAGTCTAGAGACGGCGACAGAGTAGACCAATGTTTCTAGTGTACGAGCACGTTTTTCCATCGTTCGCTGCTCTGCGAAAAGCACAGAAACACACATAACAGGATTTCCCCGGGAATCCTCGAAGGGCGGAGAACGAAAATGATCGTTTGAATTAAATTTTTGGTTTGTTTATTATTCGACTGTAATCAATAACCGTCTACTGCTAGAAATACGTTCTCTGGGGCTCGTTTTAGAATCGCATCTGCGCTTGCGATTATCTGTCAAGAATGCGTCAGAGATAAACTCTGGCCAGCCCGGGGCCCAATATTGTACAGCTTATATACTGAGAATACAACAAAATCCTACGAAATGCTGCGACAGTTTTAATGAAATAATAATACCTTCAGTAGCGATGCTCAACATTTCAATACTACGTAAAGCAGGTATCTAAGCGATTAATCCTTTGACGATCATACGTATACATATATGTATCATCCATGCTCAATTTTTCCATTTCATGTACACAGAATGAGTCATACATTAATTCAGGCTTGACTCTAAAATTAAAAAAATATGATAAAGCGTCACATTCATCGCATTCGGCTAAGAAAATGATATTCTACGGATGCTCTACATGTCACTTTAACTGTTTTCGACTCTTCTCATTCACGTGGTTTTACTGTAGTAGAATTCTCATTCACGTAGTTTCTAGAATTCATACAGTAGCAGCGCACATGTGTACCTTTGGCCGCTGAGATTAAATCAGGTGAAATCGATGAAGCACATATTTGATAAAGAAATCAATTCTATGTCAATGCAAACCGCGTGGAGAGAACCACTGCTCGACACGGTTTTGCCTCCAAGTGCACCGGTATCGCCATTATTTTCGTTTGGCGGCGAAGACTACAGCACAAGGCTGGGTCCGTCGTTTGAGAACCTCGAGCGAGCCAGCGAGCGAGCCAGCCAGCCAGCCAGCCTGCCAGCCTGCCTGCCTGCCTGCCTGCCTGCCTGCCTGCCTTACTGCCTGCCTTACTGCCTGCCTTACTGCCTGCCTTACTGCCTGCCTTACTGCCTGCCTTACTGCCTGCCTTACTGCCTGCCTTACTGCCTGCCTTACTGCCTGCCTTACTGCCTGCCTTACTGCCTGCCTTACTGCCTGCCTTACTGCCTGCCTTACTGCCTGCCTTACTGCCTGCCTTACTGCCTGCCTGCTTGCCTCGACGACCGAGAGCCAGAGAACGAGGATCGAGCGAACCGTTTGTTCGCTGCCGCTGCTGGCGAGTTTCGGAGCAACGTTGAGCGACGCTGAAGCAACCGAGTCTCGAGTTTGTAGGTGTGTGTGCGAAACCCGCGCCTGTCCCTCGCTCCTCGTATAACATTTTCCCTCCGTTCCTCGACATCGCTCGCCACTTCTCCACCGGCAACGCGGAGAGGTACTGTTACTCTCGGTTTTGCGGCTTGCCCACCGAGATAATCCTCCCTGTTCCGGTGTTACATTTTTATCCCAACGGTACCTGCAAACCGGGACGGCAGGAGCCGTCCCGGTCCTGCCGGGAGTCCGGTCGGGAATTTGCAGTCCCGTCGGACTGTATTTGTTTTGGCTTAATTTCTCTGTATATGTGCCTAGAGGACCCTTGGTCCTAGCGTACGAATAAACCACTACTACTACTACCATCTTTTATAGTCACTTATCTCCATCAGTACCGGGTCCGGTAACCCTCGTCTTTATTTTCCGACAAAAGAAACACGTCGTTTGGTTTTCATGAGGGGTTCAAGTTAGCCTCTCATTTCTTCGTGGTCATACAGCGGAGATTTAATGGAAAAATCCAATCCGGTGTTTCGTTTCACTTTTCTCAATGATAAAAAAAAAATTTGATGGAAAATCCTCCACGGTTTATCGTTCGTAACGGTCCTCAAACGAATACGTTACGAACAATTAATATTGGGGGTTTTTCGATAAAATGTTTTTATTACCAAGGAAAATAGACATTACCAAGGAAAATAGACAAAACGTCTCGTACCCTGAAATCGATTAACACAATCCCAATATTTTCCCCTCAGCCAATATTTTAACAATAACGAAAGAGTGGTAAAAAAAAAAGCTCGATGTCCTTAATTAACATTACGATATGCATCGAACGTTTTACGTTTCGACCCTGATTATTTCGCCGTCGATGCACGCGTTGTACGTCGCTGACTAAGCTCACCCTGATAAACACGTATACAAAACAGCGTGTGTACGTTTACATGCATAATGCGCATTGGGAAAGACACACGATACTGCCGAGAGTGAGAGCTCGAGACCGAGGCCGCACACACGCGCTCATCGAGGAACGACATTTGAGCACGTACGTTTCGCGAACGACTGCGGCAACCGTTAATTTCTTCGCTTTGCACTATCGCAGCGGTCTTGGCTTATGCGGTGAAAAAGGCTTCGTAAAGCCTAAAGGTTTCGACAGAGTCATTCACTGTCGGGAAAACTTGATAAGTAATTATCGGCGAAAGAATTTTTTTTTATTAAGTTGAAAATTGTAATTCTTATATCGCTTCCTCATTATATCCCGTTATTCGCAAAGCTTCTTCTATAAGAAAGTATTTTCTTTATTTTTGTCATCCTCCTGAAGGAGGTTTTGCGAATAAGGGGAGGAATCTTGTGAGGAAGCGATATGAAAATTCGTTCAATGTTCTCACTCACTTTTTTTAACGTCAACGTCGTTTCAGCTAAAACGGCTGTCCGATTCAGGTTGAGCGCGAAATAATACACCAACGTCGCGCTTGACTTTGGGCCAAAACGGATCTAGCTTTCATCAAGCTTCCGCGGTTCTTCCGCGGTTCTTCCGCGGTTCCTCCGCGGTTCTTCCGCGGTTCTTCCGCGGTTCCTCCGCGGTTCTTCCGCGGTTCTTCCGCGGTTCTTCCGCGATGCCATCGGGAAGCAAAGAAATCGCCGTTTAAAAATACGCAAAATCATTAATTAATTGGCTATAAAAATTCCCGATAAACTTTTTTCCTTACTCATCATTCTAGTCTAATACATATTTAATGTATTCTTCCGAAGACGTTTTCATTAAAAACTCGAAATTTTTTTTTCATCAAAACAAAGCTTCGTCAATGAAACGTTGCGTGTAAAAAAGCGTGCAAATTGATTTGCACAATTACTTCCTCATGTTTTACGGTTTTCCTCATAACTTCCTCTATGATAATTCCGTCGTGCCATTTTGGCTTCCTCATAGAGGAAGCTATAATTAAAAAACAAAAAAAAAGTTTTAAGGCTATTTTTAATCTAATCTTCAGCGCTGATTACGAAACTATAACTCATTCTACTCTTTGCGCGATGTTTGATTCAGAAACTTCTGACAAAAAAAAATTGAATAATTCAAAATTTTCAAAATCCCATAAAATTCAAACGGTTAGATCAATTTTTGCCAAATTTAATACGAAACATTGTACAGTGTCAGTCCATTCCTGTGGCAAATTTAAGCTCGATACCTCCATGTTTACTCGAATTAGACGATTTTTAGTAATTTTTCAAAAAAATCAAAATTCCATAAAATCTGATCCCTTCGGTAGATTTTGGCCAAATTCAATACCAAAGGTCTTTGTTCATAGTATTGTATTTATATGCATTTTTAGGACGATAGCTCAAAATTTACGAAAGTTAGAGCTACCACAGACTTTTTTCAAAAATTTCGAATTCCCGTAAAATTCCGAAACGGGTCGCAATCTTCATGAAAATTATATCGAAGGAGGAGACGTGACTACTCTACTAGTGTACAAAATTTGAACCCGCTATCCCAAGCCGTTTCCGAGTTATAGTCGTTCTAAGCGATGCACGCTGTCACACACATACACACACACACACACATACATCCGGACGCCAGCTAAAAATCACTTTTCTCGACGTTTTCGACCATTTCTAGTACGCTGACATTAAAATCTCGAAAATTTTTTTTTTCACGAAAACATAGCTTCCTCTATGAGGAAGCAAAAAAATGGGCAGAATAAGTCCGACACTCACCGGGGAGGGGATCGGCACACTGGGCCGATAAAATTCAATTTATATTTTTCGTAAACCTAATACCCGTTTAAAAGTAACGCCTTCCAGGAAAGCTTTGGAAATGAAACACCTAGCGAAAATATATTTCTGTCGTATTAAAATAGCACTCGCAGAATTGACCACTTAGATATAGCGGTGGGTGTGGGCATTATAGAACACGGTACATTTGTGCGTATAGCCTACGCAGCTGTGAGGGTTGACCGGGGACGGATTTTATATCGCTAAGAGCAAAAAGGAGAGAGAAAATGTATGAGAGACCAGTATTGGCCCACACATCGCCAGCCTTGCCCCCCCTCGTTGCACGCGGCTGTGGCGCGCCAGGAACAACCCTTGCCGTACTTGGTTGCTCGCATACGCATAAGCCACAATCGGACTTGGCCCGGAGAGTAACGTTCGAAAATTAACGGAGAGAGCGTGGAGTGTATGGTTTGGGGCTGGCGTGAGAACGACCCTCCCGATTACCTCGACGCTCGCAGCGCGACACACGAAATTATTCGGTACGAGAGAGGTCTTTTCCCGCGTCGCGGGAAAAGACCAGTCACTAATACGGGCATAGGCGGTAGGATGAACGTCCGTGCCGTTATGACCCGCCGAGTCACATACGGAAACAGTCACTGCCGCGACGCGATCGTCATTCGAATTTCGTTTCGATATAACCGGACCGGTATACTTGGTTATCCTGGGCTTCACTTTACTCGCTACCTCCTATTTATCCACTGGGTACCCACGAGGATAATCTATTTTATTATATTTTCATTGTTTCGCTTCGGCGTAGAGGAAGCTTTGATTTGGGGACTAAAAAATTTCGAGATTTTCATTAAAACAGAATGTTCCAGATGGTACAAAAAAAAATAATTTCGGAGCGCATAATTCCATTAATTTTTTCGCGTCAAGCACAGATCCATCAGAGTGATGCGCAACGTTGGTGTATTTTCTCGCAGCTGAACCTGAATCGAGCAGCCGTTTTCTATATTAAAAAGTCAAACACGACGTTGACGTTGAAAAAAGTTAAAAATAAAAATGTTTATATCGCTTTTTCATATATTCGCCAAGCTTCGTCTATGACGAAGCCAAAAATACAGAAAATCTTTTCTGATAGAAGGAGCTTTGCGAATAAAGGAACATTATGAGAAAGCGACATGATAATTTCAATTTTTTTTTTGTTTTTGTTTTTTCCTTCACTCTTTGCAACACAAAATTGTTCGCCAAATACCGTAGGGAATAATTATTCAACCATGAGTAATATTGAGTACAGAATGCGAAAATTGAGTGATGCCAATCGAACCGAGAACGATTGCCGAGTTAGGTTCGGGAGTAAGGAATCTCCTCTTTCATAATTAAATGCGTAATGTCTCTAGTCGTTTCTATCGTCGTAACGCACCGGCATTATAACGGAGGTACGCGTTATTACCGTACAATTCGCTCTAATGTGAAACGTCGTCAATAATTGTCCACCGATAATAAAATTAATACATTAGCCGGACTAATAATTTCGTCTCCATCAGTTTGATTATGGCATTCGGTCGTTGATATGTACACGTTTCTACGGTATATCGAAAGCTTTGCACGATAAACACGATAACCGATGTATGTTTATGTGTAGAGTTATTTCATTCATGGGGATTACAACATTCGACGATGATATCCATATCATCGACACGAACGCGATTCTGTAGTAAGTTTTAATTACACGCACATCGCGCTATCCCATGTAGGTTTTGCCGATGGAACGGACGCGGCTGATGGTCGGGCTACCTGTTGGCGTGGCGATTGTCGAATCCCCAACGATCAACCAATCTTCGGCCAAGTACCTACTGGCTCGGCCGCGTTTGACGCACCAATTATTGGTTAATCGAGTTGAGGTCAATGTTCGGCCGAGTATATGCTCACCATTGGTTGGTTCTACAATTGGCGACCAATGCTCGGTCGAGTATTGACTCGCCAATTGTTGGTTAGTCGATTTGAGGCTAATGTTCACCCGAATACTGATTCGCCAACCGTTGGTCCGCTGATTCATGATCTCACGAACCATGGGTCTGCCGAGTTTAGACCAATGTTCAACCGAATATCGACTCGCCAATCATCGGTTTACCGATGTGACGAGTCGCCAACATTGGACCATTAGTCCAATGCGCTTTCGCCGCTAGATGGCGCTAACCCAAGTTCATTCTCGCAAGCAAAAGTGCACCCGAACGTCGATATAAGAGCATACGAAATTTATACCTTTTTTAACTTTCGCAATGAATGCATATTATTTTTGGATTCCGTACTCGGTAGTCCATAAATGCATTACATACCGATATGCAGTATGTATTGCCAATACATTGACTGAGTATGATCGCTTTGAGAGTTCTCGCAGGAAAAAATATATAATAAAATATGTAATCTCTTGCAGCATGAAAAGCATAAAAAGGGATATTCCAGCTTATACAAAATAAAAATAAAAAAAAATTTTAAAAAATGTATTGCGTTCTCAAACCACTCTCGTCATATATAAATACCCTATAGAGGGCCTACATTGACAACCAATTATCGGCCGATCCTCTTGCTCGACCTTGGGGCCAATGTTGGCTACCAATATTGGCAAGCACTTGTCATACAAGGCTCCCTCGATTATTGGGCCAAGCTCGCATGCCAATGTTGCAAAAATCAGCACCATGCTAGAGTGGAATAGAAAATTGTCGGATTAACAAAAGAAATTAAACAACAGTTACAACGAAGGTATATTAATGATAAATGGAATCCGCCCGAGTTCGCACCGTATATCGATCATCCCGCTTGGCACGGATCATCGCATCATCGGTTCGGCCATGGTCGAGCCATCGAACGTCACGTACATTTGTGTATCGGCGCTACGAACGCGCGTCGTGAGAGTCACTCCACGAATCCATACACGTCCTATATACAGCGAATGCGTGGCACTGCACTGTCTGCTGCAGTGACCACACGCGTTCATCAGCAGTTCCACTAGATTCAGCGTTCGTTCGGATCGTATATCCGTGGGAGCTACTACCTTCGTCGCTCAGAGAGAGAATGGTAGCTGGATCAAAGCTCCAGACGATCCTATACGTACGGTGCTGCGAGTGAGTCACAGTTTATCGTTAATCTCTCGGCGTTTTCAGGATCGTTACCGCCAAATAATTACCGCAATTTCACTTTTCTTCAATAAATTCTTTATTTACGTTCGGTGAAAGAATGTTTTTCGTTATTACAAATGTTTATCTATATCCCGTCGTTTGATAAAATGAAAAAAGTTTTTAAATTTCCATGAAAAAATTGACGATATATATTTCCCTCGAGGAGTCGAGGAGTATTCGGTCTGCTTAGCGTGCACCCCGTATTAGGTAACGCAACGCTCGTCAAGTCTGGTATTCCACGTGTAGCGGGCGCTGTATCGGCACGAGCCGCCATTACTCCCAGCTGCTTCTCCGCATTATTTTTATATCGATAGGAAGGAAAATTCTTAACTGCACGGGGTATCGAAATAAACGACCTTTCATCAATGACGAAATAAACTTCCTTTCAAGCTTGGGATGTGACGCAAAATGACTTTGTTTCGCGAAGCTTCTTGGAAGGTCCTTTAGAGTTAACTTACAATTTCGTCTTCGTCGCAGAGATCGTTTAATTTGTACTACTTACTCTCGCCTCTTCAAAGATCGCGATATCAAAATCTCTGATAACTGCGGCAAGACGATAAGCTGGGAGGAATAAAGTCGATCGAACCTCTTTCCAGTAGTCTTCCACCATGTAACACCTACGCACACATTCGTGACTGGAAGAGAGCAAAGAGTGCAGAGAGGACACACCTGTGTAATCTATATACCTGTCTGTGCGAACGCTCTCGTGAACTCTTCGACCAGTTACAGCGGCAACTTTGGAAATATCGTGCAACTGACAGAACAAAAGACAACAAAACAAAAGAATGTCAATTGTAAAAACAGTGTTGAAGATTTGTGTTTTGTTTTATAAAAAAATTTATGTATGTGGGGAGATACGTAGTTTCCCATGGAAAGTGTTTTCCAACCCTTTTGTACCTGTCTTTTGTTTTGCCTTTTCCACCGCTCCGCCCTCCGATGTTGTCCGCCTCTTTTTTTTATGTCCTGTTGTTCGCAACCGGAAGCGGGATATGTTTCTCTCCCACTTTCACTCCCTTTCCCTCAACAAGCCTCTACGGCCCAATTTTCTTTCCCTCCCACGGTTTACCCAGAACGGAGAGACTCGCGAAGGGGCGGGGAGCTACGATATTATATATGTTAAAAGTAATGCACTTTTCTATATTGGTAAACTGACACTCGCAGCCCGCATGACGAAACTGTACGGTGGAACTTCGTGCCTGAAATTATCTCATATTCGATCAACTGTACGGACAGCTCAGAGCATCGATCAAGTGAAGATATTGATGCGGATATTTGGTTAATTAACACCGTTCTTTTTTATTAAATAGAATCCTAACAATTTTATTTTGCAATATATAACCCTCGGCCGATTTAGTCGTGAAGCGAAAAACCGCCCGGGCGATGCGTCTGTTTTTTGTTCTTCGTTGCGCGTTCGCAGCCTGCAGTGACGGTACGGTCTATAGAGGAGAACGCGAAGGCTGCCGAAAATATAACCGCCCGGTGGGTCTACTGCGCGGTGCTGTGGTGCTTTCGTGCTTGGGTGCTTTTACCTGCCCTCGCGGAATCGGGAGTCGCGATACCTCGAAGAGGGAGGGAGCGAGCGAGAGAGAGAGAGAGAGAGAGAGAGACGCCGGATTATCGTGCCGGATCTGCCCAACTATACCCACTTCCCATTTTAGATATGCTCGAGGAAAATTTCACCGCATAAATATAACTGTTTCCACGTTATCGATGGGGCGCGTTAAATATTTTAGTTTTTAGGAGGCGGTAGACGGAAACTGTGGCAGTCGCCGGGAGGCCGCCTGGTAACAATGCCGCAAGAACTTTCAAGTTTACACGTAGCCAGCTGCAAAAGTATTTCTAAGATTATCCCTCCGCCACTCATCGTTGCCTCTTCCTGTTTCGACTTACACCATTTAAACGACTTTCCTTCGACTGCAGGTGTATCGAGAAAATTCGAAACGAAGGGATTGCCGCTAAGTGACGAAGAGACACGGAGATAAACTATTTTCGATACCACCAGAATTGATCGAGTATTGGTTTTCAATTTTCTAGGATGCAAATCGTCACTTGGACGAGTTTTATTCAAGGCGCGGATGACGATGAAAGAATCGAGAAACTCGCTTTCGTGCAAGTGAGACCGCGCGTTACATCGGGGCAAAATGGATGCCCGGAGCTCCGGAGAGCGCGTCGTCGTTCCGCGTCGAAGCAGAGGCGGTGGCCCTGCCGCTGCTCGGCGCCGCTGCCGCTGCTCGGCGCCGTTGCTACCTCGCTTCGAAAGCTTTTCCAGCGGCGTACGGACAACCAGCGCACCGACACGCTATGACCCACTTAACTACAAGGAGATTCGAGATCCCAGACTAGACGGACTGCCTATCGCAACAATGCGGCAAATATAAGATGGAGGTGACGAATAGCTTCAATGTTCGTTGCTTCGCGAGAAAAAAAAAAAAAAAAAAAAAAAAGAAGAAGAAAAACCGCCTTCCAAAATGTTTTGTTTTGTATAGAATATCATATTAGTTGTAATTGTCGCATGCCACTTCGGACATGGCCTATGGGCACAAAGAAATCCTTTAAGATTGATTCGAGAAATTGAACGAGTTATCGGGTTAAATGAAAATAAAAAAAACATTTATATCGACTCCCTCGATGACAATGTTGCGCGGAGATGCTTCGATAAACTTTCATTGAATCGGGTCACCAAAGTAGCATGTAGCATGGAGGATCTAATAAGTAAGAGTTATCAAGATGTCTGAAATCGGCACTTTGCTGAAACGAGAACCACTTCCGTATAATTCAAGTCGGTACTCTATAAATCCCCGGGGAGGTGGGGGAGGTTACAGATGTGTTGTTCTCAACTCGAAAAATCCTGTGGGTAATAAATTACTGTAGTTTCGTCGAGCATCGACGACGCCGAAGCCTCACTTCGCCATCTCCCCGACGAATGCGGAACACGATGCAGTCAGAGCTCTGTAATGTGGTTTACTGCCAGTACTCGAGTAAGTGGGTACAACAATTCTTCTAGTATATATCATCATAGACGATGAATCGGTGCGACAAATCCAGAACGAATTATTGCTGGGAGAAAGTAAGTTATTGTACAATTAGTCGATATTTTTTTTTTTTTCAACCGACCATTTGTAGGCTGTACCGAAATAATACGCTTCACTGTTTGGTCGCGTCCAAACATTTCGCCGAACTCAGTTAACGATCCATCAAGAGCATATATAAACCCATAATGCATCATGAATACATGCGACTAGTCGACAGACAATACGGCTAGCGTACAACTATAAATAATAACTATATGCTATATGAATAAATGATATTTCAAAGTATATATATATATAATTAACGAAGAAGCCAACGACCTATGTACAGCTAAACTGGGTTGTACTAATAAGCAGGCAAAAATGACCTTTCACGATTTACTTCCGAGAATAATATGCACACCGCCCGAGTACGCTCCTTAGAGAATTATTAACAGCATATTTAATGTTCCTTTTTTTAATTATATATCATGATGATAGAAAACGAACTTGCGACGATGACGCATTAAAATCCATTGATAGCCACTCTTTTTTTCGATTTTATCGAAGCGTCCGAACTTTTTCTTTTTACTCTCGGTGAGATCCTTTCCGGTTTGGGAATGCGCGTGACTCGGGCGGTATGCCACAAGGTATTCTACCGCGTTGCCGATGCTCTATTCCTTATGGTCGCTCGTGGCTATCCGTCGGGAACTCGGTTTGGACATCGGTAAAACAACGATGCAAAAGCGAAAAATCAAACTGACGAACAATGACATTGTTTACCGTCGAAAGATGTTTAATAAAACTTACGGCATCTCGACAGTTTTTTTTATGCACCTTGAAGAGGTTCCTTCTAGCACAATAGCTAGCCGATTCGTGAAATAAACTGCCGTCGCTGGCGCCGGAACGGTTCGTGGAGTTCACCAAATTCGGCAACACAAAGAATTTCCGTGGTTTATCACTCATCACTCTCACTCATCACTGTCACAAACGCGAGGCTTCATCGAAACAATAAAAATTCTTTTGGAGCTGCTGTTATGCGTAGAATCATGGAGACCCGTAAAGACGCAGAAGCCCCGTTGCACCTCCTACACCAAGTGGCAACTTTTATGTGTGAAGAACGAAAAAAAACGACCAACAGCGTAGCAGGTAATCCTTGGCCTCCGCGATCGAATTCGATCCTCCCGGTCCCTCGTCTACTTCATATTTCTTTTTGAAACGAGAAAACTTATCACCGAATTATCGTTTATCACTTTGATGATGTTTTTTCTCGTAGTCCCAGACGTACGGATAGTAATGACGAACGTACGTGTCGCATAGAAAACTCCGTGTTACTTTCCGAGTCAGAGTGTCCAGCCTGGGGCTTCTCGCAGCCTCGGCAGAATGCGCCGAGAGTACGTGAACGGACTTCGGGACGCCCACGGCCTTTACACGACCGTAGAAATTCCAATTTCCTTTTTTTCTTTTCACGAGTCAGACATAAAGTCCAACGCCGCACTGTGGCAAACCGATATAAAATCGTCGATGTTATTTCCGATTTCGATGGACGTGAAACAGACGACGACGACGACGGACGAGAAACGATATATATCAGTGGAAACCGTTCCGTAGGGACGGCGAGAGGGGAGGAGGGGGGGGGGGGGGTGTAGGGAGCCCCTCCTGTTTTTGTTTGTTGGATCCCGCTGCGGTTACGCTCTCGCAGGCGAACGCGGCTCGTCCGAAGCGCGGGTGATAACAGCAAGCGATCGCGAAGGAGTCGAGAATGCGAGCTCTCGAGAGCGAGCGTTCGTGCTACGGCGTAACTGCGCACACCATTCCGTGACACGAACGCGTCGGATCAAGGGGAGGTTGGAACGACGTCCTCTCAAACGCCGGATTCCCGCCGTTTTTTATTCCGATGTATGACTCTTTCGAAGGAGATTTAGATACACTTGAACTTTAAGTAACAATCGATCTCGATAAACGTCACCTTTTCTGTGGTCGTCACGACAAAACGTATTTGTTCCATGTCGACGAGCAGCTAATGCGCGGCGTTGAGTCGAGCAACTGGCAGTCCTGGTCGATGCCGATGCGACATCTGTAGGGGTACAATATTTTCAGCCAATCCGAACCGACTGTGAATAAGGCTGGCGATTGGTTGGACTTTTCACAGGTATACACAGAGTGGATTGACGGAAATGGCAACGCCACTGCCGTCCGGCCTGAAAACTATCTTGCGGAGAGTCAGTTTCAGACTTTTTTACCGATTGGTCTCATGCTCGACGGTTCGTCTCGAGGTCTCGAGATATACCCGGCTCTCCGGCTTCCTTCGGTCGCCCTGTCGCTGTATCTTTTTTGTTCCGTTCGATTGTCGTGAAAATTAGATTTAACATCATTGTGTCATGTCCTCGTATCAACGTTTCGTTTCGAGGCTCGTATCGTCGTTCCGCACGCAGTGAAAAAAAGTGTGTTCGATCTTTGTTACTTCCTTTTCTTTTCCTCGTGGCTCTCGGGGCAGCGTGAGCCGCGAGCGCGGGGAGGCTCGATCGGCGTCCCGTCGCCTCTTTCCTCGCATTCACACGGGTAACTCCGCATCGAGTACGCCATTCGGCGACACGCAACGGCACGATCGTCGACAGAAGTGAGAGAATATATTTGAAGAAGAAAAAATAACGACCCTGGCTGGTTATCGTCCACACGACAAGTACAGAGGGTGCCTGATAATGACGAAAAGTTGAGGAAGAAAGGAAAGACGTACAGCTGTGATTACAAGGTAGACAGAAATGTTTGATAAACACCATCTCTCTTCGATACTGGATTATTTATCGAGGTGTAACCTATTGAAGTACGACGACTCGATCACACGCGAAACGCGCTGGTGGGAATTGTCTTCTCTTCGATTTTATTATAATCGCGAGTGATCGTCGGTCGTCTTTTTACTTACGGCAGAGTTCTAATATCCGCCGGAATTTAACGAAGACGCAGCTCTGCTCGTGTCTTGTCGAGCTCGTCGAAACGATGCGGATGAAGTGGTGTCACGTACTGTCAACGAAGCATGCCGCCTTATAATTGCCGGGAGTGTACGCGTGCTCAATCGGGTTAACGACAGCTGTTCGTAGACGCTTTTACCCAAATATTCTCGGTTACTACTTCACGAAAAACCAAATCATTATTTCCAATTACTAACGGTGTACTTTAGCTGAGATATTAGCATTTCATAAATAAATATCGCAAATCAATAAGCCAATTGCGAATTAAATTCTCGATAATCTTTGATGATTACCAATGTGTCTATCAATTTTTTTTTTTTTTTTTTTTTTTTTTTTTTCGTGATTAATCAATACGAAGTGGGATTAAAAATAATAAATAAAAATAAATAAAAATAAAAATATTCCCGGGATTATTCGGATCGTGGAAATGAAATAATCTTCGTAGCTCTCGTAATGTCGAGCCCTCTAAAACTTTCCATTATACTTTCACCGAGGACAGCAGAGCCCGCGTAGAATCCGGCGTCTATTGACTACCTTACAATGCGTTTCGCCTTCGAGGACACGTATTACGTCCCTATTAGGAAACGACATTCTCCGCGACTCTCCGGACTTCCTCGCTCTTAATCCTTGCCGACAGCCAGTCATATTGTCTGCTCGGTGATTTCGCAATGTTACACAGTTTACGTATTTTGTTTTTCTTTTTCTTCGTTTCTCTTTTTACGACTTTATTTTTCGAACAAGTGGGTTTTCAACGGTACCGAGAAAACAAATCTGACGAGAAAACTGCCGCGCGCGTGCTTATGCCTTGAAGTCAGTGAACTCAACCCAACCACCCCTCCCCCACGGTTCAACAGACACACGGTACTACTGTATTCCGACACGATCTACCATTTACACACACAAAATCTAAACGATTCTTTTCATTTCGAACGTGGCAGACGGATGAGCGAGAATCATTTATCATAATTGCAAAGATAAAAGACCCCGAGCATTTGCAACGCATATACTCGTTTGCGATCTATAAAATCTGTTGTAGCTATAATAGTATCGTCACAATGTAAAATTATTCTATTAGCGGAGTAAACCTCACGTAATAAAAACGTTCGAGTGTTGTTCGCGTGCTATGCCTTCTATCGATTGTCGTAACTTATCAATTCGATATTTCAGTCTACTTGACCAGTAGACCTTTCAATCGCGATTCGCTTTCAACCCCGACGCTGGGCGAATGATTTTTTTGTTTCTCCATCGATTATACAATAAGAAATTTTTTCAACGTTTTAACGAAAAAAAAAAATATACATGTATTTAAATGATATTATTTACGTTCGCTTTCAGAGGTTGTAAACAAAAAGAATGGATGAACCGGTACGTTCCCTCGTCGACCTGCATTCTGTTGAACTCCTGTTATCGTTATTGTAATGTTTATCATTTTATTCACTGTACGTATGGCAGGAATAAATGACGTGGCTATTTCACATTACACGCGACCCTTGGGGGTCGGAGGCATTCTCGCGACGAAGGCGGAGAATAACTCGCACGAGTTAACCGCCGCTGCCGCGCACCGAGCGGGGCTTTACACGTCGCTCGAAGTGTGTCGCACGTTATAACGGGGATTATGGAAAAATATTTTTCTTTCTTCGAGCGCTCTCACACACGAATATATATACTGTACTTAAAATCTGCATATATAAAGTCGACAATCCTCTCGTTGTGTATACATTTTGTTGCCAATCATTTTTCCTTCCAAGATAAATAAAATTTCAATCTCAGTTGCTCGCAACTTCCACGGGCTGTGAAACGTTTTTTTTTTTTTTTTGTATCACAAATCCCCCACGACGCAGCTTTTCTACAATTACTGCCGTAGTTTTTCGACATTGGTCAAAAGCCACAGGAGACTCGACTTAGTGACGCACTAACCCTTTTCCTCAACCCTTGCCGGAAAGGTTCGCCGCTCATTAATTATTCGCTGACGGGCATGTGTCTCTCACGATCTCTTTCGCTTGTCGAGGAGTCGACTCATCGGGTGTCCGGATAAGCGTAACAGAGACTGAGATGTACGGAGAAAATTCAATGGGCTCATTGTCCACATTGGTGTTATATCAATGCGCCAGATAGTTCCGTGACACGGTCGCTTAATCTCGCTGGAAGATTATTACATTTTGACGAATGACTTTGTTCCGTGAGAAGCCGAGCGAGCATTAATAGTTTTAGGAATACAACGCCATGTACTCGTAATCATTGTACTCGCTCTCAGTGGTGCTCAATTAAAGAGACCGCTCGGATGGTACACCGTTTAGTGTCATTGAACTTGGGGCACCGCTCATTGGTGAATTTCGTTGGAAGAATGGGTCGGGATGGGATATATATCGTTGTCAACGTTTAACAAAGCCCGAATTGCTTCGGTGCTCAATTAACTTATCTTGCATTATTGACAGATTGTCCTGTCTAAAAAAAAGTTAAATAATTAATATTGTTATATTAATTTTAATGTAATTGTAATGGTTTATTGATTACAGAGATGAGCGGCTCTCGACTCGGCAGGGGCCGAGGGGGCCGCCTAGCCGTTTACGGAGCCTGCGGAGTCGTCGTCGTGCTCCTCGTGTTTCTCTATCGAGCGGCCAAGTCGGAGATGTCCAGGTTGAACGAGCTACACGTTCAGTGCGTCCATCAGCAGGAAGCACTTGCGGCGCAGCTACAAGGTAAATTCGATTAAATTCGTCTCGTGGCAAGTCGAAAAATAAAAAAGACGCTAATAACAATCGTTACTTGTTTTCAGTGATATTCGAGTACAAGGTGCGACTCGAGAAGTCACTGGCTGAGGAGAAGAGCTCGAACGCGGTTGTTAAGCAAGAGCTTCAGCAACGTGCGAGCCGAGAAAAATCGTTGAGGGACAAAGATAGCGTCGAGGCGATGCAGAGGTTCAACTCACTTCAGCAGACCCACAAGCTCCTTCAAACCGAGCACAAAGACTTTAAGGAAGAGTGCGAGAAGCAGCAGAAACAAGCTCTGGACGATACGAAGAGATTGGAAGCTACACTGAGGGATCTGAGGAGTCAGATACGAGAGGCCAGCAAGGATAAGGAAAAATCTATGGAACATCTTAAAACTAAGTATCTGGAACTCGAAACTGACATGACGAGACTCGAGGATAAGTACACCGCGCTTATCAAGAGCAACGGCGATACGGATAGTACGATAGAACATCTGCGGAAGCAAGTTATACAGCTTGAACGAGAATTAAAGGAGGCTCAGGTAACGCCATATATATTGCCGATGGTGCAATTACATTCGATTTACAATCTGCGAATGATCCATCGATTTTTACGATATTTATTTAACGTCTTTCAGAATTCATGCAAAGCAACGTCACCGGGTCCGAGCATGGTATCTCAGAGATCGGTTCAGCAACTAGTCCAGCCTAACGTGGAAAACGCAGCGGTTCAAGCTGGGTCGGCCGGCGAGCAACAGGCAAATCGTCCTTCGCTTCACCAACAGGTAAGTCGTCCGAGCAACGAGGGCGGTGCGAATCCTCATCCGATTCAGGCGCCACGCGATCATCAGCCTATACAGAATGTCGTCGAGGATAGTAAAAACAACGATGAGAACGGGATAGCTGAGAGAGAATCTATAAGCCACGTAGGATTCGTTAAACGTGACGGTAACATTGTGCCCGCGGGGCCGGACGATTTCGATCCCGGTCAAAAAGAATCGGCCAAAGCTTCGTTGCCGTTGCCTTACGCCTACAAGGAGGATAATGACGATAGGAAGAATCACAGAGACAACAGAGTCGAGAGCGTCGGCGATTCTCCGCCGAAGCCGGTATTGTCAGCGACTAATGCAAAAAAGAACGATCCGTTGAGTCCGGGAGGCCTGAAAATATCGTCATCGAAAGAGGCGCCTATATTGAAGCCTCCGGGCGTCGAAAACTCACAGGTTCGACCGGAAGGGCGTCGTCAAGGGGCGCACGTGATGCCTTTCGGGCTCGACGAGATACAGGACCTTCGGAACAAGGTCGCTGGCATATTGAAGCGCGAGAAGTAAAGGGCTCTTTCATAGGGTGTATTACACGAGCCGTTCTCGATTCTCGGACACATTTCTCCTATACTATGGCGCCAATAGCTTTTTTTTTTTTTTTTTTTTTTTTTTAATGGAGACTGTAATACTTGACGGTTCCTCGGATAGATTGCATGTTTCGTTGATATACTTAGACAATCGGGACTGATAAAACATTTTTGGTAGAAACGTTTACACAACGTCGCAGTACCTGAATAACACTTCTCGTTGCCTGTATCGTTATCAGCTGCGCTTAAAGCAGCTCACCGCAGCTTCTTGTTATACGGTGTGAGATTATAATTTTTATTAACTAATTTTTTTCGTAACTCGAAAGAATCTTCTTTCATTTTGGTTTTTACTGAATAAACGATCACAAGTTTCCGTTCAATATTTTAAGATAGTCTACGAAGCAAATCAACAACGTTCTATTGAGCGCGATAAAAACAAAACGAAAGATCAAAAGAAAAAAACAATATGCGAGTGCGTAACGAAGATCATGACTTGCCTTGAAACTGCCTGTACCTCTTCTGTGTTACTTAAAGCATTAATAAAATTGTTATTATTTTTATTCGCTTGCGTTTTTTTTTAATGCACCCTGTAATTGCACTGTTTAACTTAATGCGTCACACGATGTGACTGTTGGACGTTGCTATTATTACTTTATAATAAGCTTGTCACTAGCTTGTTTTGGAGCTTCTGTTCGTCATCGAACAGGAGTCGAGAGTCCTGGGGGGGAAGAAGGATACATTTTTTTTTCTTCTTTTTTTTCTATCTACCTCAATACTTTTTAATGGCCATTACGACTGCCTTCTTGCCAACAACAGCATGTCTTCAATTTTTAGTTACTTTCTTAGCCGGTAGCATATTTCTATGACGTATCGTAATGCCTGTTAGACGATATTCGATTTTTTAAATTTTGCTCGACGAGTGAACGTTACTTGATCGCCCCGACGCTTTGTTAGAGGAATCGGGCAAGCGAGCCTCCCGGTAGGTATTGAAACCCACGCATCCGAAAGATTCGAAAGATCTTCGGGCAACCGCGATTACAAAATGTCTCATAGTTTTTAAATCTTGTCTTTTGTAGATCCGGCCAATCGTTCCGACGAGCTCAAGAAAGTTGATACCAGCGGCGAAAGCGGAAAGTTCGACAAAGTCTGGAGTCAACGCGGCATCGACTGTCTCGAACAATTCCGCCAATCCTATGGTGGCTGCAAGGCCGGTGGCGAAAGTTAAATTACCATCGGGAGTATTGCCGATACTTGATATAATCGATACGAATGTCGAGGCTAACGCGAAGCTCGAGGATCCGAGAAAGCACGATGTGGATGAGAACGGTACTGCGGTGAAATTGGCAAACGGAAATGACGTCAGCAAAAATCACCCGAAGATTCAAGCTGGCAATGCGATTGTTCAAGCGCCTGGACAGCCTGGAAGACGACACATGGGCGAGGAGATCCTTCACCGCCAAAACGACGCCGAATGGTTTAGAGAAAAAGGCGTACAGGAGATCGGAGAAATCGGAGATTTCGGAAACAACGGAAAACCCGAGTTAGTTATTCGAATATTCAAAATCACATGACAAATTTCCATGGAGTGTTCTAATACATTAGCAATTAAAAATGTAGCCCATAGTATGGAATTTATGTTTGACCCTTCGTGTCTTGTCTTTTTCAGATTTGAGGAAGGTCATGTACGACAGGGCGATGTGGATTACGACAATATGGATTATTACAATAAGGGAGCTCAAGCCAAGAATAACGGCGAGGAAAGCGAGGACGAGGGCGAAGGTGATGCATCGTTCTAACTCTGCCACACAGATTTCTATGGGTTCATTAATTTCATAATGGGCGTTTTTTTTTTGTTTACAGAAGAAGAGGGTATCGACTATCCGAACAATGATTTAAAGAAGCAAGAATGAATCGTCGCATCATTGTAAATTGCCTTCCACGTTGTGGAATACAAAAAAAAAAACAAAAAAAAAAACCAATTCGACGACTGTTCGATGAGATTGATTATCTCGCAGCTAATGTATAGAGGACTGATACTCTGACAGCCGCGAGTTAGCGAGTAGTAAGCGGTCGAAATCGATGCGGAAAAATTGTTGTTTACCCCTAAGTTTATTAAAAAAAGCAGATGGACGATATTTTTCTAGACGCAAGATGACAATTAACGTGAGATTTTATCCACAGAGAGGGGGCACAAGCTGCTTTGTTGGGAGAAAAGATAAAACCCCTCGATTTTTGTTCCCGATACATACGTTCGTAACACATTTCAAAGGGATCGCACCCACCGACGTTCTACGAGCCACACGCAGGCCCGGATATGACTTAATCGCATTAATTACTTAGGTAGACTCTCGAGTGAGTCGGAGAAATGTTGACTTTAAACAGGTCGTAACGAATAACTATTCGCAATTCTCTGTTGACTCGACAGTTTTCGTGCCATGCGATTTGCTCGTAAGCAGAACAAAAATAGAACCGAAGGTACTTAAACTTTATTTATTCGACGAATGCTCGCCATTAACGGAAATCAAAAAATGGAAGAATCGCGTTCACGAATTAACGCGACAGACAACACTAACCGTAAGGAATTTATTACGAAAAAAATAGATTAATATTTGTTATAAACGTAGATTTACTTATACAGAATTAAACGTAATGACAATGTACATAACAATTCTTCTTTGGTAATAAAAATTGAACATTATATTTTGAACGATTGTTAAGCCTGTTCTATCCCCATCATCTTGTCAGTTTTACACGAAAAATATTATAAATTTAATGATCTAAAATAAACATTATCACGTGTCACATATATCCGACGGAGTCGATATAACATGAAGCTGCATATCTGGGCCGCTAGTTTTCCTGGAAAAATATGCTAGGAAAAAGAAATAATCCGATGCGATGTTTCAATGTCTATGATATTCAATCGCGACGATCTTACATCTGCAGGATCGCGATCCAATTACATCCACGTTAATGAGAATAATATACATAATTATTGTATCAACTTCCCGCGTCGACGAGTGGAGCTCGAATATAAGGAAAATAAATACAACAAAGCGTACGTTTCCGGACTTTGTAGTTTTTAATCTTGCGATCTCGCGTAACTCAGTATTGCGTAACGTCGCAACGAGGGGAAAGACAGGTCTAGTTCCGAGAAGTAATTTGCACAGCGGCTGAGAGTGTACAAATGCGTTGATCCCATGCGAAATTGTAAAGCTCTGTGACGATTGACAAGAGACTATCGCGATGCTTCAGGGGATTCCCGAGCATCGAGGAGGTTAAAGTGCTTCGCGTTCATGCAGATATTCACCAGTCAATATTTTTTTCTAATCTACTGCTATTGATGTTCTTTTAGGTCAAGATTATATGCTGTAAAACACTGTAAAACAATGTAGAAAACTTAAAAAAAAAGAAGACTTTTACTAGAGGCGGGTACTTTCAGGTTCTGAAAAAAAATCACCTTCGGTAATTGATCTCGGGATAAATATAAAAACATCGTCGAGTCCGAGAAATTATTCAAGCGTTACTAATACGATTATTACATCGACTCTGATCGATACTCATCGAGACTCCGTCACATATAAAAAAGTGTACCTTTGCTAAGGTTAGCGCATCGAACCACAGGGCTCGGATCCTGAACTCCTATTGCCAACTTAGTACAATGCTGTACGCCATGGCGAAACGTTGATAATAAGCGCAAAGATACTTTGGGTTTAAAAATATAGCCAATATGTGTGACCGATATTAAGAATAACTGTCGATAAATAGTATAATGTTTGTATGATGAGTTCTCGGAGTCTGAACTGTTCTTGATAACAGAGCTGGACGAATACACTAAGACAAATTTAAGTGCTAAGCTTCCAAGTATCCATTGCTGACTCAGTACTTGATATTTCAATACTTACTTCAAATACTTGGTGTATTTACTCAGCTCTGATTGATAACATTCGTTATCATAGCGTCAGACATTGAGATTATACCGAAGATCATTTAAACGATGTCAATGCCAAGGTGAGTACGCGCATCGTTCGTGAAATAGATAATTCTCGTATATTTCCGTAAGGGATTCCCGAAGATAATTATCGATCCTGTAACTTTTCCTCATATTTGTTTCTTTTACGCTGAACTTGTTGCGCATTGCACGTCGTTACGCACGTGCTGTATTATCGCCTGTTAGGGGGATCGGCGACGAACTGATCCGCAACGAGGGTTATCTACTGCTACTAGACCGCGTCAGTTTCTGTTGACGATTTCTCGTGATACGGACAGTCATGGCTATTCCCTCAAGTATGACATAACATTCTATCGATTTTCTTTTCTAGTATTTCAAAGCCAAATTGCTCACTCTCGTGTAACCAAGGGTTTTTCTATCATATAATTTCAAACGAAGAATCGGTTATCACTGAGCATTGTCCCTTGAGGAAAGAAACATGAGGCCATAGTTCCGTCCAAGTTCAAATTAATTTAAAATCCACTTTAATATTCAATGATCGCACGCAGCCTCCTGCGCTAGTTTCGAGAACATTATCCTCCCACGATCTTTTCCGTTACCAATTACCTCTCGTTGAGACGAGTGTCAGAGATGCACGTCAGCGAACAACGGGAGATTTGCACATGTTTGTTTTCAGAGCTCTACGGGTGCGTAGTTTTATATTTTCGACTTCAAATAATAATAATAATAATAATAATAATAATAATAATAATAATAATAATAATAATAATAATAATAATAATAATAATAATAATAATAATAATAATAATAATAATAATAATAATAATAATAATAATAATAATAATAATAATAATAATAATAATAATAATAATAATAATATCAAGAGACGCGGTAGCGTCTTGACGCCAAGTACTTAAAAGAAATTTTTTAAGTGTGCG
Organism: Ichneumon xanthorius; assembly: GCA_917499995.1. Lineage (NCBI taxonomy): Eukaryota > Metazoa > Arthropoda > Insecta > Hymenoptera > Ichneumonidae > Ichneumon > Ichneumon xanthorius. Next base: position 18,017,556 of record OU824205.1, on the reverse strand, counting down.
AAGGACGCTACCAAGTAGTTATACTCCAAAATGCCGGAAGTATTTGTTTGCACTACGTTACCTCACAAATAAATCATCAGATCGAAATGATATAAAAATTTTACTATAGAATGTCTATTCAAGCTTTCCAGTTTGCTTAATTCCGAACACATTCGTTCGGTGGATTCTTGTGTACGATGATCGCGATCAGGAATCGATCCAAAATTTTTCGATTGTGCGTGAACCTGAATACGGGTGTGAGGTGATCAAGTACATCGGCAACGAAGCATCGGATCGAATTTTTAAGGACACTTTTATCATATAATTCGGACCCAAGCTTTCCAATGGGCCTAATTACGATCATAATCGTCCAGCGGTTCCCGAGATATGATGAAGTGAACCTGAAATACGGGTGTGAGGTGATACGTGCTATACGCAAAAATTCTTCGGATTCTTCGGAAATCTTCACGATGGACCTGGGGAGTATTTTTATATCAAATATAAACTGATTGACACTAAGTTTGGTCAATATTGTTATTGCAGCAGTGGAAAAATTGTTCGGTAAAAAAAATGCTTTCCTCCTCGAGATTAAAACTAAGAAGAAAATCGCATTTGCAGGAAAAAATAGGTGAAATCAACCACAAAATACTTTTTTTCAAAAAAGTAAAAATGGTACGCCAAGTACTTAAAACGTTCAGAATAGTACATTTCGATACGAGTGCGAAAAAACTTTTTCTGACGAGTGTGACTTTGCAGCACGAGCCGAAGGCGAGTGTTGCAATCACACGAGTTCAGAAAATGTTTTTTGCACGAGTATCGAACAAAATTTTATTTCACAAGGTGTGAAAATGGGGGTTTTCGCACGCGAAGCGTGCGAAAAACCCGCCATTTTCCCACCGAGTGACATAAAATATGTTTTTGGAAAAACCTCTTAAAAATGAAAAAATCTACCAAAACAGATGTTTATCCGAACAATAAAAAAAAAATATATGTGTATCAAAATGTTTAAAAAAAATCGAAAAAAATCAAATCAAACCAGCCAAGTGGTATTACAAAAATCTAAAAAAAAAAAAAAAATACAAGATGTAAAAAATCTTGAACAAAAAAAACTTGGCGTGCCAGTTTTTTTTTATATAATTTTTGAATGAACTACGTACGACAGTGATTGGAAAAAAAACTGGCACGCCAAGTTTTTTTTGTTCAAGATTTTTTACATCTTGTATTTTTTTTTTTTTTTTAGATTTTTGTAATACTACTTGGCTGGTTTGATTTGATTTTTTTCGATTTTTTTTTTACATTTTTTATTATTACTGTTATAATATTTTGCTAGTTCCCAAACTAGAAGCACGATGGATATAGTTGGACAATGTGGAAGCATGTTTGTACTTGTACGAGATTCGATGATGTCAAGTTCGACCGAACATAATTGATGAAAGTGAGGAGGTCGAAGAAATCTTGGATTCTCAAAGCGCAGGATACGTGTTTTGTGCGTTTTATTGTCTCGAAGAGTCATGTTATCCTTGGCTCGATAATTGGTTAAACTATGTTTGCACGATGCCGACGAGTCCCTGAGAGAGCAGGCTCAAATCCTTGACCGTCGAGCGCCTCTCGCGGCTCCACCGACATGCTAATATCCTGATTATCACGGTGGCCAGTGGAAACACGTGTGGCATGATTTTGTTTGTTTTTTTTTTTTCATTCTATCCCCCAATTTGACCTTCAGATGAAAAAAATGAACGGTGTAAATGAAAATTCGAAGAGATTCTTTAAAATTACGACCGATTGTTATTTTTAATTATCTCGATAGACAAACTCAAACGTGTTTAATCGAAGGATCGATTGGCCGGAGTCATGTTCATTCGTTTACTTACGAGGCAGTTCAACAAATACCATTTCGGCTATTTTTTTTCTATTGCATGACACCGTTCCCATCAATATATTATACCAATAATCAACAACAATACAAATGTCAACGAGAAGCAAGAAAGATAAACGGCTCATTCATTCGACTCCTTACTCTCATAAACTTTTTGTTCTTTAACTTGCACGAGTATATTTCAAACAATCCAGAGGGTTTTTACGACGCTGATTAGAGAAGCGTCATGGAACTCTGACCTCTTTGACTTTTACTATCAGCGAAAGAGCGCTGATTGTCAAACGCGCGGCCTATTTACCTCCTTCTTCCGAAGTGTCCGTACTTGTAAATAAATGGTTTATTACTCGTCGTCGTTGTGGAAGCTTGCGAAGACTTATCGCCCGTACGCGAGAAGAAATACTTGTTGGAATAACGAACGATCGTTCTGCGTATTACGTAACTCGCATATCGACCCCACTATCGAAGCAACCGCGATCGGACCGAGGTATCAAAGTCTCCGTCGAGCGGCTCGCCTCAGACAGTCCGCTTCCTCCGAGTGAGAAGGATAAGGTAAGCTGGATTCTGTGCCGCGAGCCAGATTCATCGACGCAATAATAATATTTCATACAAATTCCACTACGATTGTTACGACTATAATAATAATTATTATTATTGTTTTTTCTTAAGTCAAGTTTGTTACTCGATTAACAAAAAAATAAATAAATTGCTAAATAATTGATTTAAAAAATGCTCAGATGGTCAGGATGCAATCGTTGCTATTTGTGGGACTAGCGCTATGCGTCAGCTCGGCCATCGCCGTCGAGCCGCACGAGCACAACAAGGTTGTTTGCTTCTGGAACTCCACGTCCTTCGAACGTACAGGTATGTTCTCTCTCTCTCTCTCTCTCTCTCTCTCTCTCTCTCTCTCTCTCTCTCTCTCTCTCTCTCTCTCTCTCTCTCTCTCTCTCTATCTCTATTTTCATCCATCGCAATAATAACAACTCGGAAATGTTCAAATATACAAGCGTTTGTTTATGTATTTATCGTTGAGATTTCAGGACCCGCTAAATTCCAGGTTGAAGATTTGAGACCAGCATTGTCCTTCTGTACACATCTGATTTATGGCTACGCCGGTATAAACGCGGCCGATCACGAGGTTATTCCTCTTCACCCGAATCTCGACACCGGTGCTGGTTACGCTTTCTACAGACTCGTGACACAATTGAAGCGAGCCTTTCCTGATCTCAAAGTTTATCTGAGCATCGGTGGTAACGCTGACCCGTACGAGGAGACGCACAAGTACCTCACAGTGGTGAGTCATCTGGTTCTCAAATGTTCACGGCTCGCTGGCCTATTTTGTCCGGTCATCGCCGATCGTTAGAGACAAGGAATTACACAGACCTCTTGTAACTGTAGATCGTTGTTTCGTATTGACATTGACAGACTGAGACACCGGAGGCGAGAAACAAGTTCATAAATTCGGTTGGACGACTACTGTCCGACTACGATTTCGATGGAGTCGATCTGGCCTGGCAATTCCCACCGGTGAAGGTACATAAGGAACGCGGTACCTTTGGCAAACTTTGGCATGGCATCAAGAAGACTTTCGGCTATGGAAAATTCAAGGACGAGAAGGAGACCGAACATCGGGAAGGTTTCACCGCGCTTGTTCGCGATCTCAAGACGCAACTGCGTGGTAGGAACAAGGCTCTGACCCTGACGGTTCTTCCCCATGTAAACGCTAGCGGTAAGACGATACATTTTATCAATAAAAATCATCGTTGCAACGTTAATTAAACGATATTGTTAATTTTATATATATATATATATATTTCGCTCAGTTTACTACGAAGCTAGACTCTTGGCCCCGAATATCGACGCCGTTCATCTGATGACCTTCGACCAGAAGACCCCGGAGCGTAACCCCAAGGAAGCAGACTATCCGGCGCCGATCTACGAGAGCTACGGTCGCATTCTCCAGGACAACGTTGACTTCCCCGTCAGGTATTGCCGTGAAAAATTCAATCGGAAAATAACTGCCCTTTTGAGCTTAACGAAATATTAAAGGTTGCTATCGTTTTCTCTCAAAGATACTGGCTCGAACACGGAACTCCCGGTGGCAAGATCGTAGTCGGTATTCCAACTTTTGCTCGCACCTGGAAGCTCACATCCGACAGCCAAATCTCCGGAGTGCCGCCGATCGTCGCCGACGGTCCGGGCGCCGAGGGACCTCACACTCAGACTCCGGGAATACTCTCATACCCCGAGGTATGTTCCCGCCTCACCGAGAGCGCCGTAGGTCGAGTGAGACGCGTCGGTGATCCGTCCAAGAAGTACGGAAGCTACTCGTACTTGCCTTACAATTCCGAGACTGGCACCGATGGAATTTGGATCGGTTACGAGGATACCGATACAGCCGGCAACAAAGCGTCCTACGCCAAGGCCAAGGGTCTCGGTGGTGTGGCGATCTTCGATCTCTCGACCGACGACTTCCGTGGTACATGTACCGGCGACAAATTCCCCATCGTCCGGGCAGCGAAATACAAGCTGTGAGACAGTCGACGCTGATAAATCATAATTCGGATATTATTATTGTAAGTTTACTTTTTTAATACGTCTCGGATGCGAGGTTCACTTCATCGTCGGTTAAATTTTTTACGGAGACTTTCCGCCGATAAAAGAGACGCTTTATATTATAATCGTCGCAACAATAAATACGTTATACCAATAATTCGTGAATATTTTTTTCTTCCCTATAGTGGTTCCTTTAAACGTATATAGGGGAAACCGGGTCAAAACGGGGACGCTAAGCAATAAAATCTGGTACAAAAATACCGAAAGCATAGATCCATTGTTTATCACAATAAAATTGTATGGGTCCCCGTTTTACCCCGGCTTCCCCTAGTCCTATCGAGGGCTGTAAATGTAAGCGAAAGTGCCGAACGCTCTTAGCGTCGAGTTTGAGACGCTCTCGAGTTTTCGTGTAACGGGTTGCGATAAGGAATTCATAACCTAGGCATACGAGAGCACTCGGTACGCTTTCGAGCCTGTATAAAAGTTTTTACTTTGATACCCGACGATTGCTCACGCGAGTACGAACTCATAAGCGTTTCACTCGCGTGCTCTAGCCTCGTCGGCCCTTCACGGTAATTTTCGTGGCGCCAAAGAGTTTTTTTATACGCAGCGAGAAATTAAAAAAGGGAACCCATACAGTAAACATATATGAATCGTATGGTTTTTTTGGTGCATATTTCGCGGTTTTGTTTCAATTCTACGAAATCGAATAAAAATAAGCGTCAAGGAACTCTGACCTCTCTTGCTGACGCTATCAGTGAAAATATGCAAGGAGTAATATACCGACGACACAAATAAAGAATCATTTGAATGCGGAAATCCTACTACCGAGGTAGCCACGATCGGGCCAACATCCCCAATTGTCCGTCGAGACGCACGAGCACAATAAGGTTGTGTGCTTCTGGAACTCTACATCCTTCGAACGTAAGGGAAAATATATATTTTTTTTTCAATTACCATTTTCTCCGTCGCGATAATTATTCCGAGCTATTTAAATCCGACTTTCTTTTGTTAATTTAAATAGAACGTTCGAGTCGCAACGAGAGCGACTGGCGCCCATTAAAATAAAATCGAATTTTCGTTTTTGGCTCTCAATAAATTTTTCTGGCTTTTCGTTTTTTACTTGCCGAGTCATTGTTGTATTTCGAGAATCCCCTCCCCCTTCCCCTTTTCCTTTCCGTACGGTAAAAAAAGGAATGACAATATAGGTATATATACACACACACATCGTATATTTGTTTTTCGTGCGATCTATGATTCGAATAAACACGTATTTTACTCTGATGTGTACCAAAGATTGTTTTTTTTTCTTTCTTGTTTTCCCTGTAAACATCGCACTGAACTCGGTGATATCAAATACTAAGAGATAGTACATGGCACTCGACGGAACAGCAACTTCCGTGTGCAAAGGTCGTTATCGATTTTCTTCTCAAGCTCCGCTCGGTTCAATTTAAGACCATGGTTTCTTTCCTTTTTCTTTTTCATACTTTTGTTTTCCATCGCGATAATTTTTAATAGGTGCAAACACTTTTTTTTTCATCTCACTCGACTCGTCGCTCATACACGCTCTTTTCTAGTTCTTCTCGTTTTGTTTGTTATTTGTTTTTTTTGTCTCCGAATTAATACTTGGAAAATACTGGTTGTGGTACTTGGAATAGCTTACGTCTACGGTACAGTTAGAAATTCGATACACTTTCAAGGGAAGGGCACTCGTATAACATATTCATATATAATGTGTAATCCATGTAATGTAATAATTTATGTATAATTTTTTTTTCATTATAAGTTAATTTATCATATTTACTAACGATAGAGAACCCCACGCGGGGACGTTGCATTAATCTATACTTAAATTTGATGAGTTTCGCACAATTTCGTGAAAGAAGACATTTTATTTTTTTTCCATAATTAACCGGGAGGCTTTGTTGATCGATGAACGAAAGACATTAGTCGAGAGGAAGGGTTCTCGGATTGCTACGAAGAACAAAAATCCATGATAGCGGAGTGTCTTTAGATAGTTTATTCTATTACTATATTCTTCGCAACCAGACACCGACTCGACATAGTGCACCAGTAAGGCATATATCATATACACCTAACTAACGTACCTATATCAATATTATCGCTCGAGATATCTAGATAGATTTTTTTTTTTTTTACTTCTCGACTATATGGTACATATAATTCTCAAATCTCTGATACGGTGCGAATTAACATCTCTAATCGTCAAATCCATAATCTATCGACTAGTCTCGTCAACGTACTGTTAATTGTGTTTCCTTGCTTTTGTTTTTAATTATTCTGAATTTCTCCAATTATACTTTTACTTGTTTATTTCTGCGGCGGGAGGTAGTTTGCGGATAATTTTCCCCTATCAATTCATTACAATAATGCACGTGGTATATATTTTTTAAATTTACGGTGAAGGAAAATATTGGATCGACCCTGTCCAGAGCACGAGGTTCTTCGTATTATAATATTCGTTTATACAAATGAAAAGCCATTGAAGATTGAAGTTCATATTTGTTTTAACGATAACGCAATGGGTTATCTTACGTATAGTAAATCTGAGTGGTTGCGAGCTTGTTGGCTGTACCGGACCTCGCAGTGCATCAAGCTGAATATATATTCTTCTCTCTACATCCATCCCTCCTCACCATCTATCTCGTAGTTAATTCAATTAATTTTATCTCGAAGTAAAATGACCGCATCTTTAACATTATTGACGTTTGTATATGCGTGCGTGCGTGCGTGCGTGCGTGCGTGCGTGCGTGCGTGCGTGCGTGCGTGCGTGCGTGCGTGCGTGCGTGCGTGCGTGCGTGCGTGCGTGCGTGCGTGCGTGCGTGCGTGCGTGCGTGCGTGCGTGCGTGCGCGGCCGCGTGTGTGTGTGTTGTCGCGAAGCTGCGATTAAAAATCGGCGATATCGAGAAGGACGGTTTATCTTTTCGTTAGGCTGTGTGTGACACTGGTGCTGTACATTTCAAAGTTATAATATGGTTTTCGAGATAAAACGTTTCGATGAGCGAATAATATTTTAATACCCGAGAACAAACCTCGGCCGACATGAGGCATCGCATTTCTTTTCTGTTTTAAACGTTATTATTAAATATATTTTTGAGAAATCGGCAGTATATGCCAAAGGGAGGCCATTAATGCTCTCAGTCATTTTTTTCTTCTTTTCGACTTAAGCAAATTGCGTCGAAGAACGCTTAAAAAAAAACCCTGACATCCATCTATAGCGGTCCATCATCATCATCGAATGTAAGGTAATAGAGCCTTGTTGTAAGGTGTCCTATATCAAAAGTGTTAATCATTCCGAGATTGTTTAATAAAAAAAGAAAAAATGCACAAAAGAAGGACAAAAGCGAACAACGGCGGGAAACGTATATTTATCCCGCGGTATTTGTCGTTTAAATTTAATTTACAATTTATCAATTTTCCATTGTTCATCAAATTTTTTAAATATAGTATGTATAAATTATTACACTACATGACGGAACACCGTTTGACGTTGTACCTATTATCTTGGTCCACATTGTTAAGTACCTTGAGCAGCCTCTCGGTATCCTTGAAATGGCCGAACATGCTCGCTAGAACCATTTTGTTTCTCTTTCGCGTTCTCATACGTCGATTTCTCGTGCCCCACGAAAGACTCAGTTCCAGCATCTCCTCGAGCCGCAATCTTATAGGCCAAGCGGTATCGTCGTCTATACATTCGTCGAGACCTTCGTCACCGCCGGTAGTCCCGGAATCCTGACTGTTAGGCTGTCGCTGAATGCAGCTGACGTCGATCGGCTGCGGAAAGTCTCCCATGGACATTCTGGGCTGAACGAACGAGTCGTGAACGCGAACAGGACGCGCCAGGGATGATCTCTTCCTCACCGGCGTTAAGTGTCCAGAACCTGTCGACACGATCTTCATTTGTTTGTTCTCATCGTTTTTCTTCGCGCTTCCACCGTTCTTCTTTCTCTTGTAAAATTCGTCGATGCGAAAACACCTTCCCGTTGATAAACTCTTGGAGTTTTTGTTGATAACGGGACTCTTTGTCGTGCTCGTGGATTCACCACCGATCCTTCGTCCGATTCCATCTTTGTTCTTACTCTTACCGTTGGCGGTTCCACCTTTGTTGCTCGTATTCTTGTTCAGACAGCTGTGACTGTGACTGTTGTTGTTGTTGTTGTTGTTGTTGTTGTTGTTGTTGTTGTTGTTGTTGTTGTTGTTGTTGTTGTTGTTGTTGTTGTTGTTGTTGTTGTTGTTGTTGTTGTTGTTGTTGTTGTTGTTGTTGTTGTTGTTGTTATTGTTATTGTTATTGTTATTGTTATTGTTATTGTTATTGTTATTGTTATTGTTATTGTTATTGTTATTGTTATTGTTATTGATATTGATATTGATATTGTTATTGTTGTTGTTGTTGTTGTTGTTGTTGTTGTTGTTGTTGTTGTTGTTGTTGTTGTTGTTGTTGTTGTTGTTGTTGTTGTTGTTGTTGTTGTTGTTGTTGTTGTTGTTGTTGTTGTTGTTGTTGTTGTTGTTGTTGTTGTTGTTGTTGTTGTTGTCGTCGTCGTCGTCGTTGTTGTCGTTGTTGTCGTTGTCGTCGTTGTTGTTGTTGTTGTTGTTGTTGTTGTTGTTGTTGTTGTTGTTGTCGTTGTTTTCGTTGTCGTCGTTGTTGTTGTTGTTGTTGTTGTTGTTGTTGTTGTTGTTGTTGTTGTTGTTGTTGTAATTATTTTTCGACGAATTTCCGAGGGCGATGGTGCTGGGATTCGTGTGACGACATTGCTCGGCGCACTGCAGACAGTCGTAGTACTTCTCGGACACGGGATGACGACTTCTATTTCTCGACGAGCTACCGCTGTTACCGAATTTCTGACGGCTCACTGAGTCGAAATAATTATTACCACCTCCGTTCGACTTCTGTCACACCTCCTGCAGGTACTTGAGGGGGCAGAGGGTCTCCTTGAATCGTACATCGCCCTCTTTGTCAACGCGCTCCGAGGATCTCGTATCCGCGGCGCAACGGACCAACGCCACACCGTCGACTTCCTCACCGACTTGGATAACGATCTGTAACAAAAAATGTTAAGTTCCAAAGACGTAGGTGAAGTTACTTGTTTCATAGAATAAATATGCACCTGATCACGAAGAAGAGTCGTCTGATCGGCCAGCTGAAGATTTCTTGTGACCTGTAGTGTTTTTTGGCCGGATTCGACGCGCATGACGTAGGCACTTGGAAAGTAACCGGCTCTGCCCCCGAGACACTTCCCTTTCCACCAATCTTTCTCCGATTTGTCGATGACAGTTACCTTATAACCAGCTCTGTAAAAAAAAAATAATAATAATCAACAATCACTCACGATGTGATGGTTTTCTCATTGTACCTATATAATTTGTGGATAACTCACTTGAGATCCAGCTCGTCTCGATGACGAGCGTCAAAGTTGTAAAGAACAACGTAAAGATTGTTCGGCGGTAGAACACGTTTTCCACCTGTTGGATTTAAGTGATTCTGATTATTCGTGTGCGGCGACGGACAAGGCGACGTACTGGCCGACGAGTAAGATTTCTCGTTGTCGTCCGGCAATTCCATGCTCGACATTCTTATGGCGGTTCTCACGTGCTTGTGAACCGGATAACCCTGGCCAGGGCTGCACGGAGCTGTAACGTTTGACAAATAAATTTTACGTCACACTGTACATGCCATCGGGGTAAGAGGATTATTGCGTACGGGCAAGATCAGTCGACGATCCCAAAGACTCACATAGTCTGTTTATACTGCCACTGTCGGAGTGTCGAGGAGGCGTCGAGTCCTTTTGGCCGGCGACGTAATAATCTCTCGGACGGTGACGGACGTGAGCCGATCCCTCAGGGGAGTCCAGGCTGAGGCTCTTCATCCTCAGATTCAGTCTCTCGCGTCTACGTTGCGGACTATGAGGCGCTTCGTGTTTCATGATATCTATTATGAGTCAGCCCTGCTACCGATTGGTGCTCGATGCTCGATGTCGACTAACGTGCGAGATTCGATCGCTCTAATTTCACGACTCTGATATTAATTTTCATCCGAATCTCGCACTGTACCATGGTGTCTGGCAAAAGGTTTAAAATATCAATTCAGGAACTTTTAAAGGACGTAATAACAATCGATTTTTAGTTACAAGGAAGGTATAACATTTTTTTTATATTTGCGATATTCATTTGGTTTAACTCTTAATTGCGACGTCGAAAAATTAAATAAGTTATTTCGTTGAACAAAGGAAAAATACAAATGTCAAGGACTCGAAGGATCCCAAGGACCGGCAGACACCATGTACACTCGCGTTAATCTTCCAAATTAGAGAAAACTTTTGCGGCACACGAAAATGAAGTTTTCCGGAAGTAAATTGCAGAGTATTCTTCAATCGAGTTATCGTGACTTAGTGCGATCGTTTTTCTTGTTTTTCTCTCGCTACAGTTCTTTTTGTACTACGATTACTTGTCTGTCCAACGTGGGAAACGAGGAAAACTACAGCGCTTTTTTTTGCTTCATTGCTGGCACGTTCGACATGAGCGTCGAACACTCTCCTGTACAACACATACACACACCAGTCCGTGATATTTGAGACGGAAATAGTGAGAGATAATATCGAGATATATATATATATATATACATATGCAACGAGACGAATAGTTAGTCGAGACAATAATACCAGGAATGTAAGTCGCTCGTACATAGAACGTGCCACAGTTCACATATATATATTTCTTTACTGTACATTACGTATAAGGGCGTACACGGATAGCCGTGTCCGCCGGTTGAAGCGACGAACGACAATGAGGAGGAAAACAAAACACAACATACAAAACAGAAGAAAAAGAAGAAGAAGAAGAAAAAGAAGAAGAAGAAGAAGAACCACAACAACAACAACAATAACGACAACACCAACAATGAAGGAATAAGAAATTTTCTTTCGACATGGGACACGACTCGTGTAAAGATCGATGGGGGGTTGTTGACAAAAACAAAAAGAAAGAGCGGTAAGACTGGATAAAATAGAATTTTATTTACATTATTTACAGTCGGGTGTCACCGAGGAATAAACAGTTTGGAGAGTTAGTAATCCATTTATTTTGTCTCATTAAAAAGCCACGTTCATTTTTCTTTCCAGGTAAATTTTGTTTGTTTTTCCACACGGCAGTTTATCTACTATCAGATTGCTCGAAGAATTTTCATGCCGATTGACGATCGTTGGATCGAAAAAAAAACACCCCGCAAATTAATCTACAATGAAAATTCCGGTGCGTATAATTTAACGTATGAAACATAAAGGGGAGGAGGGACAAGTAGTACGAGATAGCCGACGTGGGTATTAGGGAAATGTTCTCATACGTCATTGTCAAATGTCGCCGGCAATAGGGTTGTTTAGTTTTATCCTCTTTCGATCGTGGGCTTCGAGTACGGAAAAGATTACTTGGTCAAGTTTTTCGGATTGGCATAAGATCAGCCCTGGGACAGGGTCGTCGAGTAGCTGCGACATCGAAAGAATTCGATTTCCTTCGCGGTATTATTCGAGAAAAGGTCAGCTCCGAAGTACAGTTTTAACCCGACTGAACTTTTAACGCTAGAGAATTCGCGGGCATAATGTATACGTAATGACACTACATCTTCGTGCGAGAGGTAAAAGGAACGAATAGAGCGCCACGTCGGCAGCACGTCGGTTAATTAGTCCTCCCGATTAATTGGAGCGATCGTTATCGCGAACTCACACTAACGGACAGAAGCGAGGCACTCACGATAAGTTTTTTCGTCAGGGCACGTCTTCTGCTTTTGCACAGCAGAAGAGATTCTTAATGAGCTGTTTCATTCGTTTCTTTTACCTTTTTTTTATACAGAACTTTTTTCGCACTGGGCATGAGACGAATCTCTGAGTACGAGCGGCCCTCCCGAATTCTGTCCGCCACCTGATCAATCGAATTTCATCAAAGCATCTGTTTTTTTTTTTTTTTTTTTTTTAATATCTACTCGTTTGTCCTCGTAAAGCTCGAAAAAGGCGGTTGTTCGATCGTTCGCGATTTAATCGCGGTACTTTCTCGGGACGTGGGACAGCGAAGAAGTTGATCACAAACTTTTTTTTATTTATCGCTATTGCGATTTCGTAAACACGGCAACGTATCGTACGAGAGTTGATGGAAAAATGTCTTGATTCACTGAAACTTACTGCAGCGTGTTCGGCGCTTTTGCCGAGAGAAAGGCGCATTGGAATATACCAAATCCTACCGTCGTTTCGCTCAGGCCGAACGACGGAGAGCGTAAGAGAGATCAATTAGTTCGCGGGTTATCCCGCGACCCCGGCACGTGTCTCCGTCCCTATTCACGCTTCGTTAGCACACCTTATCGTATTTTTATTTTCTTTTCATTCCTTCAATTTCAATGCCAGAGCCGAAGTGTATATACAGTCGTGGAGTCGCCGCCACATTGGCTGCTGCATGCGTCAGATTGCGCGAAACGGGTGGAAGATCGATCGACTGTATAATTTCATTGGCAGACAGATGAAAATGCCCCCGGGCGCGATTGACTCCGAGCGCGATTTCCGTTTTGCACAAAAAATAAAAATAAATTGTTATTCTCTTCTCCCTTCGTGAATGTTTATCGTTATCGTAAAAGTAAATATTTTTATCATTCGTTTCGATTTCAACAACGAATCCCCGTGAAATTGCGCGGAGGATTGATGTTTCACGATCGAGATAAATGAGGGGTTCGAGGGATCGATAAATTGAAGATTCGCGAAACGTCATTTAAAAATTTGATGAATATACCGTCTCGGTGAAGCTGGAAAAATCGTTGAATCGGTACGTCCTTGAGGTGGGCCTTCGTGCTTTTTTATCATTCACAATGTGCTTCGGATGCAGCGAGACAAACATGACTGCGAGGTATAAATCTCGGCGGTGTGGATAACGGCTCACTCGAGGCTGGAGGAACCTCCGGTACTGGCTCTTTGACACGTATCTGCAGCATCAGTGGCTGTCCAAACGGTCTTGTGCCCGAAGCAGATCCACCGCTACCACGTCCTAACCAATACCAATTCGATCATAATTTTCTCTCTTTCTCTCTCCCGATACCGATATCGATTTCGAGAGATGAAGGGGAATCGATCATATCAAAGCAGCGTCAAACCAATGCCATTTTTTATTTCTACAGGGTGGACTCCGTCCTTTCATTCACTAACTTCACTCCTGTTAGTCTTTTTTTTAACCGTGTTTCTCTCGGTTTTGGTGACATTCTTGGGTTATCGAATGATATTTGATTTTTTTAAAATGAGTTACATTATTCATGACACGATGACTGCACGATGAATGATTGAAGCTGCAAGCAAGTATCTTCGACTCGAGGTCTCGTCTCGTCGTACGGTAAGTGCCCGGTGGTTGATGGAAAAATACTGACAGAGATATTCAAGCGGGAGAAGTCCGTAACGTCTCCTACCAATGTGACCCTTCGCAAACGGTTTTTTTTCCCTTACCGCTACGCTAGAAATCGATAACGATGCGAGCGTCGCGAGTTAACCGTGGTAATTCCTGCCTACCGGTCCCAAGGGTTTCCGGCAGATGTCTGTTTCCCCCGCAATCTCCACTGCGCGCAGGGTGCCCGATTGCTTCATTTTAACGAGGCATCGATTCGTGTGATTGGATTCATCGCAACCTTCCCGCGTCAAAAGAATTCATTCGCCGTCCGAAACTCGCCGATTATACTATTTTTCCCTCGCGGAAAATAATCCTAGTTTCGTACATAATGTTTCTCACCCGTACAGCTGATAAACTTCGCGAGGAGCGTCTTTACTCGGGGATAATCTAACTTTTCGTTTTTCTTTCTGACTTGAATCCTAATCCAGTGAATGACAGGAGAGCTTCATCTGATTTATTTATTTTTTTTTTTACTCCCGACTGCCCGCTAGGGCAAAAAGACGGGAGTTATGCGTTTCTCCGAGGCCCCCCGATTTTGCTGTTTTCGTTGTCTCCAGTGTTTGTCGGAACGGCACAATGTCTCTTGACAGAATTTGGCACGCTAGTTCTGTGTATGTGGAAGTGTGTTCGTAGTAAAGGAATAGGAAAATAAATGTGAAATGGTAGAGATAATTAACTTCGAAAAAAAACGGGCCAAAACCCTATTCAGATAGGGGAAACCGGGGCAAAACGGGGACGCTAAGCAATAAAACCTGGTATAATGATACTGAAAGCATAGATCCATTGTTTTTCACACCAAAATTGTATTGGCACTGGTTTTGAAAGGATATTTAAAAAAAACCATCTGGGGCAAAACGGGGTACATGTTTTGCCCCATTTTGCCCCACGTCCCCGTTTTGCCTCGATTTCCCCTATATCGACAGGCGCCCGCCATTATCTACTATTGCCTTTGCGATTATTTGTCGTCTGCTATAAAAATGCTGCAGCTGTGTGCTATTCTACAGTGCATTGAATTCATTCAACGTGTAGTAACCTCGAATACCCGTCGAGCTGCGTCTATGCTAATTTGTTATATATATATAGGGTAGAGCGGGGCAAAACGGGGCAACGGGGCAAAACGGGGTTTTGGGCAAAACGTCATTTTCCAATATTTTTTGGATGCCCGAATTCGCCCTATCGGATACATCAGGCTTTTCTGCCCAGTTTTGCCACCTTGTCCGATCCAAAAATGATTGGAAAATTTAGTTTTGCCCAAAAACCCCGTTTTGCCCCATTGCCCCATTGCCCCATTTTGCCCCGCTCTCCCCTATATATAAGTTGTTTATTCGTGCTTTTAAAAATTATTATTAGATTTTATTTACTTATAATCTTAGTGTTTTTACGTGTTGGTTATACTATTTATTATACTTTAACAAGGATGAATAAAAATGTTACTAAAATTTAAAAACTCCCAATTGCAAAAAGAGTTTAAGAAACGAATTGAATTATACGGTTCTACAGTTCTAACCTAATCACCGCAGTGTAATGTGATATTTGCAAAGCGATATATGTCAGCAATATCATTTCATAAATATTATATCGCACATACAATTTTCTAATGTTGTGTTTCTCCGATAAGGTTTTGTATGTGTCGTTGCTCCTCGATACTATTTTCTATGTGTTGTTCCTCTTCGATACAATTTTCTATGTATTGTTCTTCTGCGTTAACTTTTTTTATATGTCATTCCTCTGCGATACAATTATTTATGTGTTTGTCTACTCCGATATAATTTTCTAAATGTATCTCTACGATACGATTTTTAATCTATCGTTTCTCTCCGATACAATTTTCTATATGTTGTTGATCTTCGTTCTACTTTGGAAAATGTTCCATCGGCGAGGAACGACACATTAAAAATCGTATTGTAGAGATATTGTAGAGATAGAGAACATTTAGAAAATTATATCGAAGAGGACGAACACATAGAAAACTGTATCGAATAGGAACGACATATAAAAACTTTCATCGACGAAGAAAGACACATAGATAATAGTATTGAAGACATACATGATTCAGAAAATTATATCGGAGAGGAATGACACTTAGAAAATTGTATCAGGGTAGAATTCAAAAAGCATAAAATAAATTTAAAAAATAAAAAATTTTAAGATAATCCCGACTGCGACTTAGTCGTTATTATTAAAAAATATTTGTAAAAAAAGCGAACAAATTGTTAATAAAGATAAAAATAGAAACGACTAAAAAAAATACAAAAATAATTAACGATAAAAAAATGGGTAATAAAAATGTAACTTCAAAAAAGGATGAAATAATTAATGCTGTAATACTAACTAATATTGTCAATAAACAATAATAGCAATAACTAACAATAAAGAATGATAACATAATTATTAATCGTAATGTAGGGATTTTTCTATTCCATTGAATATCGGTTTTTGTTTTAATATGCGCCTCAAAAGGTAGCGAGCGTTACAAGGGAGGGAGGGATTTTCTGTTGCCAGGGCAACGAAAAAAGAGAGGAGTTTGTTGAGTGAGAGAGACGACGGGGGTCAGGAGCGAAATGTGCGGATGACTGGTCGACGAAAGTTTGCCTTTTTGTATTTCATTAAATAAATCTTGTGTTCTTGTTACACCGGTTTTCGCAATGTCCCATCACATCAGGAAATAACATCTACATCCTACAGTAATTATATCAATTCATTGATAATCTTCGGTACAGTCGGGAGAGGTCTCCCAGTAGCGCGTTGTGAGGGAAGACGTCTCCCGACTGTAGCGAAGATTATCAATGAATTGATATAATTACGATTAATAATTATGTTATCATTCTTTATTGTTAGTTATTGCTATTATTGTTTATTGACAATATTAGTTAGTATTACAGCATTAATTATTTCATCCTTTTTTGAAGTTACATTTTTATTACCCATTTTTTTTATCGTTAATTATTTTTTCTCTTCCAAAGCACAGTGATAGGTTAATTGTACATGTCGGATTTTATTAGCAGTGTGGGCCTCGGCAAAAAACAATATTATTTACCCTAACGATGGAAATGTAATTTAGATGAAATATCAAAAAGTATTAAATAGAAGACAATCGTTTGATATTAGAGACACGATTACTATATGAATATGCTGTGAAAGATCATTGATGTTTTCTTTTTTGTGCGTGAATAAAGCGCGAACGAGTCATGTCCCCGAAGTGGATAAATAGAGATGTTACTGGATTAAGGTAAATCCTCCCTTGACGGGCCGTATGACAATTCTATTACAAACAATTCAACATGTCTACACAACTACAGATATGCCGATAGAGATAGAAATAGAGAGGGATAACTGTCACTCATGACGGCGTGAACGGGGCAATGAAATGGGTCCTGCCCACAATAGGAACATTTACCTTACGATAAAAGATACAAGGATTCGAAACAATGATCGATTAACGTGTTCAATAGTGACAGCGAAAAACGTAGAAGAACAGTAATAATAACAACAACAACAACAACAATAATAATAATAATAATAATAATGATAATAATAATAATAACAATAATAATAATAATAGTAATAATAATAACAACAACAACAACAACAACAACAACAACAACAACAACAACAACAACAACAACAACAACAACAACAACAACAACAACAACAACAACAACAACAACAACAACAATAATAATAATAATAATAATAATAATAATAATAATAATAATAATACGAGGCACCTAGAAGAGATTGTCTAGCGGAGGATCGGTGTGTCTTACCAGAGGTGGACGAGGAACAGGGGTGGGAGGAGGTCCTCGCCGACGATGGTGCCCCACCGGAGGAAGTTTGATCGGCTACAACCGGTGGCGTGGGCGGCGAGTTTGTCGAGTTTCCACGTATCTCGCCCGCTTGCTTCAGGACCTGGTACGTCGCGTCCACGTCTGCCGGATTATACGAGATGGATAGAGAGGATAATAAAAAAAAAAAAAAAAGGAAACTTCTATTCTTTTTTTTATTCAACGAATCGGTTGGCCTCGTTTGCCAATATTTGGACGCAAAGAAATTACGATAAACAATACAAAACGACGAAGTCAACGCGTCGAGCGAGAGTTTTCGCAAAGGGGATTCGGCCCCGGGGCCGACTCAGATATCGCTCACTCTGCGCCCCACACCCTGTGGATCGATATGGATCGATCTGTCGCGTGATTGATCTATATCCCTCTTGGAAAAACAGACGTTACGGCACTCGAGGAGAGTTCGCGTGGGCACGATATTTCGCGAACGTCTTTTCACGTGACTCGAGGACATGGGTGGGGAATAAACACGCACCGATAACAACGATGAGCAGCATGAAAGTTCGACGAGAGAAACAAAAGATCAAAAAGCACCATTCATTAATCCTGTGAAAAAGTCCGCGGCTAGCCAGAAGTCGAGCACGGGAGGCGTTTAATCTACCTTTTATTTTTCTCATGGTGAATAGCGCGTAGGAGGAATACGATTAAGCGTCGCCGATTTTGTTAATTCTCGATGATGAACGCTGTTAGTCAAAGTCGGTTATAAAATATTGGCAAAGCGCGAGATGAGATGATAACAGCGGTCTCGAGATGCATTCGAATTTTTAAAGCGTCGAGAAAATAAATTAAGAAGCTCGGATATAGGGATGTCATATGTAGGTATTTGCCCCTGCTCTTCTCCTGTTTCAAATGCTCCCCGTCACCCTCCGCAATTATTTTTTTATTTTGTTACTTTTCTCCTTTGTCACATTCGTTGCAATAGGGAGAGGAGAAACATTCGTAATGTCAGCACAAGCGAATACAAAAGTTATAAGAAATTTTTAAGCCCGATTTTTTTTTTCTTTTCTTTGTATTCCATGGAGTCTTTCTATCGTTAACTGACGCGAATCTTATCGATAATAACAACAATGAATATTAGCATCGGCAGAAAAAAAAAAAGTTTTTTTCACAAAAATCGAAATTTCAAATATATTTCTCCTCTCTGTTAATGATGATAAAAGAAAAACGAGAGATGATTTTGCGTCGCAGAAAAAAATGTTGCCATCCCAAAAAACTTCGTTGGGGGAATTTTGACTCACTGTGCTCAGCGCTGGGTGTATCATCCGTCGCCTGTGCAGTTGTTTTTTGACGGCGAAGAAGAGGTATTCCGCCGCCTCTCTTCGGCACGAGAGCCGGACACATTGTCGGCGTTACCGTGCTCATGCAGTCGGCGTGAGCGTTGACTTTGCAGCCACGGCAACGAAAACCCTGTCGACTGTGACCTCGCAGAACTTGACCGCAGGCGTCGCACGGAGTTATCTTCCGATAAGTGTACTCTCGCCACTGGTGACCACCCTCGGATTCCAAGCTTTTCCTAACGATATAGGTACAATACGATGAGAAACATAAAGAAAAAGGGTTTATTCGAAGTTCGGTTAAAGACTCCAGCTTGAAAAATACATACGAATAAGTAAAAATAAATAAAAATTACCTTGACATTGCCACGACTGTGGAGACGGCATGGTACATTGCCTGTTTTCCTCTTCGTTAATGGAGCGTTAGTCAATAACCAAGAGCGTTAGTGTGTCTTTTTTTAGCAAGTGTAATTACAACTTTGCTCGTACGTTACTAAAATATAACTCTTTTATATTGGATGAAATTATAATCGTACTCACTTATCGACGGGTGGCGGAGTCGTCGGCGAGCTCGTTTTCAGGCTCTTGAAAGCTTTGAGCCATTTGTGCTTGGTATTGCTTCCCGTTGAGCCGTTCGACATCTTTCTATTGCTAACGGGATCAGGTTGTCCAGCCTCCCCAGCCCCGAAGAGCTCCTTCTACGATTTCGCAAAAAATTACGAAAGCCGCGTATTACTTAACGTAAACGGCCATTAAAATTAAATAAAAGAATTATGCAACTGGGTATGAATATTGGCGAGTTTTCCCGCTGGATTACGAGGCAACGAGAGATATCGATCACCTCGCGAGAGTATAACGGATAGCGCTATAAATAAACCATTCGCGACTTCGTCACAATCGATGCTTTAAATTTTGCCGGGATATCTCGCGTCCAGTAACGTCAAAGCGTCACTCGTTGCAAAAATATAAATCGCTCTCGCGGAGCAGTATCAAAAATTATATGACATTGAAAACAAGTGTATTTACGGGGCGTACTGGCTTCATCGGAGACGCCTCCATTTCCAATGATCTAAATTTTTTTATTCGTCTCAGCAACATCGGCAATTTATTATTACTGTTATTATTTCAATTGAAAACTACGATGATCGGGATAATTCATCGTCTACCGATCTTTCGATATTTTCCCGGGTATTTGTAATTTTAAAAAATATATAATTTTATAATCGCGACATACGAGAAACGTTTGCTGGTTGCAATAAACAAGACTGAAGAGACATAGTCGGAATGAGCACTGGTAGAAACGAAGCCCAATAGTGAACTAATGCGACTCTGGTGACGAGGGCGTCGTCGGTTAATTGGATGTTCCGTGGCGAGTCGGCGAAATCGAGGAACCTATCGAGAAGGCATTGCGGGTGGGGTGTATTGTCGGCAGAACGGTGAGCTGCTTGTGCCTATACAATGCGATTCTATACCTCCCTGTCACCCTCGATTAACCAGGATCTCGGCTTCCGGATTGACTGCCCGACCGAACAGGTGCATGATTATTAGAGATATACTGGACCAACGAGAGAGGCCTCAATAACCCCGATACACCATCGACCTTGTATCGTGTATTCATCGTGTGGACCTGCTCACATCACCTGCTCACTCTCTCGGTATCGATATCGTGTGCAATATTGCCCGCGAGGGCGGACAAAGCCCTTTTCCCCGACGTCCTATTATAGTTCAATCCTGACGTCTATGCGCATACGATAAAGGGAGACTGTTATAGACTCGTATCAATGTATCTGCCAATGAAGTTAACATAGAAGAAAATTAAAACGAGACATTTAAATAACTATTAATTAAAATAAATTATTTATTTATTTTGCTACAAGTATTAGTTTATATTTCTATGGAAAATATTTTCAATAAAGAAAAATATTTGTCGGCAGTGAATTAATATCGTTAATGAAATGGGGTAAAACCGAGTTTTGGACTGAATCGCAAAGCCACGCCAGGCCTTCCCGGTACAGTTTGCAATATTAATATTTCTAGTAATACCCCCTTTCGCATAGGCTCGGTGATGTACGATCACATGAAACTAGTCCGGAATTAAGAAACGTCTACTACGGTCTCTCCTAGTTTCCTGTTCGGCTTACGATCGTCGTCGCGGGCACCCATGTCAAACGCTTTACGAGTATTAATCGTACTTTCCCGTTCTCTCGGACTCAACAACCTCCACCCACGCAGGCAACATTCAAACTGTCGGCTCAGACGCTGCCTGCGCGTTATAGTACCTTAATGAAACACGAGTCATACACGAGGTCTGCACGACGCTTGCGCATTTAACTTCGCTACTCCGTACGTCTCGTGCATCTTTCATCCCTTCCTCGCACGATGAGTATCATCGTTGACACTGCCCGTACATTCTAATAATATACAAGATTTTTTTTAAATATTAGAAAATTTAGCCGCTTTGACAAGGCCTGTTGAGGATCGAGCCTCGGCGAGCGAGGAAACAAGACGGAAAATTTATTATATTTTTTGTCTCGTGTCAATTTTCACATATCTCCTTGAGAATAGCACCGAAATCACTCAAAACATCAACAACAACAACAACAAAACTGTTCCTCGAACGTTAATTTATGACGTTGCCATTTTTTTCCCTCTCGACGATAATACTCGCTGACAAACGTCGACGCGGAGTGGAAAAGTTCCGAGAATCGCACAGGACTCGAGGATCGACTCGTCCACGCGAACCACCGAGGGGTTAGACGCACCCTCCGCAACACGAGAGAGCTGTCTCCTCCGAAATTCCACTGTACGCCGCTGCCGTAAACGTTCGACGTTAATCCGTGAATCTTGTCGTCGCACCGATTCGGCGTTCGCTTCGACTCGGTGCATTTTCAAAAATTTTTTTGTTACTAAAGAACAGAAGAAAAAACAAAAAGTTATACTAACGATACGTGAGCGCAACGTTGTCCAGCCCATGGCGGCGAGAGGGATATCGACGGATCCTCTCCTGACCTAGGCGGCCACTATCACCGGGATAGATATTGCACAGGCGAACTCACGAGCTCTCTCCGCGCCTCTCCTCACCGCTTCACCTCGTTGCCCCGTCGTCGTCGGGCGGCTCGGTATGACCCAGTTGTGAGGGCGCATGTCGAGCTATTGCGCGCCCGTATTTATTTCCTCTTTATATTCATCCCGACCGTTTGGTACTTCAATCTTGTCCCCTCTTTCGCCGTTTCTCTCACTTATTTTCTATACTCGGATCTTTGCATTTTATTTAAACTTCCTCCCATTTTCCCTATTGTAGGTATATTATTCTTTCAATCTGCCCGGAGAGAGTCTGCTCGAGTGTATTTTTCTACCGATCATTATTTTGTGTGTGCATGTACGCACAAAATAATTAAATAAATTATTAAAGGGCATTAAAAAAAAACAATCAAATATATATTAGTTTTGCCAATAATTCAATAATCGTTATGTAAATTCCGACATTGAGCCTCTTTGATCACTGGCACAGAGTTTTTAATCTCTCCATTTTAATCTATTATTTAATCGATTTTACCGATTTTAACCCTATTTAACGGTATAAAGGTGTATATGAGTGTATTCCCGCTTAAATTTCGGTCATACGAAATAAAAAAAATATAAATGAATGATGGATTTATTCGTTACCACAGTGAAAGGTGCATAGAACGTTGATAGGCGAATGCCTCGTAAACCTGTATCATATATATAATATCGGGTGTCTCAGGCAGTCTCGCTTAAATCCGATTAATCGATCCTTCGTCAGTCACTGTATAACGCTCCGTAGATCAACGTCGTTCGCTTTGACAGTTCGTCGTGAATATGTAGAGCGGGAGAAAAGGGACGTGTGCGCTCGGTGAGTCCAAAACAACGAGGGGTTCAAGAGGAACATGCGCGTATAAAGGGGCTCGTCAGTCTTGTAGGGTAGAGGCGGGGCAAAACGGGGTTTTTGGGCAAAACGTCATTTTCCAATAATTTTTGGATGCCCGAATTCACCCTATCGGATACATCAGGCTTTTCTGCCCAGTTTTGTCACCTTGTCCGATCCAAAAATGATTGGAAAATTAAGTTTTGCCCAAAAACCCCGTTTTGCCCCGTTGCTCCATTTTGCCCCGCTCTCCCCTACTCGTAGGCGTTATATCTCTTCCACTGTACAACGACAGAGTGCGATGACAGAGCCTGTGCCTTGTCATTCCTTACACACATTTATTGCCGGTGTAATCTTATACAAGGAACAATACAGTTATATAACGACCGACACGCACGCACGCACGCACGCACGCACGCACGCACGCACGCACGCACGCACGCACGCACGCACACTGTGTCGCTAGACTACAACACAAAAGGGCGGGGTAAGCAAGAATGGGAAATCGAACCGGTGGGGTAAAGCTTGAGTGCTTCGAGAATGGACACATCGGTGTCAATTTCACGTTTCCGACGTCTGGAATTGCAACCGGTGCTACACTAGAAACTCAACTACCTTTGCTCTCAAATTTTAACTGTTCGCAGATGAAAGAGCGGTCACTTCGCGTATATAAAATCAAACCTTTCACACCACTTAGCAAAATAAGTAAATCTAAAATATATGAAAATATAATGTGAGATTTCGATAATTCGAACTATTTTAAGAGAGCGCTCCTCGAGTACAGAACGAATTACGAAATTCTGATGTTAAATTATCGTTGCACGAGTAAATAAAAATAAAGTAAAGTGCTGACAGCTGGTAGGTTCGTGCACTGGGCGCGACTTTAGACAGCTAGGAAAGAAATATGAAACGAATTTAATAACCGAAACTTGGATAAAGAGATTTTGTTTGAGAATTGCCAGGATGAGATACAGCGGAACGGGGGTAAATAAATGAACACTGCCGATATTAACAGTGAAAATAAACTCTTTATTAAATAACGAAAACGATGGCAAAATGCGCGAAAAACACTGTACAACTGAGCATGTACCGAATAACAATAGTTCACGATGAGAATAACAATAATCGTTTATGCTGAGTAAGCCCGGTATGAGCGGTCCCGGTGAGCCCATTAAATTATATTAATCGCTTGAGTCGACCGTGAGACCGATGAGAAAATACCTGTAGCTTCGTAACGCCAAGAGAAAATCGCCGAGTGAGAAGATCTACCCGCGGCGCTGTATCGACGCGAGGTAGCGGTTGAGAACGTGAGAAATTCCGGTGTGATTACGCATGTTGCGTGCCCGAGAAAATCAATCGCGTTATGCTCCTAATGAGCGCAAACGATATCACGAAACGATGATACGTTTTACCACGTGAGATGGACCGAACTTATGAGCAGACGTGAGATTCACTGTGTTGAGAAAACCGAACAAAATCGGCGATCTACCCGACCGCGAGGTGACCCGTGTCAGCCATTACGCGTAGATGAGCGCGAAACCTGTTGCACGCGGCACGTAACACGTGCCGCTTCGAATGAGAGCCGGTGCGCGTGCGTCGACGGCGCGCGTCGTTCCTCGCCGGACTCGGACGGGAGGTGCTGCCGAACAGCGGCCTCTCGAGCGAGCGCACGTCGCCGCGCTGATTCTCGAACAGATTTAGAAAATTTATAATTTGTTTAATTTAATTTAATTTACTTGGCCTCAGTAGGGATTTTCCCAAAGGATAAGATTATTAAAAATTTAAGATGCATTAATCGCAAAAAATTATAATTTGATCTAGAATGACGTTGTTATTAATAAACATCCGAATTTGATCGATTAGAAAAAAAAAGAAAACAATCATGTACCTATAACGAAATCCGGGTGAGTTTGATCGCGAATTCTCATATTCCTTAAGGCGATAAATGGTTGAATTTATATGAGGACAATAATTGTTTATCCTTCTTTCTTTCTCTCTTCCTTACGACTCCCCAGAGTGTGTGACTCTGGGGTGAACCCGTAATGACGATAAATATTGAATGAGTCTTGTATCGAAGGAAGCGTTTCATATTCGAACGCGTATACACGCGAGAGGAGTGGGCGTTTTACATCGCTATTTATTGGGGGGGGGGGGGGGGGGCGAGACAAAATCGGGCATTTTTTATGAATTTTTTTCAATGGACATAAAAAAGAAGTCTCATCTGAAAATATCGTAGGTATCGGCAAAGGGGCTACATCGTATACTTGAACCAATTCCCCTGGTTAGCATAGCGCTCGATGGCTAACCCCACACGAAGCAGGCTCGTGCGGAAATAGAGAGACGTCCATGAGCTGAGAGTAACGCGTGCGTGATTTTAGCTCACGTTTCCTCTCCTATCCCCCATGTCTACCGCGTGTCGACACTCCTCTCTTTCTCATTTTAATTCCGACCCGTGTTATTTTTTTTCCTTCCTTCATCTCGTCGTACATCCACCGAATGCCAATAACGGATAAGCCGGAATTTCCGTCACGAATGTACAAGACTGAAAAAATGAATTCACGAGGGGGGCTGACGTTAATCACTGGAATTGAAAAATCGGAGATGAAATCATTGTTTCCTAGAACACGCGATGCACTTGGTGAAAATGTTTTATCGGCTTTTAATGATACACCGGAAGAGTAGAGCATTATGTCGGATCGCATTACCGAGTAGAAAAAAAAACATTAAAGTTAACTGGAAGAAGAATGAAACATACAAGGGCCTCGCGGGTAAAAGTCTGAACTCGGACGTTGCCGACTGAACGACGAAACTTGAGGTTGTGACGGAGGCAAAAGTTTTATATCAAAGAGAGAGATGATCCGAGAGAGTGAGAAAAGTGTACGAGTATTCGTCGGGACTGTAAAGATTTCTCTTTCTGACAAGTTTCCTCCTTCCATGCTCGAGTCTTCAACGGCAACGTTGCAGCGGAGCGTTCGATCGTTCGAAATAAAAAAAAAAAAAATATAAGGCGTAACTTTTGGAGTTGGGCTGGTGTGGATGGTCGACGGGTACTTTTTCCTGATCAGATGGTTGTGGAAGGGCGCGGGTACAATACCAGGGACGGGCGATGGGCGGCGAGAGTTGAACAGTGATATAAAAAGTGCCATGCAGCCGTGAGCAAAAACGCGTCGAAACTTTGCACGGATTCAGAACTTTATCGTGAGTCGGTAAAGTTTGTTATTAGAAAAAAGCGCGATGCTGTCTGTGGTGGAAGAAAAAAAATTAATAACAATAATAATAGTAAACGGGCGACCATAGCCGAATAACGAAATAAAAATAAAAATCGTTTCGGGTTACTACTTCGATGGTTTCAATCAGTCAATCAATCAATCAAGATGCACGGTGGACTGCTTATTATGATATTAAAACATATATAATAAAGAAAAGACCATGAATATATTTATTGCGGTATGTTTATCTATAAATAAAAACATTACGGCCACGTTTTTTAGACGCGACATCGGGCGGATGAATTTAACGTGACACGGAACACCAATGCGCGAGCAGCAGCCAATCACGGCTGTGTGTGGATACGGCACGGCCTGTCTGTGTTCCGCACGTAGTTTTTTGTGCGAGCAGCTTAACAAGACAGTACTGAGCAGGTAAAGAAATGTAAGGGACGATGAATGGAACTGCTGGTGGCAATGGCGGAGATCTCAGCTGTTTCCCACTTTTTGCCATGAGCGATGTTATTTTTTCCCGACTGCGCTAAAATAACCACATTCCTTGCGTGCAATACGGGTGGAAAATAAGCTATTATTGACCGATGATCATTATTAACATGTGCGCATGCGCGGTACAATTTCATTACTCCCTAGGGAGTAATGGGGCTCATTACTCCCGCTGGAAGCTCTATTACTCCCGGGGGAGTAACGGTCATTGGCGAAGATGACGATTTTGCGACGCAAGAAATGTCGTTATTTTAACGAAATCGGAAAAAAAATATCGTATGCGACAAGGGAGGAAGTGCATTTTCACCTCGCGTGAATTTCTGCCCTCGCTTCGCTTGGGCATCAAACTTCACACTCGGTGAAAAAACGCCCTTTCCTCCCTTGTGGCATAATATACTATTTCACAGTTCTGATATTGAGGAGGTTATCAAACAGTTTTTATTTACAGCTGCACGATGAGCGCGATGTTTTCGACCGAAAATGTGGGCAGCAAACAAGGCGCGCGCTTAACACTTCATCGCATGTGGTAACGAGCTAGGTAACCGCCCGTGTTTTTCAGCCATTGTGATGCCTACACGCCTACACTGGTCACGTGATGCAAGTTCATCCGGCTCGCGGGGCTCGCGGGCCCGTAGACGATTGTGGCGCCGCTCGTTTCTCTCGTTCTCTCTCTCTCTCTCTCTCTCTCTCTCTCTCTCTCTCTCTCTCTCTCTCTCTCTCTCTCTCTCTGCGCTGAATTCATGTGTGCGTTATATTTTCGGTGCGAGGCGGTTTGACCACGTGACGCCGCTGTACGAGAGGCTGCGGTGGTTGAAGGTGCGGGCGA
The DNA here is from genome assembly GCA_917499995.1 of Ichneumon xanthorius. Lineage (NCBI taxonomy): Eukaryota > Metazoa > Arthropoda > Insecta > Hymenoptera > Ichneumonidae > Ichneumon > Ichneumon xanthorius. The sequence continues at coordinate 17,990,184 of OU824205.1, read as the reverse complement.
GGAGAAAATATTTTGCGGTGTGTGCCGTGTACGATATTCTGCAGTCGGGTCTACCGGTTTACCTGCGTGAGTTTTTTCGTTTTGCGGAGCCGGTCGTCGGGCTGAGGGATAGGGGGCGACTGCTGGAGGTGAGTGCGTTTCGTACCGAGGCGATGAGAAATGTGTTTCGTGTTGCCGGGGCGGTGCTATTCAATTCGTTGCCATCGGGCGCCAGTTCGCTTACTAAGGGTAGATTTCAGTCCCTGGTCATGGATCTGCTGCTTGAGGGTGGCTTCTGAGTGTGAGTGTGAGTATGAGTACGAGTACGAGTACGAGTACGAGTACGAGTATGAGTGTGAGTATGAGTATGAGTATGAGTATGAGTATGAGTATGAGTATGGGTATGAGTATGAGTATGAGTATGAGTATGAGTATGGGTATGAGTATGAGTATGAGTATGAGTATGAGTATGAGTATGAGTATGAGTATGAGTATGAGTATGAGTATGAGTATGAGTATGAGTATGAGTATGAGTATGAGTATGAGTATGAGTATGAGTATGAGTATGAGTATGAGTATGAGTATGAGTATGAGTATGAGTATGAGTATGAGTATGAGTATGAGGATGAGTATGAGTATGAGTATGAGTATTGTTATTCTGTTTTGTTATTCAATGAGTCTGTTACGAGTCTGTTACGGGTTTCTCGGAGTTTATGCTATGGTTATGAGTTTATGCTTTGCCTTTTGTTGCATCTGTGATGCTTCGTTTGCGCTGTATATGTGCCTAGAGGACCTCTGGTCCTACAGTACAATAAATCTATCTATCTATCTATCTATCTCTCTCTCTCGTGCTGACTCCCCACGAACGTCTAATACCGTTTCAATATTCGCAAGATCATTTTATAATAGCCCGAGAATTGGGAGACTATTTAAGAGCATGTGAAACACTATGGAGTGCGAGAGGGATAGCATCAGTGGCGCTCTCAGCGGAGCGAGTGAGACAGGCTGCGAACGTGTTTCACATGCACTTAAGAGCTATACGAGGAACGAAAGTGAATTTTCAGTCATCGCCAGGCGATGAGCGTGATGTTTTGACCCAAAATTTCGACAGCAAACAAGACCCGCGGTAAGAACTCGTGGCCTGTGGCAACGAGGTAACGAATAACGTTTTTTTTTTTAGCATTCGCAGCATTGGCTACACCGATCACATGATAGAAGTTCGCCAGGCCTGCGGGCCCAGAGAGGGGTATGGTGTCGCGATTGTTTCTAGAAGCGTCGTTCCGCCGCCGCAGCCACTCGTCAGCAGTTGAGTGGGCGCCCACCGTTCCAATGTTTACATGCGCGTTGTCTGAATTTGTTTCGAGATTCGGCTACGGGAGAGATCGCGTTTACACTTCCGGTAGTGTTTGTTGTTACGTTGTGCTATCGTTAAAACAATATAACTATACCCAGATAGAAAAACGTGCCGTGAAACGGGTATCGCACCATTGGTACCGCCATCGTTCCGTCGCCGTGCCATAATTTTTTTCTATCTGGGTACGCGAATCTTCGCAAGGCGAACGTCTCCGATTTTCCGATGTTATTGTCAACAAGAGACACGTCCTGTCGCAATAAAATGTCCGTGTTTCGGTCGATTAATCGAGTAAATAACATTATTCGTTTGGTTTCGTTATAAATATATCAAGTGCAGACATATTTGCATAGTGTGACACGTTAGGAACAGTGAAATATATGGGCATCCACCCATCGGCTCCAACGCCCCCATCGGAATAGATCGGAGTTTGTGCCATCATACTGGAATATATCGCATGGGTTCGATGCCGGTTGTAAGTTAAATATAGTATTCGAGCATAAGAAATAAGGAGCGAGGTGGCTGTGTAAAATCGCCATAAAAGTTCTCTCTGCCATTCTTTTTCGTTCGAATGGCCCCATCCCTTTCTCCCACCGTAAAACGTCCGAAGCACGTGTTGCTCCGAACGCCAGAGGCCTGAGTGACAATTTTCTCACACGAAATCGCTCTTTGATCCCCCCGTGGGAAACATTGAGGAAATTAGGGCCCAGAGATGTCGGTGCCTTCGTCGCGTGGCTCCACTGTAGAGCAGGAAGTGAAATGAAACTCCGGTACCCCATCGCTTATCTTCGATCTCTCTGTACAGTGCCGACACAGCCCCTTGAATCTCACCGCGAAGATAAATAACTGCGCGGGGAAGGGGTTAAGGGAAGGGGGTCGGCGCCGGCGGAAAGTGGCAAGTAAAGTGGAGCTACTGGAAACTCCGCTGGTAGTACCGCGCGAACGGTCGTGAGAGCTTTCGCACACCTGCGAGTAATTTAAAGTTCCAAAGTTACACTCTCTGCATTGTTCAATACTCTATAAGAATGAACTACAATTTCCGTAAGAATTGGAAATGGCGCGGTGTGAGGGGGAATGATAACTTGGAAAGATAAACTACGTCGGTATATAATACCTGAGCTTGAACCGCTGCTAAATGCAGATGAGCGACACCGAGATCGAAACGTTTAATCGATATGTCCTCTTGAATTTCGGCAACTTGCGTAAAGAGACTGCCCTCGGCACTTCTACGAAAACAAAAAAACATTGAATCAATAACAATTATAACTCATTTAAGACTATCTTTTTTTAAATTTTTTTATTTTTTTATAAGAAGGATTAAAGTTTCCCATGGCTCGGGAATGATTTGTAAATCTTTATGAATTTCATATTAATTTCAATACACTTCGATCTTTACGATCTTTTTTGTTTCTTTTTTAGATTGGATTATAAAAAGAAAATAAATGCATACTTGCGCTGCAATCGTAAGAGCGAATCCACAGAATCTTGGAGTCTTATGATCTCTTGAGTGAGACTGTCGGCTTCTCGTCTAAGATCCTCGAGCATAGTTTGATTTGCCATACCGGCAGGCACGAGTTCGTCTCTCAAAGCCGGTACCTGATTTATTCTCTCGACGGATATTTGTTCCGGCGGTGCGGGCGCGACGAATAATCTTCGTGGCGGTTTTTTCGGTGTACCTGCGGTAGAAAAATTTCTCGCTAATAGTTGAAGGTCTGCGGTCGCGTTAACCCCTTGGGCCTCCTTGGCGACAGTCTGGTATCTCTTGGCTTGTTCGACGGAACGTTCACTGGTAGCTTCCGAAATACCGGCGACGCAGTTGCAAGTCAGAGTGCAAAGTTCCTCGTAAACTTCGGCGACTTCGCCGAGGAGCGCGGGCAGACAGTGATGCTGATAACGCTCGACTATAGCGTTCGTTGCACGCAACTGAAGTACGTAGGAGTTATGGGATTCGAGGTAGGCACGCTTCAGGGGCTCTTGATCGCCGACCGTCGTCTCGTTCGTTAGCAGCGCCGCGTAAGCTCGCTTGTAATCCGATCTAGCCCGTTGCAACTTCTCCTCGGTCTTGCTTACCACCTGCTCGTACGCTTCTCGCTGTACGAATATCTGAAAACGAAAAATTTAATTATTATTTACATTTATACCGAGAAACACCGATAAAAAATTAGGGTACGAAATTTACCTTTCGCGACTGGAACTTGCGATGAAAGCTCGCGTCGATCGTCGGCCTCGAAAGCTGTTGCTTGAGCACACCGGCAAGATCGACATGGGCAGCAGCGTCGGCCTCGACCTGCCGGAGAAGATTCTCCCAGACGCGACGCATCCCTCCACCGTCGCCCCTCGTCTCCGCAGATTTGTTGCGAAACTCGTCGACTAGTCGTCGCACGTTTGCACCATGGCTCTCCATCGCGCCGCTGAGCCCCTCAGCGAACTCCGACACTATTTTTCGGAACGGAACAAATATTCGTTACACATCACCGCGCACGCAGAGTTATACTAATATAAAAATAGGAAATAGTATAATCAAGAGCGGGGCAAAACGGGCAGTTACTCATTTTTCCCGGGACAAAAAAAAACGTTCTTTCGCCAAATCTGAGGGATACGCATCCTTCTTGCCCCGCTCTCCCTTACATTGTCATTTATCATCCACGAGTCTTTATCGATACAGGCTGTTTCCCTCGCGTTCGAACAAGTTACATATCGATGTTCCTTCATCAATTACGCTACCGATAATAGAAACAGACGATTGGCCATAGCACCATCGAAAGGTTCGAAAGAATAGTGGTAAATCGCTTGGGGAAAGATAACAGATGATCGAACGTAGGGGTGATATTAGATATTCCGGGAAAAAACGGCATGTCTAAGAAACAAAGGCATGACTCGACTCTTTACTGACGAACAACAAATTATACCTATATATACGATTTTTTTTGTTACCCCTTGGCGTTAATGTACTGTTGTAAGACTCGAGATATAAGTCTCTTGATCTTTTGTTGTTTTTTGGTGGGCGGAGGGTGGGAACAAGGTCATCCCCTGTTGACTCGCGTCGCTTGTCCAGCGAAAAATACGTGTACCCACTTGATATCGATCCTTGTCATCGATGCTCAAAGTGTTACGGAAATATTTCTTCCAGCTGCACGAGATCACATCGGGGAACTCGGAAATTATTGAGAGCAAATAGACGCTTCCGTTACAATTTCCGGGAGACCGCTAATCTCGAGGCAAGTCATCGAGTGGTAGACGGGTTCACAATGTTGTTAACGTATTTTTTCCGTTAAAGGTATGCTAAGAGAGGAGGACAATGTCGACCCTTCGAAAATATTTTCAACCTCCCGACGTTGATGCATATTTATAAATGGATTTACGTGACTGGTATGACGCGGAAAATGTTGAACGCGTACTCGCACGGTACTTGCACGGTACTTGTACTTAATTTCATGCTGAAACTATCGATACGAATAACATGCGTAGCCCTCGTTAATCTATTCTTATGACCCCCATGGAAATAAAGTATATGCATAAATATATTTCGGGATATATGTTATATATACATGAGATATATACTGGATATATAATATATATCCAATATATATCTGAGATATAGAACTTTTTGCCAGATTATATATCTGAAAAGTATAGCGAAGATATATGAAAGATATATACATGACAGATATATTCATTCAAATTTCTTTTTACGGCGGTTAGTACGTACCGAAAAATGGTTTGGGAATATTTAAAAAATTGATTGGTTTGTCATCATGAATTATACCAATTTAGAATACAATACTATATTTGGAGAAAGAAATAAACCTAGCGACCTGAAGTTGGGCTCGAACCCGGGACCTTTCGCACGCTAACCTGGAACCTTACCGCTACGCTGCCACCTATCATTTTAATTGTTCTCATTCCCAGCGAGATTTGAACGTAACAAAAGTTTTCTTATTTCAAGTGATGATCATCAATTTTCTGATGTTGAAAGTAAATCGGTTTATTGAGCCTTTTGCTTATTACAAAATGAAAAAGAACAAAAATAACCATACTTATGTTTAAGCTACCGAGTAACGGATCGCCTATGCGTCTGTATGTGATAGTTTTTTACGCATAAAATGATTTTGAATGTCAAATTTAAATAATTTAGAAAAATGTTCACAACTTTTCAAAATTCACTTCTATAATATTGACCATAAACATAGGTACTATCAGATGCTTTAAAAATTATTGGTTGCGGAGTAGCCCGATATCTAAGTCTCTAGATGCAATCGCCAATATCTAATTACATATTTCTCGGAGCAGTTTGAGTTTAGGCTATGTACAGCCACAGATGATACGCTGTTCTGTCCAATCAAAGATATATATAAAAAATACATCGAATTATATATAATTAATATATAGGAATATGTAAAATATTTATATACATGAATATATATGACGTATATAATATATATATTTGAACATATATTAGTTAAGATATTTAACATATAATCAGTATATATTAAAAATATAAAATTGTAATATATCCCGTTATATATCTGGCGGATATATAAAAGATATATACGGGATATAGAAGTTTTTGCCGTTATATATGACGTATATAAATTATATATCTTCCTATATATCTGACATATACTTCATTTCCATGGGGGGATTTCCGGTTCAATCAATACTTCAATCGACCTCGTGCTCCTCTTTTTTACTTCTCGTTGTTCCATTATTATGTTGTGCGTTATGCTCGTTTGTTATTCTACGAGTAATTTTTTGATTTTTTTTTGTGCCATTCTCCATGGGCACGCACCGAAATTGTTACATTCCGGATAAAGTAAAGAGCTGCCGCAAGTTTGTTCGTCCCTGTCTTGTACATGACTCGTTTCCCTCCCGGCGTTTGCGCTGCAACGCTATGTAAAATATAATCGCTTGTTCGATTGTCTCTGTGTCAACGCGGGTAGCAAGTTCCCGACAGTCGAGGATTCTCTCCGTTAGTTCAGGTATCGTCGTCCCACGACATTTAACGCCAATCAGCCGCTATAATGATCACGTTAAATCACCCTCAACATCGCGCAGGCACGGCTGAAGGTGAGAGCTAAAGTGCGTCGCGATGATGCCTGTAATAATGGCCGTCGCGTAGTTGGCGTCACGGCTCTGTTTGTCGTGTCTTCGTGATCGCCGTCGAGGCATCACTGCCCGACGCACAATATTTTTATTCTTTTTTATGCCCAGCTTGTATTTTTTGTTTTGTTTTTGTTTAATATATATATATATATATATTACTGATGCACACTGCTCGCTCGTTCTTTTATTCTCCGAGTTGTTTGTACATCTTTGTCGAGGTTTTTACATGTACATTTTACACGATACACATGCAAAACGTGAGACGAGTAATAACGGAAATCGATGTCGGAACGCCTCGGCTATTCATCTTCCGATGTCCCAAGGTGGGCTGTATCGGTCGATTCTCCCTCTCCACCTTGCTGTGGCCCTTAACGATTAGAAATTGCCTCGTTAGACGAGACAATTCTCCTTCGTTCACGTTGAAGCACTTCCTCCTCCGCCTTCTTCCCATCGTCGTTATTTCCCGTACGAGGCTCCCTCGCTCGAGCTTACGTCGCACGAAATTACCATTCGCCAATCTACTTGTTAATAGTCCAATCCTCCAGCCGGCAGGATACCCGATACCGCTCTTTACGAAGCACCGAAGGATCTTTGCTCTCGGCGGCAGTTACTATCCGACAACGTCGGATAGTTCGAGACACTCTTCGTTCAGCAGCGATACAGAGCTTTCGATCGGTTATCGTTTCGAACTGCCGACGGGGTGTTCGTACCAGATCCAAGAAGAGATCGAATCGGAAGCTGTGGCGTTTATCACTCAAAGCGAACACTATCGAGAGCCTTCTCCGTGATTGCCTTTGATTTTGAGTTTGAACCCCGAGACTTTCCACCGTCATTAAATTAAATTGTCTAATCAAGGGGTGTCCGATTCTTCTTGAAGGTTCGGAGCGCAGAACTTTGACCGGGCCTGAGAGCGTGCCCATCGGTATAATTGCTTCGGTGAGTTTCGCACTTAGTGCTTCGGTGAGAGAGGTAAGTTGCGAATTTAACGAAGGAATGGTGCAGAATCTCGAGCGTGTCCGACGCTGTCCCGACCGCCAACCACTGCCAGCCGGTGGTCACTTGGCATTAGTCGGTGCTCCCTCCTCGGTTTCGAAAGGTTCCTCCCCGGCTCGGAACTCCTTGACGACAGCTTCTCGCTTGGCTTCTCGCCCCTCAACGACTCGTCATCGATCCAACCGAAATTTCAAAGAATCCCAGACGATAAATTTGCGACAACGATTCACCTCGCGAAGCTCCGCGAAAGCAGAGATTTCCTCGCGGGTTTCCTGATTAGCCGAACGGACTGTTGTTCTTGAACCTCTGCCAGAAGGTTCTTGGGCTGGCGGCGAGTTTTTCGCCAACTGCCTCGACGTCCGTGACAGTTCACTGTCGCCTCCGCCGAAAATTCTCTTGCGCCCATTTCCAAACACGTGAATAATAACCGTCTCTGCCTTGACTTGCATGAGATTATTTTTATCGCGGACCGGCTCGCAGCAAGATGATGATGCAGCCTCTACCCTTGACGATGTCGAACTACCTGCGCCTTCTTCGAAGAGAACTTCGTCGACTCTTCGTGCGCAAGTAATACTAACAATAATTGTGTAATCCTTGAGTATCGTCGTAACGTAGCTTTGCCCGCCACGCGGTTTCGGTAAACTGGATGTTGTTATGCTCACGGCCGGGCACTTGGTTAGAACGATACGACTCTGTGTCCACGATCGTTCGGTACCGAATTCACACACTATTGATGAGCCGAGATAGGGTCGTCAAACATTTGACGTCCATAACAACGGAAACTCGTACGAGACGAAATTTACGTCGCGGAGAAGTTCTCGATTTAATTTTTTAGAGTTTAATGGTTACCGCAGGATTCGGTGCAATTATAGCTTTTATATCGTGGCGTAACGATATCTCTCGTATGACAATAATAAAAATCATCGGTTCAATTTAATTGGACTTCACGGCGGAATAATCGATTGTCGGGTGGGGGACGGAGACGGCTGTGCGGAGAACTATTTGTTCGTTTAATTGGTTACGGAGAGGAGTTATTTTGTTTTCCGTTGCTTCGCAAATGAACGTAGTACAATTAGTTGGAAGCTCATTGTCCGAGCGGCAATGAAAAATTACAAAGGCTTCATTATTCATTATTATTCATAATTATGAATAATAAAGCCTTACTCATCGATACAAAGATAGCAGAGTGGATAATGCATGGTGATTGAAAAGTCGTAACGATACACCTGCAGAAAAAATATATTTAAAAACAAATTAGTTATATATATACAGATATAGATATATATACATATATACATATATATACATATATATATATATGTATATATATATATAATATTGCAATGGGACTGCACTGGGGCCCCGGTCACCAGGTAGCAGGAAGAGGAGAGGAGGAAACGAGACTCCGCCGACTATAATCGGGGGTTCACACGGTCTTGGAAATCTGGTCCCTCTACTTAAAATCGGGCTCACGTGTCAATTGAAAATTTCTACTTCTGCCCACCAGAATACGATACGATAATAAAATCAGCAGGAGCTCACAACTCGATCTCATTAGCACCGTCAAGATCCATTGAATAACATCGTCTCTGCGTTAGGGACCTTGTTACGTGTGAAGCTCCGACATTGTGCTTGGACATCGGATCATGGCGCGAGGATAAATAAGCGCAAGATCTTCGAAGCTGTGACCCTCGTAGGAATTATACAAATGGACGGTGCGAGGTAAAATAATGACGCGGTTCCTTCTTGAACGTCATTGAATTCTGTGCATATGGTCTTGTACGACAAGATTATTAATTGTACATAAACTTCCAAGATAACATAACGATTAACAACACTACGCCTGCAAAGATCCGATAGGTAGTGTGTAATCGGTAGTAGACAACGTTTCGTGCTAACGTGATAAAAAAAAAAAAAACTCGTATAAATCGTATTTGGGTATAATCCTACGCGTGGTCACACAGCACGTGTACCGAATACTCCGAAAAACAAAAAAAGAATCCATTTCTTCGCCAGTAATCAGCGATCGAGCGTTTAAACTCTAAATTAATTTTGAGATCGAGCGTGAACACCTATCGCCAATTACGTCGATCGTGGAATTGTGTCGAATATTGTAAAATCCGTCGAGTCTGACTTCCTTCTGAAATCAGCCCCTTAATTTTGTCATTCCTTGTCAGTAAACTCCAGAATTAAATAATCAGTCAAATAATTTCCGAGTTCCTTTTGGTCCCTCTCTTCTCGAGGGGCAGCATTAAAATTCATCTCTCAATAAAGTGCCTAGGACTGGAGTGATTCCTGCTGAGGCTAGGTAAACTAAATTTATTTGAGTAAAAGTCAATAAAACTTTCTACACTTCATTGTGTATTTCTTTTCACTAAATTCATTAAGCAATTCTTCCCACAGTGTTCAAAGTCGCGCCCAGTGCACGCACCTACATATGGTCAGCACTTTATTTTTATTTTTATTATTCGCACAAAGAAAAATAATCAATAATTTCGGAATTGGTACCATACTCGACACGACCCTTCCATAACGTCAGAGGAACGTTCTCGTAAGATAGCTCGAATTTACGAAACGTTTTAATATATTTATATATATATATATATCATGGTAAAAGATTGCAGAACCCATTGTCAAATAAGAAGCCTAATTACGAGTGGGGGATTTCTATAGCAGCATAATCAGCAGAGTCTGGTACAACTGGATGAGTCGTAGAGTCGCACGGTTTAAAGAAAAGGTTTGCATCGTTTCGAGGCCCTTTAAGGGGGTTGTTTATAAAGAAAAACTCGGTATGCCATCTTGAACTTTATAGACCCCTTTGCGGGTACAAAGTCTCGACCTGCTTCTGGTCTACCCTCGACGAGTTCTGCCAGCTTCTTGTGCCATTCTACCTTCACCTTCTTGTTTTCTCTTGTTTCATCTGACTATCGGTTTGTTGTTGGTTGGGTGATGTGCCTAGAGGATACCAGGTCCTAATGTATAATAAATGCATATCTATCTGTCTGTCTGTCTGTCTGTCTGCCTGTCTGCCTGTCTGTCTGTCTGTCTGTCTGTCTGTCTGTCTGTCTGTCTGTCTGTCTGTCTGTCTGTCTGTCTGTCTGTCTGTCTGTCTGTCTGTCTGTCTGTCTGTCTGTCTGTCTGTCTGTCTGTCTGTCTGTCTGTCTGTCTGTCTGTCTGTCTGTCTGTCTGTCCGTCCGCCTCATCTAGTCAGTAGGCTACTTCGTGCACCCTGTATCGCCTGACGATTCTCGAACGTGTAAACCTCTTTTGTATTCCGCATCTCATTTATCCTTTCGTTACTGCGACAAGGACGAAGTACGGTAGGTCGGGGCGTGCGCTGGGGGTGAGGGAGGGGGGAGGCGGGGGATTGTAGGCACTTCAGAGAGAGTCACTGAATGTATTACCTACCGTCGGCATTAAAGCACGAAACGCGCTAGCTAGGCGCTTCTTCTACAAAGGAATATATAAGCCCTTCTATAAAATATGTATGACACTCGGGACCTCGTGGAAACGTCGATGTTGACCGTTTTATCGTTATGTATATATATAGGTATATATATTCAAACGTTTCGATATTCCGTGGGAGCGGAATATCGAACTCACGATTTTTTCGATCGTCTTCTTCCAAATGGAAGGTAAGAGTTCGGTACTGGACCGGCTGGATAAGGTGTGGAGAAAGGAATTCCCGCATATGCTTCGGGGTAGAGGGAGGCAGCTGGATTGCTGGCCCTCTTGATAACGCACTGAGTGCGTTATCAGACCGCTCTCCCACATATGCGAGAGAGAACAAGGAAAGAGGAGTTCTTCGGTCTTGCAATTCGGGGACTATGAAGTCGACCCGATGTTCAAGGCCGAATACTCTCACTCTGTGAGCCTACTCTGCTCAGAGACACGTATGCCGAAACATACGTGCTTACACAGTCTACAAACTAATACAACGAGGCCCCATTCTGGGGTTACCTCGAGGAGGTAGTGGTCAATTCTTTTAAGGATGGGAAAGGACCTGGAAGATAGGATGGGTAGAGCTTATATAGCGGCCACGTCCTGATCCGCTTGCGCGAACGTTCCGGCAGCTCGCCATCTCGCGGCCAACCGAGAGACTAGCGGCCAGGTACTAATTCGCTTACGCGAACGTTCCACAAAATCGCCAGCTCGCGGCCAAACGCGAGACTCTACCTGGGGGTAGGGGCGTCCCGTTACAATATGTATAATAAAATGGAGAATAAACGAGATACAATAAGTTGACATCGTTTTTTTTTTATAGTAGAAAATAAGTAGAAAATAAGGTTTGAACAGAGATAACGATGGTTGAAAAGCGAAACAATAAATTGGTTGGTTGCCAACAAATTAATCGCCTGGCGCGTGTTAAAGCACGCGTGTGGTTTGGCGACAATTGATTCTTTTGTTTCTGGTACTCCTGGCCAAGCTATTCGAATTATCGACCTGGATATGTGAATGATAAGTGAACGGGAGAAGACTCGAGCGACAGATATTTTGCCGGTGTCGTTGAGCGTGAAAGTTGACGAAGGATTATCGGAATCGAATGGAATTGTCACTCGAAAAACTGAGATTGAAATATAGTAGATAATAGGGAGGTCGTCTCCACCCTCGGAGAGAGAGAGAGAGAGAGAGAGAGATTTAAAGTGAAGAAGATAACGTCGACAACGTCAACGAGACTCGAGACTCTTCGGCGAACGAGTCGTCTACCGATCCAATTAGGTAATCTGACATTCATAACTGGTGCTTCATAGAAGCCCGGAGCAAATCGTTTTGCTTCGAGAACGAAAGAGAGCGCAAAGCAGAAAACAGATAGACACAAAATATTTAAAGAAAAAAATAATAAAGCCGCGAGGGTTCTCGAGAGTGGTTGCAGACGATTGGAGTACATAGGAGATCCGGGATCAAAATTGATCTCCGCGACGATTCTTGTTTGGCTGGAGTCTTCTCCCGTCGTTTATATCCCGGCAAACTCTCGTCCTCTTCTATCTATGATGAAGCGATTCCAGTTTCACATTTTCAGGCACAGAGGAGTGCCAGATATCCGTTCAAAAGTTTGACGCTCGTCCAAATATTGCCTCCCGGCCTGGCAATTGAGAACTCCTAAAACGAAAGCGATATAACTGCGCGTCCATACATTGAACAATAAAAATGTCTGTTCTGGTGTTTTTTCTCCCCCTCCCCCTTTTGTATGTCGATCCTACAAAAAAATTTCTAGTACGTCCTATAAATGAGAACCCTGAAAAAAAGAATATCGACGGTAGATATATCCCTGAGGAAATAAAACATGAGTATGCTTGGCGAATATGGCCCATCCCGATTAACTATTAATCCAACGATAATATGAAGATAATTATCACGAAGCTCGAGTGCCGAACTTGTTACAGTTATAAGTTTATACCCATGTACATTCAAACCCTCCGCATCTCTCCAGTATATCCGGCAGATTGCATATTCTCGAAAGTTGTTTGGACGGAGCATGCCCAAAAGATAAGTCAGGTCAATGTTTCCTGGAGGCATGACCTGAAGGCTCGCTCGACAGTGTGGCATACTCGACGGTCCGCGTTACCTTCATAGAAAAGTCATACATTATTAGTATGAAATGAAAAAAATCGGTTGTACAATGTGTTGGAGAATGGGGTAGCAGAGAATACGAGGGGTGGCAGAGTGTCGACGGTATACCCTCGTTTCGATGAATTTATTGGATATATACGTTGACCTATGCTGAACCAGTTGCGCGTGAACTACCCTTTAGCTCTCAACTTCGAATCGTTTCGTTCGCGAATGAAAAACGTCAGATAGCTTTACTCGCTCAATGCTCGAGGGAATTATTTTTTTCATAAAAAAAATTAAAAAAATATAATTACTTTTATAACGCCATTGAACCTTCTGAGCTATATTTATCGCTAGAGAGAAATAACGAATAGGCAGATTGACGAAGCGGGAGGAAGTTGAAATTGCCATAAAGAATTTCCTTTGCGCGAATCTACCTGGCCTTCTGTATCTTGGCTCAGCGACGATTCAATTTTCAATTCTACAACTGGCAATTTGACAGTGTTGGGATTAATACGCGAGTCTTAATACCGATTCGTCGAAAAAAAAAATCTTGGTTGGAGACTTTGTCTATCCACCTGGCAGTACCCTCGAAGTGAAGCAGCCTTTTTATTCCGCATTGATAAACCTTTGAAAAACACCGATCTAATAATAATTATCTCGCTTGAGATATACGCATTGAGGACGAAGGGGTTTTTATATCCTTTAACGAGCTAAAACTTTGCCCCGAAGCAAATCGCTCGCCGGATAAGAACAATGAACGATACGTCCGCGAATTACGGCATTTGTGGCTTTATTACACCGTTATACCAACGGACGAAACAGAACATGAAGGAAAAGAAGAAGAAAAAAATAAGTGCCATCGTAAAATAGTTATGGACCGCAAAATCCACTGTGTACAGGGCAGCGCAGGGCATCGGATCGTTTTTACTAATTTTTTAACGAGGCATAAAAAACAACAGAAAGTCTCATGTAAAATGGAGAACATGAAATCCATTTTGCCCTTCGCTGACCTCTCTTACACACTCGACCGATAGTTTGCATGTCCAGAACTCGTTTATTATACGTCAGCTAAACTGCAAGGGAGAGAGAGAGCGAGCGCGTTGTACACTACCGTGCAGAAGAGCTCTCCACTCGATCAGTAGCTCCGGTTTTGCGGGATCAGCAGATCCGACAAAACCGTCAGGACAGACGGACGGAACACAGCATTTACCGAAAGCCATGGAGGACACATAGTTCGTATCACGGAAAATTGAAGTACTAGTTTAGCCTTGTAACATCGATGCGGAACCACACTAAGCGTGGTTCGAGTAGTTTGGTTGGTTGGTTGGTTAACACAGAACTGTATTGGCGCGTGTCGCAAAAAATACTCACTTGATCCAGTGATACGGCGATGATCGCGTTCCAGCTAGACACGATTGGTTCATCGGTGAACGAGTTAACAGTGTGTGAGAGTGATCGGCCAGGCACATTTCTCGGAATCTCGACGAGTTACTCTGTACACATTGACGCCGGACAAACGTATTATGTTACCAGTTTACGTGGCCTATCTAGATCGTATATTTTTTCAGTACATAAAATAGCTAACAGCATTGAAGTGTAGTACAGGAGAGAGTGGGGCAAAATGAATTTATCCCTATCAGCAGTAGGTATTGAAGCAAGGCCCTTCCTCAATCGTCCGTCTGTATCGGGTTGTGTACAACCGGACGGTCAGCCGAACTCTGCACCATGTATTACTCTATGATGTTCCGTCCACTGAGCTGTTTATGATGGTGGAAGGGTGCGTGTACAACGAACTGACCGAAACGGTCAGAGGCATACAAAGACGCGCGTGAGCACAGTGTTCCGCGAACCGTTGAGACCGATGGAAACGTCCGTATAATATGGAAAATGTGTTTAGTCAGGGGTTGACCTGAATTCAGGTGCGGCAAATCAATACCTTGACTGTTCACCTCGCAGTTGCCGTGGCAACCAGACTCCTTCCTTTATTAAATATATACAACCTGTGCCCTCCTCGTGGTATATGTATATGTAGGGGAGGGTGGGGCAAAACGGGGCAACTAAGCAAATATCGCCGTTGCAGCTATATACATGACATTGAATTATTATGTTAGACTACACAATCTAAACTGTGGAGCCAATTTTTACATTCCAGAAAAAAAATCGCGCGGGGCAAAATGGGGCAGTTTTCATTTTTTCGAAATAGGGTAGAGCGGGGCAAAATCGGGCAACGGGGGAAAACGGGGTTTTTGGGCAAAACGTCATTTTCCAATAATTTTTGGATGCCCGAATTCGCCCTATCGGATACATCAGGCTTTTCTGCCCAGTTTTACCACCCTGGCCGATCCAAAAATTATTGGAAAATTTAGTTTTGCCCCGTTGCCCCATTTTGCCCCGCTGTACCCTACAAGAGTACAAGAGGATAGAAAGAAAATAGGACCGGAAGACAGGGGGATCGAAAGAGAAGAAGCTAGGAGGATAGAAATCCTCCTATCGTCCGGACAGAATGACAGAAGGACGGGAGGGCAAGAGGACAAGAGGACAAGAGGATGAGAGGATGAGAGGGGCCCTATCCTCGTATCAAGAGTATAAGAGTACAAGATGATAGAAAGAAAATAGGACCGGAGGACAGGGGATCGAAAGAGAGGAGGATAGGAGGATAGAAATCCTCTTATCCTCCTCTCTTTCAGAATGACAGAAGCACAGGATAGAAAGACAGCCAACCAGACACCCAGACGCCCAGACAAACCTTTCTGTCTGTCTGTCAGACTGCCCGATTCTGCCCTACCCCGTTTTGCCCCATCGATACATCCCGATTTTTTCGCACCGTTTTACTCCATCGATACGTCCAATTGATTCACCCCATTTTGCCCCATCGGTACATCTCGATTTTCTCAGCCCGTTTTGCCCCATCAATACATCCCCATTTTTTGCCCCGTTTTGCCCCTACGAAAGATCCCGATTTTTTTCGCCCCGTTTTGCCCCATCAATACATTTTGATTTTTTCCTCATCGAGACATCCCGATTTTTTTGCCCCGTTTTACCCCTTCGATACATCCCGATTTTTTGCCCCGTTTTGCCCCACCCTCCCCTATATATAGTATATAAGGCAGTCCAGATTTGTACGGTGATCGAAGAACAGATGGGAATCGGGGATCCTTTCGATACTTTAACAAGAGGTCCACCTATACAGCTGGAGGGCATCAGAGAACACCTGAGACTATTCAGATTGTGCTGCTGCGCCCCGATTACTATAGGGAGAGAGTAGGGTTAAACGGATCCGTGTTCTCAAAAAATTGGTAAAAATAATTCGTTTAGCCCCACTCTATGTCCTTGCGAATCTGAAGATAATTGCCACATTTTTATTCCCTGTGTATGAGAAAGTATAGTTTACAGTGGGTGTTGAATAGGAGTAGAAAATATACAAACTGATACTGCTGCTGTCATCCCCTCAAAAACTTACACCTGGAAAGTTGATTGAGGGGATGAAGTGTGAGAGCGAGATGGACCCTGACAACACGTCAAAGTGGGAGGTTCTAGCTCGGTAGAAAAAAAAGTGCGTGCGAGATGCGTGGATAAGTAGTGAAGGTGCGTTTGTGGGCAGACATGCATACACGTCGGAGTAAGAGGAGAGTAAGTTCTAACCACCGAGCGGGGAAGAGAGCGAGAGAAATAAGGATGGGAGCAATATATATTCAAGACAATCATCAAGGGGAAAGCGGTAGTGCGAAGAAAAGTGGAAAAAGGAGCGTTATCGTGAAACTAGAGTGGATGAAACGTACTCGGCGTATGTTTTCACGCCATCTCGGCTATGGTGTGCTGCGTGAAAATAACCGAAGAGAAAAGTAGAAACGAAAACGCCATGGTTCAGATCGGGTGGGACCACATAGAGTTGCCGAGGTGATGTACGGAGG
Organism: Ichneumon xanthorius; assembly: GCA_917499995.1. Classification (NCBI taxonomy): domain Eukaryota; kingdom Metazoa; phylum Arthropoda; class Insecta; order Hymenoptera; family Ichneumonidae; genus Ichneumon; species Ichneumon xanthorius. The sequence continues at coordinate 17,973,294 of OU824205.1, read as the reverse complement.
AGTTAGACACGAACTATTGGGCGAATTGCCCGGACGATTTTAGGTGCTCATAGAGGCTGCACGTTCGTCTATTCGGAGTTTCTGTGCGCAATAGAGATTCGTATAAGTTTCTCATTATTATTAATTGTAAAGTAAAGTATATAAATATTAAAAGCAAGACATAATGAAATATAGATAGTATAAATAGTTAAATATTATAAAATATAAATAGTAAATAACAGATGACATTCGTATAAGTTTTTAATCAGAATATTTTTCTATTCCATTCTTAACTAAAACCGGAGTCATCGAACTCATGGAAATCTCTCGTGTATCGGATATCGCACAGCTCGACACGTCAACGTATAGATACAGAGACAGTGAGGGTAGGGCACCTGATCGTCTGAGCACCTGATTTTCGTAGATCCCAAGGATCTTCTCGCTTGGACCGGGTACTCGGTCAAGGGAGTAAGATAAAAGAGCCGATATGAAAGACCAGTCGGAGGTAAAAAGTGAAATGGGCAAGGTCCGGTTCGACAAACGAAATCCCTCGGCTTCACCGATCATACGTGAATGTCTTTTACACGAATGTGTCTATACAGCACACCAGTATGAGTCTGGACAATTGCTGTTGTACAAAGAGCCTCGATGGAGGTAGAGACCAGGACTGCCCGGACCATTCAAGGCAAATAAGATAACGAAGTACCTATAGCAGGACGGATTCGGAGAGGATGAGAAAACCACCAAGAGGAAAGCCGTGTATTAGAATTACCGTAGTATTGGTCATATACAGAGAGTCGGATAAAACCGCGCGTCGGTGCGTGCTTAGGTGCGACTAAGAGCAAGCAACCCCCGCTGCTGCTAACGCCACTGAACAACCCTAGTCGGATTAATCTTCCTTCGACTCGTTGAGCTTCCCTCGTGGAGCTCCCTTGCCGCCGGCGCGACCTTTGACTTCCGGTCCCGCTTTCTCTATCCGATGAAGCAACCCCGATCCCTGTATGACACTCGAGTTTTCATTGTAGTATAGATACATTTTATTTTTATCTGTCATAATTTCTTCGTTCATTAAATAGATGTTTAGTACAGAGTGTGGATCTCTGCATCTCCACATGAAAATAAATAACGAAAACTATTTTTGTTTTGTTTTAAGAAGAAAATACATTGTGTCATTTATTTCATCAGTCCGTTTCTTCTTCGGTGGTATCTTCTCGAATTTTTGCTCCGCACACTTTTGGACGATGGTGTAACTGAAATGTATATTGTCCGAGCTACATTATACGGTCCCATTGCGGTTTCACTTTTCTACTGTGGATTCCTTGAATTCGGATTATATAGCTCCCGGGGATGTATTGGCAATATTCGATGGTTCACCGGCATCCCCAGCATGCGACTGCCGATGCCAGAATCTATCTACATTTTTACGTGGAAAACCCCCAGTGTTGGTTGAAAGTACCGTCACACGTGCGACCTCCCCACAATTTTCCGTCCAGATGGAAATACGGGAGAGAGCCACGGGTACAGATATGAGAAAGTGTGCACATAAAGCCAGCGGAGCCCGAGTGCATTGCACTTCAAGCACCGTTGGAGCTTTCACGATGGTTACGCTGCTCTCCCAAATTGCTGTAGTAAAAAAAAAGAATCTCTTGTACCACCTCGAGGGACTAAAAACGATGCATTCATCGACTGGCATGAAAGGTGAAAAAATGCTCTTGTTGAGTATCCTAAGTAGATACCAGAGAGCAGGGCTTAAAGGACCAGTGTCCCTCATTTGTGATGAGACTTTTTTATTTTCATTTTTTCATTTTTTCATTTTTTCATTATCGATACGAGTGATTTAGCATTTGACGAACGGAACATTTTTTTATTATAACGATCGCACCGGCGACGATAAATTCCGAACGAAATCGTTTGAGCCCTGGTGATCCGTCGATTCCTTGGTATCCCGTAAAATCCTTGGCAATCGGGCGAGCATGGAAAAAGCGGTCGGTGCGTTATTGGGGTATGGGAGAGCGTGCGTTACAGTCGGAGGCCCCAACGCGCTCCGTGTCATTAAGCTTGTTTCCAGCGCGTGGGACGGGGATTAACCTTCGAGTTTACGCGTACAGATATCGACGACGAGCCGGAAGGCCCGCTGAGGTTGTATAAAACTTAACCGTCGTACAAGCGGGCCATACGCCCGGTGTGGGCTTTGGATGCCCAGAAGAGATGAGGCACGCGGGAGGATGAAGGAAGGTCGAACCCGGCGGGATGTCTGACAAATAAGATAGGATGCCCTGCCACCCGGCAGGTCATCACAGTACGTGAAGCAACATGAACGTCAGCTACCCCGCTCCTCCGGAAACATTGTATGTGACATATTGCGGAGAAAAATTATTGATTGAAATGTTGATATGTAATGATTTGTTGTTGCGGCATAAACAACATTTATTAACGCTGCCGCAAACAATTTGCTGTCGCAGCAAGAACGATATTGACAAATAAAATTTGCCATGATACCGTGTCGTAGTTAGGGACCATGTGGCCACTTGTCAACAAGTGTTGGATCTGCAATAAGTTTCAACTGCAAAACGGACATTACTATTATTTAATTTTTTGCCAACAAAGCTAACTCAACAGCTCAAATATGACGTCAGCGCCGACCTGCTTGCATCTACGGCTATTTTTGTTCTCTCTCACAAGACTCTTATAGTGTAATTACCAGCGGACAACAAGCCGGGATACTCGACTCACCGGTCTGCACAAGCTTGAGGGCGTTGCCATTGTGTTGCTTCAGTGGTTCGTTCAGATTCGCCTGCGTAAGATCTTTCAGAGGGTTGTTGACGCTGCTGGCCTCCTCGGCCGGATTCCGATTGTCTTGCATAATCGGAAAATATTTCTCGTTCCTCCTGCCCGAACTCGTTGTTTTAACGCTGTACTTTCCACCGCGATCGTATTTATCAACCGACGGTGATTTATTATCTTTACGACTGTTATTAAACACGCGTAATCTACTCTCGCCTCCGGAATTGTTCTTTTTCACTTTCGGCTTTAGCGAACGAGGATTGGATTTGTCAGTGGTGCCTGATACGCTATTCGCGACACGTTCGCTCGTACTGCCAGACGTATTATTACCGTTGTGCACGTATTCTCCGCCGTCGCTTCTAAAACTCGACCTCACGGAATTCAGTATAATTCTGTCGCGCAACGGACTCTCATAGATTCTAAGGAGTTCCTCCGCCGGATAGATGACGTACATGCCCGAAGTACGTAATCCTCGATAGCCGATTTTTCCACGCTGTTCGGGCAACCGTGCGAGTCAACATCGCTGTCAATACCGTACGTGAGGAGCGAGGCAACGTCATCATTTTTCGCTGTCACGTCACGATTCACGCGACCCACGATAACGTTCTTCGTCGCCCTTACGCCACACGTGAAAAACATTTTTCCTGATCGTTCACCACGTACAGACTCCTCCCACTTCCTACGAGTCCGTTGATCGCAATATATTTAATTTATTGTTGTTTTTTTTTAATTTATCTACCGTATAGGCAAACGATTTTTTTAAACTTGGATTACATCACGATCCCATTTGTCTCCGGAATCGTCTCTGCCGACTTTCGCGAACTTTCTCATGCTTCCATTACCTGAAACAGATTGGAGAAAAAATACATAGCATCGTTACTTTCTTTTCTTAATTTTTTCCATATAACTGCGGTATTGTCATGCGGTGTTGTTATATAAAAAGGCGAGATATATTTTACACGACATTCGATGGATGGGTTTAATTATGCGGTTCGATCGGTCGTGTAAAGGCGATCGAAAACTGAGCGAGAAAAACGAGCTGTCCCATTTTATTCTGTATATGAAGAGTCGGTGGACGAATAGAGTGACGAGTCTGTAGGTAGTTCTATATACTATAGAACTCGTTCCGGCTATGCTCTTAACTGAATGTAATTAGTGCCGCGGGGAACAGAGTGCGAAATGTTGTACGAAACGGACGTGCACCTATCTCCAACTATCGTTCTCTCTCCGTTTTCGTGAAACTCTCTCGCCTGCGGTCCTCGACCACTAGTTCGTTGCATTGTCGGGATACTATATATATGTCTACCGAGTATTCTACCAAACGGTACAGACCAAAGGGTTGGCAAACAAATATTAATTCACTTAGCAAATATCATCGGGCTTAGTGTCTAGTCGTCGGCAATATCGCGATGTATGCGATTAAGATAATTACCGCATGAAAAAGTAAGCTTCGCTCGCACGAACATTCCTGGAATAACCCTTTTTTCCTTGAACAAGCGCATGAATAATTGCGGTAATAATAAGAAATAAAATTGTCATGTTTCACAGGGGATCATTCGACGTAGTAAAAAAGTTATTAGCTCCATTAACACATACACACACACACACACACATACACACAAACACACACACACACACACACACGCACGCACGCACGCACGCACGCACTCACTCACGCACGCACGCACACGAAAAAATGAAAATAAAATTGTGGATGGTGGCGAAGGTGAAATGTTTGTCAAACGTCTAAGCCTCTTTTGTCGCGTGGCACGAATGGAATTTGTATTCGGCCCTTGTAGGCAAACACCGAAGCGAAAGAATTTTTAAAAATATGCTTTATATAAAAAAAAAAAAAAAAAATCAATCTCGCCGATGGATGGGAGGAATTCTATAAAGGAAGAGATATTTCCAGGGATACGCGAAGATCACGTAGGCAGTTTCATCTCTGCCCGCTGTTACAACGATGGAATGTTGTATCGATCCAGCGATGATATTCGATACGTGAATCGTGTTCGATACTGGCTGGAGAGGGACATGAAAGGGTCTCGATAATTGCAACGGCCAATTAAAATCCAGGTACCGGGAAGCGGAGAGAGAAAGATTTCCACCTGTGGCCAGCGGTAGATGGTTAAGCCAGAGATTTTCAATAATTCCGATATCCCCGAAGGAAATCCCATTAACAGAGAAGAGAATTCTCCCGAACGCGATATGATGAACTGGCCTGCTCCTGTCCGTAACTGGAGAGAGCGGAACGTCGAGCGTCGTCGAAAAGTAAATATTCACTCTTTAACCAAGTACTTCACGAGCGAATAACCCACCGTGTTTATCTGGAACTTTAACCGGAGCTACGTTGACGTTTCGCAATGTTTTAGTTATTAGTGCTGTTGGTTTTAACAACTGTGTACTTTCACTCGTTACATATTGATCTTCTTAGAGAGAGAGAGAGAGAGAGAGAGAGAAAGAGTGAATGAGTGACATAAATTTATCTGCACAACAACCAGCTTGTGGTTCCCGAATACTACGTGTATGTATTGTTAGTAATAAAAAATGGATTTAAAGTCCTCACGTAGGAGATATTGCGACTCAGCAGGTTTTTAATTAATCACCCCCTGTGGTACACATGCGAGCGCAGAGCGACGTCCAGCCTCGTCCTCTTTTCCTGATGCACAATGCCCGATGAGAGAGTTTCCATAAACCTTTTCCATTTGTTAACCCGTGCGGATATAATTACACGACTGGCGGGGAGACAGGGGCAATATGGACCGGTCGCTGGACCTTTCGATGTGCAAACGTAGGGTAGAGCGGGACAAAATGGGGCAACGGGGCAAAACAGGGTTTTTGGGCAAAACGTCATTTTCCAATAATTTTTGGATGCCCGAATTCGCCCTATCGGATACATCAGGCTTTTGTGCCCAGTTTTGCCACCTTGTCCGATCCAAAAATGATCGGAAAATTTAGTTTTGCTCAAAAACCCCGTTTTGCCCCGTTGCCCCATTTTGCCCCACTCTCCCCTACTTGTGCCCCTCCATTGTCAAATACCAGTACTTTTTTTTCACCTTTCGTATAATTTGCTCTTTTATTTAAATCTTTTCGGCTCAGTCTTTTCTGGATGTGGACTGTAGTATGCACCAGAGAGGCGGAGGATCTATCGAGCGAAATGAAAAGAGAGACCATGAAAATGGAACGCACGTAAAGAGAAGGGTACTCAACCCTTCGAGGTAGCCACAATGTTGTAGCTCTAGCTACTTTCATCGAGGCTGATCCCTCGGCGAAGAACGTAACGCATACGCGGACGTCGGCTTCGCTCTCGAGATGTTTGTCATGGGCCGACGATGGCTAAGAAAAGCCTCCCAGGTATATTTTGGATGCGGCGGCGGATTTCACGACAGTGCCAAACCGGCGTTGCGGACGTGGTTGCTCTCTTCCTCTTTCGTTGGTCGTCTTAACCGAGGACGGGATGGAGAGAGACGACGAGGTCTACCATCTGAGCACTTGCTGTGGCAAGTTCGACGTCGACGCCTTCTCACCACACTGTAAACTCCGACTTTCTTTATGCACATAGACCCTGACGTATGTACCTACACCGTGCCGACCTCGCTCTGTACGTTCAGCGGACTTATAAATATTTGAAGATTGGACATTTTACGAACAAAGCACGTAGTTCAACGTTCACGATAGTACCGAAACGATCGTAAAATTGGATATCCCACTTCCGTTCTCTATATCCGAACTCCTCGGTTATTTACTTAATTTAGATTGCTATTTAAAAGATTATCGTTCGAATAAACTTCACTCCGATTTTTACACTTACAGGCTAGTTTTTCGTATCGAATATCGAGGGAGAAGACAAATTCTTCGAGATTATGTACCTAAAGTTTGTGACGTATTTTCCGAGATCTCACACGAAACGGTACGAAAATCTATACTCAGAAAAACCGCGAAATCGGGATCTCAAAAACGTCACCTTCGGCCGTCTACCTCCGCGAATACATTGGCGTCCCGGTGGGCGCCAGTTAATTTTTGTTTCGCCGGTATTAACAACCGGACTAATCTGGAGTCGGTGGAACAAGCCGAGCTCCGCAGGGTTAATTTTTGTTTCGCCGGAATTACCAAACCGGACTAATCTGGGAGCGGGTGGAACAAGCCCGACTCCACCAATGCGAGATCTGGAGGTCGGTGGAACAGGCCGACCTCCGCAAGGACGAAACGAACGGAACAACAAAACGAGAACTAACCGTAACGAGCTAACACCAATGCACTCGCGGGAGCAAACGGTAACGGAAATGCACGGTTGCTCAGGATGCGGGTTATGGTAGAAGGGTCGCGATCCTTGGCCAATAAAATAACGCGGAATCGAAAATTCGGAATCTCAACTGTAAATAACGGGAACGACTATTTACTGGCTGTGAAGCCACGGGATCGCACACTTGTGCATCGGGAGCGCTCAGCTGACCGGAGGGTCGGAGCGAGCGTAACGAGAGCGGATCTATACGCGATCGAATAATTATCGAAACGACAAAAACTCACCAAATTAGCGTAATTTAATCCAATAAGTTGCGGGAACTGCATCTTGCGACACCTCGAGAACTAAAACACAATCACTGCACCTCAAGAGCGTTCTCCAAAACGCATCTCGAGCACAGAAACATCGGTAAAGAATTCGGAAACGAATCCGCACAAAACACAGCACACGAGTCGATACGCGAACCGAAGCGAGAACGATAGCCGGAGTCGACGGTAGCGCGAGCGAGAACGAATGACTCAGCGCGAGACAATAGGCCGAAACCGTAAACATCGGGAGCACGAGAGAGGTCCGAGCAGCCTCGAGGACGACTCCCGGTAGACTGATAAGCCTACGAAAATATTCTAACGAGACGTTATTATTATTTCGTGATCCTTAGCCGATAGCTACTGCCCTCTCAAACTATTCCAGAGCGTCATTTAATCGGGAACCGAAACTGTAACGCGGTAACTTTGAGAATCTTCGCGATCGCTACTCCAAATTCAGGACGTGAAAACAAGGCTCTCTCTCTAAACTAAAACACGGCACAAGGGGTTCCAACCTTGCCCGGACTGAACTAAAGCCTCCGCCTGTTCTCCAACGTCCTGCATTATCACCTAAGCGGAGTGCCGGGTTTGCACCGGACTTTGGCGTATTCGTGACGAAATCTCGTCGGGCTCTCCTCTATTGGTGTTTCTCATTTCTTCGAGATTCTCTCCACCGAATAGATTCGAGAATCCCGACCTGAACTGAATCTTTCTGAGCTTAACTCTAAGCTTATCACACACAAGCTCATCAGCAAAATCTAAACTGGATCGCAAAACTTTAACGAACCTTACTTAAACGAGAGCTGGACGGTACATAGACAGCTGAAGGGCAGTCAAGCGGGAACTATAACGGGCTAACCAAACTAAATCGATAGCCGTATCCGAAAAATGTTGATTTTTGTGACCGTGATCTAAAAATCACGTCACAAGTTATAGAAACACATTGGCATGGATAATTCTCGATGGGTAAGTAAAGAATATTAATCTTTGCAATAATTAACCTTCGCGACCGGGTTTGGAAGCTAAATGAAGGTGAATGACGACTACTTCGTTCGACGAACAGTTAATAGCACACGCAAGATTAGCATTGTGTTCCTTCACGCACGATTTAATTCCAAGCTTGCCAGAAGTTTCGAGGTCTTTGACGAATCTTGCACAGGTGTATCCCTTAGAGGTTTCGAGAGAGACCGGGGGGTCAGGAAATACGAAATTACGTCGTCGCGAGTCTCAATAATGCGCTCTCGGTTAATACCTACGGGTTTGAAGAGTCGTTTCGCCGTACACTCCACAATTTATATATCTCTTACACTTGCGCCTCCGTTATTGCAAAAAATTTACCGACCGCAGCACGATAAATTAGTAAATATGTAAAACTTTTAAATCTGCAATTCTATTACACACCCCGAAGTTTTATTGCTCTGTAAGAAATAATAGTCAAATTTCGCGAAACTCGGATCTACCGAGAGGGTTTGGGGGTGATGGAAGAAATAATGTCTCGAAGACCGATAAATTTTTAAAACGTCTCGTATTGTTGGCGAACTTGACATTACAGGCGCGTCGAGAATCGTTAAGAGCGAGCCAACTAGAGTCGATATCAATGACAAACTATAATAGAGTTCAGTGACTGTGGAATAAACACACAACGCTCATAGCGAATTTATCGTACTGTACGACTCGCAATCGGGAAATGAGTAAAGTTCAATCACGTCGAGCTTTATTTTATCGTGAAGAATAAATTGCCCCGCCTTTAGCGACGAGGGGGCAAAGGTCTTTCTCATCGAAAGCGCTTTCTCATCGAAGTGAAAGACGAACTCCGGACAGGATTGAGCTTCAAAGAGGTCCCTCTGCCAAGTCCCGATCTTCGACTTTCTATTGTACTATTATACTTCCTATTATACTATTATACTGAGAAAAAACAAATTTGTATTTAGCAAGGCGCGGTGATATACGCGAATAATGTGTTATTTTATTGATACAACAAAAATGTTCGTTTGAATCGACTGAAGCTATTAATCGCTTTAAAAAACAATGCTTTATTTGTACGAAACAGCTTGAATGTATGTCACCGCGACTTTTGGTTAATCCAGCCATTTTCTTTTCTCAATGTCTGTTACACGTGGGCGATAGAAATTATAGTCTAGCTTTCTTCTGTCTTCAGGTCTTATCTCGTTGTTTTACCAATATAACCCCACATCTCGTCTGTAACTAGAAAAGTTTGGGATTATTATCTCGTTTGAAGGAATCGCCTTCCTCTAGAGAAACTGCGCTTAATTATCGATCTGTCTCGTACGCGAACTGAATAACGGAGGTGATACTCTTTCCGCGCAACGCCAAAATTCCATAGAACGGGACGAGAGTAGAGAGCGTGGCTATTAGAAACGTGGCGCATCTGTGAACTACTCCTGCGTCATGATTTTATCGAGATTTTTTCGCGGTAAAAGAGGCCAAGAAAAAATTCGGTATCCACAACATTTTCAGAAATGCTCTGTACTCACCCGAAGAGCCTTTATTTTTAGTTTTGACACCCCGTCTTCCTTTTTTCTTTTTTCTCAAATCCCTTGGCAAATCTGGGTTGACGGTGAATTTCCACAATTTGGTAAATTTGGTAAATATCATCGAATTTAATTTTCGTTCCACTGATCAGACTTGATCCGTCCGAAGCACCTGGTCGAGTGTTCCCTGACCTCATTAACTATACCGTACTAATCAATGTAATTGCAATTGATTGAAGAGTCGATGCAATTTCGCAAAAGCGAAAAGGGGCCTTCTCTCACGCGCACGCCACTCATCGTGCAGCCTGGCTTTCAGCCGATAATTCGCCGAACGTGCTTATCGTGTTCATACTCTAATATATTGCTGTTACCGGCTCTCTCCTACTACTACCAGGTATATTCGTCGCTTCTTGACTTGGACGAGGATATTTTGAGAGGCAACACTCTCCCACCGTGCTCGATTTGAGGGGCATAAGTGTACAGTGGAAACAAAATGACGCGACGACGAGAACCTCGTATCCCGCGTCTCCTCTGCACTTGACGAAAATGCTCGACCCCAATTGGCAGTGGGTGGACTGACGTACCCATTAAAATTGTGTTGCTTCTACTCTCACGAAGACAACTACACACTTCACTGGCGGCCAGGAAACTTCCGACATTTACTGTCGTCCCGCAGGCAACAAAATAATAAGCACTATAGGGGAGAGTCGGGATACAGTCTGCTGTCGGTGGCACTCTTTAGTTGCGTTTTGCCGTAAAAGTAAGTCTAAAAGTTATTTCCTTCTCGATTTTTATGAAAGCTCACTCGATTTCCATTGTCATCTGACTCATTGTCATATTCGAATTATGCAAAAGATTCCTCTTTTTTTTATCCAATTGTATAAAAAAAATTATATTCATATGGAAAAAAAACAAGACCGACGTTTAAAGAGAATAATTCGCCAGGCAGGAAGGAAGAGATTATCGTAGAATAATTTTAATGCGCGCCTCGACGACAGATGCCTGCAGAGAGGTGTCGACGCGATGTAAAATAGCCTCATTTTCCATCCGACGAGCGTTACGGAAAATCACGAGATTCCTTTACCGAGTTAAACTCACTTTGCGAGGCCTAACTCCGGCGGAAGCTATAACACCCGCGCTATGCTCCACACTGTCGCGACAGGCAGCAAATTAATTAAATTAGGATGTGCTCATTGTATAAAAGTGACGGAAGTGGAAAATTCGTTACATAGATTAATGCTTAAATTATTGTAATATATTCTCGAGTATAATTATCATACGTGTCAACGATATTCCTCAGCACCCCATTCGTTCAAGACTACTCCGCTGTATACTTAGGTTTTTGCAATATTCGCCATATAAATGTTCGTACTTCACAACAACGCACTTATCTCGTTACTTTCCCTTAGATGTTGATGCTCCCGTTACGACGACAAGAAAATGCTTTAAACTGCCGACCGATCGAAGCACAGAATAGAAGAAGTAGAAAAAAAAAAAGAAAAAACGAGCCAAAAACATCTCGGGAATGGTTCGGGTGACATAAAAAGTTCTTGACGTCTTGCCAAAGAATTCGAGGTGATTGTCGGTGAGAACGGCTTCGCGTCGGGATAGAACGATATATATACATATATATATATATATATATACGCGCGTGCGTGCGTGCGCGCGTGCGTGCGTGCGTGCGTGCGTGCGTGCGTGCGTGCGTGCGTGCGTGTGTGTGTGTGTGTGTGTGTGTGTGTGTGTGTGTGTGTGTAAAGAGTCGAGAGATAAGTAGGTAAAAGAGGGTATCGGAGATCCGAGAATAAACGACGATACGCTCCGCGCTCGACCACACTGCCAATGCGATCCGATAACTATTTTTTTCTTTTTTAAAAATCGTTTTCACGTTTCATCGAGAATTCGCAATTGACATTTGATCCCTATCGGAGCTACGGGTTTCGATACACTTTTTCAAATAAAATTGTCAACTTTTACTGTGTATATGGTGATCGCCGGATGCACCGGAGACATACACCCATTATAAAATGTTTATACATAAAAAAAAAAATCTTTCTTGTCCAGAGAGCCCCCCAGATTTATTGCCTCACAGAGCTTGGGAAAATTTCCGAAGAAAAACGTTATGACGATACAACTTGGGTAAGTCAACGTACATTTTTCTAGCCACAAATGCACTTCTCCGAGACGCACTGATTTTTTTAACCGGACAATGATTGTTCGTCACTGTGTAATTGCGAGACGGAAATTTGCTCCGCGAAAACGATAAATCACTACGTGTAGGTGTATCACCGCTGCGGAAACCACAACTGTACGCGGAACATAAACGCCAGTCGTTACGATTCGTTGTCGTTGTACAATGGAAGTAAAGCGAATTCGCTCCAAATTAGAATGGAATTTGATAGTAGTTTCTCCCTTGTAGCTAATATGGAAAAGCACCGGGCAACGAGGGAAAAAGAAGCAACAGCGCCGGTTCCGAAGACGAGTAACAAACTACCACTCAACGGATACTCCTTTTGTACGGCGGGTGTGCTCCTTTTGCGACCGCGAACCGGCACACCGTCAAATAAAAATACCTCAAGTTTCACAGTTACGACGATCACCATCGGGCATGATGGTGACCGCCCCCTTCTCCCGACCCGCGACTAGTGGCACGACGGCCACGCCGAGTTGGCAACATTAAATATTCACTGTGGATTTAATTATACTCAGTCTATAAATACATTATATCTCCTCGCGTTCTCCTACCGTCGGTGCGTGGGGCGGTTGATAGAACGTGAAATAAACGACAAAGAAACAAAAATTTGAACATGGCTTCCTCATTTATTGCAATTTTGCGCACAACAATTTGTGTTTTTTTTGGCGTTGAACCTTAACCGGTCAGTCGTTTAGCATAAAAATCACCCACGAAAAAAGTTGAAAATTGACATTTTCATACGGTTTTCTCACAATGTTCCTTAATTCGCAAAGCTTTTTCTATGAGAAAGCATTTTCTGTATTTTCGGCTTCCTCATAGAGGAAGCTTTGCGAATGAAGAAACATTGTGAGAGAGCCTTATGAAAATCTCAATTAGCAACTTTTTTCAACGTCAACGTTGTGTTTGACTTTTATACAACACGGCTGACCGGTTCCGGTTCAGCGCGAAAAAATACACAAAAAACTGTGCCCAAAATTTTAATAAATGAGGAAGCGACGGGTAAATTGCTTTGCAACTATTTCCGTACCATACAAAAATGTTGTTAACATTTCATAAACCTCGCGCTTCATTTTGTCGCATCTGTGCTCGGCGCGAAAAAAATATGGAATTATGCGCACCTGCATTTTTTTGAACTTTTTATTTTTACTCAAAAATCCAAATAAAAAAAATGTAATAAATGAGAAAGCCATGTGTACATTACTTTGAAGTTTTTTTTAGCATGATTATAAAAATGCTCACCTTATAAAATTGAAACGGTTAAAAGTTTCCGTAAAATTTATAGAAAATCACGAAGTAAAATTTGGATAATTCATCGTTGTGAAACCATTAATTTTGCCACATTATTTTACTCTTAAAGCGACATTTGATGCATAAACTCATGTCGGACATAAAATACAAATTTTCAAAAAAATTGAAAAATGTCGAGATTTTAAAAAATTATCATATTATAATACACGTGCACACGCACGCACATATATCCGGACGCCAGTTAATTTCGAATAGTCTAAAACGTCGAATTTCACGACGTTTTAGACTATTTGAAGTACTCTGACCCTAAAATCTCGACATTTTTGCTTCCTCATAGACGAAGCTTTGTGATGGTGAAAAAAAACATTTTCGAGATTTTAATGAAAACGTGTTCAGAATGTTCCAAAACATGGAAAAATCACATTTAGAAAAAATGTCCGGATGTATGTGTGTGTGTGTGTGCGTGCGTGCGTGCGTGCGTGCGTGCGTGCGTGCGTGCGTGCGTGCGTGCGTGCGTGCGTGCGTGCGTGCGTGCGTTTAGCTGTCGGGCTAAAAATGCGTACACAGATAGAATCTTATCACCCGAGGATCCCATTAAAATTTCAAGAAAATCGATCGAACAGTTAAAATTTTATGTCATTTTGAATTTTTTGAATTTCATGCAATTTTTTTTTTTTAAGACGCATTTTTTTCGGATCAAATATTCATCTGCGAATAAAATAAGTGTCAGATTCGTGATCAGCGCGAAAAAATACATAGAATTACAGTCCCGGAGCGACAACTAACCAAAAAGTTTACCAGGCATTTTTGTTCTAAAATCATTCATTTTTTGCAAAAATGAATGATTTTAGGTATTTTTAAACAACGATTTCTTTGCTTTCGATGGCATCGCGGAAAAACCCAGGTGCCTATCGTGATCTACAGCAAGACATACACAAGACGATGGATATGACGGGATTAAAAAGCTAGATAAAGAGGTATCACTAGGAATTCTGGAATAAAAATCGAAAGGGTAAAAAAAATTCAGGAGCGCATACTTCCATGTATTTTTTTCGCGCCAAACGCAGATTCGACAAAGTGAAACGTGACGATGTTATATTTTTTTACGCACTGAACCTGAATCGGTCAGCCGTTTTGCATAAAAGTCTAAGACGTTGACGTTGAAAAAAGTTGAAAATTGAAATTTTCATATCGCTTCCTCATATAGTTGAAAATTGAAATTTTCATATCGCTTCCTCATAAAGTTGCAAATTGAAATTTTCATATCGCTTCCTCATAAAGTTGAAAATAAAAATTTTCAACTCGCTTCCTCATAAAAGGTGAAAATTGAAATTTTCATATCGCTTCTTCATAAAAGTTGAAAATTGAAATTCGCGACGCTTCCTCTATGAGGAAGCCAAAAATACAGGCAGTGCTTTCTCATAGAAGAAGCTTCGCGAATTTCAATTTTCAACTTTTATGAAGAAGCGATATGAAAATTTCAATTTTCAGCTTTTATGAGGAAGCGATTTGAAAATTTTAATTTTCAACTTTATGAGGAAGCCATATGAAAATTTCAATTTTCAACTTTTTTTTTACGAAAACATAACTTCCTTTATATAGGAAGCAAAAAAGAAAATTGTTGAATAAAATTGATTGTAAACGGATAACCGATAGCTCGGAGGAAAAATAATCATCAGGTGCACGGGAACAGTTGATAAAAAGAAAAATTGAATAGTCGATTGACGGGACTGTTCCCTCTCGTACCGATATCAAATAATTATTTATATGATAGATGCGATTTCCAAACAAAGTTTCGAACTTGTTATGTGTAGAGTACCGGGGGAAGGGGGGGGGCCGAGGGTTCGGGCGGATATCGATCTCTTTCCATGATATACACTTACGGATTATGATTCAATGTTCGTAATGTTATTTACGTTCGCTCTCGCTGCACGAACTTTGCCGATTTGAACGAAAGAGGAGTCGAAGCATCTTCGAAGGTACATTCGATTCGAGTGACTCAGATAAAGGCGGATAAAAGAACTTAAATAACATAGAACAAAAAAAGTTGAAAATAAAAATTTTCATATCGCTGTCTCATAAAAGTTAAAATTTTTTATTGTCACATCGTTTCTCTCTCTCTCTCTCTCTCTCTCTCTCTCTCTCTCTCTCTCTCTCTCTCTCTCTCTCTCTCTCTCTCCCTCCCTCTCTCTATCTCTCTCCTCTCTCTCTCTCTCTCCCCTCTCTCTCTCCGTCTCTCTCTCTCTCTCTCTCCGTCTCTCTCTCTCTCTCTCTCTCTCACACTCTCTCTCTCTCTCTCTCTCCCTCTCTCTCTCTCTCTCTCGCACTCTCTCTCTCTCTCTCTCTCTCCCAATCTCTCTCTCTCTCTCTCTCAAGACTATAACCCTCTCTCGGGCGTCCCTCGCCATTCCAGTGGAACGCCGGTTATGCGAGAGACGTCGCGCGGGCACCAAGTCGTGGGTCTTCATTCGTGCCCCACTTTCCAGCATATTAATTATATTATCATCATTCTTTAAGCAGTCCCTCACGCTTCATAATCTATTTATATACGTAATACGTATCGTACTTATTGAATTGTTTGTTAATGCGATATTTGGTTATTAGCGCACAAAGCGACAATTATAAAAACATAAAAATCCTTCGAATCGATGTATCGTCGGTGTCTTAAGATAGTATATTTTCACACAGCAACTCACGGTACCATTAGCGTTCTGTGAAAATCCGCTTCTCCCTCCACCTCGTGAATCGTTCGTTGGAACTGCGACGAAGATAAGGAAGATATCGTATATCAATTTCAAAAAATATACTTAAATTGATATACGATTTACGGTTGGTAAGCCAATTAGCAGATCATTAAAAGAACGTCCGATTACTACTGATTTACCGCGAATTAAACAAACGGTGTTGAGTACTCGAAAAACATTAATATAAAAATCCTTTACTCCGAGATGAAACGAGGCGACGGACTCTACACGGTAGAGAGAAGCCCGCCTCGCTCCTTCCGTCTCTCTGCTGTCCTCCACATGCACTGTTCGGCTCTCTCGCGCGCCCGCGCTTCTCAGTTACCAAAATAGAATTAATAAATTCGTTTGTCGATGTCTCTCTCCCTCTCCCCCTTCCCCGCCCCCCCCCTCCCTCGCCCGTCCGGGATTACGTACTCGGGTACGTACCCCGACGAATGAACACAAAAACGGCGAAATAGCTATGCGCGACGATGTATCGTATGCAAAGTGTATGTGGTCTCTTCCTATTTGAGTTATCCTAACTTCTGATGAGTTTTGAGTTCTCAGTGACACTTGTAAACGCGTGCCAAGACACCCGCGCGCAACGGCGACTCGCGCAGCACTGACTCGTTTCACTGGCGCGCGCCAGACTACGCTGGGGCACCTGCACGACACGCGATCACGGTAACGCGCGCGCTCTCGTCGCTCTTCACCCGTAAGTTACGTGTTCGATACGAACGCACTGTTTCTACTGCGGTCCGAACGGCAGCATCCCGCCGCGCGCTCTGTTTCTCTCAAGTTTGGCTGCGAGCTCTTCCGAACACCCGTTCGCACTGTGCGCAATCTCGAGGATTACATGCAACAATACTTTTCGCTAGTGTGCTTTGGAACACTATTGGTAAGGGATGTTCCAGTCATCGACACAAAGAGGTACCATACACCTTACGTGTATCCATTGAATATAGCTTCAAACACCTGTTACAACCGAGTTGCCGGGTGACATATAGATGGAAGCTCCTCCAGCGAGGCGAGACTATATTGTTATGTCCGCTTTTTTTTAATACTATTTTCACCATCGTTTTATTGTTAATATGGCCAAAATATATTTCCCACATTTAACATAGTTTTTTCCCACGCAATCAATGGGGACGGTTCCGAGAATTACAGAGATAATGTATGCACGAAGCAAAAGTCCCTCTTGCGTAATCTATATGTTTAACCGTTGTACTGTCGAGGGTTTCTGAGTTTCATGCTGACCGATCGTCCAATTGAACTCTTGGCAAACTCTCCTGGCGCGTTTCTCCTTCTCGGATAATTCGAGGATTACCCCACCTTGATTAAACGAGTTTTTGAAGGTGATATTTCGAACGTACAGTATTCGGTGCGATCTTCGCACCCCTCTTATTGAAACTATACCCGTATAATCGAACGTTTTCCTAATGGATAATTTTGTTGAAAATTTTACGACTGTTTCGTGATCAATGATCGTGATCAATGATCGTGAGCGATGATCTATGGGCCTGTATATGTGACGCGTATCGGTGCGATATCATGTAGATTGAATGATTGCACGAGTGAATCGGAAATTCGAGCGTCACTGAGAGAGTCGAAACGCGCGAGCATTTGATTGACGTTAATGCTCGGGGGGATTATTAATTGAAGAAGTGATTAGTCCACGCGAACGTGTAATTAATGTCATAAATAATCGATATTTCGCGCCGTTGATGTCAAGGCCGAAAAGAAGAAAAACCGTTAATCAAAAACACATTTCGCAACTAATTTGAGTAATAATCTTTGGCTGTTTTGTCGTTTACTTTTGATTTTCCGTCAGCCGAGCGCGTCGGCTTCGTAATTTTAACCCAAAGCCCTAGATATCTCACCGCGTATTCCCCCAACAACTGACGACTAATTCGGGAAGGCGTCTATATAATTTATTAAAACGCTTGCGGGTGTTACTCGCCTTTTGGCAAGAGAGTCGAACAAGCGTGCGGGAGTCGTAATTGATCGATGGATTAATGCCGACGACAAGATAACTTACATTCACCGTTGATTAACGAGCAAATTTTCCCCCAACGGCCTAATAATCTTAACCATCTCGCGTGGATTAGCCAATTGGAAGTTCGTCACTCGAGATATATAGTTAAAAAAATACAAGGGACATTCAACAAATTTCTGTCTACAACGGAACGATGTAGAATGTCTGTAACGAAATATTGTTAAACTTAAAAAAAAAGAGTAAAATAACCATGAAGAAGCATTGTTAAAATTGATATGGAACAAATCGTGAACTTTAGTGGAAAAGGAATATGATGTTAACGATACAACTCTTATTTACGGTGAGAGTGACTCAATCTATTTTATTCTGCCGCGAGATCGTGAAACAGTATCAGCGTATTTTCTTGCGTTCGTAAAAGAAAACGGTATTTGGTTCAAGGTTAGATGGATTAAAAATAAATTTGAGGTCGCTGGTTAATCTACGAATCCGAACTACTTATAATTACCACGATATTGCATTGCTCCAGCGAACATTCGAATGTAATGCGGTGTTACATCGAGTCACATCGATTTCGATTGCCCCCGAAAGGTCGCTTTGTAACGGAAAAACTTTTATTGCTCCCGGTGACTCAGCGAACCTCGTAAGTCAAAGCTTACCGGCTTACAGCGTCTCCTGTGTTCCGAGACACACGTATACGCGAAGAGTCACCGGATGCAGTGAGCGATTTAACAAATTTGCAAACATTCGGGAAGATAAATCACAGGAAGTTCGCATCGCACGAGTTCCATCGGAGCAACTATATTTCCGTCGCGCACAGAGCTGACCATCTGAAGTAATGCGTCGTCGCGAATGTGAACGTTTCCGTGACTACAGCTTTCCCTGTGACACACGCATACATGAGCGCGTATTTTTCACGAGGGCGGTGTCCATGAGTCTTGACGGCACTCCGCGTCACTTGGCCGGAAGCCTGAAGCCAACTGGTAAAAAAGGGACAAAAGGGCGAAATAAACGTTAACGTGCGATGCACTCTTCTCGTGGCTTCTGGCCAGCTAGTAGAAAATTTCGTTCGGCAGTTGTTTTTTTTCGTTTTATTTTTTTTTTTATAGCCTAAGATTGTTCTCACCAATCGTCTCAACCCGTTGAAGCCGAATGGGATGACAGTAGAAACCTTGCTGGGTTTCTAATGGAATCTGACGAGTAGTCTTGTGAAATATCTCACGAAAATTTTGCGTTGATTTCCAACGAAAAAATTTAAGATAGTACGAG
Source organism: Ichneumon xanthorius (assembly GCA_917499995.1). Classification (NCBI taxonomy): domain Eukaryota; kingdom Metazoa; phylum Arthropoda; class Insecta; order Hymenoptera; family Ichneumonidae; genus Ichneumon; species Ichneumon xanthorius. The sequence goes on along the minus strand of OU824205.1, from coordinate 17,954,067 downwards.
CATGGTAGGTAGTCGCATGAGAGTTCGTATTAAAAAAAAAAGTGACATTGTGTCTAATAATCAAGTAACGCGCTAGCTTAACATGCAAAAATTAAATTTCCACTCAACGATTGTTCCTTTCCATGCGCATCGGCACAAGATTCGGCAATTTCATTGCTGTATCGAAACCGCCTAAGTGGAATTATCAGGAGGAATCGCGAAAGAGGGATTGAGTATAAAAAAACACATTCACCGACGAAAGCTGAATAAAACTAGCGAAGGTTTACCGAGAATCCATTTTCACTGTACTACTGGTTGTGTGAAGCGCATTGAATCAAAGAGGTGAAGAGGCGTTTGGAGAAAGCACGAATCTGGCTTCGTTATAAAAAGGCGCTTTCCTGAGCGAAGTGAGGGAGAAAAAAGTTGTCCGGCAAAAGGCCATTGAATTCAAACTTTTAGAGAATAGACCTCACCGTCCGAATGTTGAGTTTGTCCTGAGCAAATAGTACATTACTCCACGAGGGCGAAAAACGTTTTTCTAACGAGTGTGAGTTTGCAGCACGAGCTGAAGGCGAGTGCTGTAATCACACGAGTTAGAAAAAGTGTTTCGCACGAGGGATGTACAAAATTTTTCATCACAAGGTGCGAAAATGGCGGTTTTACGCACGCAAAGCGGGCGGAAAAGTGGCCATTTCCGCACCGAGTGATGAAAATACTTTTTCTCGTTCAAAGCTCCAGTAACATTTTTCTGTTTCATATATTGAACCTACATTTCACACGTGACGTGTCTCTACGAGATTTTCATTGAGCTCAATGGAGAGACAACGGCGACGATGAAAAATGAATAATACTCGTGAGACAAATAACAGTGAGAGAGATTCGTTGATGTTCGGAAGTGTGCGTTTGGCTCGGGACACAGAAGTGGTATGAGATCCGGATAGGAGTGGAGACCATGGAGAAATTCTGGCGATTGTACAAAAGTAACGGACAGATAGAGACACGTCGGAACCGTAAAGTATTATATATATCAACGGATTGCACCGTGTGGGAAGTGACCCAAAACGCATTCAAGGCAAAGGGAAACGAGAATGGGATAGTCAGACCGGCGCCACGCTTCCGAGCGAGTCTTTCTCTCTCTCTCTCTCTATACTACACCGCGCGCTGCCGCTGCTGTTGGGTCAACGGATCTCCAAGGATTCAACGATCAATTGTAAAGGAAACTATATAACGAAAAAAGATTAAGACACCTGAAAAGTGCGAGAGAGGATGACCGTGGGAGGGGAGGAAAACTCTTTCGAGAAATAAACTCCTCGTTCGCGTCTCCGTGTGTGCCGCAGTACGCGGCCTCGATCGCTTTCAAACGTTTTCCCCATACTTGATTTTATCGTTTACATTGGCCAACGCGATACTACAAAGTTTTATCGTACGTTTATTTACGTGTAAAAGATCGGATAAATTGATATCGATGATAGAATTTTCCGTTGGTAAACGGATGCGCCTTCGACGGATATACATTTTATTCGTATCGAAAGCTTCGAGAATTATACCAAAGAAATATGATGACAGCGACTTTTTCGGAAAAAAACGTTTAACTTTATTTTCTCAGGGTAACAAAAGAGAAGCGATATAAACCTCTGACGGTTCTTGACAGATAGCTTGTAAAGTGATTTATTTTTTAAATGCAGTTAGTTCTCTGTCTTGATCGGGACAATGATATTTCGATGACCCGTTCATAAGTGCTGGTAATGAATGGATTGTCTCTGGTACTGGTGATTGCTTGGGTGAGCACGCGATCGACGTCGACGCCGTTTGAAGATAAAATGCCCGAGGAACTCGAGGGTAAGCCTTTTCCACTTTTACTTCCCTGTAACACTGAGAGGGAGAAAGAAAACGTTTAGGATATATATTTTCGCCGAGACACATTGCCCGTGGGAGTCGCGCATCGGACGGGCCGATCTTCTCTTCCGACTCGGTACGTATCGCGCGGAGACCTTCTCCTCTCACGGTCCTTCGGGAAGAACCAAGGAAATTGCCGAGTGACGAGACGTTCAACGTATCCCCGAGACATTGACACGAGACATTTTTGTGGTTAGCGAGGAAGGCGAGCACCGATGCTTGATACAGAAAAGTCGTTTTATCCCCGTGAGACCACAACAATGTTTCACGATATTTTGGTACCTGTTTCGGAATTCTGTTTTTTTCTGTCTCTCCTCTCTGAAAAAACAAAACGTGTTCTTGCAACGAAAGGTCTTGCGTCGCTTTGATTGTACGGAGATTGGCCATTATTTTTATACATTGACGACCTTAAATTATTCTCGAGAGCTCAAGCGAGCATCGATGCTGCTTGTTTGTTATTGAAATTACATTAACCGTTTATATTCAGCTGCGTGGGTCAGATGTTACGACGACTTGGGCTGCCTCAACAATACACCCGAGTGGTATCATCCGGTCTTCCGTCCGCTCAAGGAACCGCCCCTCGAGAGGCACGTAATAAAGACGACCTTCAGAATGTTCAGTAAAGGAAAAGACTCCAAACGTCCGGTCATCGTCGAATCGCTGATACCTCATTACAAATACATAAAGCTGACGAGTTACAACAGAAAGTTGAAAACACACGTGCTCATACACGATTTTACGAGCAATGGATTAGCCGGATGGATAAAACACGCGACGAAATCAATGTTGAAGAACGGTATGGGAAACGTGATCAGCGTTGACTGGACCGGCGGTGCGGAGCCACCGTATTCCACGGCTGTTCAAAACGCAAGGGTTGTCGGCATGGAGCTCGCTTACCTCATCAAAATTCTCGTCAACGATGCTGGAACGAAGCTGGATCAGTTTCATTTAATTGGAATGGGAGTAGGAGCTCATATCGCTTCGTGAGTTACACATATACCGCTCTGCGTGTGTGTTTTTCACACGAGCCTGTTCATATTTATTTCCATCCGGAATGACCCCGTACAAAAAAAGAAACGCGTATCATAAATCCATTTATTGTCGATACCGAGAATTTCAGGTTGCGAGGCTTCAGCCATCTTCCTCAGATATCTTACGTGTCTCATATCAATGATAGTTTTATGTTTTTTTTTTTTTTTTATCATCGTAACGTTCCTCCTAGAATCTTATACTGGCAATTAACGGAAATAATCTACCTTGTTCCGACCCACGTAATGATAGTAATGATGAAATACTCAACGCAATAATGAAGATCCATGAGGATAAAACCCGCTATTTATAACTCTTTGGGTTCGACGTTGAGAGGGAAAGGGAGGGAGGTGGGGGGGGGGGGAGAGAGAGAGAGAGAGAGAGAGAGAGAGAGAGAGAGAGAGAGAGAGAGAAAAGAAAATCGATCGTCCCCTCCATGCAATTTTAATATTACATGGGGAAACCGCGATAATATCGCGTGTATAGCTTCGACGAAGGGAACGTCATCGAACACTAGAAATGGCGCACTTACTTTGTTCGACGGGGCGAACGAACCAGGTCACCTGTCGGCTTTAGCCGCTTGGCGACAGCAACTGGATTTACCGCTGGAAATAAATAGTTGCGTTTACCGGAGAAGTACCTGGTTCGTTTATCGATCCCCCTCCCCCCCTCTCCCCCTCCATATCGCAGTTCATTTCGTCAATGTTTCAGCAACATATTCTCGTCCTAGAGATATATTAGATAACAGTCAGGTTGCAATAGTTTCTCAAAGAATAGCTCGTTTTAGTGAAGGAAATTTTTTGTTTGTTTTCACAACATTAAAAAGCCTCGTTCACCTGTGCAGATACGCATCCGAGCCATTCGGCGAGATCGGCCGGATCACTGGCCTCGACCCGAGCGGTCTCTACTTCAACGACATGCCTTGCTTCGCCCACTTGGATTCCGAGGACGCCAAGCTCGTGGATATAATCTACACGGACGTTAACAAAAGTGAGTGGCTCCGCCCGGGCAGGAGGAGAGGGCTCGTCCTCTTTCTCTCGCTATGTGACGTTTTAATTCCATTTGAATCATTTAACGCGCGCGTCCTACGAGCGTGTCGGTATCACGGACGTCAATTATCTATCAGGGAGGCACGGGCCAGAAAGATAGATATAGAGAGCGAAAAAGCGCGCTTAGTCTCTCATCGAGCCGATGGAACGTGTCCCACTTCCTTCTATCATGCAATTTTACTTCACAGCACAAAAACTAAAAGTCTCGATTGAATAAATTTTTGGGCGAATTAAAATGTCCTCCGAGGTAACGTCACGATTAAGATTTATTTCGACACATTGACGGAAAAAAGCTACCTAGTTATTTTTGAATAAACTAGGCAGTTATTGATCATTCATCCCCATTCGAAGGGAGGGATATAATGCGATAATAAAATCTCTGTTGAAATGAGTTAATGTAATAATGATTAGTCCGAAAGTATGGTTACTTCTAAGTTGTTACAGAATAGAGATGTATGAAAATGGCGCTCGAGGATTAATAGATCTCTATTATCAGATGTTGGCCAAGGGAGCGGCGATCCTTTCGGTCACTTTAACTTCTATCCGAACGGGGCTCTAACTCAACCGGGCTGCAACTCGACGTCGCTTTACACTCCCCTCGGCGGGATAACCCGTGACATGCTCAAAGCGGGCGAAGTGGCGCCAGGATGCAGCCACAAGCGCGCAGCGAAATACTTCACAGCCAGCATCGACGAGGCCAAGGACTGTGGCTTCGTCGGTTACGCCTGCTCGGATTACGCTACTTTTTTGCGCGGCGAATGCTTCGATTGTCAAATGGGACACACTTGCGCCCCAATGGGATATCCCACTGGTATTCTCGCTGGTAATATGACACTGCCGCCGGATGCTAAGTTTTTTCTCGACACGAACAACGTTCCGCCTTACTGCAGTAAGATTTTTTGCATTTATTTTACCTCTACTTTATTATTGTACAAAAACACATGTTAAGTGGCTCGCTTTACCCCCTCGTCTCCCCATTGTCTTCATGCTTTCGTTTATACTTTGTTCATCGCTTACGCCCACGCTTACTATTTTTCATCTTCCGCGTACGCAGACGTGAATCGTACTTTTTCATTTTTGTGGCCATTTGCCCATATACAAATACATACCTGTAACTAGACTCTTCTCGCAGTGTTCGCTTACAAGATAATCGTTACCCTGGATCCCGGCGACAGAGCTATGACGGGCCCTCCCGACAACGAATCCAACAAAATTACCACTGGCATGTTCTGCGCTACTGTTTATTCGGAGACCGAGGATCTGGTCTTTCGTACGAATCTTAACATGGGAGCGTCCCAAAAACCGTTCGTTAATACCGGCGACAACGTCTACGTGACCTTTCAGAAAGGACCGAAGATGCTTCGACCGGATAAAGTCGTGCTGCGCTACGACTCCGAGCACAATCACACCGTGAGAATCTCCCAACTCTTCGAGACAGTGTGCTTTTTATTATCGGTCGATTATCAAATTTGAGCTAATTTCTTCGGATACCAGGCGATTTTCGTTAGTAAAGTGAACGTCGTGCCGATGCCAAAGTCTGGAAAAGCACGTAATCCACTCTGCGGTCCTCACCAACTTACCAGGTTCGTGCCACACTCGCAGGAGGAATTCACACCCTGTCGAACGACTTGTAAACAATTGAAAACTAAGATTCGTCGACGAAGAAATCCCGATGGGGAATCCCTCTCGGATTATGTCGCAGACGCGTATTACAGCGAATACGACGAGGAGGAACTTCCGCTGGATGTCGAAGGTACACCCTTTGGTTAGTAAAATAATGGATGAACATCGAGACCTCGAAGCATGGATGGCTCTGCGAAAATAAAAATGACTAATAATCAATTAAACATTTTTTCCCCTGATAGACTTCATATCTTTTTTCTTACGGCGACTATCGGAAACAATTTTTTTTTTTGTTTACCAGTGCACGATCGTAAAAATAACAACGTTTAACCGAAGACAGAGCTCATTTTTTACAGACTCGCTCACAGTCTCAAATGGCTTTTTTTTCATTTCATACGCAAAATGTTGAATTGAGAGTTGGCAGAAAATATAAAACGAGCAATGGGATGAGAGCCGGATGGAGGGTGCCCAACAATCAAAGTTACTGAATCGCGCATTATTCTTTTTTTTTTTTTGCCTCAATCGCACACGGTTTATTGCGGTCTCATTTATTCTCGAGCGCAAAGAATTAAAAATATCTTGGGACACTTTAATAATCGTATTATCTTTGTTTGTATACTGGTTTTTGGTTTTTCTTTTCTTTCTATTTTGTCCTTTCGTCTTTGGTTTCGATTCGACATCCACGATATCGAATAATCCTGTAGGAAGAGATTTTATCGACGGCGCATTCGTGGGGGAAAGTTCAATGAAGGCAGTAGTAGTGTTATAATCAATGCTTTAGGCCCACAAAATTCGATAATCTTCTCGCTATTTTCTTTCTTCCCTTCCATAAACGAATCGCTCTTTTTGTCGGATTTTCAATTATCTGTACATCGTCTCGTCGGTTATTATAGTTTTACTCCACTTTGAACCCGGGAATGGGTGGGTATGTTGGCATTATTATACCGTTCCTTTTATATATCCAATACCGCTACATTTTTACACATTTCTAAGCTTTGGTTGGTTTTTTACCTGTCTTTTTGTCTTTTTTCTCTCTGCTCGGGCTCTTCTTTCCTTGTTGTCGTATACATAGAATATCAAATCTGATAACGACCACGCGGTTTAATTTTTTTTTCTCACGCAACCCTCCCCGTTCGTTTTAGCTCACGTATTTCAATTAACATCTGTCTTTTTTTGTTCCGGTATGTAATATAGATTATTGTTGTTTATAATTAGCTTTAGGCATAATAGTTATATACGATACAATACATACATACAATTGCCCGACCACTGGAGATTTCGACAGCGTTCACAATTCGCTCCAATATCTCTCACACTCTCCGTTAAACTATTTTCTCGTCGTACACTTCGCCAATCAAGTCTACATTCTTCGTGTTTAAAAAATCTTAACGTACGCTCACGACGCTGTTGCACAGAGAGCAAACGTCGAAATATTCAAACTCTCGCTCTCTCAGCACGTACGATCGAACGTAGCTTTTCATTTTTTTTTGAAATATACGTTTTTGTTTAATAACTTCCCGTGTGTATTTTGTTTTGTTTTTTGTTTTACATCACCAATAATTCAATGTTATATCGACCCCCTAGAACTCTGTTTTATCAACGAGTTGTTTATACGTGACCCAGTGGACCGGGCTTATTATTCTCGCTTTTTTAAATATATTTTTGTTTTTTCGTCTGTTTGTCGCTGCTTGTTTTTTTTTTACTTAGTTTATTCGCGACTGCAGGATCTTGCTGTTCCGGCGATCGGTACGATGGTACCGCATTTTGTAATTCACACGGATAATTAACGGCGTACATTACACTTCATTACAGAGTCAATAATAATATAATATATATTTTTTATGTACAGAGGGCAACTTGCCTAGTAGGTAACGTTCGTGGTAGCTCAAGTAATATTGCGGATCCGGGTTGAGATAGTCGACGAACATTATTAGATGGGTGGGGAGATGTGTTATATAATTGACGATTCAACATGCGCGCATCTCTAATTTTAATACTCGTAGATGGAAAAGGTAAGTGCTTACTTCTCAAACAGAATTATTTATAATTCGTAAAATGAATCAAACAAACGAAATACGATAACCGATCCTCGTCTCTCTATACAACAATAATATACGGAAAAAAAGAAGCTGACACAAATTATATGCTCCAATGATTTCCGAGGTAATGTAAATGTTACCATCGCGAATGCCCTCATTCTCTCTATTATCGATTTCATTTTGACCTTGTCAAATAATTAACAAAAAACTGAATATCGTTATGTCAGTGGTGAATCTTGCAAAACCTATGAAAATTGGTGTAGCATGATGTTTTTTCTTTGGTTATTGTTTGAGGATTTTTCATTATCGGATCTGCACAGATCCCGACGTCGTTGTCGTACAGAATGAGCGCATTTTCTAGGAGCTCACAAGGAAATTTTCCACACCAAAATCTCGGGCGTAAGACACGTGCGCGGGAAGTGTGTTAGTATTGAGAATCCGGTCCTCATTATTACTTCCACTGCCGCATAATTCTATCAACATCGTCATTCGTGGCTCGAGGTCGTCAGTTGTGCTTTTGCGCGCTACGGGTCCTTTTCTGTTCGGTATCGGTTTCTTGATTTCGCGGCTATATTGTGTATGGTGTGTGAGTGTATGTATGTGTGTATATATATATATATATATATATATATATATATACCCGGATACGCGCTATGGCAGCGGGAGTTGTGCGACGTCATCGATTTCGAAAGCGCGTCGTCGGAGCTTGAATACCGTAGTAGCTGTTTCAACTCTCGAATCGTGGTCTCGGGACACTCTTTTTTTCGCGCACGAACGGCACCCCGACCGAAACCCCGACAAAATTCTTTGCTGTAATTTTCCCAAAACGATATTTAAACCGAGCAATTTATAACATTCGTTTAATTTTTTGGAATTACTTATGAATCCGGAGAAGAAATCGTTTATACGCCGTGAGTTTGTCCCGACTCGATATCCGTCCCGGGTCCACGAGCTTCGTGTCATCATAAATCATCGTACACGAAAAACGATTCGAAATGATAAATAAATTAACTAAAAATCAATCGGCAATACGACGAAAGGGACTAATTGGTATTTAGGGAGTAAACTAGCTAGCCAACGTTTATCGACACGACGACACGAGCGATGGTATGTTTCCTCTCCTTTTCCTTCGTCCCTTTATTTTTTATTTTTTATTTTTTTTTTCGTCCGCTTCATCGTCTTTATATTATTATCTGCCTCACGTGGTTTCCTCGTTTCGCGCTCTTTCTCGTATTATATCTCCCTTCCATTATCGTCATTATTATATTTCATTATTCGTATCTCGGTCACCTCTATCCCTTAGCAGTTGCAATTTGTAGTTGATGGGTTCGCCGGCTGGTCGGTAAGACGTTGGCCCTTTGCTTGTCCCGCACCGCCTGCCATTAGCGCGGGGTCATTGTCGAGCGATTCACTCATCTTATCGCAAATAATGTCTACCAGTTGCTCGAAGACCGCCTGAAAAAAACACATACAAAATGAGACTCAACAATCATACTGACAATATTAATCTACGTGGTTGATTAATAACAAATTGATATTGGATTAGTGGTCACAAATCGTACTTATGTGGCTATATAGAATTTGTTTACCTTGACGTTTATATTCTCCTTGGCCGAAGTCTCGAAGAATTGTATACCCAACTGCTCGGCCAATTGTTTTCCTCTCTCGAAGCTGATGACTCTCTCGTCCTCCATGTCGCACTTGTTCCCAACAAGAATGACCTGGGCGTTGTCCCACGAATATGTTTTTATTTGCGTAACCCAGTCCTGTACCGAGTTGAAGGACTCCTCGTTTGTTATGTCGTACATCAGGATAAATCCCATCGCGCCTCTGTAATAGGCCGTCGTGATCGTTCTGTATCTTTCCTGGCCGGCGGTATCCTATTTAACAAACAAAAAAAATCACAAGTTAACCGTGCATTTGATTTTTCAAAATATACTTCATGTCCTTCGATGAATTTATTTTCAACGTATTCTTCATGCATTAAACGTACGACCTAAAAATAGATATCGAAGCGATTGATGCCTCTATGGTCGTTTTGTATACCTTGACCCATCAGCACATTCAAGCTTATAACGCAGCCAGGCCTACCGCGCACTTATGCTTCGTCTCCATGCACCGTATCGCAATAAAATCATACTGTAACATAACTTCAATGGCGTTCAGGTGCACAAGCTGATCGATAAAGCTGATATCGAAGTTTTCCTGTATTCGATAGACCGAATCCTAGGTCTTTCACTAAACATCTAACTTGCGTTCAAACAACAACAACAACAAAAAGAGACACGAGCATATACGTGTGTCTAGCGACGAGGCGGATAATCGTACTGACCCAGATTTGTAGCTTGACCCGCTTGTCGTGTCTGAAGACCGTTTTAACTTTGAAGTCGATACCCACGGTCGAAACGAAGGCCGAGGTGAAGGAGTCATCAGCGTACCGGAAGAGAAAAGATGTCTTGCCGACTGACGAATTGCCGATTATCAAAAGCTTGAACATGTAGTCAAAATTTTGATCTGCCGCATCTTTCTGCCATTTTGGGTCCTGACCCGCCATCTGAAATATTTCAATAGCACAATGTCAAAAGCAACGAAAGAATAAATTGCAGAAAAAAAAGAAAACAATAGCGGTTCCAACCAACTGCCCGGTTAAATTGACCGCAACAAATGAAATGGCTCAAACAATTAATTATACCAACACCAATGAATGGACCCAGCTAATCAATTTGCTGGCAAACGACGAATTAATCAACACATTTTTCAGCATTGGATAATCTGCTCTCTAAGAACACATTATCCTCTGACAATCCTCTCACAGTCTCCATGTAACTAATCGGCTCAACCGCTTACACGGAAACTAAGAGTATGCTATCATCTCAGCGGATTAACAGAGAAAGCCGTATTAGCATCTAAAAAACGATATTGCTGTACTGGTGATAGTACAATCTGGTCTACAAATGGAATAACACTGTACGTAACACGACGTGAGACACTCAGGTGATTATTACAGGATCTATATACGGATCACGAAGGATATATAGTTTAGTGTTCGTCTGCGTTTTAGTCCCGGGTACCGGTTGATAATTCGGCGACATTATCTCCACGATGGAAAGCATCCGAGCCATCCGCGTGCGAAGCTCGAATACCGAGTCCTTCATCGACCCGGCAGCTGGCTTCTTCCCGGACATAGCTCTCTCTCTCTCTCTCTCACTCACTCACTCGCTCGCTCGCTCACTCACTCACTCGCTCACTCACTCACTCACTCACTCACTCACTCACTCACTCACTCACTCACTCACTCACTCACTCACTCACTCACTCACTCACTCACTCACTCACTCACTCACTCACTCACTCACTCACTCACTCACTCACTCACTCACTCACTCACTCACTCACTCACTCACTCACTCACTCACTCACTCACTCACTCACTCACTCACTCACTCACTCACTCACTCACTCACTCACTCACTCACTCACTCACTCACTCACTCACTCACTCACTCACTCACTCACTCACTCACTCACTCACTCACTCACTCACTCACTCACTCACTCACTCACTCACTCACTCACTCACTCACTCACTCACTCACTCACTCACTCACTCACTCACTCACTCACTCACTCACTCACTCACTCACTCACTCACTCACTCACTCACTCACTCACTCACTCACTCACTCACTCACTCACTCACTCACTCACTCACTCACTCACTCACTCACTCACTCACTCACTCACTCACTCACTCACTCACTCACTCACTCACTCACTCACTCACTCACTCACTCACTCACTCACTCACTCACTCACTCACTCACTCACTCACTCACTCACTCACTCACTCACTCACTCACTCACTCACTCACTCACTCACTCACTCACTCACTCACTCACTCACTCACTCACTCACTCACTCACTCACTCACTCACTCACTCACTCACTCACTCACTCACTCACTCACTCACTCACTCACTCACTCACTCACTCACTCACTCACTCACTCACTCACTCACTCACTCACTCACTCACTCACTCACTCACTCACTCACTCACTCACTCACTCACTCACTCACTCACTCACTCACTCACTCACTCACTCACTCACTCACTCACTCACTCACTCACTCACTCACTCACTCACTCACTCACTCACTCACTCACTCACTCACTCACTCACTCACTCACTCACTCACTCACTCACTCACTCACTCACTCACTCACTCACTCACTCACTCACTCACTCACTCACTCACTCACTCACTCACTCACTCACTCACTCACTCACTCACTCACTCACTCACTCACTCACTCACTCACTCACTCACTCACTCACTCACTCACTCACTCACTCACTCACTCACTCACTCACTCACTCACTCACTCACTCACTCACTCACTCACTCACTCACTCACTCACTCACTCACTCACTCACTCACTCACTCACTCACTCACTCACTCACTCACTCACTCACTCACTCACTCACTCACTCACTCACTCACTCACTCACTCACTCACTCACTCACTCACTCACTCACTCACTCACTCACTCACTCACTCACTCACTCACTCACTCACTCACTCACTCACTCACTCACTCACTCACTCACTCACTCACTCACTCACTCACTCACTCACTCACTCACTCACTCACTCACTCACTCACTCACTCACTCACTCACTCACTCACTCACTCACTCACTCACTCACTCACTCACTCACTCACTCACTCACTCACTCACTCACTCACTCACTCACTCACTCACTCACTCACTCACTCACTCACTCACTCACTCACTCACTCACTCACTCACTCACTCACTCACTCACTCACTCACTCACTCACTCACTCACTCACTCACTCACTCACTCACTCACTCACTCACTCACTCACTCACTCACTCACTCCTTCCCACTATCGACTTCTCTCGCGCTCGATTTATTTCTATCGTTTTATTATTTATTTTTTATTCTTCTTGCCCCCCCCCCTCCTCCGCCTCCCCCCGCTCTCCCGCTTTAACGACACACCAAAGCTTTGTTATATGAATGTTCCCCGCAGGCTCTTATTTTTTTCACGATCGTTTATTAATTAATGAATTGTTGAGTTACGGGCCAAACTCGCGATACGTCACGCACACAGGGATAAATAATTTTAAAAAAAATGAAAGCGCGAGTTTGCTGTCCACACAATTATTACTGTACTACTGTATACGAGCTACGTGGCTCCGTAACTCTACGCCGTCCGTTGTCGTCGTACCGATTGCCCCGGCTTTCCTTGGCAAGTTTAAGCGATAGCGTGGTTTTTTTTTCTCACACTCATACCAACACAATCTACTGCGACCACCTGTGCACGATGATTCGCCTGCTCACTGCTACAACCTCGTTACTGCCCTGTTAGTTTTTTTCTGCCTGCACGCGCTTCATAATAATATGAGTTCATTCTTTCAATAATTAATTAGTTAATGTCGTACAATATAAACAAAAGTATTATGTAACAGACGTACGAAAGTTGCCTCAGATCTTCGATTGGTTGAAAAAAAGGTTCTTCATGCAGAAAATACATTAACCCAACCTTGACTGATCCGCGCTATCTCCATATCTGTTGTCTCCATCTATGTCCCATTGATTCCCATAGTTTCATTCTTTACGCGTTGCAGATAAACGCATGCGCATGTTTGACTAACGTTTGTTTATCTACTCACGGTTACATTCGCGAATAGTAAAGTTTGTAGGCGAATTTCATTATCTGTCGTCGACACTCTGCCGTTCCTCCCTTCCGATATTGACAACCGGCAATAGCAGCAAACCACGACTACAGCAGCTGTTGTATCGCGGTCGAGCACTTCGCACTGGTCAGACGGGTGTTTAATTTTTAAAAATAATTTGCTCAAAGTTATATGCATCAATTGATTATATTGGATGGTGGTTTACATTTTTATGTTTGTTAATGTTTTTTTAGATCGAGATCATATGCCATAATACAAAGTACCATTCGCTTTACAGCACAACACGACCGAAGTTACTCGTCGAACGACTCCAGCTTAAGACTCTTACAACAGTCATTCAGGGAGCATTTCTTATCCGCAACAATATATATATCGAAAATTAGAGTTATTTTAGCCATGGATTTTTTGAAGAGGGAAAATAACCAATTTGACTAGTGAGTAGCGCTTCGATCTTCTGAAGTGATCTTGGTGGGGATTACGGCAGTTTGCACACTTGAGCAAAGTCCCTCCACCACAGCGGTGGTCTCTGGGGAAGTTGAGAAACTTGAAGGCGCAGCCAAGCAACTCATCAGCGGATGACGGAATAACGATACTTCGTTAGCAAAAACTCGTTTGACGGAGAACATTTTTCCCGAGACGCAATCACCCCGATTGACTTCTTCATCGTACGTCGGGAAGAACTTCCTTGCCATTATTTTTCTTTTCTCCTCGAGAAGCGGAGCATTCCTCGATTGGAATCAGGCTCCGGCCCGTCCTCGTCGGGAATAAAAGGAATTTTATCGTCGAGAAACTACCCGATTGAATACCTATACCTAAATCGAATGAATATGAGCTACGGAATTGTTAATAATTCGTTAAGAAATCTTGTCATTGTCAATGTGGACTCTCCGTCATCTTTTAAATAGCTTTGATGTACCTTGCTCTGTCCGATACCTTGTGTCCCATGGCTTTCACACACTTTCCCATCGATTCCCAGAGCGACTATTACTCGTTCCATCATGCATCCTCTCATCGATAGAGAGGTCCTCTAGGCACATATACAGCGTAAACGAAGCATCACAGATGCAACAAAAGGTAAAGCATAAACTCATAAACACAGCATAAACTCCGAGAAACCCGTAACAAACTCCTTATCTCCTTATCTCGCCTTATCTCGGCCTTATCTCGGCCTTATCTCAAAGACCTCTCAAAGACCTATCTTAATGGCCTTATCTCGGAGAGGACGAGCTCATCTAACAGATAATATTGAGCCACCCCGTCCCTCCATCTCGCGGGGCCCTTATACCATTTGCTCATTGAATACCACATAGTTTAACTCGATTTTGATAATTCCTTCCACGCCGACTGTCATCGTCGTCTGTATGGATGTAACCGGAAAGTTCTCTCTCGGGAGCTCGACATCAACCCCTCCCCCCTCCCCCCCGCCTCCGAAGATTATTGATCCAACGAGCGCATGGGCGCTCCATGAAACCACTGCTGGTGCCCGTTTCTAATTCTACTACTACAAGCTCGCGTTCTCCGACATCCTGGTCGAAGGCCCTCGCACCCTCTCGATGTCATTCTCTGAGGGGACTCAGTTTTTTTTCTCTCTCCTTCTCGCACAAAAAGAGCCGCCCGATCCTGGTGAGAAGGAAGAGAGAAAAGTAACCCCTATGTGCCGAGAGCTGAGAACGACGGGAGAAAGTCGCGAGGGGTTCGAGGCCTTGGTCCCGAGTATTATTCTCCCTTTGGGCTACCGACAGGGGAAACCCCCCGAATTCTTTGGCGAAGAGGGAGAGCAATTATAGTTGTTGTATGTATATATATACACACATGTATGTAGGGCGAAATCAGAGATTCGCGCGTGACACAGTGCCCGATTTAGAAAGCCACGCAGTCTCTTGGAAATCGCTCTATTCACTTTTTTTCGCCATTTCTCATTAAGTATTGCTTTAAATATAGAAATTGTCATCGGGAGGAATTAATACTCGTTTTGCCTCGCCCGATCCGATGCACTTTGGTTCCAGCATGATATATATTTATCCTTTCGAAAATGCGAGTTTTTTTTGTTCCGCCGACAACTTACCTACCATGTTCGCATTTTACAGTATGGGCAAATCGTGTATTTACACGGAGTTTCAGCACGTGTTATTCCGAGAGCCCTACACCGTCATCTGTCAACGAGTTTCCAACTACGCCTTATACTGGGAGTCCGAGTTTCTGCCTCGAGGGAAACTTCTAACAGAGCGGTGAATAGTTCTATGGGCGAAACGCGATTTAATCGCATCGTTTCAAACTTCTATCGAGGTTCGGCGCCTCCGCAGGTTTTCGAGAATTTCAGCAGTAGACATACATATTACTTCAATAAATTTAATTGTTACGATGCTGTAGGGCAAGACGGATTGTTTTGCTCCGAACTTACCTACGCAGGGAACCCACAGTCGAGCATCGTTAAATATTAATTTGCGATACAAGTGCGGTAACGCGAACGTTATAGGCACGCTGTTGAAGTGAGTCACACGAGCCGCACGAATACCACAGGAGCACGAGCCGAAGATGAGTGCTCCCTGTGACTTCGAGTGCGGTGACTTCATAGTCCGCGTATGATGATCGCTACACCGCGCTAGTATCGCGTAATATTTTATGTAACTCATGCATGAAAAGCGCTACTTTCCGGACCTGCCGAGAGTGGCGTAAGTGGCGCTTTGCGGCCATGAGTTTAGTAAATTCCCGGCGCATGCGCAGATCGGCTCCTTTGCGTGCGATTTACTTTTACGCATGCGCAGTTCGGCTCCTTTGCGTGCAATTTCTGAAAATGATTGCACGCTGCTCGCAGCGCCATAATCAGCAGGCACGGAGTGGCGCTTCTCCCGCATTTGTTACATGAAATAGTATGCGATACTTGTACGTAAAAGCGAACTTCCGACGGCGGTTATGAAGTGGCCGCACTCGCCTCCTCTCGCGCTTGCAGCCACTTCCTAACCTTCGCCGATAGTCCGCTTTTACGAACTAGTATCGCAATATACCAAAAAAAAGCGTGCCCAAACGCTTTATTAACTCGTGTGATTGCAACACTCGCCTTCGGCTCGTGCTGCAACGTCACACTCGTAAGAAAAAGTTACGTTTTTTCGCACTCGTATCGAAATGTACTAATATTCAACAGTATATCGTGAACATTTCGAGTATATTGTTCACGGGTAAGATAATCTACGATGGTAGGGTGACATATCCCCCGAACCGTATATCCTCTGAAAAGACGAACCCCCCAAAGATTAACCCCCAAAACGTCAATTTATTAAAATAATGTCAATTTATTAAAAGATAGTCTATTCAAAGAAGCCTAGCGAAACTATCGAATCGTAAGTGCATTCCGTTGGGTACGGAAGATAGGTGGTGTTCGGTCAAGTACTGTGCTATCGTTAGCCACGATATAGAGATCAGAACATTAGCGATTGTATATCTGTTATCTCATATACAATGGATCAATCAATATTATCGACAGATGAGACTTTCGCTCGGAGGAACCAGAATCGTCAAAAAATAAATTGTTTCCGATTTGGTGTTCCGTTGTGTCGAGCGGTCTTTGAAGTCCTGGAATTGTCCTTGAATTTTGCCTGACCTTGAAAAAGTCCTGAAATGTATTTGAATTTTTTGTTTCCCTAGAAATTTGAGTTTGTCTAAAAACGTATATTTAGTTTAGTAAATGTTTTTGTCTTTTTTTTTTTTACATTAACTGCGACGTATTCCGACGTATTTTTGTCCGTTGAACATGAATCTGCTGGTCTTTTTGCGCGTAAGTGTAGTGGGACATTTGTATCTTCGATTTTATGCACTGAAAACAGTTTGCTCTAATGTATGCCATTTTACATTAGAGCAAACTGTTTTCATTTTGGGATTGAAATCTAAAATATTGTGTTTGGAGTAAAATGAACGTCATATTTGTGATCAAGGTGCCGCAATATTTTAATAAAGTGACATTTCGGGGCTTAACTTTTTGGAGGATATGCAAGACACTCCAACTTCTCTTATAGTGGGCTCTTCTCATCCTGGCAATTTATCCTTATTTATTCCGGAGTGACTGTCGACTCTTTATAGATCCATAATGAGTCCCTATCTACCCTTAAATCTGCCTCACTGGATGATAAAAATTAATTTTATCGCAGTCTCCGAAAGTACACCTCAGTGTATCGTACGTGGTTGGGGGGGGATTGAATCGTTGGTCTCACGCACGCCAAACGTCACAGGGATTGGCAAGATGGTTGTTTCGATTCGATGAGATGAAGAATCTCTCCCAACGTTTTATACTTTATACCCGCTTCAAAGCCAAACATTAATCCACTCTGCCGCGACTCAATGGGAGAGTGGACATCGTTTAACGTCTCTCGCTGGCGATGAGAGACTCCTAATCACTATAACTCGCTTCGCAAAGTCTCGTCTGTAGAAACCGGAAGAAACCGGTTTTTGTTTCGTCGTTACATTTGTCTCTGCTCTCTTTTTTATTCGATGCTCTCCATTTAAAATACCCATACGGCAGATAATGGAGATACGGGAAGGTCGAAGAATGGTCTGTCCAGTGTTGTACCCGCCGCCAGCCTATTGTAGCGGGCGAGATAGGGCACAGAAAATAGCGTCTCGGCTGGCCCGAGTCATCCAGTGAATTTATGTTGCTGGAATGAACAAGAAGCACACTGGCACATAGGGGCAACAGCCCAGGAGCATTAGGAAACACGTATACGCTTCGCGCACTCTTTACAAATGATATTTTCCCGTTAACACCGACGCGCGCAGGTGATAAACTCTAATGTACAGCTCAGACAGTGGCAGAAGTCTAGCTGCGTGACGACCTCGATGTCTTCAATAATTAACGGGCACCTACGACTTTTGTACATCCATTATCATGCAATAATTTACCTTTGTTGGAAATTTTTCAATAATAGCGAATTTATGTACACCCTCATCTGGGCCAATCGATTATCGGAGTTTGAAGCGAGCCGATTAATCGTGGTTTCCCTCATTACTTCACAGTTGTATAAGGTGGGCGTGCGTTCCATAGACTTTTTTTTGTCGTTCATCCGCAAATGCTACCTGCAGCACTTTGCGGAACTCCTGTTTTAATCTCTCGGCTTTTTTCTCGGCACAATTATTTTCCTCGCGATTGCCAGTAGGCGTCAACGCGTAACAAATACTTTCCGATTATCGATTTCTATTTCACTCATTCAAGACTCACCGATGGGACAAGTTCCGGAGTTTCCTCTACTCATTTATTAACTTGTAACGTAACCATTTGTCGTTGCATTTCGTTACATGAATTACATCGGACCTCGCCCGCGTGTAATTCGATAATCGTCGACTATTAGGGGAGAGCGGGGCAAAATGGGGCAACGGGGCAAAACGGGGTTTTTGGGCAAAACTAAATTTTCCAATCATTTTTGGATCGGACAAGGTGGCAAAACTGGGCAGAAAAGCCTGATGTATCCGATAGGGCGAATTCGGACATCGAAAAATTATTGGAAAATGACGTTTTGCCCAAAAACCCCGTTTTGCCCCGTTGCCCCATTTTGCCCCGCTCTACCCTACATGCATTACAGGTGGCTTACTTAAGTGATCGGCAAATGAAAATTTGCTATAGACGTTGAAGGACATACACTGCACCGACCAATCAATTTATTTGTTGCCTCAGCCAATAAATTATTTGTCAACCAACTAATTTCTTGATTCAACAAAATAAAACGCTTGGGGCTTGTTTAGCTATGTTTCTTATTCAAAGGGTCGTCCGAAAGGAACAAGAGCAGGAAGATATAGGTGTGAATGATACAGCCGAAAGTGTCCCGAAACACCGGAAGCGAAGTTATCGCGTCTCCGCGCCGATAAACAAGTGGCGACCTCGAAAAATCGGTCACCGAGAGAGCGAGAGAAAGAAAGATAAGAAACAAAAGTAGAGCATGAGAACATTCTATATTCTGCATTGTATTGTTACTTTGTCGAGCACAGTATCGCATTGACATTTTTTATGAAGTATATACTATTTCCATTCGGTCAGTTAAGGTTCCGGATCGAAGAAAGACACAAAGTCGGGATAGATGAAAAAGCAAACGTAAAAAAAAAACAGCCGGAATATGAGGAAGGCGAGCAAGATAGAAGCCCGATGCACCAGTTTCACAGCAGAGAAAAGAGATCGATAGTTCGCGAGGGGAGCATTGCAGGAAAAACCTCCAGAGTTGACGAATGGCCGCAGTTTTTCCACCAAATACATATATATATCGGCTATTTATTCATTCGGAATATCGATAAGGATATCGATATTCCCCCTCTTGGTTTAATCAACGGGTATGGACCACGGACGAGATAAGTATTCGGAGCGACATATGTTCGACCGCGACTGTCACGTATCCAATCACATACACACCACGCTATCTTTCGCTGTATTTCTGTTCGTCTGTCTGTTCGTTACTTTAAACTTTTTTCTGCGCGTAATTTCACATCCGGCTTTACCTTTTACTTAGTCCTTCTATTTATATCGGAATTCTTCGGTAGCTCGTGGAAAGTTTCACTGTCGCCGAACGACGAGTCTAGCCAAGTACAATGAAATTGTTTAAATAATGTCATTATTCGTCAGCAGGAGAGCGGTTGTAGCGTACCTCGAGCGAGGATCTTCTAAGGACGACAGCGGGGTCCTTCCACTACAGGACGACTTCACCACCGCTACTAGACTAGCACTATCTCGGTGCCTCAAGGGCGAAGTGTCTTTATCCCGGAGAAATTCAGTTAATTGTCGACGGTATATATATCTTTTAAGAAAAACGCGAAAACTCTCGTGCACTCGGAGATCTTTTTATTGTTTTCTTCTTTTTTTTTGCAACACGTTGTCTATTCTCGGGTATATAAAGCGACTGGACTGGCCTCGGTAAAGAGTCGGCACAACTGTTCAGGCCAGAGAAGTCGCTATAGTCACGAATATCGACCATTTCGAAGACCCCCGCCCGTACCAATCCCGTTGGACCTTGGTGATGCGCCTGCGTTCCGACGACCCGCACGACATCAATATATCGCCCACCGACGTTCTCATACTCTCTTCGAGTCTATATTGCTGGTTTTCTTCTTTTTTTTTTTTTTTTCTTTTTTTGCCCTATATCTCTTCTCCATCCGCCTACGCGCTTATCGAAAAGAAAAAAGGAACGTTGATTTTACTTGTTGATTTTAATCCTGCGAACGATATTTTCGTTTTTTAATTTTGCTTGTGATACATCTTTCGAACTGCTTAATTTAAAGTTATTAAATAAGGGCTGAACAGATAGACCAAGACAATCAATTCATACGTGGCAATAGGACTAAGCCGAAGAGTTAAGAAATTATAACGCAGCGAAAATAAAAAATTACAATCGAAATAGAGAGCGCAATATGAAAAAGATAGGGCAACACCGAAACTTAATAGAAACCGTAATTAAAGATTAGATAGAAAAAAATGTTTTACCGCCACGGTTGCAGAGCCGCGAAAACTTTGAATAAATGGAATCGAGAGAGCGGCGATGAGGTGTGGTAGCTAAAAACGAGAGAATGTGGACGATATGAATTGAATTATTTTGATATGTATACTAGCAATCGCTCGATTCCATGACAACGCTTCTCCCGCTTTATTTTAAGCGCATGAAGCGCCGGTCGGTAAGGTAAACGTACCAATGACCGGACACGTCCCAGTGGCCGGACAAGGGATGAGTGCAAGAGAGATGTAAATACGATTTTTCATGCATGTCCGGGGACTGGGACTGCGCCCTTAAGTGTCCGGCCATTGGTACGTTTACCTTGCACTCACTCTAACCTCACTCTTCGATGCTAAAATCTTCAAGCGTACGCGACACGTCCTGCAATCGATAAAAACACGACAATTTTAATTTTTTAAATCATGACGCCCAACGGTTTGATAAGCAAGACGGCAATCATCAGTCCTCAAGAAGAGGATTCAATCGAGATGAATTTGACTCGTCGTCGTCAATCGTCTAAGCTTCAAGTTTCACGGTTGAATAAGAAAACCTCCACGAAACTTCGGTACACGAAAATCGGGTAGAAATTATGCTGACGACGTTAGCTCAAATAAAATCTTTCCGATATATCCAGGTCGGAGCGTAGATACGCAAACAATTTTTCACGTCAAGCAATGCCCGGGCGAAAATTAAATCGCGCCAAAGTAGGTTCCACGAAATTGCTGTACATTCCGCCGAAGGTCCTCAAGATTCTTCGTCACGAGAGATTTCTCGATTTAGTGGAACAATATTTCTCACCGGTGAGCAGTACGATGGACATCAACGATTCAACCGAACCACAATCAAACGACGAATAAGGAGACGAACGCTCATAATCAAAAGGTCGTGAGCCCAAAATTGTTCGCGTCCGTCGAGAGATAAGTAGATAATGAGATTTTTGCAATCATTATATTCCAAGTATTTACAAATATATATACTCAATGTTTACAAGTATTACCATGTTTTCATACCATCTCCAGAAATATAGTATCAAAATCTTTGATTGTACAATATAATAGTATCATTAATTAGAACTTAAATTACAAAAATGTACATGGAAATATTGTAGGTATTTACAAAATATGTCGGGTTATATATATTACACGCTATGCGACACTTACATTATATTATTTCGTCTTCGTTTAGAAGATATAATAATCGAGGAACACAGGAATGTCAGAGCAATGATAAGAATTGTGAAGCGAAATTGTATTCAATTTAGACACATAATGCTCCATACAAAAAAAACGACGAGACAAATTTGGAGTTTCGGAATTCGATTTGCATTCTATCTGAGAAGAAAAAAGGAATGAGCACTCGAAATGAACGATATAGAAAATCGACGAGTGTCAGTTGACACGGACACTCGATTGGTACTATGTAAAAACTAATCTTTGCCCTTTTTGAATATTTGCCGATTGTGTGACGAAATAGTATATTATGCCACAAGGGAGGAAAGTGCGTGTTTTCACCGAGTGTGAAGTTTGATGCCCGAGCGTGGCGAGGGCAGAAATTCACACGAGGTGAAAATGCACTTCCTCCCCTGACGCATACCATTTTTTTTCCGATTTCGTTAAAATAACCACATTTCTTGCGTCGCGAAATTGTCATCTTCGCCAATGACCATTACTCCCCCGGGAGTAATAGAGCTTCCAGCGGGAGTAATGAGCCCTATTACTCCCTAGGGAGTAATTAAATTATACTGCGCATGCGCCCAGGTTAATAATGATCATCGGTCAATAATAGGCCATTTTCCGCCCGTGTTGCACGCAAGAAATGTGGTTATTTTAGCGAAGTCGGGAAAAAAAGTCTTTCGCACCCTCCGTCTCAAAGTTTGCTTTCGACATCGTCCTGAACAATGGTAGGATTCGTCACAGCCCACTTTTCCTTGAACGGAATTTCTTCCTTCTTTGGTTTGTCCCTGAGATTGCACACGCCCGCGTAGTGTTCCTCGATTTCTCGCAGCGTTCTACCCTCAGTCTCCGGTAGTATTATGAATAGTACGATTCCACCGGCGAGATTCATCGCGGCGTAGAATAGAAAGGTTCCCGATATGCCAATCCCATTGACCATGTAGAGAAAAGTTTTATTCACTATGGAAGTGAATACGTAACCAATCGACGCTGCAGCACCGGTTGCGCCAGCTCGCACCTGAAAAACAAAATAACCGAAAAATCATAAAAACATTTTCAACAAATAATCTATTACATATTTTAGAAAGTTGTGGATTTGTTTGTGTTTGTCCTACCCCCTCATTATTCCAAGTCCCCGTAAAGACCCCTACCCAGGCCTCGATCACTATTCTGAACTGTGCGCAATAATGCGCTGCCCAACCACGCTTCGCACTATCAACGTGTGAAGAAAAAAAAAACTCATTTATTTCACTCGGTACGAAAATGGGAGTTTTGCGCAAAACTTCAATTTTCCCACCTTGTGAAATGAAATTTTTTACGATACTCGTGCGAAATACGTTTTCTTAACTCGTGTGATTGCAACACTCGCGTTCGGCTCGTGCTGCAAGCTCACACTCGCGAGAAAAAGTTTTTTCGCACTAGTATTAATAATAATAATAATTCATACATGGACCGTAAACCTCAGCGTTATCGCTTAGCTTACGACATTATTACCTGAACAGGAAAGACCTCGCCAGCGAGAATCCAAGCCAATATTCTTATACCCGTGTGCGAGAGGAACGCAGAGCCGATAAGCAGAGTCATCGGTAGCCATGTGTATGCATCGGTGTCGAGAAGATCGTAGCTAACGAGATATGCGTAAATGGCGCTACAGAAGAAGCACAGACCGGTACCACTTATCGATACGAAATTTAGACTTCGCTTGCCGGTAAAATGTATCGCAACTACACACGTCGCGGTGCCGATAAGCTCGGCGACACCGAGATAAACAGCAGCGGTGTACTTCTCGACCGGTGCGTTCATTTTGTCGAATATGAAAACCGCGTACGTCTGTAGGGTAGCCGAACCACCGAATGCAGCCACGAAGAAGGCTACGGTGACGAGGAGAAAAGGCACTGCGACCGATCTTCTGAAGTATGGCTCCCAAAACTTTTCCATCTTCGAACCTTCGACGTTTCTTTGATCCGCCGGTTGTTGAACTATCGTAGTTATTGTTCTCAGCTCTTCTCGTACATGCAAAGAGGTTGTCCACCCTCTGAGGAAGCAGAGAGCTCGCTCCGCATCTTTCATGCGTCCTTTTCCTTTGAAAAGAAAAAGAAAAAAAAAAAAGCTTTTAAAAATGTTTCGAGGTGTGAAGACAAGAAATAACAATAAATGACCTGCGAGCCAGTAGGGACTCTCCGGTACCAGCATTAGTGCCGTAGCGCAGAGCAGTGGAAATGCGAGATTGATGAGCGTCACCGTTCTCCAGCTTGCGAGACTTCCGGCGAGTAACTGTGTGAAGACTCCCAGAATAATCGACATCGTTGACGTTGCCGACAAGAGGCCTCGAAGATGGGGCTGTGTCACTTCGGCGACGTAAGTCAATACTGGTCCCTCGATGACACCGCCGGTCAAACCGGTCAATGCCAGAGCTACGAAAAGCATTGCCGAAGTCGTCGCGTAGTGAAGTATCAGCCACGCCGCGATGAACGGAATATTGGCTATGAGCATCGTTCTCTTTCTCCCAACGTACTGGGATACAGGACCACTGACGAGGCAACCCAGTGGTACGGCGAACAAATTAATGCTACCTGTCAACATTCGACAAAACGAATTGTCAATAGGAGGAAGGTAATAAACATTGATTTATCCGCGTAATACTGACTTATCCACGTAACATCGTCGAGCGTCACCGGAACATCGGGTACTGCTTTCTGCAGGGCGGGAAGAAGTATCGTAGGAAATCCCAGAGTTGATCCGAATGTTATGAGTAGCAAGTTCTTTGCGCTCACCGCGCATACTTGGGGAATGCTCTGCCTAAGTCTGGACACCGGACTCAATTCTGTTGTGTAACCATTCAATTCCACTTGTGTCAACTTAGCGCCGTGCCTGAATTTGAACAAAAAAATTAAGCAATACCAAATGAGGATGTAATTATCAACGAAAACGTTGCGCCTTGTGATGTGGATAATACATTTTTATACGACTTAAAAAGTAATATTACGCAAGGCCGTCGAGTACTGTAACTGTTGCTGACAATATTACAGTAGGTGCAATCAACGGCACGCGGGAACTTTGGGCGGGGTTGTAAATTGCGTAATTACTCGTCGCGGGACTTTGTAAGGCTGAGATAATGGCCTTTAATTTAATCGCATTGCGCCAACAGCGATAATGATTCAACAAACGACGCTCAGTTGCACTACAGAGCGCTCGCGTATACCGCATATTCCCAATTTCGCAATGAAATTCGAGTATTCATCCGGCTTGTATCGAATTCGCGTTATCCGACGATGCAAGCGTGATAACAACAGTAGCTTATTGGAAAAGCAATTGGAGAATTTGAAAATGAGTAGCAGCATCGACTAAAGTAGCCGAGAACACATCTTATGCAGTTGTGTGTCTCCGTTTAATCAGGAGATTTCATTTGATTCAAACGATTCAGATTTTTTTATCAGATCAGCACTTGTCATTCCCTTGTCGACATATGCGTTGATTGTTTTCGGCAAGCCTGCGAGAGAGCAAGGAAAAGAAAGTGCGAAAAACATTATGGTTTTTTTTTTTATGGATGACAATTCACACGACTCAAACACGTAGAAATGTTCTTCGCTATGTAAAGAAAAATATTTGCGAGAACGCAAGACAACTAGCGAAAGAAAGTATACGAGATGAAAAATTATTTATTGTACGATAGGAGCAAGGTACGTCCTTTAGACACGTACATACAGAAAATCTTCATCCCAACATTAATACAACGGGTATGATGAAAATATAATAAACATAATAAACATAATAATCGCAGCTATACGTAAAATGAAGATGAATATAAAATAAACATAATAATAACGCCGAGTGAAAAAGACGGAGAGAGAGAGAGAGAAAGAGAGAGAGATGTGACAGAGTGCATATTGGGAGAGCATGTCATAGTGTGCTTCGAGCCTCTCACCTTCACCTACATTTTGCGCTGAAAGAACTGCACGCGAGAGTGGGCAATTACATGCCTGTCCGAAAAGATATACGTATTCGTGGCAGCAGTAGCAGGTGTACATTTTTCATACAAAGTTGACGTGCCGAGCAGTTCTCTAATATCAAAAACCTACCCCAAACGAGCAAATCCCGAATACTGCTTCACGGCCCTGAAATTTGCAGCTATTCACAACAAACTTTATCTAATGGGCAGACAATTGTTATTAATAAATTGTTATTATTTTTATATCAATTGTTTCACATATTTAACATATTTAACATATTAACATGTTTAACATGTTTAACATATTTATTCACAATAAAATCTCTCATTTGCTCATTCCCGCTCTTGTTATATACTCGTAACTCGTTCTTGGGTTGCAAATTTGGTCATTCACTCCAGTAATTCGATAAATGACGAAAGCATCAGCTCTGCCTCTACTTGGACCTTAACCTACATTAGCGCCCCCCTTCCCCTCCCCCCGCCCTCCGGCGACTGTATGGGATATATCTCTCGAACAATTTGTCGCAGCGCGATTCTAAAGGATGTGAGGTCTGGTGCTCTATTGGTTGCTGTAGCTGAACAAACCCGGTTCATTATTCGAGTTACCAGTTCCGCGATATTGGCTGAAACAGACAATCAATGCGAGATACTTTCATTATTGGAGATGATGATCAGTCGAGAAAAAAAAAAATAAGATTGATGTGGGAGAGCAAAAGAATCCGGTTTCGAGAACGAATCGGCGATCGGTGGAAAAAAATAGTTCTTGAAACCGGTTTGAATTCGATCAGGACGATAAATTGCTGTTTTGTACAAAAATATTTTTCGAGCAAATATTTATTTATGACAAAAAAAAAACGATGCGAACAATCAAGGATTGTTCGTTAATCTGTATTATCCGATCGATATTCAGAGATTCAATGCATTGAGCGCGGTTCTTGGTGTAACGGCAAATCGCTCGCGGATTATAGCTGAGAGTTAATAATTGTTGAGGTGAATGAGCGAATGTCCTCGAATTTCCTCGAGGATCTCCGAGCGAGAGGACGAACGGCGAGAGCACCTTGGCACGCGATCTAACTTTACATATAACGAAACAGGTTTATAAAATTAGCGATCCAGTATGAAAGTTCCCCCAGGTCACAGCTAAATATAGAGATACGAAAGAACTCCAACAGTTTGGATCAACTGATCCAAATTTTATACAATATTGTATGCACAAGTAGACTATGGTGGATAGAGATTTGTATTGCAGTATATATAATGCGAAAATATTAACTGATTTCTGGTAATCTTCGAGAAGGAACGAGACTCGTCAGTCTCCTAGTTCCGGGCATGTGAAAAGTGCGTGCAGATCGAATAAAGGTTTACGACTTCGTGTCACGATGTCTCGAGAGAAAAATATTTATTGGATCTGAGTAACGAACGATCGTCAGCGCAAAGCTTCTTATTCAAGATTCAATTAATACCAATCGATTTCCGATCAAGTGGATTATAACCATTGGCGTGATGTTGTTATTACGTTGCTACCACGAAGATCGCTTAGCTGTCTGCACGTCTCTTTGGCTTGTGGTTGTCCGATGATCCAGAACCTTCGTATCAAATCTATTATTTGTTAACAGGTACGCAATGTGAAGCGCAAAATTTCCATGGCTTACCGTGGATTAATTATCGATTCGAAATAAAGTACAAAAGTAATACGACCCGGCCAGTGGAATAGATCCCGCTCATCCGAATGAGTATATCGCTCATTAATTCTATCTGACAACGAAAACAGACGTTACCTGCACTACCACTGTATCCGCAGCAGCGAAAACAAACAACAACAAAATAAGCCTGCTATATCGGAATATTTATTGTACAAAATCGATCTACAATACGAGGGACTGAAAATCATGCCTTATATATATTCGGTTCGTTTCCTGTTACACAACAGAAACGGCAGAAAATTCTTGGATTTTTCTCACGTGCAATTCGCGGGTTATTCGTTATCGTTATCGGTTAATAACAGAGATATTAAAGGGCGACTGTCTCGATAGATTATGTTATTAATCTTCATTTATTCTAGCCGATGAAACTTATTATCACAGAGTCATTCGTTGCGAGTCACACACTCGAAGGCGCATATAAATATTTAATGGAACGCGGACCGCACATGAAAATCTTCTTCGCTCATCAGGGAAACTGGTTTCCAACTAGTTTACGGAAATGAACGCGAATGAATCTCGAAGAATGCATTTAATATGCGGATCTCACAGGATGATAATTCTCAATCACGATTGTACAACAAAATATCAATCAAAGTTCCCATAACGTTGATTGTTCGGTGCGGAATATCATTGCTCGCAGGCTCTGCTTCGCCATCGTCCGGCACTTGCGTAATGTAACGAATTACCCTTTATGCGTGGCATGCTGTACTGTTTTACTAGAGAGAAGGTGAGAATGAAAATGAATTTGGAGCAAGCGTAGCACGCGGAAATTTCGATCGTTGCGGACGCGAGATGCATCCTCGAGGCTCATAGATTAAGATCATATAGGTATAACCGCCCTCCCCCTCCTCCTCCCCTCCGCTGGAGCCATGCTCAATCGGTAATAAAAACTGTAATTCATGTTTTTTTCGAGGGGACTGGAATTTTCGGAAGTAAAAATTATCAGCCTCTGCTCGAATGCTAAATAAAAACCCTTGAAAAATATCAGATTGCCTTAATCGAACATCACAGTCTTCGGGTAAAAAGTATAATCCTACCGAAAACAAAAAATCCATATTAAGAAAAATAAAACTTGAAGTTACGTAAACAAAATAAGTGCTCTTGTGTGGGGCAACAAGTGCTGATAAATTTTAGCCATATCGAACCACACTAAAAGAGGCGACATGTTAAGAATATTGACAACAGCAGTTGCATAATATTTCCAAGGAGTTGTTGTACCGTTCATTACCCGAAACAATTATCTACTCAGTAGTTTCCGTTCAATCCGTGAAACTAACAGATTACTTTTGAATAACAATTTTCACATGTCTTCTTACCCGCTCCGACAGACGACTCTTCGACATTCCCAATAAGAATGCTCTGCTGTACAATGCACAAGCATGTTATCACATAGACGGTACCGGTCTGAAACCATTAAAGCTGCGATAGTGAGGCACGTAAGAAGGACGAAAAAAAATAGTCGCTGTTCACGAGAGAAGTTCGATTAAATTTTACACGGTAAACGTTCCAGGTCGGCAATGGTCGACCGAACGCGGTGGATAGAGTTATTGCAAAATGTTACAAGCAACTTTCACTCGTCTCGCCACAAGAGTTTACGCGTCCTCCTTTCCGTGCAATATTGGACAACATTATTATTGATATATATACATATATATACTTATTTTAACGATTGCTCATATGGAGAAAGTTATGGTCCTTCTTGGACTTTTGTCGTCATCATAAAATGTCGACGCTGCTCCACTGTTTACACGGGCTCTGAGTTTGTAAACAAATCGTCAATATCTAGCGCTTCAAATCTACTTTTACGTAGGCCTCCACTTAAATTTCGAAAAACCCTCCGTTTAAAGATAAAAATACTTGTATTACCGGGAATCTTATCACAAGACAAACTACATGTATCGTTCATTTTTATTATACTTTTCACCGATAATTACAAAATCCTGCAAGCCCCAAGTGTCCGCGATGGATTCCTAACAAGTTGACTGACTGTTCGTCGGGATTAGAGTCTATAAACACTCCTCGGAGTTAGGTGAGGCTTGCAACCGAAGAGGTAAACTCGAGGATGTAGAAGCAAGTTTGTTCAAGGGTATCCTTGACAGGCACCCGATGACGCATGGAAATTGTCTCGAGAGAGAAAAATGATATCTCGAACGATGTTATTGACTTTTGCATCCTGTCGAAAGTCGATCGGAAAATTCTACTCGCCAGTTATCGAATGGAATTATTCAGTTATTAATTACCTGTCGGTATTATCGAAGTTTTCGGTAACAGTCATCTTCTTCGAGATATATAGTCCCCGGAAAATATGCCAGGACCCAGTTCTATGAAGCACACACTTTCCACTATTACAATTTCACTTTAATTTTTTTTTTTTTTCTTTATGCAACTTCACGCATTTCCATGTTATAACAGTCACTGATGTGCCGACACATTATTAAGTTAATTAGTTTCGAATCCGAAAGCCCACGGAGACCAATTAGGGATTCGGATAATTATTGGATAATTATGTAAAAAAAACTTTCTTAATTTCTGAATTAGTTCGATTTTACCGTTCTCGAACGACGGCACGACGGCACAGAAAGACTCCGGGCACGAGATGTTCTGCGTGGCAATAACTGCCAGCACACTGGCAGCTAATATCTGTTCAGGCTTGCCGTCCGAAAGTTACGGGCATTTGTACTTTCCGCCGTGTACTCCCTCCAGGATCGACGACTCCCTCCTTTTTCGTCTTCCCAGTCACCTCACCGGCGAATGCACATTCGAGCATCTTCGTTGAGTCCATTGTTTCTTGGCTGTTTCAAGTCGAAGTTATTGTAGACATAATTCAATTACGATAAGAATATAATATCGTCTTGCAGTAAAATTTCAAAAAGTTTTTTTTTTTTTTTATTACTGATAGATAAAAGTATTTTTCGCCATATGAAATGCCGACGATCCGTCGGTTTCGTGGACAATAAAAGAGTCTGAGGCCGAATTGATAAAAATACGAAACTTACCTTGCTAAGATCAATTTATCCAAGAAATCATAATCCGTGTTTCTTTTACACGATAAGTTTTCTCTATGTAATAGTCCAGTTCTATGTCAGTCGTAAACTGTCGCATCCGGCCGGTCTGGCGGTACGTAAGAAATATGATCGATCGATTTTCGCAATCGATCGGTCGTTACCCGCATGCCGTAATCAAAGGCATCGTTCAACATAACTTTCTTTTTTTTTAATTAAAAAATTGAATGCATCGATCATGGCGCGCAGCTCCTACCCGAAAGGATTATGATCTAAGATCGATAATATGCTGTCGTACAAGTTCCACTGTCAATCACCAGACGGATCGAGATTATGGACGAAATTACGAATATACCCAATTTAAATCTTAGCGTATCGAATAACTGACACGAGTGTTACGATATCTATGCATGACAATTGATAAAAATTTAACGTAATTAAATTTTACACTGATTTTACCAATCGCGGGTGCCTCACGTCCGCGGTTTATGATCCCTGTCATTATTGGTTCACGCTTATCAATACGCGCGACAATGTATGTGTCGGATTAATTATCTACTTATCTAGAAATTTTACGAATTCACGCACCAGCTAGAGATTCGGCATTGCCAATTTCGTGGGACCGACGGATATAGCAAAAATATCTCGGTGTTACGAAGAATGGGTCCTTCGAACGGCCTTTGTGAGCTCGTCGATCATTTTAATCTTTTCTCGGCTGAGTGCGCGATGTAAGCAAATAAATACATAAACTCAACAAACGCACTAAGCTTCGGAGTATCATCGCAAAATGCAATGGATTCTCGGATATATGCGATAATACGCGGTATTTACATTTTTTAAAGTCGATCGATCGCTTTATAAAACATTATAATTTATCGAGAATGATTATTCCATTGCATACTCGTCGTGTCCAAAATTTATTATACACAATAAATATATATATATATATATATATATATATATATATATATACATATATATATATAAAAGAAAATCAACGCGCAGGTTTCTTCGACGTAACGCCAATCGATGGCACTTATTATACATAAAATAATCATTTTAATCGTCTATTAATTTGTTTTTCGCTCTGCTTCGTTTATAACTATACTGCATACCGAGTACGATTCTTTGAGATGTACTGCACTTTGGTTAAGAAAAATATGATTCTATAACAATCTTTTTTTTTATATATCCGTAACACGATCGTATAAAACATCTCTGTCAACTCGAATGACAAATCTATATTCACACATTCAGTCTAAATTTGAACGTTTCACGTGCGATATATAACTTTGTACAAAGTATATATCTAAACATCAGTATTCGTCGAGAAAAATGTCATTACACTTATTTCTTCCCCAGTTCTGCCCTCCCTGGTAATGCACGGTCACTTACGAATATCTTAACGTGTAAAGTGAATGTTCCAGTCATTGAGCAAAGTACCCAATCGAATCGCTTGTCTTGCTTTTCTTGCCAACGCCAACATTAAACAGTATTAATGTTAATGTTATTACTCGTACACCGCCAATGACTTGGACATACACTTTGTTTAAAGTCGATCTATAACGCCCGTGCGCTTTGCATCGCAAACTCAAGTATTCATTTGTCTAGTTTACCCAAACACTGTGCATACAATTAACATGTATAAAGCTATAATGATAAGTGCCTACGTTCAACGCATCAACAAAAAGAATATGATAATAATAATGATAACTGGGCTCTTGCTAAAATGACGAATTGGATCCACATTGATTTGCTTATGTCAACAGTTACTTATTAAAATAGATTTTTGTCCGTGTAAAAAAAAAAAGAAAGCAGTGCACGGCCGGGATGAGTGTTTTTGTTTTGCAGCATAATTGAGACGATCAGACGCGGTAAAGGCACTCTCGATTCTACATAGTTCTCCGAGATTTCGCGTCCAAGGATGAACGCATCATCGTCCATTTTTGTGTTCGTTCAAATTTATTAATATTCGCATATTAATATCATTAATGCCACGTGGCCACGTGGTACGTCACAGTATATGCCATGTATAAATAGACTTTCTTTTTTTTCCTATAAACATTAACCGTTGTTTGTCGGTATAGAGATCGAAGAAACAGCCTCGTTCTCGTATTTGTCTCATTGTGAGTCTTGTAACATTATGAGTCTTGTAACATTATGAAATTTGTAACGCATTAGTCAAGTTTCATAGTCGACAATCATAATACGAACTTTCTAAGTCAAAATACACACAGCCATACGATTAAGGTTTTGCCTAGTCGCCATTATGGAAATCTTTCCATTATTGTGCTCACAGGTTCCGAAACCCGGTCAATGACTTTCTTTCTATCTTTAGCTCTCTCTTCGCTAATGAATATTTTATTCAATGTTTTTCATCTGTAAGTTTTGCGATTGTGAATTGAATTCTTTGCCCCAATTTTGTAATTCATGAAACGAATGGTACAAGTGTATAAAAAGTCTACGAGTGCTCGTTTTGTTGCCTGAACGTCGTCGCTTCGATTTAAAAAAAAAAGCGGACGATATTGATCGATTAAAATTCGATACTTTGCATCGAGCATCTACGCCTCTTCCCCAACGGGAAGATAATCCAAATAGATGGAATCGAAATTATGTACAAAAGACGGTCTCTGTGAAGGAACTCAGTCGAGTTTGTCGGACACCAATGGAAATCTGACAATGCGCAACTGGCGTCCAAAGTCGCATACTATGCTATCTCGTAGCGCGAGCATTTGCTTAACATAAACACTGTCATCTTTGTGGCCTAATCTCACTTCCCTAACGGGCTCGCCTGTTCTCACATCCCAGACGACCAAGGAACCCTTTGAAAAACAAATAGATATTATATTATACAATTCAATAAAATGCGAATAGTCTTTCTGTAAAAATTACCTGATTGCTCGTAATGAGTAATTGTTGCGTCAACATGACTAATTGAAAGCTGTAGGCGGCTTTCTGGGCAGGTAGAGCGTGCAACAAGTGTCCCTGAAAACGTTCCCAAACGCATAGCCTCTCATCGGTACCGATGCTGATTATGTACGACGCCGAACACGTTAAAGCCGCCACTGCACCGTCATGAGCTTGTATGCTGTACATGCACATTCCTGGAAACAAAACGCGATAACAGTAAATTACGCATGTCGTATTTTATTAATAATTTTAAGAATGCGATAACGATTCAGAATATTTACCAGTGGAAAGATCCCAAACGCATAGCAGACCATCTCGGGATCCACTTCCCGAAGTCATCGGGCTTATCCTGTCGATAAATAGGCACGATATTGGACCGCAGTGTCCGTGCAAAGTGTATAGGGGAAGTTGATCTTCTAGTCTGAAAACATATTAAGACACAAGTAGTAACATCGTTCCTATAATTATAAACCCACCATCCTATAATCATTTTATACCTGAAGACTTTTAAAGTATGATCCTGACTTCCGGTGAGCACACGACCGCCTTCACTGTCGAGTACAGTGATGGCTTGCTGATGAGCACGGTGAGTTCCCTTCTTCAGACACCGCAAGTCCTCCTCAGGCTGCGATAAATTGTTAATATCCATTGGCGAACCGGCACTGCCTGTTCTCACGTGAGCTGAAATAAAAGCACGGATAATGTCAGTTATTTTCAAACAAGTTAATAAATTATTCCATAAGGAGCAAATCTTTTTCTTTTACTTCTTCTTCCGGAACTAAAACCCCAGCCAACCTGATGGCCCTCGCTATATCTTTCCAGTTCCAGAAAGTCAACGGAGCCGTTCAATTTGGCCGCTACGACTCGATTGCCAACGAATTTAACTGCTGAGGTACCAAGACCCGATCCATCGTCGAAGAAGCACTGCAAGAGCCAATTCCATGAATTCTCATTGTTCTTGATATTTTTTATGGCCACAAGATATTTTGACAGTTGTACAATACTCACTTTTAATCGACCGGTCGTGCCTTCCCAAAACTCGAGACACCCATTGGCGCATCCAACGACAACGAGATTGTCTTGATAATCGACACACCATATTGCCGATATGTTGTGGGTGTTCTGTATGGTCTTGTAAGTGTTTAGAGAAGTTGCACTGTCGGTCAATTCATTGCAGTTGAATCTACCAGAGCTTATACTTAAGCCCTCGGTGCTTTCGCACTTTTGCACGTCTTCTATAGATTTTCGATGTTCCTCAAACAGATGTTTATAGTGTTCTCCGTAGTCGAAACCCTGTTCATAATTTGTTTGACCGGGTGAATACTTGATCGATGAGAATCTCGTATTTATCGATGATCGCAGGTCCGGTAAATCGAAGCTCTGATCGAGGCTCCGTCGAAAAGACTTGCGTTTCTCGCATCCGAAATCGCTTATCTGATAGTCATAGTCGAGACAGTTCATCGAGTGTCTCTTGCTGTTAGCACCGTGAGATATTCTCTGATAACCGCCGGATATGGGGGATGATTTTTGTCTGTGAGATGCCGGAGATGCGTTATGAAGACCATAAGAATTAGATATTTCCATCTCTCCTCGAGACGGTGGCGAGCCGCTCTCGTAATCGGACATGAATTCGTCGGGATCCGGAGTTCCGATCATCGAGTCTCTCCGAACACCGCTGAAGAATTTTTTTCTGTCTATGTGCGTTACCATCTCGCCGGTTATGCTGTCCCAAACCCTTATGTGTCCGGCGAGGCAGGTACTCGCTATCGTGTTGCCATCTGTCGCTATGCACTCGACCTCCTGCGTATGACCCTCGAGAACGAGAGGCAGAGTTTCCAGCACGAGTTGCGTCGACGAGTCGTGAATTTTCTCCTGTTGATGCCAGCTCGCTCGCCACTCGGCGTAATTCCTCGTGCAGATGCAACGATACAGCACGACCATCGTGTAAGCGACGACTATTACACTTATCAGACAGAGAAGAGCGGCCAAAAATATTTCCATCGGGCTCGACGGAATGAACGGTGTGTTTGTATCGAAGCCACGCGCCTCGGATCTCGTTGGCTCTTCCAGGTCTGTAACAGGTGTGTCATATAGTTTCATTAGTTGTAATATGGATTAACTATATCGAATACAGCGAGCTCGACAAATCCTTTAGTTCTTTTCGTTCTTTTTCCTTTATATACTGCACATTCTGGCCCGACCAAGAGTATTGTTCACGTTACGGCTAGTTAAACACACGTGACGTAAGATACGTTTGACAAACCTGAGAAATCTAGCGGGTCAAGGGCAGCGGTAGCGAAGCTCTGCCATTGAAATAGCTGGACGTCATTTGGATTGCTGATTTGTCTAACCAACTGAGGGTCGACGGCGTGGGACAATTTTATCGCCGGTAGTATCGTTATATGCTCACCGGCTACCGATATGTTGTACATAGTGAGAATAGAAGACCAGTGATAGAGAGACAAACGATTCCATGGTGGAAAGTCTACCGGTCGCAATTTATTGAGTTCCTCGGTTATATTATTCGCTAGCGGTGGCTGCAACGAAAATAAAAAGAAAACGTTAAGAAGCAACATAGAATAGATCCGTTTTTATTTTTTACATTTTACCTGATCATGAATCTTTGATGGTCCTGTAGATGTTTGAATCGACATGGGTTTCATACTACTCAAGCCCACGTAAGACTTTAACGTTTGTGGTCTTTCTATCGTGTATCCATCAATTTCTGTGTCAGGTTTGAGGGTATCGCTCAAGTGAATGAGATGCTCGATTATTCCGGAATTGTAGATAATCATACTTATCCAGACGACCATCCAGACCATGAAAGCTCGCTGAAATATCCTTGTTCTCGCCCAGAAATGTACGAGTCTGAGTCTCTTCGGTGTTTTAACGAGATTCCCAGTGTTTTGGGTATTCGGAGCAATAACGTTAGTCGGACCAGCCGACAGACCGTTCAATCGCGGATGCGATTTCGAACGAAATATATTTGGCTTCTTATTGGAGACCGTTGTGGTGAATTGTTGTTTACGCGTCGATGGCATGTTCGTGAGATGAAATTTTGAGTTGTCGCTCGATAGTTCCATTCGACGAATATCAACCGCTAGTATCGTAGAGAAGAATACCATTTGGAGAAAAAAATCGTTAAGCAGGCCGACTATCGCGAATATGCAAAATTCTTGAATAGCCGGTACAAAAGTGAAGAGCCCGATTGTGAGGATAGTCACTTCGGTTAGTAGATTTTTCGTTATCGACCAGCCCTCCTTCGACATACCCTGGGCGACTCGAATTTTCACGTCCAAATGTGCCGGAGTACTGACGACGCTCTTTGTTAGTACCAAAACGTTTTCCAGCCCGACAATGACGACGAGATAAGGAAAAACGTCTTTGCTTCCGAAGCTCAGCGTCAGCCCGAAGAAGAAGCAGACTCCTACGGTCATCGCGAGCGAAGATACGACGGTGAAACTCGCGCTAAACGCCATACCAATTTTCGATTTTATAAGCTCTATCTTGCGTACGGAAAAATATACGTAGAAGAACAAAGCGACCAACGTCATCGTCAGTGGAAAAAAGTCGCTGTAATTGAATTCACCGGGATAAAAAACGTGCAGCGTCTCCTCGTTGGATAAAGCGTGTGGCAAAGTCTTATTCCGAGACTGATGCAGAGAGTAATAACTGGTCAATCGACTCTTCAATCCGCTTATGAATCTACGAGATGAGAAACAAAGTTTTGCCACATTGTTATCAGAGTCAATTATATACAACTTCTTCGTCACTTATTGAAAAGAATTAAATAAATTTATAAAAAGTACCGACCTTGGATCGTATTCCTTCAGAAATATTGTCACGGCATATTGCAGTACTCTCTGTCGAACTCTCACTGGGTATCTCTTAACGCCGGTCTCTTTGAGACTCATGCCAAAGACCATCTCGGCCAGACTTATCTTACCTTTTTGTAGACTCTGAGGAGAACAGAAGAATCGAATTAGCAATAGCGCGAATTTTGCGTGGTGAAGAACGAACGAAATGTATCGGCAAACATATACGAGACCTTTCAGGCTCGAGTATACATTCGTTCAAGCTCATTTAAATACACGCATGGATTAATAAGGTAAACACACTAATGCGGTCCATGAGTCCGAGGAGAACGAGCTGTTGAAGATTTTCTCTCACCTGATAGGAGAAAATCGTTCCCAACAGATTCGTGTCCTGATTGTATATCTCGATGCTCTGCTGCCATAAATTCGCGGGCGAAAGGACAAGACAATTGTACTCCGGCAATACCTCCGGTTTCTTGCCATTTCTCTTTTTCACCGCTTCGATATGAAGGCACACCTGTCCGAGGGTCTTCAAACTGGAAAAAAAAAATTAAAATAAATCATTTCCATTTACGCCAGAAAAAAAAGCCGTTGCCCAATGTGAATCACGGGAATACCTACGTTTCGGGGTCTTGATAATTTTGTATGATCTCCAACAGATTGAAAACTTCGTAAAGCGGACCTCGAAAAGCATCTGATAGAGCGAGATCCTCTGCCCACGGTACGATACCGACCCTCAGGACGACTTGCTGAATGTATAGAGCCGGACTGTCCGAACCGTTGACCGGAATGATCGTGTGATTGATCACCGTGCGCGGTGTATTGCCGGGCATTGGCAAATTCACGAGTGGATAGCTGAATAATACAGAATTTCTTTATTTTTTATTATTTATCTTTGATTATAGAGTAGCAGAAGTGTAATATACAATTGACTTACCAACATAGCAGTACCACTGAGATCGCCAAAGAAATAACTGCGACTGGATGGGACGAACAAAACAGGCCATGGGCATAATAGAGCCCTGCCACTCTGTCCGGCAGGCTTCGGGACATTTCACCTCAAGGCCACGTAACCAACATCCTCTTGTACCACAGAATTTGTCCTTCCTCCTCTATTATCTATAAAATTTCATGAAAAATAAACATTAATTAATTCTGTGGAAAAATATACTATTGAATCATAAAAAGTAAAAACATACAGAGATCAGTTTTTTTTTTAAATCCATTCAATGCCTACATAAAACTTTGTGCAAGGAATCAAATATGCGACAAGCTCATTTTTCAACAGGTGCTTTGAAAAAAATATTGTTCAGCCTATGTAATATCGATGCAGCATTCGCGTCTTCGACGTTATGTAAGCAAAAGAAATAACAATTGTGCTTGGCTGTTGGTTTCGTCAATGTAATTTGATGAAATCGTTCCGTATTAATCGAATCAACTTGATTAAAAAAATATTCAATGACTTTTCCTTATTAATTAATGTATCAACAACATGCCGTACCCACAGATTTCTATCTATGCAAGGAATTAAAAAAGGGAATTACAGCAACAAGAGTAACCGATAACAAGAAGAATATGTTGTGTCAAACATAGTTACAAATTAAAGGCGGCGAAGCCGCTCGCTGTATCTAATCAACGCTTGATATCGATAAAGTAAAATTTTACTCCGCATGTTTGTCCTCCGATTAACTCACAAATTACGCAACACGTAATACTTCCTTCAACGATATGAAAAGGAAGAATTTAATGGAAATGTACATACTGTACTTTGGAAGTATCTGGCAGGAAAAAAAAATATATCACGTTTTTCACTATGGCAAATTTTATATCGTCAGGGTACAGAGTTGAAAAAACTGCACAGCTGTTTAAACCTTTTTTTTTCTTATTCGGTAACGCTAACGAGTTGTCAAGTTTGAGAAATCGTCGCAAGTTTTATGCGGGAAGAAATTGTAATCGATAATGACAAAAGATAAATGTTACTTATTTTTTGATAATTGAAAGAAATTATTTTAATGGAAAAGATAAAAACAATCGTACATGTGAGAAGAATATAGCAATGGGAATGTAGCTGGAACAACGTTCGATATAAATTAGCGAAAGCTTCCATAATCGACGATTGAATATCCAATTGTGGCCAATCCAAGCGAATTGATAAGTAGTAAGACGGGACGGTAAAGGCGCCCCAAAAGCAGAGTCTTACCTCATTATCGCAGCATGGATCGAAGAGTCTTCGCGCTACGCTAATGAGCCATAGAGAAACCCGCCGATTTCGCAACGTATTTTGTTACAATTTCAGTGTACGATAAGAGGATGATCATGCGTGTAATGCAAAAATAACCCTCTCGGTCACTCGGTAGCAGAACCGTTCGGGCAAGCGAGAGTCGAAGCAGCAAGTGGCGATGTCGAACAGCCGCGAGAGCGTATATTTTCGAGGTTATGCTGCAAACCTTCTGTGGGGATGTGTGTGGCACTCTGTCACTCGCAAATTCCACGACACTGAACTTCTCCCCGACGATTGAAACTTGTTTGGACGATATATAAAATTTGACGCACACAGGAGAACTCACCTGTTTATAAAAAACAAGGCACACAAAACAATTGAAAACAGTAGAACGCGAAGGATTTTGAATTCACGAAAATTGCGGACTTTCGTCATACGGGGTACTCTTATCGTTTTCGTTTGAGGTTTATTGAAGTCGCGACGAGGAACGCGCTCGAACGAATAAGTAAGTGCACTGTCCGGTTGAATTTAACTCGCGGGACTCGCGAGCCGCGGAGTGGAGACGACGTAAGAACAAGATAGACAAGGAAAGAAGTTACCGCTTTATGGACGGAGAGAGAGGGCAGTGAGAGCAAGATCACAACACAGATAGACACAGCAGAGAGTCACAGACGAAGACTAATTTATTTTTAAACACTCCGGTCGAGCCTCCTCGAGGCAACCAATGGGCAGGTGCGGCTCCACCACCCTACCAAGTGGGTAGACAGAATCGTGACAGAATCGATGTATACACGTGGTGCAAAACTCGAGACAACTCCTGTGCATTGTACTTTTTTTTTTTCTTCATTCCTTTCTCTCTTATTTAGTGTTCCACCGGCGAGAACCTGGATGGACACGATATTTGTATTATTGAGAGACAGAGTGCTGCTCTTCGCAACGCGCTACGACTTAATAACCAGTGCTAAGGCAATCGCAGCCACTGCGTTATCGACCTACGCACATCAAACTACGCGTAATTTTTTTTTGTCTACCGGGTGTTTAATTATTGGCGGGCAATGCCGCCAATAATAATCGATGCAAAATGAAGTCGTTTTTTCCCTACAAACATCGATGATAATGGATGGATTAGGGCTTCATAGACGCGTCGTTCTGAATAGCTGTTGAGAGAGGAACGAGCAAAATAAGTATAACCGAATTCGCACTTTTTTTTTTGTCACTTCCTGCATTCGAGATCCATTCCAGGGACAAATAAATTTCCCTGTAACGTCACTTCCGGTTTGAAACTCTCATTTTTCGACCAGAAGTGACGTCATACCGGAAATACGTCATTTCGGGTTTGAAAATCTCGTATTATCCGATGTTCGAAGTTCGTCAGCGTGCAATAAAAATTGTGTAACACATGGAAATTGGGAAGTCGTAGGCATTGCTAATACCGAACACGGATCAAGCATCATCTACGCGGTAGGGAAGGGAAAAAAATGATTAATAGTATGTACTATTAACATGATTGCTTGGAATGACGAGTTTTTCTAGTACTACGGAGCTATTGCGTGCACTATAGATTAACATCCATTGGCATATGCTCGATCAGAACTATAAGTTAAGAAGACGGTGGATGATTACGGTGGGCGAACCGTACCCAACACGAACGGTCTATCCTAGCTCTCGCTCATATAGAGAACCTGCAAAAGATTGAAGCGATATTTTCAGTCTCACCTGAGTGACGCAATTTGAATACTGGCCGGTGAAACATACACGTATTAACCGCTGAGTTGCGTGAGGGCGTGTCCCACACCATCTTAAATAGGGGTCACCGATGAGGGCCAGCTTGGATATTTCGGTAATGTCAAGAAGCTTCCAGAAAAAATTTCAGGGGAATCAGATTAAAGTCAGGAAAAAATTATTATTCAGTCAGGGAAATTCAGGGAAGTTTTGCCGCTTCTTTCATCGGCCACTGCGGAATGATACGTAAAGTTGATATATGTGTCATGGAAATGCGATCGACCGCTTGCCACAGTCTCGCATCGTGCATTAGCATGAATTCTAATTTGTATAGCGAACGCACGCGTATAAGGTGGACGCGGTGAACTACCGTGCAGCCGGCGGAGTTACGCGCGCTGCACATTACAGAGTACGTATCGTTTTTGCATGCCAGAACCGAAGGATGACTACGAGGCTCGAAGAACTTAAAAATAATCATATTCGCTTTTGAGCGTTCCATTGTTTTTGTCTTTCGCTTGCAGGATATTCATACATTTTATTCATAGTAGTCTGAATTATACTCATTTTAACCTTGGCTCATTCTTATCTTTGTCAAGTGCAATATGCGTTTGTTTTTGCTTTTCGTCCCGAGTATTCGAACCCTGACCCTTGAACTCGTCAGTGTTGCCGGCTATGAGAGATTGAAACACGTATCCGTAGTCATGACGCGCGTCAAGCTAGACAAAATAAAGCAAGATGAATTGTGTACAACAAAACCGAAAGTATCTCGTGACGCACTTATAAAAGAAAAATCGTTTCAACGATCTCCTAGTGCTGAATATATTTTTAGATCATTTTTTTTAGGATCTTCAACTTTGATGTTTTTAATTACAGATATGACAAGTGCTGATGTATGTTCAATGATAAAATTAATAGTGGATCGTCGAGAAAGGGAGGAACTCTTGCATATCGATAGATATCTACCATATCGGTACGAGTCTTATCAAAAGTCTCAGATGCAATCCATATTACGCAAATGCGTCGAGAGACGAGTTTAAAATATCTGCCACTAACCGAGGAATTTCACGTTGGCCCAAAAGACGAAATGGTATTTTAGTATACTTTTTCAAGCGTGAATTTTTTTCAACTGATTCACCCCACTGGACATTTTTAGAGTTTTCTATATACGAATTTAAAAATCGAAGTCTTTTGTGTTTAATACAAACAATGACAAAGAGTTAAACTCTCGTGCCCTTCGATCTAATTATATACATAAAAAAGATCTGTGCGGCGGAGCAGAAGGCTCTGAAAAATCTTTACCTTACCGCCTGAGAAATCACGCCTCTTTGATATCAGAGCTATATAGCCTCCGTAAATCCAATTTCCGTGCTCCGAAGACTCGTAGTCGACTCGTTCGTCTCGGGGAGGGAATGCTACGACGACAGGGTTCAAATACACCGAGAATTCACCATCTCGAGATTGAATTCTCTTTGACGACGGGACATACGACTTGAGCCAGCCCAACGGTGAAGAAGTACAGCGTCACGTTTCGGATTTAATCGGGTCCGAAGCTTCGAATTTTCCTCAGTCGTTCGATTCCTACCCGACCGACGTCGTTTTGGAAATTTAATTATCGATTAATTTCTTTATTGTCATCATTAGTCCACCGTGTATGCACCTTTTTTCTTTTTTTTTTTCTTAATTCCGTTCAATTATGCGAGCGCCCGATTTATAAATTCTGTTACAGTGTGCAAAGACCCAACGTGCCAAAATGTACTTGGAGATTGGGAAATGGCGAGTACGTCAGGAAGAGAGCAGGGCTTAGCTCGTTCTACTTCCATCAGACACAGATGCCCTTCATTATACAACTCTTAATTACAGTTTGTGGAATTTTAATAGAATCAACTCGGAGAAAGCGAACGTTGAAACAGCGGCATCTCGTCGGTCAACTTTTCCTGCATACATTTGTAATCACGTCTTTTGATAATATATTAGTTCCGTTTTCCAATGATATTAAACATTATTTTCATCCAAGGAAAAGCAATTTCCCAGCGTCTA
The DNA here is from genome assembly GCA_917499995.1 of Ichneumon xanthorius. Lineage (NCBI taxonomy): Eukaryota > Metazoa > Arthropoda > Insecta > Hymenoptera > Ichneumonidae > Ichneumon > Ichneumon xanthorius. Next base: position 17,910,732 of record OU824205.1, on the reverse strand, counting down.
TTAAACTGTGTAAAAAAATCACTTTGATTGTGCCGGAGTCGGATCTCAATAACATCTTTCGGTGACACTAACGCCACGATATCAGGTTATTTATTTTATACATTTTTCAAAAAAAAAATATATATATTTTAACCGATTCTTTGCAACACCAAGAGCCTTGATGGTATCGAACGGTAGGATATCATTTCCGCCAAATTCATTTCAGCTAAAACTCATTTCCGCCAAAAAGTAGGGTAGAGCGGGGCAAAACGGGGTTTTGGGCAAAACGTCATTTTCCAATAGTTTTTGGATGCCCGAATTCGCCCTATCGGATACATCAGGCTTTTCTGCCCAGTTTTGCCACCTTGTCCGATCCAAAAATTAATGGAAAATTTAGTTTTGCCCAAAAACCCCGTTTTGCCCCGTTGCCCCATTTTGCCCCGCTCTCCCCTAATTACGTTGGAGGAACACCAACCAAACAATCTTATAGACTATAGATGGCGCTGTGAGGCTGCTTTAAACCAAATTTAGCTTTTATCGAAGTTTAAGCAAGCGTGTGAATAAAGACAAGCGACGAAAACTCTTTTCCTTACGCAAGCGCTTTGTGGCAAAGCGCACTCAAATGTTTGATTGATTCTTCATTTCTTTTATATATTTTTTTTTTTGGGAACGACACTTCCAGTTCGAAAACCCAATTTTTCAACCGGAAGTCACGGCTTTTCCGGTTTTAAAATCTCATCTTTCGACCGGAAGTGACGTCATCTGGAGGGTGGGAATGGGGGAAGGGGAGAGAGAGAGAGAGAGAAATAGAGAGAGAGAGAGAGAGAGAGAGAGAGAGAGAGAGAGAGAGAGAGAGAGAGAGAGAGAGAGAGAGAGGGGGGGGGGGCGAGGGAGAGAGAGAGTTCTTTGGAACTCAATTATAAGCCAGACTGAAGGGTGCTTCCAGTTCGTCGGATGCACTTATGGCCTCGCTTGCTAGGACCCGAGCTTGTTCCGAATTTAATTACCGGACAGAGAAATCGATATACATAGTATGTACCGCATATATGCCCAGATAGATGCCCGGGTGTATTCATCAGTCTTTCGGAGATCGAAGGGTTTCCACACATGCGGAATTCGACCCATTAGCGAAAGTATGCCGTATGATATCGATAAACGCTTAGCGCTCGCCATCATCACCGACGCGCAATAGATATCCATGATACCAGATAGGTTCCTCGAAATAAATCAATGAATTAAACGTTGGGGCGCGCTAACACTCGTATTATGTTGCTAATAATTCTAATCAAAACGTTGTTGGCATATATATGAATCCAATTTGGGGCTATTGTCATTTTTAATAGAGGAGAGGTAATTAAAGTACGAACGAGATATGTAAAATACGACCTTGATATCTTTATTTTTTTGTTATCGTTTTTAATAAATATGATGTTACATCGTAACGTAAGGAATATCGTGTAATAATCGTAACTTATAGATCTCGTACGGACCTCGAACGATCGGAGGTGTAAACATTTTATCTAGCATCGACGATGATCGTTCGAGGCCAGACAGAAACGTGTATATATAGAGCGATTTTTTTCTGTTTCGTTTTTCTTTTTTTTTTAAGTATACATAATATTCATTTTCATAATATTCGTTCTCTTCATTTCCTAGAGACAGCACAAACACAAATTATGGTACAGTATCGTTACAGCGTTATGGCAGCATACGAGTTTCGATAATTGATTTAATCTCGTTGCTGCATTCGCTCTTTCTCTCAACGCTGAAAATTCGAGAATGTATTTTCATCCTATAGTATTTTTCAGACAGATATATCCGCTTAAAAAATCTATTGGCAAGATTATCGTTCGCCACGTTTGGTATATAATTTTATTTATTTATTTTCAACCACCCATCAATCGTTTTGCAATCGGTCGCGAGATCCGTGGTTCTTCAAACCCCGATTAACAAAGTTGCGGATCGATTTGCGTCTAATTACAATTTAAAGTCACATCATCGTATCTACAAAAAAAAGAAAAAAAATAGTATCCTTTTTACGTGGCAGCAATCGAGTCAGGCGTAGAAAGTAATGAAATCGACGTATGCTCAGTCGAGGCCTAGAAATAAAAAGTCAATATTTTTTTAATTATTGTTTTCATAGATTTGGCTCTCGAGTTTGCGTGTTACTGCAACGTATCGTGCAAATTCTCGAACGAATATCGATATTTTAGCCGCCGTTGTATATTCGAGAGCTGTTTTGTAGCGTGCTCGAACAAAGTTTTCTCGGGTTTAAACGCTGTCGTGAAAATTGTTTTAAAGCCACACACCGTAATCAGATATTATCCGTCGTTGTCGTGGTCGCTTGTACAAATATGTCGCAGCCACGTCATACACTAGTGTTTACACAAAATCTCAAGTCGCGCACGCAAAAATACTGCAAAAAAAAAAAAAAAAAACACTGGATTGCCCAATAAAATTATCCACTTTGCCCCCGCCAATGTATGCTATATGAAGCAATCACGGAATTTTAACTTTTTTTTCCACGATCATCTCCGAATTCCCCAAACGAATTGCTCACTAATTCCACGTACGAAATGAAATATTATTCGTCATTATACATAATCCATTCTAATATTTACACGCGGTTAGAGTACGCACTCTTTCATCGTCGAAGTTTCATCTAATAATAAAAACACTCTTGCTCGCGTATTAGCGAGTACTTGTATTCGTAGCGCTGGACCAACCGCAGTCGTGGGTCCGCGAGAATTGGAAGAACATTCCAAACTTCGTTAAGGCTCTGTCCGCCGATTTTTTTTTTTTTTTTTTTTGCACTGCCTCACTGACAATGTCAATTCAACTGGTTAATACGCTCGGCGACCGGTCCTAATTTAAACAGATTTATATTTACACGATGGTCCACCCATTTAATGAACGTACATTATTATTATTATTTTTTTCTCATTTTAAACAATATCCATCTTCTCGTTCTCGTTTCGAGGGGATACGTTTGGATAAAAAAAAAATCTTTCTACAGCCCTCATTTTGCATATTTCAACATGTGTTGTGGAAGTATATGAGAAACACGAAAAATCGAGAATAAGAATGTGAAGTACAAGAAGAGTAATCAATACACTGAGAATTATCGCGGATAGAAGTTTAAAATTTTTATATTCGATAGCGAAAAACCGTAGAATGTCTAAGAGAGGAGCTTCGTCAGAGTCAAATGTCAGACGTATGAAAATAGGTGTGTGATTTACATAATTTTCCCCTATTAAAATTATCGCTATATATAGTGTATGTGTGTTTGTGTGTTGCATGTGTTTGTCTGTGTAGCAATCATTTCGGGGCTGATATGTACAATTACATCTGCTGTACGTTTCGTCGCAATCACTCCTCGTTCCATTAGTTCGAATTTCCTTCGTATTATGAAATTGAAGGGCTTACGTGTAAATCGGTAGAATCACTGAACAAACTGTACGTTGTATGTTTCAATCTCCATTGGTTTAAGACCAATATCTCGAAGCCCATTCTTCAGATGCTTCTTCGTTTTAGTACCAGTTAAGGAGGTCTTTGTCACGTTTACTTTACTGAGCTTGAAGAACGAGGTACCGGAGCTTAGCTGATCGTTAAGAGGACAATGCTTTAGCGCGACGTCGGCGCCGACCGCGCAACTGTAACCCTGTCTATGAAGTACCATCAGAGCGCTGTTTATAGGAAAGTGCGGAAGCTTTTGATCGTGATTCGTTCGAAGATTCATCAGATGAATGTCACAAGGGAAGCTTTGACTGACCAATTTAATCTCCGGTATCATGGTAACTTCGCTCTCACTTCCATCGACGACGAATATATTAACCGGATAATTAAGAGCGTTGCTGAGATAGTTTGCGAATAGGGAAGGCTTCGAGTAGCCATCGGTATCACCGGCAATATCCTCAAGGAGGATCCAGTGTTTGAGAACGGTCTTGCGGTTGTCGAGAAGACCCTCTCCCATGCCCCTCGAGTCGTCGTACAAAGTTCTTCGATCGAGCATAACTTCGAGCCAACCTGGTTGATAACTCGCAGCTCCTTGTCCATGATTAACCAGGAGCGTTAGCCGGTGTGAATTGTCCTCTATGTACGCCATCGTTGTTATTGGAAAGTAATTTCCCTCGATCCCAATTCTCTCGATCTTCGTTCTCTTTATCATCTGATGACCGTTTAGATCGGTGTAAAATTCCGGTGGATCACCGTTTAGAACGTCGGTCTGTAGCCTCATGAACATCTCTGTTTCACGATTTTTCGGAGGCGTCTCGAAATCAACTACGTTACGAAGATAAATAGCCTCCGACAGTCCACCGTCCTGAAGGTAAATTGACACATGATGAGAGAGCAGTTTACCATACTCAACTGTCAGCCTGGCGCTCAGTCGTCCCGACACGATGTAAATTTTCTGATGAGGCGTGTACGCCTCGAGTACATCCTTGTCGGTGTCTCGGAGATTCGGATCAGGCATGAAAAGATAGGCCCCGCTGTGAAACTGAGCCGACGGATAAGCAGCGAACTGCACAGAGCACTGCATTATTTTTCCCGTTGTTTTTTTTGTGACCCTCTTCAAGAAACCCGTCTGCCCGTCGAATACCAACTTCATTCGTTGATTCTCAAGCTGTATATCACCCACCTGCATTGGTTTTATCGGAAAAACCGTATCCTTGCCGCATCTGTTGCAGTGAACCGTGGAAATAGCGTCGATCGGAATTTTGTCGACTTGCTGAATGTGATAAGTTGCGACAGCCAGAGGTTTCAGATCAGCGACAAACAGTACAACGTAAACGTCGTGCGTTATACTCGTTGCATTCATTACCGGTGCAATTTGATAGGGTATCGGTTTTTTATGAGGATCGAGAACCCTAATTTTGTAAGAAGTTACTTTCAATCGTATGATCTCCTGCCTAGATTGCGCCAGGGAATTAAAGAGAACGACTTTTCTCGTCTCGTTATCGTTCACCGATATCGGGATCTTCTTTGGCAATTTCTCGTAACTGTCGCGATCGGACTCGGGCAATACATATACGGTATTGGGCTTCGTAGTTGTAGCGGCCAGGGACTGAATTACGAAACTCTGGAGGCTCGTCATGTCGGATATCGACTCGAACAATTTCTGAGCGTAGTCCTTCATGACGAACGATTTACTCGTACCAGTTATAGCGTCGTGATGCTGAAAGAGGCCAAGATTCCTTCGGGCTTTGACGAGCTTCTCGAAGTGGGTCTCGTACAGTTTAATGTCGTTGCCACTCTTCTTGGCGATGTTCAACGCTATTGTATACAGGATCTCAGCCGAACGAAGATTTGCCTCGAGCTCGCGATCGAGAATCTTCATGTACGGTCTCGTTGTGAAGTAACCGCTCCAGTAGGCCGGTCTACCCTCGCTGAATATGTCAGAGTAGACAAAAAAATCACCTTTCAAGGTGGGAAATTTTTCAACTCTGTTCTCGATCTCTCTGAAGTAATCCTTCGGCGTGCCGAAGACAACTTCGGCGTTATACTCGTCCTTTCGACTGTTTATGTAGTCGACGAGAATCTTGTAATTGGTGTATTGCTGATCCCACTCGATCGGATGATCGTAACGAAAATCATCGCCCAGAGGCATGAGGACGACGTTGTGCGGAAATAGAGAACCAGTCCTCGAATATTGCTCGAGAAGCAGCTCGGCCATTTGTTTGACGTTGTTCAGAGTTATATCGACGGCGCGGACAGAGTACTCGGTGTACTCGCCGCGAATCTTTCTGAAGTCGAAGTTTAGGCAGACGTGAGGATGCGGACCGCACGAATGCTTTATATTGTAGATATCGAACGGCTGATTGTGCGTCAGCATGTCCGATGACCCGCTCTGATCCCAAGGCTGCAGCCAGATAAAATCGCCGTACTGCTTCTTCGCGAACCATTGTTTCCAAGCGTAATGAATCCTCTGGATTATCGTGCCCGAGGCACCGGATTTTTTCAACAGGTATGGTATCGTGCCACCGTGACCGAAGGGATCGACGGCCCAGCCGGACTCCGGTGTAACGCCGAGATTTGTCTTCAACCATTGGTGACCTGTAACAGATACCGGATTAAACATTATTCGTTGGCAAACAAAAACAATCCCGAATACAAACATAGAGAAAGCTCGAAACTTGTGTGTGTTCTGCGCTCTTTTCGTTCGATGAAAAAAAGCATTCGGACGATTTCGGTCCGATTCTATCGTAAATGCAATTATTAACTGTCCCTTTATTTTACGATTTATATAACTATCTCCTCGATAGATCCGAGTGTTATACAGCCGGTGATGGATCGATGAATTTGTTGGATTTCGATCGTACGCTCGCGGTCCAAGCACACGAACGCACATGCACATCTCTCTTTTCTTTATCAAGACCGGCCGGGGTTCATTCGCTGCTGCCGGTACCGCTGTCAATCGATAATCAATTATCACCGAAGCGCGAATATAGACTGGCGTTTCCATTACCCGTTTGGTGAACGAGTCTCCCTATCTCTCATTCGCTTTCGATAACCTCGCTCTCCCTCTGCTATCTCGCATATCACGACCAACAGCATAGCTCTGTACCACGACCCTTGCGTGCTCATCGAAACCTCTCTTCCACGTGGCGAAAAGGGCACGCGAGCACGAACGATGGATCTGTCTACTGATTGTTCAATGTTACATTAGACATTAAAGGTAATCGAGATATTCTCTTCGGCAAACACCAACTGGCGCTTACAGATTTAACAAAATAATAATAATAATAATAATAGATAAATTTATCGAGAAATACACGTGTCAGGAAGAGTGAATACCGAGCACCTAAGGAAGAACCTCAGTATCTCTTCTCCCTTCCATTCATTTTCTAAGTTTTTTTTTTTTTTTTTTCTTTTTTTAAGCATGCCACTTGTGCGGAAGCAGTAACAGCCGGAAGTAGCAACAGAAGCGAAGCATTATACAAAGCTCGGCTGGAGGTCCCGTATAGCCATATCCTTCGCTTCGTCCCGTATCTCCAAAACTTCCCGGGGATTCCGTCGTCTTAATCCAGACTACTCGAGTGAGTACCCCCGCCCTTCTCCATCACCTTATCCGGAGAATCGCTTCCCGACCACTGGCAGCAACATCGCTGCTGTTCCCAAAGTTCGACGCGCCGGCGAGAAAGTATCCGCCCGAGTTCGTTTAATCCTTACTCGCGCGGCAGGTTACGCCGCTTAAGTTTCCTTTGCTCTGTACATGTGTATGTATGTGTGTGTTTGTGCGTACGTACATTTATGGCGTACAAATCGACCGATACGTCCATCTGGATATAACTCGTGTATACATATCTCAATAATCCCTCGTGTTGCACCGGAATATTTCGGGGAGTTGTATCAGATTATAGTAATCCTTTCGATCCGATTTGCATTAAATCAAACGATTATTCGCATAAAAATCGTAGAGGGAGGAGGAAACAGGTGAGAGAAAAAAACAAAGAATAGGAGGAAGTTGGGAATGAAAACTAGAACAGAAGTTGCCAGGATCTCGGTTCGGCATCCTAATTTCGTGATGAACGGGAGTCCCATCGATTTCCTGTCCCTGCTTCCTGCTGGCACCTCTTAACCGTTCGCCAGTCCGTTCGGTTACTCGGCTAGCGTGAAAACCCCTTTCGATACGTGGTTAGAGCCGACAGCTCGTAATCGGACGCTATTTATCGGCGCGGTTCTCGCCCCCCTTCAACCTCCCACGCCGCCGCGCAGGTATCCACGGAGTTAATCCTGGAGCCCGTGTGCACGAGCGAGAGTAGTATGCGGCTGAGTAGGGAAACTCGCCGGCTGCTTCGCATCCAGACTAGAAGAGAGGAGCATTACACGACCGCACACGATTTGCTCGGTGTAGACTGACGTGGGATACCTCTCGCATTACTTCCTCTCTTGGCCGCAAATGGTCGAATCTATCCGTCGGGAGAATCTCTCGATGAACTCCCTCGGACGATCTATCACCAATTTCACTTGTAAGGCACGACCTGCTAAACTTCCCGTGGACGCTTCTACTTCGTTGGTAAGTCGAGAATTGGTTGTGCGAGGAAATATAAAAATTGTAGGCTGCGATGAGATTTAACAGGCCGGGAGACGTGAAAATTCGGGTAAGTTATTTGAATTACACAAATATTTTTCATGGCTGTACTATAAACAAGGATGAGAGAATCAGAAGCCCATGGGCTGTGAAGGTACTTTGACTTCTTTCGATCGTAAAGTATCGAAGCTTGTTTTCGTATTCCGCATATCTATGATACATCTTTTTTTATTTTTTTTTTTTTGGTCGTGCTTCAGTATCGTTACTTCCGATTCTCGAGAGTAGCGCGGAGGTTGGTAAACCGATTCACCCGCAGAGTGAGGATTAATACGCGTCCCATGGAACATTGGGGGATGGGGTGGCCCATCCATCTCGGGGCGAGGCAAACTGCCTATCGGGCGTGGTCATGTGTCCTCTAGCAGGCAGTAGCAAACCACCCCCGTGAGTATTTCTCTTGCCGTACGGTTTGGCCGCGGCAACGACCACCTCGTGGGTCCTGCGAGACAATAAATTGCGTATCCGTCCCTGCTGCTGCCGGTAGTACAACTATCCTCTTTTTTAAATACACACACACACACACACATATATACGCCCGGTTACTGCGACGCGACAAGAGGGGAGAAACTTCCCTTGTTGCCGCCATCCCCGAGTATTTGTCCAAATCGAGATGGCCGGCGGTAATTCTGTCCGGTCGGTCTGGGACTGACCGTGCTCGGTTTTATTCTACAATTTTTTTTTTATTGTCGTTTGTGTGTCACGATAGTATGTATAACACTGTATAGCATACACGCCTCTGCGGCGCGTTACAATCATGATTTTTAAAACTGCGCAGGAGCCTAAGAAAAAATCGCAAGAGCGAGTAAATTGAAGAGTTTCACATCACCAAATTTTCCCGATTAGCGAACATCAACACAGAGCTCTGTTTCACAGGACAAGACACACAGTTTGTTCGAATAATAATTAAGAGGAAGTCGAGCGGCAGGATTTTTCCGATTGATGTATCCAGCATCGTGTAAGTTTTCATCCCCGTGTAGCCACATATATGACGAGCCAACTCGTCGATTCTCCGGAATTTCGTGGACGTGAGCATTTCAAAGGAATTATTCGATCAATTTGTCGGCTGGGGGATCGGCAGTTGCTTCCATTAATTTTGAACTTCGAGAGAGAGAGAGAGAGAGAGTGTTCTCTATTGTGAGCGATCGAGCGCATATTTCCGCGGGAACTTCTCCGGAGCTCCCTCTGGTAATTTCAGATTATTGACGAAATATAGGGGAGGGTGGGGCAAAACGGGGCAACTAAGCAAATATCGCCGTTGCAGATATATACATGACATCGAATTATTATGTTAGACTACACAATCTAAACTGTGGAGCCAATTTTTACATTCCGGAAAAAAAAATCACGCGGGGCAAAATGGGGCAGTTTTCATTTTTTCGAAATAGGGTAGAGCGGGGCAAAATCGGGCAACGGGGCAAAACGGGGTTTTTGGGCAAAACGTCATTTTCCAATAATTTTTGGATGCCCGAATTCGCCCTATCGGATACATCAGGCTTTTCTGCCAAGTTTTGCCACCCTGGCCGATCCAAAAATTATTGGAAAATTTAGTTTTGCCCCGTTGCCCCATTTTGCCCCGCTGTACCCTACAAGAGTACAAGAGGATAGAAAGAAAATAGGACCGGAAGACAGGGGGATCGAAAGAGAAGAAGCTAGGAGGATAGAAATCCTCCTATCGTCCGGACAGAATGACAGAAGGACAGGAGGGCAAGAGGACAAGAGGACAAGAGGATGAGAGGATGAGAGGGGCCCTATCCTCGTATCAAGAGTACAAGAGTACAAGATGATAGAAAGAAAATAGGACCGGAGGACAGGGGATCGAAAGAGAGGAGGATAGGAGGATAGAAATCCTCTTATCCTCCTCTCTTTCAGAATGACAGAAGCACAGGATAGAAAGACAGCCAACCAGACACCCAGACGCCCAGACAAACCTTTCTGTCTGTCTGTCAGACTGCCCGATTCTGCCCTACCCCGTTTTGCCCCATCGATACATCCCGATTTTTTCGCACCGTTTTACTCCATCGATACGTCCAATTGATTCACCCCATTTTGCCCCATCGGTACATCTCGATTTTCTCAGCCCGTTTTGCCCCATCGATACATCCCCATTTTTTGCCCGGTTTTGCCCCATCGAAAGATCCTGATTTTTTTCGCCCCGTTTTGCCCCATCAATACATTTTGATTTTTTCCTCATCGAGACATCCCGATTTTTATGCCCCGTTTTGCCCCTTCGATACATCCCGATTTTTTGCCCCGTTTTGCCCCACCGCCCCGTTTTGCCCCACCCTCCCCTACAAGTACAATTATACGAGTATGCATACACACGCACATCGATGCATCAATTAACAATACATTAGTATCGGATTGTCGTACCAGATGAATTAACACTACATATTCCGAGTCATCCGACACAAACTGGATATTCATAGGTTCTATGGCATACATGTATGGGAGAGCAATGCAAAACGGTCCTCCATTTGGGATAAATCTTTTTATTTTTATGTCCCGCAAAAAATTAGTTAAAATAATCTGTTTTGTCCCGTTTGCCCCCCCCCCCCCCCCCACTCCCTTCCCCCATATATATATATCGGAACACTCGCGAGGATGAAATAAAGTTTTCGATATACGCCGTCCTGAGGTTCCGATGTTTATTAATCTGATTAAGATAGCCGTGCCGGGTAGGTAGGCTAATGAGCAGTTAAAAATGTTGAAGAGCGAACGGAACGAGTCATGTACATACGTTGTAGAGTACGTACTCGCCGGTACATGCATTTATGTACACATACGAATAGCAGGTCCTCCGGTGTATGGGCATAAACCAAATTACTCTTCCATTGCTGAGCGACGAGTTATAACGTTTTCGTATATAGCCACAGCTGCAACTGCTATTGTGACTGGCTTAATTGTACGTTAATGTTACCGCACCGTTTACAATTTGTGAAAAATAGCCGTTTTCACAGTATTTCTGACATGATGGTAGGCTATCATTTACGCCAAAATTTATTTAATCAAAAACTAGGTCGACGAGGTTGAAGAAGCACCATGGATATGAATATGCGGACAAATGTCACTTCCTGTTTCAAAATCTTGATTTTTTACCGGAAGTGACGTCGTACGCGCGCTCGATTAGTAAACTATTTGACAAAAGTTAAATTCCGTCTATCTATTGTATACAAGGTTCATATGTATGATGTTCCTCCGAGCTAGTTACTTTACGGAGGAAATGAGTTTTGGCTAAAATAAGTTTGGCATAAATGGTACCCTACGGTGTATTATTTTATGTATACCGAGTTTAGGCCACAGCTCTTGTTCGCTGTTCCTCAATGCATTATTCTCAATGACATGGATTTTTGATTCGCCTCGAGTAATAAGTACTAAACCAATTAAAAACGAGTTTGCAAGTATCATAGAAAAAAAGAAAAAATAATTGTAATTAACGTTTACAATCGTCCCAGCAGAAAAAGTTTTGGGGGATGCATAATAGTATCTACCACGAGTCTATCGTAGACCAGATTTTTTTACACGCGTCTGAACTGTGAGATACTATAAAAGAGGGGATGCGGCATTATCTGTGAGGGACAAAAATGAGGTACTCGTTGTTACGAACTGATAATAATACAGCCACATGTCAAGTACAACCATTTTCCTCGAACGGCAATCGATAATCGTTTCCTGTCTCCACCCTTGCGCTTTACATCGTTATATGCCTTGATCCTTTTCTCTCTCGCACTCTTTCATCTTGTCACTTCATCGACTCGATAAATTATGAGACGAACGACTGGCTGCTCGTCGCCCGCAACGATGTGGTCGATCGTCCTCGCATTGTCGTCATTCTCCTTTTCCTCCACCTCCTCCTCCTCCTCCTCCTCCTCCTCCTCCTCCTCCTGCACCCTCCGGTTTATCTCTCTCGTAAACACGAAAAGGCATGGTTCCTCCAGTCTAGGAAATTCGGTAATTTCGAAGTGGTGGGTATACCAGAGAAATATTTACCGCGCGTTCTCTCCGCGTTGTATTCGTCCCCAGTGACGTTCGATACATTTCATGTATTGAAAATACATCAGCAGAATGTATCAGCCCGACCGACGATAAATTTCTATTATAATAATTCACGTTCGCTGTCATAAAAAATAACGAAAAAAAGCGGATGTTCGAACGTCGAGATAGGGAGCAGGGCAGAGCAGAACAGAGCTTTTACCGCGGAATCTCTTTGATAGATGGAAAACTCTCACGGTGGTTTGCCTTCAAATTACTCTGTCGCGAAACATTTGCAACGAGCTTCCTATGGGGAAGATAATTGGTTGGACACACTGAGAAAGATACCGAGGGGAAGGATGAGAGGCGGTAGGGCGTCGAGAGCCATCGTAGATACAGTGAAGAGGAACGAGTCATTGTTGGGGTGCTTCAAGCGTTGGGCTTGCATATATTGCAGAAACAGAGGTCACGGCGGAGATTCAAATTTGAGCGAACAAACCATTAAACTGCACTCAGCGGCGCACTCCTGATTATAACTCATTAGGCACGACATGTGTGCATTAACGAAGTTATCGCGAACGGAAGAGGGTCGAGCGTGACGGGGGGTTTGTTGGTACGGACCTTGCACTCGTAGCAACGAAATGGAAGCTCGTTCGGGCGGAGTTCTAGCCTGTTCCGAGGGCTAAACTCAGTAATAATTCCGTAATACCTGGACTAGCCAGGATAACGCAGCGTTGCGAACCCTCGAATCGGACGTGATGAGCTTATACATGCCCTCCGAAAATTCTACAGCGGAACTGCCATTTCTCGTCCCTCCCGACACGCTCCCCGCGCACACTCGCGAGTCAAAACTTTAATGAAGAGTGCGGCCTCTCCTTAAAGTGAAAGCTTCGCTTACTCTTGAGGAGTATCCACAGCATTGTTGCTATCGACCAAACGGTCACAAAGCCTTCCTCCCGAAAAGCTGCTGATAAAAAATCCTATTATTTATTCGCGGGATAAATTAACGCCTAATACTTTTTTGACAAATCAAGCAAATAATTTACCAGCATAATTTACTGTCCATTATTACGCGGCAGGATTAATAGGAGCCAGGCTCGAAGCTTCTCTCAGTGGCTATAGAAATTTCGCTGGTCTGTGTGATATATAGCAGTAAAAATTCTGATGTGAGAGGGATATTTTATTTGATCGAGACTCGTCGAGAACGCCAGAGTATGGAAGGCAGTAAATTGGTTTTGCCGCTTCATCTCTCGACGTGCTGTCCTCATCGCTGTACTGTACCTAGTGTAGGTTATATCGCCACGGACGAACGCTTTTAGTTATCTACAGCTAGTTGCTGGGATCGCGTGAGCGAGAGAGAGAGAGAGAGAGAGAGAGAGAGAGAGAGAGAGAGAGAGAAGAAGAAGAAGAAGAAGAGGGGTTTACTGGTCGCTATACGGTAGATTCTTAGGATCTTCGCCATTTCCCGCTATCCGTTATTATCGAGGACTCTTATCTCTGAGGTTCCATGCTATTCTCTCTATATACCTCCTTACGACTGTAGAGAGAGAGAGCGAAGCTATAAGCTGTGACCATTTTCTGGATCGTTGAGCAATCGTATTCTTCGCCTTTCTTAAAACCATGAAAAATATATTGTTCAACGATACGACGCACTTTAAACTGACACCGAAGCTGTTTGAGTGATATTTCATACACGGAAATAAATGTCAAAAGATACAGACCAATGAGGAACGAAAAACATAGGGTAGAGCGGGGCAACATGGGGCAACGGGGCAAAACGGGGTTTTTGGGCAAAACGTCATTTTCCAATAATTTTTGGATGCCCGAATTCGCCCTATCGGATACAATAGGCTTTTCTGCCCAGTTTTGCCACCTTGTCCGATCCAAAAATGATTGGAAAATTTAGTCTTGCCCAAAAACCCTGTTTTGCCCCGTTGCCCCATGTTGCCTCGCTCTCCCCTATATTGTTATTTCGTCTCTACCGAAAATTCACGTGAGTTATTGATATATATGTGTATATATCAATATCGTCGTCATTGTCGTTATCGACCCGGATAGCTGGAGAGACCCATTAACGAGAACATAATTGAGTTATCATGGGTCTCAATTATAATTCTCTCGGCGGGGATTAGGCATTAAATTGAAATTACAGCAACGTGGAATTCGCGGTGCCTCGACGCTGTCCCCGCTTTCCATGCTCCTATTCTGTAGGGGTGCAACTCCGGTACTTCCCTAAATTATAGCTGCATTATATGGTTGAATCTCGAACAAGAGCTCGTCAACTGTTTGGTGCGAACATTGCCGCGAATCGTATTTCGTATATACTATATTTCGATAGTTACAGAGATATTGTTATCGATGGACGGGGGAGGTGGGTCGAGAACACGCGATGCCGTGAGTCCAGGTCCATCTCGTTACTCTTCGATGCGACGTTTCATCGAACCCTATGTAGAGCTATCCCGCCTATTTATACAACTACGTGCATCGAAATATTCCGTAGCTATGGCTGAATGTGTACCGTATAATTCTGCTTGAAGCCGAGAACGCGACGCGAGCGTCAAGCGCGCCTCAACGGTAGTGCCCCGCGGTAGTGTAGTGTAGTGTAGTACATGCGTGATTTGTCACCGACGTGTAATCAGCACGGGAACGAGAGTCTGTGTGAGAGAGAGATATCGGTCATGGTATTACATTCCAGGGTAACGCAACTCGGGTTTAATTATGCTAAGCCGAGATCGAGAGGGAGAGGCGAGAGAGAGCCGATTGTACGTCGGATAGCGCGGACAGAAGCACGCGTACCTCACGGTCCGAGGACTCACCCACCGCGGACATTGTCCCTGTGGTTATCTGAAGACCAAATTGGCGAAACCACGTATCGTAGCATTGCATAAGATTACAGAATGGGAACAGGCATATAGATCGCGCCCGTTAATGCGATGTCATTTTATTATCGAAAGGAGACCCTTAGGAAAATCAAATTCGATGTCCCCGGTGACTCGTCATTTCTACTGTGAGTAGAAAATATTGAATTACCAAGAGACGCATCAAGGTTCACCGGAAACTCCCACCGATTCCTCTCCTTTTTCGAGTTAGTAGGTCAAACATTGTGGATGTTCGTGAATAAGAAATGTATGTTAAATGTTAAAATATTTAATAAACGACCGATATGGTTACCAGCTAACTTGCAGCTACAAAAAGCTGTACAAGAAAATAGCACTTGCCACAACCACATGGAGAGCTCCTTTTTCAATCCCGCGCGGCAATCGTCGAGGGTCTAATCAACCGCGAGACATAAAAAACAGTCCTACATCGACGGGCGTTTGGCTCGCGAGATCCACATACCACCGAGCTAATTCTCCCTTCCCTCGATCTACTTTTACTTCACCGATTTTCTCACCTCGTTCATTCTGAATTTACGAGACATCGAGGAGAACCCGATCGACTAGTCCCTGTTTTTCTCTCTCATGTATACTTTGAGAAAAATGTAGTTAACGAATTCGGGCTCGCGTCGAAGTAAACCAAATACCATTTAAGGTAGCTATGTCGCTTCCCGCTCATCTCGCATAAGTTCGAGAAAAGTAAGCGAATATTGCAAGTACTTCTCGATGATATAAAAAACTGAAAAAATTCATGCGGATTAAAGATACTGAAAAGATTAATTTTGCACAATAATAATTCCAAAATGTTATTAACAAATTAATCAAAAAATTAATTGTTTACCAAATCGCCCGGCAAATCAACTTTTTTTTTCTATGAAAATGATTCGTTTATTTTTCTGAATACGTATGAATTTTTTCAGATTTTTCAATTAGCTATGATTTTTTAATTTTTTTATATGGAAAAAATGTCTGAAAAAACACAAAAATCAAAACTAATTGAAAAATCTGAAAAAATTCATACGTATTCAGAAAAATAAATGAATCATTTTCAATTAAAAAAAAAGTTATTTTGCCGGGTAATTTGTTAAACAATTAATTTTTTCATAAATTTGTTAATAACATTTTGGAATTATTATTATTATGCAAAATGAATCTTTTCAGTGCCTTTAATATGCATGCATTTTTTTAGATTTTTATACCATCGAGAAGTACTTGCAATATTCACTTTCTTTTCGATAACTTATGCGAGATGAGCGGGAAGCGACATAGCTACCTTAACCCGCATTGTCTACCGTATCGTTATTCTTGTCGAATAGTACGTCGCCGGTTACAACTTTAATCGTTATTCATGGGAGGTGAGACTATGAGAGAGATTCTCGACGTCGAGTCGAGGACACAGTTTGTGTGTTTCGGAGGATGCGCGGGCCACGGGAAAAACTCTTGGTTCTTAATTAAATCGTCTCGGGGAAGTAAATAAATAAGCGAAGCAAGCTCCGATGCGAGGAGGAAAGGCCAGTTCGGCCTTTGCCGACGAAAGGCGACGTGGCCAGTTCGAAATTGTGCACGGCAAGCTGGGAATGCAAGTACCTCTGTGCAAGCCATCCTCCCTTATATTCTCCAAGAATATAAGGGAGTGCCAGAGCTTTGTCTCTACTTCTCGCATCCTTTTTCGCCCCATTCTACCACCGGCTGGCTTCTTCGACTCGTGGAATTTCCCAAAAGAGAATAAAGGAAACTCACGCGAGCGCGAGAGTATGTGCGCAAAGACTGCCCAACTACCCTGGGGAATGTAAGAAATTGTATTTAAAAAATGCATAACATTGTTATTGTCCTTGTTTTTCTGGGTCACTCTAATTTTTTTTTGTATCCAACTCCCATCTTCACTTGGTAGGCAGACGCTGAGAAGAGGTTTCAAGTTTTCACTTGGTTCCATTACCCTTTTTCGTATTCATCAAAAACATCATGCCTCTCCACATATTCACGGTTAAAAGAATTCTTGTATGGTTTGGGATGTTTTCTTTTTTTTTGTGTCTGTTCTACAAGCACGAATGTTGCAATTCGCGAAGATATAAAGAAGGAAAAGCTTTGTGCAGTGAGCGAGCTGAAGCGAAACGATTTCGTCGAGGCATACCGGCGGATATAGAGCGTCGCGACTCCGGGGCGCCGGAGTTTTCACGCTCGTACACGTGCACACCGCTCTCTCCCAGACTCGACCGTGGAAATTGCTCGGAAGAGAGTGGAGATAGGGAAGAGAGTGCGAGGAGCGACCGAGGGAAGGAAAAGGGGCACGTGCAGTCGGAACTCTCGTATTTGACTTTAGAAAACAAGCCGGGAAATTTCGACGGGATATACGCGTATAACGCAGCGACTATTCCAATGCAAATGAGGACTCGGTAAGGGAGGGGCTCATGGGCATTGCCGGCGAGGAACTCTCTCTCTCTCTCTCTCTCTCTCTCTCTCTCTCTCTCTCTCTCTCTCTCTCTCTCACCGTAGTTCCATCGGGAGGGTGTTTCCTCGTTCTTCCCTTCATCCTCCCATTAGCTCAACGTTGCGTTGTATACGAGCGATAGTGCTGCAAAATCCTAGACGAATATTGCACCTTGTCGTTTAAGTAGATGCAATAATATTTTTTAAAAATTATATTTAGAACGAAATGGAAATGCTGCAACAATTTTATATTTTCACACATGTAGATTTTTTGATCACGATCTTCTGATGGTTTTGAAGATCGCGTTTAGATCGTGAGATTTTAGATACGATTTTTTTTATCGATTAAAAGATAATAAATACCAGCACTGCAATCTCCTTACAGCTGACGAATTATTCATACGTGTTTCACGAATCTTTACAGGAAATTCGTAAATTGTCTTCGATCTTTAAATTTTTCCTTTCTCGCAATGATAAGGGCGATTTAACCTCCTCAACGTTGGATTCCCTTAGAGAAAAGAACCAACCACAATTGTACTGTGCGTGCGTGCGTGCGTGCGTGCGTGCGTGCGTGCGTGTGTGTATGTGTGTACACTCTTGAAACTACGCAACAAACTCATTACGACTATATTCCTCGAAATTGTGCAATGGGAATCGTTCGCTCGCGCCAACGAGCAGACAATAATCCAAGTCCCTCTGATTACATTATAATTGCAGATGGACGTGAAAGCATGGATCTCTCTCCCATCGCCCTTTCTCTCCATCTCCCACAGAATACTATATAATCCAGGAGGAAATGCTTTCGATATGATGCGACTAGATTCCATACTAATTTCCATACCATATTGGCAACGTGGTTTAACGTAGTACGCACCATATCCAGCTACTGCTGAATTGATGCTGACAGTAGAGTGGAGTGGTGGTTCGGTACGTAGCGGGAGCGTTCGGAGATACTGCCACTACCCGAATGGAAATTAGTTTACCGATTATTGATGTTGACGTCGATGGCGCGGGGCGGGGGGGGGGGGGGGGGGAGGGGAGGGGAGGAGGCTCTCTCCTCGATGCTCCGAGATTTGCGATGACAACATTAATCGAATATTGTTCGATTTGTCCTCCAAATCGAGAACCACGGGCGAGAAGACAAATGATAATAATAGTAAATAAAAAAAGATGAACCGCTCTTTACGTCTCTTCTTCGCAGACTTTTTTTTTTTAAGAATCTTCGTGCTAGGTGGATGCGATGAGTATCACCTGTTCGAGAGTGTCTCGAGTGGATCTAGGCAGAAGCGGAGGGACAAACGAAATTGCATCCTCTTCATTTTTTTTTTTTTTTTTTTTTTTTTTTTTGTAGCGAGACGTCTGGGATCGAAGATACCCTTCGATACTGCATGGAAGCGTCCCAACGACTTCCAATCTCGTCGAGCTTTATCCTCGCAAGGACTTCGGAGACGGGGAATCCGCAAGCCCTCGCGTTAGTCTCTCACTAACGCGCTACCAAATCCGTCGGAATGTTTTCAAGAAGAATATACATCGAGAGGTCGGGGACATGCCAGGGAATCGACTGTGGAGCAACGTCATAAATTCATATTCACGGTAGGAAGAATTGCCGGTGAGAAGAGATACGACTGGCAAAGTTCCTTGCTGTTAAATGTGACGGTAGTCGAATTCCCTGGAACTACTCTTTTTCGATCCAGGCTCACATTCACTCTGAATTCCGTCTACCATTTCTCCATCTTTTACTGACGCGGCTTCGTAGTATTTTTCATTTCTATGGGGAGAGCGCGGCAGCCCTCATCGTTCTGAATATAGCCTTGCACTACCGGCTCTCGGGAAAGAGCTGGCAACCTTTCGTAACTCACGTTGACGAGTGACAGGGTAAACACCGTTCGATCATCTCCCTGTTTTCCCGCGAGAATTTTTCTGGCTCAAACCGTGGCCAGTGATCAATTTTCTCGTTACCTTCTACCCTGCCGATATTATGTCTCTCGCGTAATAATTTATACCATCAACTTTAGTCTAGGTACTGGACAAAAGTGGGTACTATAATTTATAACGTACATAATAATATATCTAGATAGTACAATATTCTATATCACGATATTCTAATTGTTAGAGATACTTCCACTATTGACTGATTTATGTTTTATTGTTGTATGTAAGTAAAAGGATTTATCCCGTAAACTAAATAAATAAATAAATAATTATCTGGTTGCAAGCTCGTAGATATCGGCGATGAAGATCATTTTATTTTTATTTTTATTAAATAATCGACAACCTACCTTCTATGAGTTGATCGAGCATGGCGTAGATGTGGGAACTTGCCTCATCGGTCATCACCCATCCGCCAGTCGTCATTTCCAGGCGACCCTCTTTGACGAGCCTCTTGACAACCATCCTCTTGGTAGGATGAGCGCTGCAACATGAGAAAGACCGATTCCCGTTAATTGTCATTACTTACGAGCGACTCTTTCCGTTTTTCGCGTCACACTCTCAGCACGTAAGGACGATGATGGGCTCTGTACCTCGAGTCGCGAAAACACGAAAAATAAGTGGTCAAAAAATGAGGGATGAACGATAAGGATCGAGATGGGAGGAAAGTCGAGTCATAAGAATCGTCGAAGAGTGAATACCGCCGTTTTCTACTTTCTTTCGCTTTTTTTTTTTTTTTTGTTCACCGCACGCGGGAACCCATTTGTTTCTTCTCTATGCTCGCAGGTACAGCTCTTCCGGTCTTCTTTATTGCACACATACTCCGTATACACATACGCACACATACTCCGTTCGTATCTCTGTCGAAGAGAGCTAGCGAACAAACGCCTCCGTACTCAGGCTGGAGCGCCCTTAATGGCCCGTTTTGCGACAATCCCTTCCGCCGTACGTCCACCGTCGACGTATCGCTTCCTTCCCCGTGCTTGCCTCCCTCACTACTACCTACCTTCCACCGCTGTTCTTCCCGTTTGCCTCTTTCTTTTATTTTCCCTTTCTAATAGGTTCTCCGTTTCACTTCAATTTCGCCTCGGGGACCGGATGCCACGTAACTTGACCCTGGTGAGCCAAGAACGTGCGAATACGAATATTTTTCATGATAAAGTTTTGATCCCTTGGGGGTAGAGCAGTATCACACCGTAACCCATCTTTGAATCGCTCTCGCGTCAAAGTCGAGAGTGAAAATCGTTACTTTTTTTTCATAGCTCGTGCCTAAAACTAATATCTACGGAGCGCCGGCGTAAAAAAAAAATAAAAAAAAATCCCTGGTAGAAATAATAAGGAGCACGGATTATAAATAAATAACGTCACTGGCAAAAGGTATTCGCTGGCTCTTCGGATTTAGATCGAAGGATCGTGTCGGGTGTAATTTTACAAACGGCGCGAATCGTACCTTTCCCACCACAGAGACAGAAACGAAACTTCGCTCCAGATGAAAGTCATGTTTGGCCACTGCTGGAGCTTCGTCACCATATTGTTCAGTATCCCTCGGGTCGAGCTGTGAAAGTATTGCTCGAAAGTCTTCAGCCATCCTGGATCCGTGTGGCTGTGCGGCATAAGAATTACCTGCAACATAAAAAATAATAATCGTCACTTAAAACGATTTTGTTACTCTGATAATAAATGGCCAGAGTGCCGAGCCTGTGGAGCCCCGCAGCACGTACTAGCGGAGTCTTCATAGTCAACTTATCGAAGTCAGCAGGCACTCATTTGTTTGTGAATTCATCGTGTAAACACTTAAACAGACTCAGAGAGGCTTAAGACGATCCCGTGGGTCGAAAGTGAGCGAGAGAGATGGAAAGTTCCTTGTGCACCGTTAATTACAGAAGGGGCTGAAGCAGAACCTCATCGAGAACCGTGGCGGTCCCCTAATAAGCCGAGGCAAAGTTGGCGACACACGAACTCCGCAGTCACGACGATGACGACGAAGGAGCTAGAGCGAGAAAGACTATGACATCGTCGACAACGACGAGGCAGACGATCTTCCAACGGCTTATTGCTATGCATGAGACAGCCTCCTCGGCCGTGGCAACCCTTTAATACAGAGGCGCTCCCGTACGAGCGCAGCATTCTCTTAGTACCCTTGTGGAGCGAAGAGACTCGGAGAATCCGGGCCATCCGGACACAACGTCAGAGCCTCCTCTACGGGATCTTTAGACTCGCCCCCTTCTTAAACTTCGCCCATCGTTTCCATCCTTCGTTTCTCGCTATCTGCGCACAACTTTGCTGCCTACTTGGCCTAACTAAACTGGAATTACGATGGTCGGGCTCGCTAAGCATATCGCTTGAGACGTGGGTTTTCCGATGGTGATGTTTACGCATCCCTCTGCATGTCTGCAGTTTGTGTCAATCAGTTCTCAAATAGCATCTATTATCGATTATCTGTACTTCATCTATTAAGGCTGGTAATGGCCCCAAATTGTGTGTGTGTGTGTGTGTGTGTGTGTGTGTGTGTGTGTGTGTTTTTTTACTTCAAACTTTAGACCGGTGTTTCCGTGTTGAAAATCGTAAGACTGCACAACTTGTTACACCGAAAGTGAATCACCGGTTTAAAGAAGAAAAAAATGTACGTAAAAATAGAAGCGGTAGTTGGTTCGTAGAACGGAGTTCAGCGGCAGTAGCATCTTTAAGTTATTAGGCCCGGCGGAAATGAGTTTCTCGAGTCTCAGGTACACAACGCATATATAGTGGGTGGTGCAAGGCATCGCCTCGGTAGTCTTGAAATTAGTCACGAGTGTTGTATCACTCCAGGCGAAAGACTCGAGTCTTCGCGGGAGCGGAGCAGACCTGCGACAACGTACACCGAGACCCTGACGTCGCGAAACTCTCGACCAAACGAGAGAGAGAGAGTGTGGAGGGAGACCAAGACAACAAGAGTTGGCGGGTCACCGTCCCTTTAGGATTATAAATATTCTCTGCAATTCTCTCACTGGCCGGTTTTACTCGCTATCTCTTCTACTTCCCGTGATTCCCCGAAGCGACGCAAGGCGACGCAAGAGAACTTTCGTTCGAGGCACTCTGTACGAGTTCTATTCTTAACAATAAATATTTAATTCTCATATTTTAGTCTACCGTTCTTTGGAGCTTTAAGGCAAACCCGCTCTGCTATACTGGATACGTGAACTTGACGTAATTTCACGTTACCCGACAGTCATTCGGAAGAGAAATTCCGAAATTCCGCTCCCCGAGGTGAAACTCGGGGAGCAGACGCAGAATGAGACGATAAAAGACGGAATCGAACTGTTTCCAATTACATATAGTGATAACTCTCGTGACACCTTCGTAACACTTCAGTATTACGACACAATAACAATAACAATAACAATAACAATAACAATAACAATAACAATAACAATAACAATAACAATAGCAATAGCAATAGCAATAGCAATAGCAATAGCAATAGCAATAGCAATAGCAATAGCAATAGCAATAGCAATAGCAATAGCAATAGCAATAGCAATAGCAATAGCAATAGCAATAGCAATAGCAATAGCAATAGCAATAGCAATAGCAATAGCAATAGCAATAGCAATAGCAATAGCAATAGCAATAGCAATAGCAATAGCAATAGCAATAGCAATAGCAATAGCAATAGCAATAGCAATAGCAATAGCAATAGCAATAGCAATAGCAATAGCAATAGCAATAGCAATAGCAATAGCAATAGCAATAGCAATAGCAATAGCAATAGCAATAGCAATAGCAATAGCAATAGCAATAGCAATAGCAATAGCAATAGCAATAGCAATAGCAATAGCAATAGCAATAGCAATAGCAATAGCAATAGCAATAGCAATAGCAATAGCAATAGCAATAGCAATAGCAATAGCAATAGCAATAGCAATAGCAATAGCAATAGCAATAGCAATAGCAATAGCAATAGCAATAGCAATAGCAATAGCAATAGCAATAGCAATAGCAATAGCAATAGCAATAGCAATAGCAATAGCAATAGCAATAGCAATAGCAATAGCAATAGCAATAGCAATAGCAATAGCAATAGCAATAGCAATAGCAATAGCAATAGCAATAGCAATAGCAATAGCAATAGCAATAGCAATAGCAATAGCAATAGCAATAGCAATAGCAATAGCAATAGCAATAGCAATAGCAATAGCAATAGCAATAGCAATAGCAATAGCAATAGCAATAGCAATAGCAATAGCAATAGCAATAGCAATAGCAATAGCAATAGCAATAGCAATAGCAATAGCAATAGCAATAGCAATAGCAATAGCAATAGCAATAGCAATAGCAATAGCAATAGCAATAGCAATAGCAATAGCAATAGCAATAGCAATAGCAATAGCAATAGCAATAGCAATAGCAATAGCAATAGCAATAGCAATAGCAATAGCAATAGCAATAGCAATAGCAATAGCAATAGCAATAGCAATAGCAATAGCAATAGCAATAGCAATAGCAATAGCAATAGCAATAGCAATAGCAATAGCAATAGCAATAGCAATAGCAATAGCAATAGCAATAGCAATAGCAATAGCAATAGCAATAGCAATAGCAATAGCAATAGCAATAGCAATAGCAATAGCAATAGCAATAGCAATAGCAATAGCAATAGCAATAGCAATAGCAATAGCAATAGCAATAGCAATAGCAATAGCAATAGCAATAGCAATAGCAATAGCAATAGCAATAGCAATAGCAATAGCAATAGCAATAGCAATAGCAATAGCAATAGCAATAGCAATAGCAATAGCAATAGCAATAGCAATAGCAATAGCAATAGCAATAGCAATAGCAATAGCAATAGCAATAGCAATAGCAATAGCAATAGCAATAGCAATAGCAATAGCAATAGCAATAGCAATAGCAATAGCAATAGCAATAGCAATAGCAATAGCAATAGCAATAGCAATAGCAATAGCAATAGCAATAGCAATAGCAATAGCAATAGCAATAGCAATAGCAATAGCAATAGCAATAGCAATAGCAATAGCAATAGCAATAGCAATAGCAATAGCAATAGCAATAGCAATAGCAATAGCAATAGCAATAGCAATAGCAATAGCAATAGCAATAGCAATAGCAATAGCAATAGCAATAGCAATAACAATAACAATAACAATAACAATAACAATAACAATAACAATAACAATAACAATAACAATAACAATAACAATAACAATAACAATAACAATAACAATAACAATAACAATAACAATAACAATAACAATAACAATAACAATAACAATAACAATAACAATAACAATAACAATAACAATAACAATAACAATAACAATAACAATAACAATAACAATAACAATAACAATAACAATAACAATAACAATAACAATAACAATAACAATAACAATAACAATAACAATAACAATAACAATAACAATAACAATAACAATAACAATAACAATAACAATAACAATAACAATAACAATAACAATAACAATAACAATAACAATAACAATAACAATAACAATAACAATAACAATAACAATAACAATAACAATAACAATAACAATAACAATAACAATAACAATAACAATAACAATAACAATAACAATAACAATAACAATAACAATAACAATAACAATAACAATAACAATAACAATAACAATAACAATAACAATAATAAACCGTCGTTTATTATTTCGAGAGTATAATAACCAGGTGAGTAGAAAAACTTCGTATATACTATACAATATTGCCAAGCGCGTGTTGAAATTATCGTAGTGTACGGAATTCTTCTCGTTCACGTTTTTCTTCCCAGTTATCGGTTCCAAGAGCGCGTGTGAATGAAATTATATTCGATGAATCGCAGAATCGTTTAGACCCGTATAGAATCATTCTTCTTCCCTTACTTTCTACCTCTCATTCCATTCAGTCCTTACATTTCTATTCTTTGTTCGAATATCGAAGATTCCGGCTTCTGCGTAATACGCTATCCTAGAACAATTCTCGTTATTCCGGGGAGTATTATCTACCTCAGCCAAAGAAGGGTGCCGGATTAATTGATTCCGATCCGTTAATGAAGACCGAGAAATTTATAAAAGAAAAGAGGGAGCGAACAAGAGACGGGAGGATGAGAAATAGAGCAGTTCAATCTCATTCTCAACCCAGAAGATCTCTCTATCGGGGAGAAATTCGTTTTTCTCCTTCGATTCCATTCTTATAAAAATTGGCTGGCTTCCGATAAATTCATAACGACGTTCCGGAGGGAAGGCATTTTTTTTCTTCGTCCTCGTTAACAGCGCTCTCATCTGCTTATGCATTATAGTCCTATTATGGTCCCAGGAGCTCGAAGCCGCGCTCGTGTCATCCTAGCGTTTTCCTCATCTTCAAGCAATCTCTTCAAGCATAGTCCCCGGCGAACATAAACATGGCAATGTTTTTCAATTTTCGCTAACAAGGTAAAACTACCGGCAGAATCTTCGCGAGGCGCGTTCGGTAAACTACCCGTAGGCCAAAAGGAGACGAATACTACGATAGAACACCACTCGACTGGCAATCTTTGGTGCATTCAAGATTTTTATATCTTCTTGTCTCATTCTGTGAAATTTGCAAACCGGAGGAACGAACGACAGTTAACATGTCGACCAGGCGTGTGCCAATGTCTCGCTCAAAGTCTACGATGAAAAAGCTGTTGGATTCGTATTTAGCTCGAAAAGGTATGTGGAAGTACGTGGGCTCAAACATTTTTTTAAGACCCTAGGTTCGACGAGAAGTTTTGGAACGAGAGATTGTATTTACATGTTTCCCAGAACTATTCCGGAGTTTTTTCGGTTACGTGTCCCAACACAGAAATTTTTCGACTGGACATGACGTCATACCGGAAATACCTCACTTCCGGTAGAAAAGTGAGATTTTCATACCGGAAGTGACGTGACACAGAATATTTGTTACGTTTCTCTGGAGTGTATCTTGAATGCAGCCAGTGACAAAAATATGAATTAAGGAACACAGGTATGTGAGTAAAAGAATGTGACGAGAAACATTTGTTAAATGTACAAACCTTTTTTACTATGTAGTCTCACCTGGTACGAACTGTCTATCGAGGTAATGGAGAAAACAAGAAGAAAGTAGAGAAAGGAAGAGCAACGTATATCGAGACTAAGGAATGGGACATGGATAGCAAAAGAGCGAGGGAACTGGAGACACGCTTTGAATATTATTATTATCCGTTGACTCATGATGGAAAAGGCGATTTGCTTGCTGCGATTGAAGGTAGTAGGTGGCAAATTTTTCGAGACTTCTCTCGCTGCCCATAGAGATAGCGCACAGTGGTAGTTGGGTCCCTACAGGGTGGAGTGATGCCAAACGGACAATTTGTCCTAATTTTTTAGTGGAACATAAAAAAAAGTCTCACATCAAATAGAGAACATGGATCCGTTTTGCCCTGCTCTCCCCTGGAACTCGACTGACCCTCAGATTTTCCGAGTTACCACAAAGTGCTCCGCTCTATTCCCCTGCCTCTCTCACACCGGATTGTGCTTGGTACAGTCGTTAAATTTCTCATGGCAACGTTGAGCGAGCACACGTTCATGAAATGTAATGACAAAGTAACGTGGGTCGGTAAATATAAAGTGAAAATAATTTCGTGGCCAAGTCGTTAAGGCTGCGGAGTTGCCTTGATAGGGAGTTTTCTTTGTCTCTCTCTCTCTCTCAATTCGAATATCAGGATCATTTTCTCTTCGCAGGCGTGGCTTTCTGCGAATCTGCGTTTGAATCGTCGTCGTGATCTTCGTTCGCCGGGATATATAAGGCGAGTCAGGAGTGGAAGGAAGAAGCTCTTGCCACGATTCACGATGCCTTCAGCGCTCGGCTCGGCACTAACTCACGAGCTTTTTACGGGGAAAAAGGAGAGAGAGAGAGAGGAGGGGGAGAGGGAGGGAGTTTCAACCCCGCAGCAAGCTCCTGGGTAACCCTCGTAAATTTCTCTCCACCGTGCGGCTCCGCTGCACGGCCGCTGCTGCAGTGGTAACGTCGAGTTGCGATAGTCTAGCTATACGTAGCAACGACGTAGGCTGCAGGGAACCCACAGCGCTACAGGAACGGAAGGGGGAATGGAGAGAAGAGAAGAGAGAGAAGAGAGAGAGAGAGAGAGAGAGAGAGAGAGAGAGAGAGAGAGAGAGAGAGAGAGAGAGAGAGAGAGTGCACCAGGACTCGGTGCACACCCACCCGGGAATTACGAGGCGTACCGTCGTTCGTGAAACGAGGTTTCCTCGACTTTGCGCTTTCCTTCCCCTATATATACCGCTCTCTTACCCTCAAACTACCGTCTTCGCCACCACCCGTCCCTTACTTTCTCGTTCTGTGTGTCACGTAGGTGATTTAGTGCGAATATTCAAGATCGCTCGGACGATTTCACTAACCAGATTGATCCGACGCTCGCGCAACTCCCGGGCGAGCTCTTCCTCTCTCCCGAGATCCGAAGAAAGGAAAAATAGTAAATAACTATCCCGAGGAGCGGAGTTTATTAATTCTTCGCGAGACAGTACAGTCTCGCAGTACACTTAGTCGACTTACGATGGAACTAAAAACGGTGTTTCACACTTCACCAGAATCACACTTCGACGAGAATCGCTTTCTGCAGAGCACTTGTAAATCTTTCCATTTCTCTCCCCGACTTTCTCCATCTCTCGACTAGGTCTTGTAGTTGCATAAAAAAAAAAAAAAATACCCCAGAAATTCGATACTATGTCCAACGTACAGGTTGGACTGCGGCGAGAGCATCTCCGAAGCTCTAAAGCACAGGCGACACCATTTGGTCGTCGCTCGGCTATTACTCCTCTCGCAACTTATATAACCAGAGCAAACAATCTGCCAGAGCGTTGATTAATTCCACGCGGCCCGCACGAGAAAACTTGCGCGACGATTTTAGTGCGCGAGATTGAGAGAGAGAGACTGAATTGAAGCGAGGCGATGATAATACGAGTCGAACTAGACCTGTACATATCTCACCCTCATTTACCATTCAATCTTGTTCCGACTCGGATCCGACACGATTAAATGAAAATCCATTTATTCGACAAAAATAATTCCCCTCTACATGGTACAAAAAACTATTTGCCATGTAACCAAACATTCTTTGTCCACAATGAAATAATCTGAACGGTACAAAACCTTTTTCAAAGATCACGTCTGACTGGAGCCTGTCTTTACTCCTGTGAAATGTACTACCTTACCCGTACCAGTTTTTTTTAATTTTTTTTTTGTTTGGACAATCCTCGTGTATCTCATGTTAAAACGTCAATAAAAACCGGTCAGAATTATTCTCATAGTTAACGATCCATAAGCTTTGCCCGTGCCAACTTTTTCCTACTTCTTCTCCTAGTTCTTGCTATCTGAAACTGCCTCGAAAACGTTGCCCTTCACCGGCCACATTTAGTTCCTTTCGTTTCCCTCGGTTACACTCGGTTCGATGTTTCCTGTGCTCTCTCTATGGAAACCGGATGTCTCGGTGAAGACCGACTTTATCACGTAGCCCGAAACTTTACAGCGGCTGCGGTCCCACCCTCAGCTAAAATAACGAGAGGAAGTGGCGTTGTCGGTCGCGCACGAGAATTTCAATCTTCGTGTCTAACTGTACTCCACATTTACCACTATCTCTGTTGCATTTATAATTTATCAGAACGCGTCAGCGGTCTCTCCGTTTTTTTTCCCCCTGTGCAACCCCCGAGTACACGTTTACAATATTTAAGAGAATACAATGTAAACGCGAGAGAATATATCTGTAACCCAGGAAGTATTATGATTGACGTCAGAATAGGACACCCACGCTAGCAAGGAGACTATCAATTATTCGCACGAATCATCGCGATTTAACAAAAATTTACAGAATTGTTTGACTTACCTTCAACCGTGGCCTCGTCGGATCCTTTCGCAGTTCGACGTAGCGTGCCTCAAAACTGTCGTCCCAGTATTCTCGGCTTCTCATCCAAGAAGGCTGTAATCACATATCAACGAAGTTTCGATAAGCAATAAAACAAATATAGATTACAGTTTTAGGGACGACTCGGCCGCCTTAATACAGAAAAAGCTATTCATCTTGTTAATTTCTTCGACAAACATCATTATTTCACTGTTGTACTACAAAGTTGCCGCGAACCTCATAGTGAGCCGAAGAAAATCATAGTGTCAGTAAATTCGCCGCAGTCGCGGAGAGTTCGGCTCCGTATTCGCGAACGAGTTTCGAAAGCTTTCCGCATGATTTGCGGCTCCGGTGCCCGAGAAATTTGATAATGGACGAGACAGCTGGTCGGACAATGGAGAGTTCACTTCTACAAGCTCTCGCTCTCCCTCCTCGGGCCACGAGCAAATTCCCTCGTGGCCATTTGTCGTTGCCTCAGACGCCGACGACTGAACCGCAGAATCAAGCTTTTGGTATGAGATGAAAGGAGAAAAGTCGATCTTGAACGGATTCTCGAAGGGAGCTTTCGGTCTTGCTCACTCGCCGCTCGTCTACCATATCTGAGAGCTCTTTTTCTTTGACCGGCAAATACTGCAATCGATGGGAATGCCGGTCGTTTATGCGGATAGCTCGATCTAACTTCCCCCTGGGATGCATTTCGGGCTTGCCAGTCCTTTAACCCCTTGTGAAATAAAAATCGGGTGCGTTTGATAATCTTGTTGTTGATCGCTTGCCGTTATCGATAAGGCGATGAGGGTTTTCGGAATTGGGAGTTAGCGCTATTAGGTCAAACCGTGATCCACGTACCTATTCCAGAACGGATATATATACATTATACTCACCTAGTGTATGATTCTATATAGTCGTATATATGACTTCGAAGGGGGAGAAGTCAGGAGTGCCGAACAGGGATGACTTCCGGTACACTTTGAGAGAAAGGGAGAGAGGGCGAATACCGAGACAAACTTCGGTTTAATAGCTCGGACTTTAGCTAAAGCAGAAGACCCAAAGGTATACGCCGCGAGGTCTTGCGTCGCGCAAGAGAGCGCTTCTCCTTTGCCGCTGCTGCTGCCGCGTTTGGTCGTCGTCAAGCCACAAATTGTCTTATTATGCCTCGCCACCTAGGGGTTGTAAATTCGGAGAGCTCCGTTTCTATCTCCATTTATCTATGTCCCTTACGATTCATCGGGAGCATGATTTCCGTGTCACGAACACACGGATTCCGTAAGCCATACGCACGTACATATATAGGAAATAATAAACTCGTAAATCTTACGACCGCGTCAATTGTTCCATCAGAGCTGCGGACCATAACGTTGGAATGATAAATCACTTCCGTAACATATGACACAGGAGAATATTGATATCTCAACTCCAATGTGAAGTTTTGATTTTTTTTTTCTTTTGATCTTCAATAACATGATGAAATGAAATTCGACCTTTTTTTTTACATACGCAACTAGATAGATCAAGATTCATCTTGACATCACGGCTAGATTCTTAAAAATCGTAAATATTACAATTCGTAATTATAATAATAATAATTTGTAAATATAAACGTTGTAATCGATATTACAAGACTGATTGACCCTCTCGACTACTCCGTCAAAGTGACACCAGGACACGATATCGCCAAACGTCCGAACTTCCGTTTTCGTTCGAGGATCGACTATCTCCGGTACTTCGTATGCACACGGCATCGGTGGAAAGGTTCCGTGTGTGAGCTTTCTCGAAGGGCCCCCCCCCCCTAGTCTCGCGAAAGAGGCTATGATTTATAGCCCTAGGAACCGTGGCTAGCGCCGAATGGGGGGTGGGCTATGCGCTAGGGGAGGATAACAAAATGTATGGAAATGCATTCTGTCGTGCGGCAAAGGATCAAACTGCGAGTAGACGGGGCGGTGGAAAACAGGGTTGGTGGGATGATAGACCTCTCGAAAGCTCGAGTCTAGCAGTTCGTAGCAAAATCGTTTCTCGGGGCGATGCCGTGTAAACGATTCTCGCCCGAGAAACTGGCTACTGAATTAAGGTCGAGAGGAGATCAGACTTTGTCCGCTATTTTTTCATTTGTTTTTTGTTTAATTTACTCTTTTCCTCTATCCTCGCTACCTCGTTTCCCTTCCTAAATCATTCCCGCTATAATTCTCTCTCCCGCGAGCGCTTCGACGCGAACTTACCCGTTGTACATATAGCCCTTCGGTGTTTGATGAATTATGGAATTTGTCGGGGCGAACGACGTACATTGTACTCCGGTGAATTATACTTTTTCCCCCGCTGTAATTGTAAGAGTATTTATTGGAGGCTCGTAAATCACTCGAAGGCATAAAGCGCACGGTATATAATACGTGCAGAGCTGCAAGTGTGACTGTTTCGCTGGACAAAGATCGATGTCTCGAAGGTAAAACTTTTCGTTTCCCTTCGCTGCAGAGGGAGAGAGGCAGAATCTCTCGCTGGCTCAACGTTTCTCGTAACGCAAGGAAAGCAAAGAGATCGCGTCGCGATGGAAACCGAAGGAAGCAAAATACTTTCCGGTGAAACGATCCGAGGTTTTCATCAGCTAGAACGTACACCCACTAACGCACTTTATACAGTACCTATACGGACCTATACGGATACGTAGGGAGAAGCTTTTGCGACGAAGCACCAACTTTTCTCTCCTTCCTCGTGTCGTAACCGCGCGTCGTACATACAGGTTCCCCGCTCGGCTCTATTCCGCAGCAGCAGCATCACCACCACCAGCAACACCAGCAGCACCAGCCCCATGAAATGGAAGGAATGAAGCATTTAACGGGCCAAAGCAGCAGACCCCCGATGCTCCTACAACCTCTTTTGTCGAGAGAGAACCGTGGCCATAGCCCGCGAAAAGCTCTTACAGGGCTAGTGGCATTGCTCTCCCGTCGCTGAAACTGCATCGGAGGGTGAGCGCCGTTAGCCAGCCTTAAAAAGATATTGCTGGCATGGCATTAATCGTAAACTTTGAAAGCTTCATTCTCCACTCTTCCAATACGTTTAGGGTTACTTGACCCAATTGTTTTCTTTTATCTCCTCGCAATTGCAAAAAAATTAACTATTCAGAATCGATCAACATCTGGCCGCCTCGATGGATGACAAGAACAGAGTAGAGTGGACTAATACTGGCGAGGTTAATTTTTAAGAAATTCCCTAACAACAATTCTTCCCAGTGGTTGCTGCCGGTGGTTGACAAAAGTGTCACCCTTATATTCGCGCGGGTTTATGGTCTACCGCTGAATCTGCCGGTTTCAGTAACAAATGACCCTACGACTCGGAAAGTGATTGATGAATCACCGTGATTGTTAGTTCTAGCGAGTTTTCTAGTGATTAGTGAAGTCGAAGCCTGCACTTGGGGAACAACTCTAATAGCGTATACAACGCCCGAACTCCGATGAGATCCTTAACCCTTAACTGTACTTCTATTTCTCGTGATACCTCCGCTACTCCCGGCTTTACGATATATTTCCGAGAAATGGAACGTGTAGCAACAGGACCGCAAAGACGTCGTCGGGTGTAGGGGCGGCAAGAAGAGGAGCGCGACCCCGTAGTCGTGAAAGTTTCGCAATCTTACAGCTCTACTCTACTTGCCCAACGCGAGTGGAGGCGAGAACGAGAGAGCGTTATCAGGAGTTAACGTTCACGGCTCTTCTCGCGATAACGTTACCTTCTATCGCGTACAAGGGGAGGGGGGGGGGGGGGTGCATGTAGCACGTACTCTTTACCAGTACAAAGATATATACCAAATTGTAACGCAGCGAGGATTTAACGCCAACCGGGTGAGATTAACAATTTACCGTTACCGCGTTCAATTATTTAGAAATTACCTTTCGAGTGTAGACGTTTAAAAAGACAACAACAACAAAAAAAGATAAATTCACCTCTTCTTCGTTCCGAGCTTCTCCTCGCTGTTGCGAAAAATCCTTCGATAATCGGGTGGTATTTATCCCATTCAGTCATCACTTCCGCTCGAGCTGTCCGTGTCTCCCTCGACGAACTTTTTTTTGTTCGCGTCCCGTCGTCTATCGCCCACGAGCCACAGAGTTTGTCGTATATACACACGACATGGGATGTACATATGCACTCTTGTTTCTCTCGCTTTGGCTCACTCGGACCAATTCCTTTCATCTCCCCCGACGCACCACGAAACAACAAAGGAAGACAACAACATCGCAGCGGAGGCTTGTTCACCCTTCTACCTCTTTGTATACATACATAGGCGACGTTTCGATTCTGTTGCGAAAAAGTAAATCTATTGCGTGGATGAAATATTTAACGAAAAAGAAAATCCGTCTGCATATTTCTGACATGAAAATTACGGAGTTGAAAGAGGCAGTCCAGTGTAAACCTACTGTCGAAGCATTGAACCACTGTAGTCCGTAATGTTTCCGAGTTTCTCTGTCTATCCATCGAATATCAAGCATACCTACGAGTTGTTGACAAAGTTACGGTGGCACTTTCCCGGTCGCTTGGAGTCCTTTTGCCTCCGACCAAGTACCGGCTACGGGAATGAGCGACCAGGTCTCGAAGCTCGTGGAACGATTCACCGTGTCAACGGTTCCGAAGAGAGTTTTCATTGAGATTGAGATATTCAACACGCTCGAAGTCATATTCCATGGTTCCCGCTATATAGCTTTCTCTCGTACTTCTCGTTTTCCTTCCGATCCTTCGAATCCTGTCGTCGTAAGGTTTGCTCGACTTCCTTCTCAAACTCGTGCGGGACGACTCTCGAAGTCCGCTGCTTGTCCAGAGTTCACCGGTTACGGCCAGTCCACCGCCAACAACCGGACGTTTGCTCTTCGCCGGAAGTTCGAGAAGCCCCGGGGCTCTTCTCTCAGCCTTCTCTCTGCTGTGACTCCAAGCTCATGCCGACAAACACGAATACGCAGAGAAGCTGAGGCAAACAGCAGTTCACCGGCTTTCGGATGTGTCGCAGGGTTACTGCTTGTACAGTTCACCGGATCGGCAAAGTGATAGATGGACGATATTCGCCTATCGGATTCGATGCCTCGAGACAAATTACAAACACCATCGAACTTCCGGCACTTTGACGACGAAGAACACGATCGAGGAAAACGTTATTTTCTTCCGTTCGTTTTGACGCTGTAGGGATGAGTCGGCAAATGCCGGTCATCTCAAGTAAAACTTTAACATCTCGGTTATAAAGCGAAGCTTGGATAGATTTTTTTCCGGTAAATAGAAGAAATTTATAAACTTTAGAATGTCGACCGGAACATACCAGCGTTTTAAATCACGTTGTGGAATAACTCTCGGATTCCAATAACGGAAGGTCGAGGAGAACTCTAGGATATTAGCGAAAACGCGAGAGAGAGAGAGAGAGAGAGAGAGAGAGAGAGAGAGAGGGGGGGGGCGGAGAGAGAGAGAGAATGGAGGCTAAGCACATCGTGTGCGGTGAGCCTGGTACGTAGTTCAATTTAAAACTGGATTAACGGGAGAGACCCGGTCACCTCGTTACCGTGGCCCGAGTGACCACAGGATGCTAGCCTCTGTTACCCGATGTTTCCCTGTCTTTCTCTATTGCGCGCGGGTTCGGTGTTAATGGACAGAAGCCTCGCCGCTGCTGTGTAATGGACACTATAGTAGTATGGCCCTTTCAGACGTCGCAGGCCGTGTCGTAGTAATGGTGGAGTAGTTACAACGTTCGGATAGCCGTTCCAAGGCTTCTATTCATTGGCTTCTTCTCGGCCGCGTATTCCATATATCACTCCGCCCATCCTCTCTTCCGCTCGCGTCTCAGTGGTTTCGATCGCCCCCTTATTTTTTTGGGTTAACGAAGCGAGGAAGCCAAATTTGTCGAGTGATCGAGGAGAACGAAAGAGAAGAAGATCGCGATTCAACGTGAAATCGATGAGAAGGAAGTGGCGAAGCGGCGTGTGGCTGGGCAAACCCGTTCCTTGAATTTTAACGTATCCGAGAAGGTATATACATATATCGAGTCGAGAATTGGGTCGTGTACGTGGTCGCGAGCCAACGATAGAGTGTGTGCTCGACCAACTACGACGATTGCTCCTATTGGTGAACGCCAAAGCAGCAGCAGTTTTACCCCCTCGAAACCTATACCGAGGTGCTAGTATAATGAAAATCGAAATCGATCGCTCGCTGGGAAAATAAGATCTCAAACTATTTGCCGATACTACGGGGTCGTGCGTGTACGTGAGAAAATTCTATACACGGGTATTAAAACTCTTCTCGCGATTGGCTATCGCTGCGCGGTAAATTTTTATAAAATTTTCTTTTTTTCCGATTCAATTTCAATTCAATTTACTTAATGAGACCGTATAAAAAATTACCGTATAAACTAAGCAGTTCTTTACAGTGCGACATTGTAGTTTTTACTAGATCCTTTTCTACGTCTGTAGATCTTCCGACTCCTCCTTTGTTCGCATAATAATTAGCCTCGTTGTAAGAACATTTTTTTCATGTAAAACAAAAAGAAGCTTTATTGACGCAGAGAAGCCGGATAAAAGTTCTCTTATCTCTTTTCACCTCTCGCAACGCCATGCTAGAGAGGGATGTTCCATTCCACTATGGTATAAAAAGAAACCCTGTATGCACTGCTCTCGTGTGGAAGGTACTATTACAACCAAGGACCTCCACACCATTGCTGCCTTCCCCTCTTTGTTTTCTCAACGATAATGTAATATCGTCGGCTCGCGGGGCCACTACACTATGTCAGTCAACGGGTTGCGCTCGCGACGGATGTAAACGTAGGCTAATGCGAGGATGAGAGCTGTGCGCTACCGGATTATCGATGTTATCGTTATCGGCGAGGCACGCCGTCGTATCAACCTCCTCTGTAGCCCGAGGCTCGCAAGGGTGAATACTGATCCACGGAGGGTATTCGCACGTTTCTGTGTAGAAACAGTATCTACACTGCGTGTGCGTGTGCGTGTGCGTGTGCGTGTGCGTGTGCGTGTGCGTGTGCGTGTGCGTGTGCGTGTGCGTGTGCGTGTGCGTGTGCGTGTGCGTGTGCGTGTGCGTGTGCGTGTGCGTGTGCGTGTGCGTGTGAGTGTGCGTGTGCGTGTGCGTGTGCGTGTGCGTGTGCGTGTGCGTGTGCGTGTGCGTGTGCGTGTGCGTGTGCGTGTGCGTGTGCGTGTGCGTGTGCGTGTGCGTGTGCGTGTGCGTGTGCGTGTGCGTGTGCGTGTGCGTGTGCGTGTGCGTGTGCGTGTGCGTGTGCGTGTGCGTGTGCGTGTGCGTGTGCGTGTGCGTGTGCGTGTGCGTGTGCGTGTGCGTGTGCGTGTGCGTGTGCGTGTGCGTGTGCGTGTGCGTGTGCGTGTGCGCGCGCGCGCGCGCGCGTGTGTGTGTGTGTGTGTGTGTGTGTGTGTGTGTGTGTGTGTGTGTGTGTGTGTGTTATGTTAAAGCAGCGGTGGTGTGTTAAGGAAAATTCCATCGAGCGATGCTCGGGCTTTTAGTGGGTATTCCGATAAGACAATGCATAATGAATAATCAACGAGACTTTAGTTATCACGCTATTTGAGGACACTCTTCACTCATCAATCCTCTTGATGATGCATTCACATAAGAACTAATCAGTACGATGTGAATTTTGAATTTGTCGATGAACTCAATTTTTAGAATACAGCCCAGAGACTTTACCGAACGACGCTGATTGAAAGATCAATAAAAGAAGCTATCAGCGATCTCGTCGTCCGACAAGAATGAATATGAAATCGTAGAGGTTGATCGGAGAGTACCAAGGGTGGCGGTTTCGGTTGGAACAGATTGCCAGAAACAATTGGAATAAAACACAGGAATGGGATATTGAACCAGCGTGAACGAGAAGACAGGATAGAGAGAAATAAAGCAAAAAAAAGAGAGAAAGACAAAATAGGGAGCGGGGGGGGGGAAGAGGTATGCCGCTAGGCAAGGGTGAGTGAGTAGAAACGAGCGTACTTTCCATTATTCGCAACGACTGGGATTTCGATTAGCTACCCTAACCCCCCCCCCCCCGCCCCTTCGGCCTCTCTCCACACTCGCCAGTTAACCGAATTGGCGTGATATTTATTCGGTGGACCCGTGCGTTCCTAATTTTCGCTCGCAAACCGAAATCCAATAATACTCGTTCCTGCCTCTCTCTCTCTCTCTCTCTCTCTCTCTCTCTCTCTCTCTTTATATATATATATATATATATATATGTACATACATTTCTACCTCTACTTTCCTCTCTGTCTCGACCTCTCTGGTATATAGTTCGCGTACGTTGGCCCGGCTCGTTGTTCATGACCGGAGGGCTATCCCTCCGGCGAACGTTCATCGAACTCTCTCTCTCTCTCTCCCCGTCTCTCTTTCTATCTCGTTATCTGGTGCCCTCCGGATATGGCACACGTTTCGCCACATTTCGTTCGGACGAACTAGGATATATCCCTCGTCACAGCAGATTCATCCAGTCGGTGTATATAGTCTTTTCGCTGATTCAATCCCGGGGACCTTTACACGAAATGGATGATTGCAGGGGCAATTTGTTCACGAGATATTGCCGACCGTGGCACTATAAAACGTGGCGAATACATACTTCGATCATAGCCAGGTAGAGTTTTGCCGTAGCTGGGGAAATGGTCCAGCGAGTATATCACACCGACTTCCGTATTTTGAAATTTAAGGGGCCGGCTTCTAAGCCAAACCTCTACCTAAAAAGTCGTACGATTTCGAATCATATTGTTTCATGGAGAAATGAATATTTATCTCCGTGTAGCACAATTCAGTCATTACACGAGAAAAATTTGAACGAACGTAAAAACAAAAAAACTTGCTCGTTCACACTTTCTTCCCCCCCCCCCCCCCCCATCACGACGAATGCACAGAGAAATCCAGGACGACTGGTCACCAGCGAACGGAGGGAAAAAGAGATTCTGAAGGGTCGTCGGGGTCGAGGGACAGTTGCTCCTTCTGGGTATTCTATATCTTGGACATTGCGTCCGGACCAATTAAGCGACACGGGAATCCAGAGGCAAAGAGATGCCAGAAACCTTCTCGCAGGAGGGAAGAAAACTCGCCCAGCAGATTCACATCTGTCAAACTTTAGCTGACACTTTTTTCCGTGCAATCCAGTTTTACCCAAACCTTTGGCTCGACCTAGGTATATCTCCGTCACTGTAATTTTCACGGTTTATATAATCCGGAAATAGGACGAGAGGCACCTGTAGGTAAGTCGTGTGCGATGAGCAACATTAATGTGTCGGGAGCATAACGGCAATAGAAACTATGGAATGCAGGCAATTACCGGGGAACGACGAAAAAGTGCATTCATCGGTAAACCGCTTAGTGACTAGCGCACTCATTCGAAGGTCTAGAAGAGAACGCCCACATGTCTCCTCGAGCATTTTACGATTTTCCGCGGGACGAAAATCGCTCTCTCAGTATTTGCCGTACAGAGAACGGGATAACCGCAAAAACAGTGGTAACAGCAGCCGGAAGGGATCGCGTGATACCGAGCAATCCCTCAAACGTGGCGCACCGGACCAGCCGGAAGCCCGAGCCGCGAGCCATTCATTGCCACGCTTGAAAAGTCGACGGGGACTTATGTAGAGCTTGCTACCCAACCCTTGCAGATCGTGTCTTCATCTCTCTAACACGACCTTCCACTTTATTCCGCTCTTTAATATATGACTTTTGTTCTCGTTCTTTGCTCTTTTACTTTTTTTTTTTTGCCTTTGCCAAC
The DNA here is from genome assembly GCA_917499995.1 of Ichneumon xanthorius. Lineage (NCBI taxonomy): Eukaryota > Metazoa > Arthropoda > Insecta > Hymenoptera > Ichneumonidae > Ichneumon > Ichneumon xanthorius. The sequence goes on along the minus strand of OU824205.1, from coordinate 17,871,835 downwards.
TTTTGTAAAATCCAAATGATCCTTCGACCTTTGTGCGGAATAATGAAGCGGACACGGCATTCGGGCAGCAATGCCGAAATCCTACTCGTTCACGAAAGGCTTTTCGATGCAAGACGTTGATGTATACGAGCTTTGATCGTGTGGTCGGGAGGATAAAACCGGCCGTGTATATCAAGGGAATGCGTGCACGTGATTGGAAATCTCGGTTACAATGGTGGACACGCAGAATATATACGTTGGGTCGACGATATTTCAATTATTCGAGGGGTTATTTTTCGATTCCTCATGGGTCGCGTTAATTGGAATTATGATGCATCCCGCCACAGCCGGGATGTTACACGCAGCGCGACGGAACAAAAAAATAAACGGTCTCCAATTTGGACAGTCAATGATACGCGATGTAGCCGTGCCTCTCCTCCACTGTTATGTTATAATGAAGCAAAGCATCTCTGAATCTAACGCGAACAAACGGAAATGATATACGCCACACACGCGGAGCGGATTTTCATCTGGCGTAAGTGCTGCCCTCGCTTCGCTCGGACAGCAAACTTCACGCTCGATGAAAATCATGCACTTTCCTCCCTTGTACCATAATGTACTAATTTTATATATATATATATATATATATATATATATATATATATATATCGATCGCTAAGACACAAAAGGGCATAACCCACATCGTTTTACATGTTAAATGGTGTGGGATATGTCCTTTTGTTTATTAGCAGTTGATAAATTTTTTAAATTCGATGTTACGTGTTTCATCGCGAACGCTGCGTACATTCTACACAGAAATTTATACACCTGTTCTCTTTATTTTTCTGTTGCGAGATGCTTTCAAAATAATTCTCTCTCTGACTGTATATTCTCGCATTTTCATCATATCGCACTCGTAATATCCCTTTCGGCAAAAGCATTACCGTACGCTCATTCACCGTCGCGAACGTTCAATGGACAGACATCCAGTGAAACATTTCATTGTACAAATGCATTAAATAATAATGATTGCACGTGAAACGTTAATACCCAGGTGTATATCATGTATATGACGGTTTATCCTATCAGTGGCAAAAAAAATCTAGTTGAAAATTTGCTTCATTTCGAATTCATAAACGTTTCATGCATATAATCGAGCTGTTGATGAAGCAAAAATAGTATATTATACCACAAGGGAGGAAAGTGCGTCTTTTCACCGAGTGTGAAGTTTGATGAGAAATTCACACGAGATGAAAAGGCACTTCGTCTCGAGTGACATACGCTATTTTTTTCCCGACTATGCTAAAAAGTGGCCATATTTCCGCCCCCGTTGCAGGCATGAAGTAGGAACTTTTTATACAGTTGGAGTGATAATCGAATCGAGGATACAGTGATAAAGGAAACGCGGAAATCGTCGGGTCATTGGAGGTCGTGTGTTAAACGCGAGGGCCAGGGAATTCTCCGGCTGAGCCGGGTCAAGTTCGACCCTCGTCACGAAAGCTCGCGCCGCTAACTATCGCCGTTTATCCAGGAGTTTAAACGCCGAGTTGGCCTAGCCGCGTCGGTCCCGTCGGTCAGCGGCGCGAGGTCGTCCGAGATGACGCTCTTTCATTATACGGCCAAGATTAATAACGACGATCGTTGAAGGTTTCGGCGTGCGCTCCTGTTCCAGTGCTCGGCAGAGCTCGCTTCTGTTACGTCCAACACGCATCTCCAATTTTTTAAATTATTATTACCATAATCGCGGCATATTAAATAAAGTACGTTTCAATCTTCATTGAATTATTAAATGGGTCGAACGAATATGTAATAGCGTCAGATGTAACCGATGAGAATCTATCCAAAGATTAATAACGTCATTTAATAAAATCAAATAACATTACAATAAAAAAAAGTCGTGATATCTTTTGGCACATGTGTCTACATATCTTGGGGACGTTTGTCTTTAACGATTGGTCAGCCACAGGGAATCGTCCTCGACGTTATTTTCCCTCGTTTTTGTTTCTCCCTACTCACCCTCCTCTCCACGGTATTACAACCTCACATTCCCCGCTATCCCTCCATCCCTTTCCATCCCGATAAACCTCACTCCTTGATGTTCCCTGCCTCCCTTTCGCACGCCCTTGTCTGCCTTCCCTTTCACGTTGCCACCCTTTTGCTGCTCTCGGTGTCCACGCCAGGGGCGCAGAGACCGATAAGACGAACGCGTTCCGGACGCGCTGTGGGACTTTCATCCCTCGCCCCGTACACGCTTATTTCCCATATAAAACTGGCCGGCATCTCTCTACGCTGCCCGCACCGCACTCAGACGGTCACCCTTCTCCTTGAAAGCTCGACGTCACCCTCCTATAGCTAGCTAGCTAGCTATACAGTACTGCCTTCAGAATATAACGCATCCTCTCGAGGCTCAGACTCGAGGCTATATATCTTTTATTCGGATGCGTGGAACGATACGTATACGTAGAAGGTATATAGGCGTAATCCATTCCGTTCAGACGGACATCTTCCTAATTTCCTGCAGCTTTTTTTCTCCATATAGCTTCATGACTATGCGAGTTCGCCAGTTTCTTTTTGTCGACGAATTATCTTTTTTATTTAAATAAGATGTAAAGTGGACAATGGAATGAGAATTTTCGTTTGTTTGTTGAATGTACAAGCTTTTTTTTTTTTTTTTTTTACAGTGTACATTCTTGTTCTCAGTTCTACCGCTTTATCGGAAATACGTTAAAAGAACTTGGCTTAAATCGTGATAATTGCATAATAATCGGAGAGTATTGGGGTACGACAAGTTTAAGAAGTATTCGACGATGAGCGAAACTTTGAGCAAGATACTACTACCTTTTGCATTGAGAGAGAAAAAAACTTTCCGACCGGCTTCGCTTTTAGCTTTGTGGATTTTCGCGGAAAAATGGCTGAGCGTTGCCCGGGAGCGCCGCGAGAAGCGGGGTTTTCTCTCCCGCAGGCGATAAAAGGATCGAGGTTCGCGCGCGATCGTCCGTTGCGCCTCGGCTATATCTACTGGCTAGGGCACTTCTGTACGGTTTCCGTCGTTGCTTTCTCTCCTTTTATCTAGCCATAACCTGGTCCGTGGGGCTCCCTCTCGTCGGACCACAAAATTATTATGCATTATGCAGCGACTCGGAGCGAACGGGTTAACGACCGTGGGCCTCTTTCTCCCATTCTCTTTTTTTCTCTCCTTTTTCAAGAATCTTCGTCGAGCGAACGTATGCCAGGACATCGCAGATCCGGGTAACGAGAGTATTAACCCTTTTTTTTTCTTTCTCGCAGCCGCCCGTCTATCTATTTTTCCCGCACGACTTGGAGCCTTTTTTTTTTTATACACAAACGATTTCCTTCAAACGTTAGTCATTATATTGCATACGTTTCAACGACCCGGAGAGATGGAGTACTAAAAGAAAATGCAATGACAGTGAAGAAAACAGATACGTCGCGCAAGTTTTATTCGGCGCTGTTCTCGTCCTGTTTCTTTGATCCTCGAAGTGATGAAAACGCTAGCAAGCGTAGACGGGAATTATATATACAATATGCCTATATATAGAATGAGAGATGGTGAAGGAGTTACAGACTGTGAAACGAGAGGAATGAAGGTAAAGGCGTCTCGTCTAGTTGCTGGGACATCTCGACGACTGAGTAACAAGGACGTTAACGACGTTTCTCTTCCATCCAATTCCTATCTCCTGCGGACGGGTAGCGGGTGGTACTCATGGAGCGTTTGTTCGAAGGAACACAGCATCGGTTCTCGCAACGTCCCACAGCTCGGCATCAACCACTTCACCTCGCATTTTCCTTTCCTTTCCTTCATTCCCATCTCGCAACGCCGCTTTCAATCTTCCACGACAACTTTGAAAACCAGAATTTTACGATGCGGAAGCTCAAAACTTGCTTCGTTGTTCGCTGCTTGGCTTAGCCACTCCACCGTCTACATCCCGATTCGCAAAGTACTTCAGGAAACGAACGTGTATCACCGTCTCGTGCATAGAAATCCAACCATCACGATAGAATGGTTCTCTTGATGCTGCTACAACGGTTTGTCTCGTTTTATCAGTTGAGGCTTCCGCGTGTTTGACAATGGTAAAGTTACGAGAATTGTTTGGCAGAAATACAAGAATTAGAATTATCGACGAACCTTAAGTATTATGTCCCTCAGAATGGCCTTTCACTTACATTTACTTCCAATTATGCTCAGAGGCGAGCGACTGCGAGCACGCATATTTCTTTGACGCCTCCGAAAAGCTGAGAGTATACGATTTCTTGTATTATCCATTCTGTGTCCTTCTCCGTAATCCAATAGTCGTCTCGAAGGGCCGAGAAAGGGATAAAGGCCCAACTATACGAATAGTGAAAAATAAAAAGTCCATGCGAGAAAATTTTAAAGCAATTTCCACGAGGAGTCTCGCAGCATCCCGTCTGGTACAGAGCCGGGGGTGCGTCCCGATCGCATTGCAACGAGGTTTGAAGAGGCGTAATAGCAAATGTGAGAAGTGCTCGGAGTATATATGCAGCAAACTATGCGAAAGGAATTTCCAAAGGCGGATATCACCGAGACTCACTGTAGGTATTATATTGGAAAATTTGCGAATGCTTTCGCATCGGAATGCGAAAACTTTCCTCTTCCAGTCACAAATGAAAAAACAAATAAAGGTCATGTGGTCGTTTGGGCTCGGAGTCTAGCCGTACACGTTTAAATTCGATTTTCCTTCATTCGTTGTACCTATATATGATCCGTGGGCTCAATCTCCATCTCAATAAACGCCTATCGGGTTTTGAACGAAAAGTTTCCGCAAAGAGAGCAGACGAAACGGTAGATGGGGTGAAAAAAGCCTGCATCAGCGAGACTAAGTGGAACACGCGCGTTGGCGGACAAAAATTGAGAGGGTCGCGGGTGAAACGCCCGAGTGCGGTTCGACGCGTATTAGGGCGCGGGTGCGGTGGCCGAGTGTCGCGAGAACGTATTATACGTATATGGTGGAATATAGGTACTAACGTAGCAGATAGAAGCCGTGAAGCGCATACACGCGAGCGGTCGAAGAGGGGAATGAGCGAAAACGAACGAAAGCCAGAGTACCCCGTGACGAGGGTTCGCGCCAGGATTTCGCAGGGTCCGGAAGAGACGGATAGAACGGGCGGTGCATTCAACGGTTGCACCCTTGGATCTCGATTCGAGTGCAACACGAATAACCCTCGTGTCACGCTCGGCGGCGCGTGTACCCCCTCCCCCCCCCCTTTCTCTCTCGCTATAAACTGCACTCGTTCACCGTGTGCTATATGCACTTGTATGCCGCGCATATATCCTCAAAACACTACGTGTGTAGCGTTAAGCTCGGGTGAGTCTCGTTCGACGATAATTAAACGACTATCCACGTGGCGAAGTCCGTTCGCCGGTTGAAATCGTTACCAGCTTTTACCTACTATGGTTACCTACGATGTTGACCTATTGACTTTGTGAATATTTGACTATTAGACTATTTCGGTGGGCAATTAAATTGTCGAATACTCCGCAACGATACCGTCAAATCTTTTATTTCACTTGGTGGGAAAATTTTCTGAACTCGTCAGAAAAAGTTTTTTTTCGCACTCGTATCGAAATGTACTATTCGTACACTACAAACAAGGAAAAGATTTGTTTTTTTTTTTTTTAAATAGACTCGATGAATCTACTTGGCAGTTCGCCAGCTGAATGGTCCATCTTCGAAACGAAAAAATTTTCTAATGAACCTACGATTCATTTGCTACCCAGTCGTCGTCTATACTTCAGTTTCCAGTAAATACATAAAAATTACTTCCGCGACGAGAATTGCAAATATATCCGGCCGTGAAGTTGAGAGTGCGTTAGTCTCTCGTGTGCACACACAAGAGTGCATCCGGAGGAAAGTGCTCGTTACGCACCCTTGAGCGTTAATTCGAGCGCTCCTCCGGCGGCTGTGAGTGCCTACTCTCTTCCCATCTTCCTACCGTCCCTTTTGAGGAAGACCAATCTCGTTAACGTGCGCAAAGGGAAAAATCCCATTGTTATACGATTCCTACACGCTAGAGATAGACTTAGATTTGAGTAATGCATAGCGGGTAACCTGCCGGTGTATACTCTCTTCGTACCGCTCTTCGTGCGCCGATTCAACGAGCTGGTTAGCCTACGTCCGTATTTTCCAATACCCCTAAGAGCTTCGCAAACCGGTCAAAGAAATCTTAGAGCCCTGTCGAGGTGAGCAGATGAGGCGACGAGATATCGAGAGACGGAGAGAGCGAGCGTCATTCGACGACTAGTACGGTCGAGGATGACTCTGGTCGTAGATCGCCCTGGGTACGAGATAAGCGTCTCTCACCGGAGATAGAACGATTCAAGGACAGGAGTGGCTGAGATGTCGAGCCAGATGGAAACCTGACAGAGTGTAGCCCCGGGCTGGATGGAGAGACTCGACGACACGACGAAGAACGAGCTTCCGGAGAGCCGGCATACAGGCAGGAGAAGCACCAGCGATACAGAAATTGACTCGAGCGATCGTCGAGGCGAGAACGATTAGATCGAGAACGTTGAATGGCCGTGCCCGGTACGGTAGCGCTACTGCCTCGCTCTATATGTCGCAGCCACTTACACCGGCTCGTGGAAAGCTGTGAGAAAAGAGGAGACCGTCTATCGAGTACGCTTGCGATAGCTCCCGAGGTACGAAACATTATTCTTTATGCCTCGCTCGTACACTATCGACATAGGTAAGGGTGTCGCGTTCTCTTTTTTTTCTTCCTATCTGAAGAAAATTCAAATTAACTAGATAAAGTTTGGGTATTTTATATGACATGGGCTCGAAAATGAATCGAACGTGAAATCGATTGGAAAGACCCTGAGGTATTCGTATACATAGCGAAAGAGATGATCTCTCAGCGTATCTCCGTCTCGAGGGAGGACAGAATAAGAGTGCGCGCACAGTAGAGTAGAAGCTTTCAAGGGATCCGGTGGCGTTGGAGGGAGGGGGTAAAAGCGACCATGTGCTCTCCGCGTATGGTAGGTACTATATACGCCAGACTCCACGACTGGGCGCATCAGCCGCGCTATCTATCGTCTCGAACGTTTCATCCGTCGAGGCCTCGAGCCCGACGGGGACTACATTATCCCAAGAACTGTTCCATGGCTCTTTGGCTTCGACAGGAACGACGTCGGGGGCCGGTTCGGCAGAGGTGGTACAGTCATGTGTACAAGGGTCTGGGTAATCGAGGGTGTACGAGGGGCTTCCCCGGGACACGGGGTAAACGGCCGATATGGCAGCTCGGCCTCGTAAAAAAGTTAGATGAGGTCGTGGTAGCCGCTCCTACTGCCGCTGCGAACCGAAGGAACGCTTACGTCAGGTATCGCGGCACAAATGCGACCGTGTGTTTTCTTGGCTATTAAACTACGCGCGTGCGGTAAATATATATATATAGTCGTCAGTGTGGTCTACGGGAAGAATAAACGTTCGGAGTGCCAGCCGAACTATACTCTGTGTATATAACCGGGACAGAGGAACGCCGGTGTATAGAGTCGGGCGTGAGTGTCGGCAGCCACACACGTGTTAGTTATTCCTTGATAGCGGAAAGTGAAACGACGATCGATTTACCCCTGTGCGATATGAACGACCATTATACTGGCTACTATCAACTATCTGCCTGGCATTATCTCAACCGCACTACCTTTCCGTGTCAATGACAAACGATTCGGTAATTAATGGTAGCATGTCCGATGCTGTCGACGTATGTTCTTTGTTTCCCTTTCGGTTTTTCCATTTCTTTTATTTACGAGTTTTTTCGGGCTGCGTAAGTTTTTCAGGATTGGAATTTCGCTTCAACAGCGAAAATGTAGCTTTGAAAATCAGTGAGCGTGATCTTCTGTCTTGGGCGGTTTGCGTGGCTCAAAGCTTAACGGTACGACGAGCGAAGGTGCAGTGGGCTAGACGCGTCGCTTCGAGCTTCTTTTCATTTGCTGCGCACCGCAACTTTGCAATTCTCTTGTCACCGTGTCCTGACGTCACTGTGCCGCGCGATGTTTCCGCTGTTGTCAGCTTATACCTAATACTACTCGGCAAATGAGATGGAGGTGAAATGGTCGAGCTGGGCAAAGTAGGAGAATCAGCACAAGGATGAGACTCTTTCTCCTCTCCTTTATCCGAGAATTCTTTCCACCACGAGCTCTTGATGCGGAACACACAGTTCTTTGAGAGGTATCTCTCCGAGTTTTTCTCGACGACGGGCGCAAAACACGAGGAAGAAAAATTATGCAACCGGTATACTGTAACGGCGCACTTTTACATTTCTCAGACGCCAGAGCAATGTGTGTACGCTCAGCGGAAAAATATTTTATTTTATATACGCCAAGTGGGTAAGATGCTATGTAGAACTCAAAGAGTTGAACGAGAACTGTGATTATAGAGCAACGACGAAGCGCATCGACGTGCATCGTCGTCCACGAAGAGTTACGAGTTCAACGACATGGCTATGTTGTTTTCAGGCGGTGGTCACAGGACCGATTTGCGAACGATCACAAATCGAGCGCGCATCGCTATCCATTATATTGTTTTTAAAATATTTACGAAGTGACTATACCAGCTTGTTTACGAGGCAGGCTGTTTCGTCCGTGTAACCTATACATTTCCGTCCGTATGCGATTGTCATACCATCAACGGAGCAATCTGTATCCGAAGTGACGATAGAGGCCAAAAGTGTTTGGCTGTCGATATAGCGTACCGGATAACAGTGAGCAAAGGGACGACGGATATGAATATCGTCGTGTTGGATGGAGAGAAGGTTTTCTTAAGCAAATTGCGAAACCCCTGGAATAGGAACGAGAGGCGAGTTAATGCCCAAAATTGCCATGTTCGTCGGCGACGCCGTTACATTTTCGGAGTCTCCATCCTTCATCCCCGTCCGACGGGATTCCCGTGACGATATGCAGCCACCGCCGCCCTCCGTCTGGGATAGACGGCTGACTACGAGATTAAAATTGAAAAAAAAGTTTCCGGCCTGAGAGAGCACCCATGCGAAATTTATCGAGAGAAACTTATCCGCGTAGGCTGTATCAGTTACCTGATACTCCATATTGCCCCGGTGTCTACGTTTGTCACAATATCTGCCTACGATCATTAAATCCGCGCGCACGTCAGATTGTAAAATAAATTTTCGATATCGTGCGACATTTACCGTTGATACACGAAGGGGACATTGGAGCGCGGACATACGTCAGTCGGACCCAAAGTGCGATCTCGTCAGGGTATGTAATATCGTCGACGTCGTGAGAGACGTACGAGAGGAGCCTCGGGCTCGACATGCCGCACAGAACCGGATGAACCGTATACCCAACGAGCGCGCTATAACTACGTAGGGTAGAGCGGGGCAAAATGGGGCAGCGGGGCAAAACGGTGCATGGGGCAAAACGTCATTCTCCAATAATTTTTGGATGCCCGAATTCGCCCCATCGATGGATCAGGCTTTTCTGCCCCGTTTTGCCACCTTGTCCGATCCAAAAATGATTGGAAAATTTAGTTTTGCCCAAAAACCCCGTTTTGCCCCGTTGCCCCATTTTGCCCCGCTCTCCCCTATATCATGGTAGTAGTGGTGCGGTAAGAGCTCGTAGCACGTGGGACCCGCGGGTTAATAGGAACTGACGGGCATCCAGGAAACAGACCGACATAGCGCATGACACCCGGCACACTATAGTCGGACATATATATATACACACTAAGGAACAACCCCGCCAGCCCCTGGCTGCACGTAACGTACGTATACTCACGGCGCTAATTCATATTGATGCACTCGAGAAACGTCAAGACGAACGGAATGATCCGTGAATTTCCTCCGTCTCACCGAGAATCAACCGCGCGAGCTGATCTACGCATAGAATCTAACTACCGTGGTGTGTACGCGAGAGCTGTATAGTTATCTATACACAAGAACCCGTGCTCGTCCCGAGCTTCGCAAGGAGCTTTCGCTATAACGAGAACACATCAGCTCAGCCGTGAAGATTATAATGGTATCGGGATACAAAGCGTTCGAGACAATACCCATTTCCGTCTATAACAGCTGCCATGATACTAGTCGAGAGGCTTGGGCGTCTCACTACATCCTACTATGAGTTTTCATTTCTGGAGAGAAATGGATAACTGACACATTGACAGGGTAGGACTCGTTAGATTAAATTTTATATCGAATCTTCGCATCGAAAGAAATATCGATATTAGAAAGCCGTTGATAACAAAGACGCTGGGCTGACCAAATTAATGCGTACTTCAATCACTTGAAGTTTTCACCAAGTTCGGTGTCGACGTATTGATCCGAATGATTAATTCTAATACATGAATATGACGAGATAGTACTGCATTCTTGTTTATGGCTTGGTAGATGGTACGAAGTACGAGGCGATAACCACGAAGCCTCCGTGCGGATCGAGCAGTCTGCTCACTCCGGGAACATCCATTTCCGGCGAACCGCGAGATTCGGGGATGAGCTTGAATGCCGGTGAAACCCTCTGCAACAGAACTATTGCACGACAACCACAGTCGAGATTGTCTCTCGACTCTCAGTACGCTCGGTCGCGCCAGCTTGGTCTGTCTCCGATCTTCTCCTCTTCTACAATCAAGCTAACCGAAATCGATACAACTTCCTGGTGACGACCGAGAAATTGGAAATCACTGCTCCGCTATTAGACGACGTACCTATGTCTCGTATCGACTCGTCTTATAGTCCCCACACTTGATGGTAAAACAAAGTCATGTGGTGGTTGTGTAGGTAATCGATTATCTTTCAAAGTTGGCCTGTCCGTACTACAAGGTATTAAAAACTGTGTCATTGAAACATCCGCGACGTAAGAGTTATTGTGTGATGGGATGAACAATTATTGCGGAAATTTTATGATCCTCTTGATATCACAACGTAATAGCCAGACGCATTCGCGACGCAGATTCTGTCGGAAATTCCGGTTGTCCGGAATTCACATAGAGGGGGAAGCGATCATTTAATTAGCTCGAAGGTTCCCGAGAACTATCAAGGTTACGTGTTGTACTGTGGTACTGGCTACTTGGGCCTAACGATCTCCTCGATACGCAATTAGTATTAATCGCGCTTTGACACAGCTTTGATCGTGAGCTATATAGATGGGGATGAAGATTACAGAGAAGCGTTGCGTACAGGGACAATGCCGGAGCGTATAGGAGGATATTGTTGTTCGAGAGTCGATCGAGCATGAGCTAATCGATCCGGAGGCTTAACGGACTGATCCCGTGGGTTTCTAACGGTATTGATTCCATTCTGACCTCGACGCTATCTATATCTCACTGTACTGCTCGAGTTTACTACTTTTCGATAATACGAATAGTTCGGTGAATCCATCCACGTGGATTTCAATGTAATTAAATTGTTTTCAATTAAAAATACGGTTGCTTGGACAGACATCTACGATCGATTGTTTCCTCGAACTCACAACCTGACAATCAATATAATTTTTTTTTTTTTTTTTTATATTCAGTGGCTAAACTTGGGAAAGACTCATTGAGAGTAGGATCGAGGTAAAATAAAATTCTCATTCGACGAGAGAATACGTCACAAGTACGTCAGCGTGATACTCGGAGGGAGGTGGGGTAGCATCGTCCATGCGAATTTTCCGTAAATGATGAACCGTCACGCGAGATCAGGTCAGCGTCACGTAGAAGAGTGAGCGACTATAGTGTATACGTGTATATCGGGCGTCGTAGACGAACGACTCACGATCTCCGTTCGTACGAGCTCTTTCACCGTCTCACTGTGGCTGATTTTCTGACGTCCGCAGCTCACCGGCGATAAATCAGTTCTCGCGTAATGTCTCTGTTCGTGACGAACAGCTGGTACCATACTATTGAAGAAACGGCATATTAATCGGCCCGGTTTTGAGACACTTCGTGTTGCAATTTCTGCCATGACAGATCGATCAATCCCTATTTTTTTTATGTTTCTTTTTCGTTTTAAGAAAAAAATAATATAGAAACTAATTTTTATGCGAAGAGCGATAAGTGCAAAGACTCTTCGAAACGTAGCCAGATGGGAATTTCCCGAAGCCGAAAAAATAGTTCACTCATCGACGAAGAAGCCAGCATTGAATACCTATAGATCGCACACTCAATTTGCATTTCTCGTTCTCTCCAAAAGAAACGAACGCGGGGAGACGATTTTCTCAGTGCTCCGCATAGAATACGTTCTCCTCGTCGAAGAGTCGCGAGATATCTCGCGGTGAGAAGATCCGAGGGCTTTTACAAGGAAGCAAAGAGAGGCGAGAGAAAGAACGGGGCGAGTCTCTCTCGAGCGGTTTTGCTGGCTGGTGCTGGCTGGTGCTGGCTGGTGCTGGCTGACTTGCCCCTGCTGCTGCGAAAGCGAATAAGGATACTTTCTGGCGCGAAGGCGAGAAGCTCTCACGAGTCGTTTGTTCGCTATTCTGTCCGGGCAACCGTTCCTTAATCGCTCTCGTCGAGTGGAATAATATTGGTGAGCGTGGAAATGTTCGGTCGTTGAAATAGCTATATCACTCTTTGCTTCAACCCCGTGTGCTTCGACATACATATATACATTATGTATATAAAGTATATGTATAACGGAGTAAACTTTCAATCGAAAATGAAAACTATTAAAACGCACCCAACTGGAGAAATAGAGAGTAGCGTAAGTAGAGTATCAAAGTTAATTCTTTTATTTAGGTGATATTTATTAGCTATTCACGTGCTGGCGAAAGAGTGAGAGCCTGAGGGTGAATCGTTCGTTCGTTGTTAGCCATGTTTCACCGTTGACGTAAAGCGGGCGGAAAGGCCAAGAGACGACCAGACATGGGGAGCAAGAGAGAAAAAGTCCCGACGTCGACCTCGTTTCGCCGATGGCGGCAGCGCCAATGTGTCACGTCGGGATTCCAAAGAGACCGGTGTGTAATTAAAACGAATCGTTCGCCCGCTCGTACTATGACTACAACTCCTGCTGAGCTGCTCTCCTCTGTGAGGATATAGTGCCCGGTAGCGTCAAACGTTTAATCGAGTTGGCTCACTGGGTGTACCGGGTTACTGCTGTCTGCGCACTTTTTACGCGATTCTCACACTCTTACTCCTCCTCTTTTCTCGTTCCTCTACGAACTTGTCGCCGTTCATTTCGAACCCTCTATTTTCATATTTCTCGTAATTATTCAATTCTATACGAAGCGCGATTTCGGGAGATAATACGTTCGGTATGAACGATTTTATACGAAATCTTACGTAAATTATTGTTGGCACGTACCTGAAAGTCAAACTTTTTGAATTCTTCCTGGGCATTGATGTCAGCTTTTCTTTGATTCACTTGGGGACAGGTGGTAGTCGATATTCTCGCGTCCGGTAGTTCGCTATATTCCGCGAGAAGAGTCGTGACCCTGCCGCCGCCACTGCTGCTGCTGCTGCTGCTGCTGCCGCTGCCGCTGCCGCTGCCGCTGCCGCTGCCGCTGCCGCTGTTGCCGCTGTTGCCGCTGCTAATACTACTGCTACTGCTACTGCTACTGCTACTGCTGCTACTGCTACTGCTGCTGCCACCCGAACCGTCGTATCTGGCTCCCTCGGGACTGAGAAGAGCCGCCGACGATCCACCAGCGGTGGTAGGAGTCTGTTGCGTCTGGCTCACGTAGTACAGACACAACAATAGCGACAGTACGACCACGCAGAATACGAACATGCGGCCAGAGCCCCGACGCAAGAGTTTGTACATTGTTATTGAATTTTGAGAATTCTCTTTCATATACTTTCAACACTTCAAATCATTGTTTCTTCACTTGGCACTCGATTGTTTTCTTTCTTTAATGTTCCTTTTGACGCCACGGGAGCTTGCTAATCTTCGTCACTGTCACCCGGTGACATCATGAGTTTTTCGAGATGTCCCAACTCTGTAACACAAAAGAATGATTAAATGTATGTATATTCTTTAATTGATCTATGAATTCTCCTAAGAAAATAAAATGACGGTAAAGTCTACACGAACGAACATCCCCCAGAACAGAGCAATCCCCCAATGCATTTTGGAAAGTCAGAGAAGAGACAGACGATCTTATGCCATTTTTCGGTAGGGCTCCGATAGACCGACGGTAGTTTGCCAGCCAGCATGCGGCACTTTTATTTGTAGAACGACATTGGGAAGCAAATTGGGATATTCGTGCGGGTCGACGTAGAAAATTTATTTGGTCGATATGCTCGTACCCAATGTCAATCGAAATTTACTATATCCATGTGCGGTCGTGTGTCCGCAGGTTCGATTGCCTCGAATTTTATTGATAGGTTTGTCTGCGTATATATACGTATATGTACTAAAGCGTATGTATGTGATGGATTGTGGCGCTCGACGTTGCGGGCCGTTCAGAGCTACGAATCCGACGTCTGACGCTGCGGATCGAGCTTTGCAGACAGTGGTAGTGAAAATAGGAATAGCCCTTCGAACGACCAGACCATCACAATCGAAGCGTTCGCGGTGCTAGCTCTAATTCCCTGTAGCGGGTAGTTACGGACAGGTCCGAACATCGGTCTAACGCACACCGTGTACAAGTTTCTCCGCTGTCTCGTGGAGATTTAACTGTATCCAATGAGAGGCAAAATCGACTCGACGACGCTGCTGGATGTAAGACGAACAGACTCGAGCCTGCTGCGTCTGATAGCTAAATGAGTAAGTGGAACCTCATCTGGGTTGGAGAGTTTGCACAGGTATGATCACAAAACTATGAAGAAAAAAAAATAGTTTAAGATTGACGAGGACACGAAGTTTACAAATCGTCTTCGCATACAGGGATTTAAGTTAAGCAATGAGCATAAAAGCCGCTCGATTCCGAAGACCGACTCGTGACGTTCATAACTACCGTGGCGAAAACGTCGAAGTCGAATCGGGAGTAACTAGTCAGGCGGGGTCTGACTACATCGGCAAATCTACTACGCGCCGACGGCGTTTGGTCGCATTAAAAGGGTGTACTCAACGACGCGTGTACACGCACCGTACACACAGTGTACGCGAATAATGCAACGAGAGGTTGCATCGAGCATGAGCGTTGATGCTTCGAGCGTCGATCGTGGCCCCCACGCTCTGAGTCCTCGACCCCTAGGCTGTCAGCGTATACTCTCTCGTCGACCACGCTAGCATCACCAAAGCACCCGTAAATTATACGCGTCGACGTTGGAACTCAGCCCTCTGCTCTCTCCCTCTACCCTCCCTCTTCAATGCACGAGTTGATTAAACGTCCGACGAAAATTATGACTGATCGATACTCGTTGCCGCAATTGCGTTAGCGTTCGTCCGACTATCGCGCGAATGTCGAAGCGTCGATACGCAACCTTTACCGACTAGCGCGCGTACTCTGCAAATGCATTTAACTATCAACAGCAGTACAAAGGTATATTACTGTAGGTAAAAGCTCGATAGAACAACCACCGACCACCACGAATTTCATTATTTCCCTTACCAATTCCCCAATGATTGTACTGACGTCATTGAGCGGCTCGCCCCCTCCCCGTGCTGCCATTGATTGGCATCACTTATTCACAATTATTCCCAATTTTCGTCGTATCGAAATAGCATGTATTCGGTAAAATTCAATCATCCTACGGTGTATACTGCGTATGTATCGCCGGTGAGAAAATTTCTAGCGGTGACAATCGTGGGTTTCAAGTGTGTGTGATTTTTTTTTTTTTTTTTTTTTCCTCTCTTTGGAAATTTTTGCCCCCGATGGTACGGGGTGCCAAAGTAAAAAAAAGGTGATAAACGAGCAACGAGCGACAATAGACACTCGTCGAGTTTTAAGCTGATGACCAGCAATTTCTGGGAAAGAGATGATGAAGCCGCCTCCGCACGTTCTTTGGTTATCATTGAGCTGTAGAGTCACCGGAGCCATTTCTCGAGGGTGCACTCCGGTGTCGATTCGCCCGTGGTTGCCGTTGCGGGAACATGGAATTTTCACCCGCTAAGGGTCGTTAGAGAAGCGTGAAGATGAGAGCGTTTTCAGGGATGCTGCAGACTGCTCCTCGTTCGTCGAAAAACATGAGCGAAAAGTTTATCGACGCCTGACGTCTGGTGTAATTCGATTTTTCTCTGCCTCTGCCGTCGGCAAATAGGTACGCATTCTCCCTTCCTTCCGTCTATCCTTCGTAACATATATTTATAGGAGAGAACGGGGACAAAACGGACCCATGTTCCCCCATTTGGGATGAGGCTTTTTTTTTATATTCCGCGATGAGTGAAAATAGTCCGTTTCATCCCGGCTTCAGTTCTGTCCCACTCTGGCCTATGCTAGACTTCTCACGCTCGGCGAATCTTCGAACGTAGTTCACAGACGAATCGATTCGCCCCCCTGGTTCGTATGTACCTTACGAACAGGGCGCGCGTAGGCCTCACTTCGATAATCAATAGTTGGTGAAGGGTTTTTGCTGCTTCTCATAAAACGTGACAGTTTTTTCTGACCCCCTGTCCCCCTTCTCCTCCCACCTTGAGTCCCGCTACATCTCGATGACAACTGATGGGCGGTGAAAATAATTTAACGTTTCGAGTCGTCGAACGTAATGCGTTCTCCATAAAAAGTAACAACCGATACCATTCGAAGATAGACAAAGCGAGCGTCGATTGGGGGAAAGCTTTAAATAGATTAAAGAAAAAACAAACAAACAAAAAAGCTAAATATGACGAATTTTTCACGCTGTGTGATCGAGAGTGCGTTCGTCTCGTATGCATGAAGGAACTGACGCATCCGGAGCGAAGAATCAAAATATGTCATGTGTAACTATAAACACCGACACCGACCGTAGCGGAAATAAGTGTGAGCTTTTGTCTTATATCTCGCCGTTAGTTTTTATGATTATTTCATATGTATAATGGAAAGAGCGACTCGTTGGCGTTGGCGAACGTTGATTGTAATTTATTTTAATTTTATTTTTTTCTTTATTTTTCGTACTCGCCCAACACGGACGCAGGTAAAAACGTGTTATTAAAATTATATTTTAATCTCGTTTGTGAAACGTAAGAATATTTTTTTCCGTTTTATAATGCAATTATTAACTACAACGTTTGCAGAGGCATTTCGGTCTTCGCCTAACTCAACGCTCGTTATCCCTACGTGTTCAGCTGGTAACGATTAAAGACGAAGTTAAAAATGGGATAAGATAAAAAGCATTGAGTACCGGAGCGGGGAAGGTCAAGCGTGAAGTCCGCGGGGAAAAAACATACACGTTAGAGAAACTAATAAAAAAAGTCGCACGTGCTCCGAAAGCGTGTGCTTCAAAGTCGTGCGAGCGTTCTAAACGGCTTTACGCTCGTTGCCGCGTGGTATAGAAAAACTCGATCGTTTACTTCCTCGCCCGGAGCTTTTGCAAACTGCTGGAATCGTAAGGGTACCATTCCTCGAACGCGTCCTGGTCTACGGACGCAACTCGGTATATACTCAAGCTTACCATGAATTTGAATCATCGGAAAATATTAATCGTGCTAAAACGACAGACTTGTTACAGCTATACAGTGACTGTTCCGGAAAAGTCCAAACGCAAGTCGAGTAATGCAAGAAATAATAGAAAGTATGCATCAAAAGTTGAAAAAAAAAAAGAAGCGAGCGAGAATTTCACGGTTATGCAGTGGAGATAACGCTAAGTATCGACGTGCAGATTACACGAGTGGAATAAAACGAGCAGGAGTTGGGGGGTGGCAGCGGAAGAGAAAGTCTTCCAAAAGTTTGGCTAACGGACGGGAAAGACGATAGGGGAAGGATATTCGGTGGTGGGATAGGATGCAAACAGGGAAAACTGTTCAACTCGCTCAAACTCGTGCCAGGTTTCGCATAAAATTTGGTTTTGCATTTTTGCCCGGTTCTCCTCGGAAAGGGAGTGGAAAATATGGCAAGTCTGCTTTCGGGATTTAAAGCTGTTTCGTAGTCATGTCGTTACGCTGCGCGATGCGCTACTCTACAGAAATTCTTTTCTCCAATTCGTCGTTGCACAGCTTCCATTTCAATATTGTTCTCCTATTTTTTATTTTTTATTTTTTTAATGTATTTTTATGTCGTTTCAGCAATTTACGACACGGGTTTGTTCGTCCTCGGCGCTCTGTGCTGTGTCTCTTGTAATTTACATATCGCGACGATTGTCGAAGGGGTGGGACGAGAGCGCCTCGTATAACCGGCGTTTTCATATCGCCGGCTCGATTTTCGCTGGCAAAACCCATGAAAGGTATAGCCTCCCCCTCTCTTTGCCCCGTTACTCGTAAACTGAACACGTGTGTATGAACCTCGCAATTATTATTCGTTGGCCACGCATACTTTGTCTGACGCACATTATTTTTAAATTCCGTCGAAACTCTGGTGGATTCACGCTAGCGAAGCTTTTTTTTCGTGCGATAACAGAGGTAGGAAAATGAATAAATTCTACGGAACGCAATTTCAGGGAAACGGTATGAAACCAAAAAATAAAAAAAAATAAAACACACACACACACACACACACACACACACACACACACACACACACACACACACACACACAGTCGTTTATAAGGAAAGGTAATGGTGGGATATATAGAAAAAAATCTCATATTCTGAATGCATAAACTTACGATCTCGAGCAATCCCAGACCCTTCGACTGCTGACACTTCTACGCAAAGCACATTTGATCATACGAGCGTATCGACGCGCAACTTGCCAACGATGTCTCGAGGAAGAAAAACAAGAGAACAAAATCCCTTCGGACAATCGTGAGGTTTATCCAGACTTGGAAAAAATAAAATTACATTGACGAGAGAGCACAGCCGATCGCGACGTTTCGCGCGTGCAAAACAATTCGGTCGTCGTAGTTTTTAAAAACGAATAGACGGGAATGTACGTGCACAAGATAGGTAGCCCCCCCCTCCCCGATTGAGACGAGATGGAGCCACGCCGTACTAGCGAGAACTGGCGAATCGAGTGGAATGGTTTTGACACGCTGCCGTCGGCTATCCGCTTTACCCTGGTGCGCCGCTGCTCGCCGTACATCGCAGCGTTGTGGCTCGAGCGGCGCATGTGCCGATAATCTTCACACAGCCAGGGACCGAGAGCGTTTCGCGTACGTATACGGAAGACTTACACACCGATGTACATAGAAGGTTGTACGGGAGGGTGGATGGAAAGTGGTGACGCGCACACGCGGCCGCCACTGCCAGTGGGAGAGGCGGTTGGGAGTGCCGTGGGGGAGAGCTTTCCAGCACGTCTGGCCCGTAGCCTCTTTCCCCAGTGTGCCCAGGAAGCAACCGAACCTGCTGAAGATGTATAGAAAAATAAAAGAAAAAAAAAGGAAGCCCGAGACACCCCGGGCACTCTTCGACAGAGGAAGGAAAACGGTAGAGGGATAGAGACGAGGGATGAAAGAGGAAAATGCAGGGATACACGGAGAGGTGAGAGAGACGAGAACCAAGTGCTACCGTACTGGCACTACTGAATCTTCGATTCAACCTATGTCTGCGTATACGACCAGCACGTATAGAACCTAGTTGAATGTGCTCAAAAGATATGCATACAGTATTTTTCGAAGGTAAACGCGTGAGGAAGGTATCGGTATTGCCGACCAAAAGCCGCGTGTGTGTTATATGCAGGGGAGACCGAGGAATAATGGAGAAGGACAAAATTTTTCTTTATAAAAAAGTCATTCAACATACCGAAGAGACTACGATCAAATTGGGACTGTGCGCATACCGAATAAACGGCATGTTTTATTATTTCAAATCATAGCTACCCAATTTTACCCTGTCCTTTTCCTACGAGAAAATCGAATCGACGATTCGCTTGCGTGCTTTCTCAGTGGCACAGTGGAATATCGAAGAGAAGAAGAAAATCGATGGGCAGTGAATGGGTGAGCGTGTCAGTGAGTCCTTGCACTGCTCATATCCTATAGCTTCAAAGGGGCGGAGAAAAACACCATACGAAAGCGTGAACCACGAACGCTCGAGAAAACCTATTGACTTATAGGTGATTCTCTTCCTCTCTCTCCCTCCCTCCCTCCCTCCCTCCCTCCCTCCCTCCCTCCCTCCCTCGCTCCCTCACTCGCTCTCGCCCTCCCACTCTCTCTCTCTCTCTCTCTCTCTCTCTCTCTCTCTCTCTCTCTCTCTCTCTCTCTCTCTCTCTCTCTCTCTCTCTCTCTCTCTCTCTCTCTCTCTCTCTCTCTCTCTCTCTCTCTCTCTCTCTCTCTCTCTCTCTCTCTCTCTCTCTCTCTCTCTCTCTCTCTCTCTCTCTCTCTCTCTCTCTCTCTCTCTCTCTCGGTCGCTTTGTAATCTACGATGTCGGTGTATCAATTTTATTGCGCCCGGAACCTCCACTGCAGATTCACGAGCTGTCGAAATAGCCCACGAGGCTTGGCAGTTAAAATTACGATCGATCTAAGAAAACCGGTGAAACGGAGTCGAGTCAATTTATAGATGAATTAAGAGTTATGGAACAAAGTAGATTTTTGTACTTATGTGTATGTGCGAATCGGGAACGTATTGATAATACGTGGTAGCAACGCGATGTGGCCGGTAACGGGGTCGACTGTCGCACACTCCAATTTTTATTTTATCTATGAATTCGAGATTGCATCAAACAGGGAGAGAGAGAGAGAGAGAGAGAGAGAGAGAGAGAGAGAGAGAGAGAGAGAGAGAGAGAGAGAGAGAGAGAGAGAGAGAGAGGGGGCAGACGAATTTCGGTCGATGGAAGGGCCCGAGGGTCTGTCGGTCAAAGTCCGAAGGGTTCTCTCACTATCGACTTCGCCCTATAGTCGGCAATTTTTTATTTTTTCAGTCCCTTTTTCCTCGCTCTCTCTCCCTCTCTTCGACGTGTGTTCATCATCGCGGTCCAACATCGAAACACGATCTGCGAGAAGTTCAGTCAAAGCTCATGGCTCTCCCATTTCCTTCCCGAAACATTCGTTCCCTCGAGGCCCTCTGCAGCAAGTACTCGAAAAGTATGTTAATGAGAAATACACGAGGACGACGAGAGAGCCGAACTGTGCAGCGGGCGTTGAAGCCGCGAGAACCGAAAGTAGAAAAGTTGGGAGAGTATACAGAGAGAGGGGGAGGGGGGTGGTTGTAATCGAATTTAAAGATGGTTTCTCGTGTTCCTCAACAAATTGCAGAACCCCGAAATTCGGAGATGAGTTTTTGCTGCATAGAAATAAATCTCGTTAGCCATACAATTTTTACCTGACCTTCACTTGGTATTGTCGTCTATAATTCGACAATTTTTTTCTTCCGATCTATTAGATCATTTCTTCAAGACAGAAAGTTTCCAAGTAGTCCCCACGAGTACGCAGAAGTTTGATCAACGAAACGAGAATAACATGTGGCAGGAGTGACGCTCGCATGTAAGTACGCAGGAAGTCCTTGTTGTCTTCGTTACCGTGATTGCACAGTCTGCTCACCGATTCACTCTCCGTTCGAGCTCTCCCTTCTTCTTCGTCTCGTTCCTCCCGGTCTCTTCCGGCGTACTATCTGTGACACGTACGGTCCGTACGTTCGTCACTTACATCCGCCCTGCGTCCTCCTCGAACTTTCACTCCAGTGTCTCTCATTACGATTCGTTAGGGTCAAGCGTTGTAATTCTGCAGACTCCTCGAGGACCAATTCACGGTACATTATTAACTTTACCAACTGAAATATGTCGTTTGAAAAAAAAAAAAAAGCTTTTAAAACGTTGATGGATTTTCGAACGACGGTCTGTTTATCGAGAAATTGAGGTGAAGCCAAATAGGAATGAAAAAAAAAAAAAAGTTAACGATTTATATATACCAGTAATGGGGTTGGACGAGAGTACTGGGCGGACGTGCATTTGCCGCAGGAACGCGGCAACAACGGCACCACCCAGTAACGTTGCAGCAGCATAGTCCTGTCCGCGGTTCGGAAATAATATTTTCGTCGTAGAGAACCGCGCATGTCGAAGCATTTTCACCGGTTACCACTATTTTCCACGGGTTTGCCACCATTAACGTTCCAATTACCGACGTCCGACGCACCTGTGACGATGGGCATTCGACCCTTGGTATTTTTCACCGCACCTCTCGTGCCCGCCATCCAGTAACTATAGACCATAGTTGCGGAGCTGTCGGGTTCGAGAAACAAAAGGTAAGGGACAATAAAGTAGGGAGCATCGATACCCGATGGTATATTCGTTACATCGTTTATTCGATGTCGATGAAGCTCCATTTATTTTTTCACTTTCCGCGCCAGCGAAGCAACACGATAGATGAAAGTTTATAAAGATATATTTTGAGGGTATTCCTGATGAATGAGTTGTTCGAGCGAGATGGTTCATACTTGTAAGAAGAATATGAATTCACGTTTCTCTTCAGCGATTGTTTTTCTCAACGTTCTCTTCCGAGACCTCGGAAACTCGACGTAGAAGCCTAGCTTGAGCTTCAATTTTCAAGCCAACGTTCGGTGGCGGGGTAGTAAATACATTCGACACGAGAATGAAAGTTTATTGCAGCATAACGCTCACGACTGTGCGGTGAAAAAGCCGCCAGGCACTGCTTGTCCGATGTACCGATATGGAACTCTCCCACGAGACCTGTATGTTCTTATTATTAAGGCGTGTGCATATAGCCCTGTCTTCGCGAAAGGAAGTCATACGAGACAGTCTCCGGTAAAGTAGAACGACAAAGGTCGGGAATTTATGGAATACTCGGAAATCCTATATGGATGAGTGAATGGTTCCGAGATCGGTGTCACGCGCGACTTTAGTACATTAGGAAACCTTTTGTATATTCGACTTTAGTATTCGTCAAAGAATTTTAATTGTTCGCGACCAACGAACTTAAAAACCATTGTGTTTTGAAAACTGCGAATCATCCTCATCACGAACGATGAATTCCAATTGCGGAAAAAAACTCGCACATTGTGAACTATTCTCCCCTACATAACTGATTCGGTAAACCATCCCCCATAACCGTTTACTTTATTCGTTACAAATATGCGTGGCTATTTTTCAAAACAGGGTTGATTTCATCCTTTCCACTGCCTGGCAGCTTTTCACACAATACACGCGAAGTTGATTAATCACCTCCGCGATAGCCTATTAGCTCCGGCTTCCGCGAACTCGACGTTTTGTCTCCGCTATGTCGGGAGCTTTCAAATGCCCAACTTTTTTTTTTTTAATACAAGTATAAAGCACTATATTCCTCCCCGTTGGAGAGTTACCAATGCCTCAAAACGGATATTATATTTATGGTAAGAGATTTGAGCCGAAGCGTATTTGCGATAAATGTTTGAGAGGAAAACCGGCAAGAGTATTCGATTCTCACAAATTGCGAATGATGTTTCCATCTCTCGCACTTGCTCGTCCATGTGTGCTGGACCTCGCATGTAAATGAATTTCTCGGCATGTCGGCTATCTGTCTATGCACCTATTGTCGCCTACATATAAATCTTAGGTCCATACGACGCACCGCGCAACGCTGCTGTACACTTGAGGTATGCCCCCGTGTGGTAAACTCGACCGTTGGTTAATTTCGTGTAGCGAGATCTAATTTGGTGAGCCAACATTCTATTCCGGATTGCGGAAACCTGTAAGAGGTGAACTGGAGGGAAGGTACAAGTATGTATGTATATATATATATATCGGAGAATAGAAACACATATCGTGAGAAGGGTTTAGTCATAACGTCGTGTGTCGGGCCTCGAGTGGTCTCGGGGGGATCGCATCGGCCAGACTACCCGGTAGGTATACCTTACGGTCACCAAGCGGCAAACTGGCCCAGCCAACATGCTAGCCAACAGGCGTCAAGCTCTTTCGCATATGTAACACACGCGGCCAGAAGCCGTTGTCCGACTTGGCTTCGAGCTGCAACAGCGGCAGCGGTAGCTCTCTATCCAGAGTGCGAATGACGCACGACACGCACGTCGAGCTCGAGCGATTCAGTATAGCCGGGAGACATGGCTGTGACAAAACTACGACGAAGACGAAGAGAGGAGGCTTCCGCTGCATGGCAGACAGTCATTCATGCCAGCATATACGGCGTGCGTACGAAACGTTTGCTGTGTGAATCCACAGACGCGTATAGATATATAACTGACGCGGTTCGAGAGCCAACGATCTATAGGGTCATTCATACACGGTAAAAAAAAAACAAAAAAAAAAAACAATTTGTACATTTAACAAATATTTCTTGTCCAGAAGGAACCACTATCTTTTTCCTTGCAATTTTTGCAATTTTTCAATTTTTTTGTTTTTTTTTTTTAATCTGCCAACGAATCGTGATTTCATTAAAACAATTGTAAAATAACGTGAAATGTTTTTTGAAAATGTTACCAAGATAAAAAACAATACATACGTGTTATTTTGATACGAAATGGTAATGATAATTATCTACCGTAGCCGACGTTTAGAAACTCTTGGCCGAGTAGAGATGGCCATTAATTTATAAAATATTGTGTGTAGCTACGGGTCGCCGAGCTCCCGTGGGCAACGCTCCCGCTCATCTGTTTTTCCGGCAGGCACTAATCGAGTCGCGGCTAAGCGCGTTATTTCTAGTCGCGTTAACCCGCCATGGCCCTTCTACTCGTGGTACTATTTAAGACGGTCAAGCCCCGGTGGATCCGAGAAGAATCTATGATCCACGCTACCGAGAAATTAAGCCCCGGATATCTCGTCTCTTCCTGGTTCGAATTTATACTATTTTAAGGATGTTGACCAAGTCACATCGACTTTGCGACGTGACGATAGTACATGCAACGGTATTTCTTATGAGCGTGTAAATTCGACCCGACGAACGGAATACTCGGACGCCGAGTTGAGAGAGAGGGAGAATGACCAGCAACGAAGAGGCTACGTTCAAAGGGCGTAGGCTCAGATGGGGAGTATGAAAGGGGTCCGAACGTCATGCATAGCTAGTGCGCGTACATGCTATACATGCATATAGTATATGTATAGATATACCTACGCACGATATGAGAGATGCGAGGGCGTGACGACAGTACCAGTGAGGGTTGAGAGGCCAAACGATCACCCTTTGTAGGTGTGAATCTCGCAATCTGTCGCAGCTTGCGCTGAACGGGCCCTGCACAGTACAGTTGACGACCTTGAACCTGCAGCAAGCCCCGTGGCTTTTAATATACTCTGCACGACGGCATGTGCAAGAGGCCAATCAGGCTGAATTGACGAGACGAAATTGCCACGTCGACGCGTCGATAACGTCACGCCCTTCAAAGGATATCGATTCGGCGCTTCGCTCTTACGGCCGCATCGAGGTACATTGTGTCGATTAGCTTTTTACACGGAAGCCGTGTAATCTCGCCGGTAATGAAAAGAATTTAAAAAATTGTTTTTGATGATTACCGATGTAGGGTAGAGCAGGGCAAAATGGGACAGCGGGGCAAAACGGGGCATGGGGCAAAGCGTCATTTTCCAATAATTTTTGGATGCCCGAATTCGCCCCATCGATGCATCAGGCTTTTCTGACCCGTTTTGCCACCTTGTCCGATCCAAATGTGATTGGAAAATTTAGTTTTGCCCAAAAACCCCGTTTTGCCCCGTTGCCCCATTTTGCCCCGCTCTTGCCCCTATACCAATTATTTCCTAGCTTCCCCGTTCTGCCCGATTGAGCCCCCAAAATATTCTTTAAAAACGTGCGTATCATCAGCAGTCGAGATCCTATCGGTGCTGGAGCGCTTCGTGGCTCGTGTTGCGGTGTACGAGCGAGCGCGCGCGCGCACCCCGCGACGTCGAAGCTTTCGTTGCACGTGCTCTCGCGGTTGGAGCTTTTCATGGTGAGGGCATTGCAGCGCATAACCAGTTATCACAACGTTGCGGTCTGCGCGAGACTCGACCACGAGGCCGCGAAGTAGTACCTCGCCGGCAACGTGGTGGTGCAGTTATGGAATATGTATACATACCGAGGGGGCCCAGGAGCGTAGTGTTCCGGTGCGATCGGGCTATGCTACACCTCGGTCCCTGCAGCCGGCTCACATAATACGTCCTACTATGCCGGGGGGTGCAGTTAGCGTCTGATTTATTTATGTAATTTGGCTCGACCACCTTGTTCGCTCGGGCTTCCACCTTCGTAAAAGTTAGTAAATCGTTGCTGACCGGCTTCCGGTTGTACCAGTTGTACCCCCACCCCCTTCTAAATCCCTCCACAAACCTCCACAAACAACAGTTTATTCGTCCTCGGTGCTGCTCATTTATTCAACAGTTTACCGAATCATTTAATCGAACTACAGAATATTCAATATCCACTCGTGAAAAGTCGATACTTTGTATTCGACACATCAAGTGTGAAAAACTCCCGAAGTTATCGACAACTATCATAATCATCGGAATACGAATATTACGATAACGATGTTGCGGAAGTTGATCCAGCGTAGTTTGTAAGATGCGATATGGTGCGCGCTACTGATAATGGGGATCCGCTCTGCAGTGTGTATTGCCGGAAGTCCTAAGCGAAGTTGGGTTAAACCCGGAGTTACAACTCGCCTGACTACCAGCAATATGTACAATAGGTCGGCGCGCGTTATTAGCAGTGGAGGAGAAGCGGAGAAGGATATATCGAGACGGAGAGAAGCCGAGGCTTCGCCAGAGCATAGCGATAAAAGGTATCGATGCGAGAACGTATCTCTGTGCAGCATAGGAAGCAGTATGCATGGAGAGATATACCCTCAATATCCAATATCCAACGAAACCAGATCTCTCCTAGCCGGTACAGCTGCAGATACAGCAACCGGAGGGCGAGCTCCCAGTTATAGTTTCAAGTTTGGATTTCTTTCTTTTTTTTTTTATCACCATCTGTGCAAATCATTAACGTTAATACGTGTAGGTGTTATATTATCCTTGTAACATTGGAAGCTTGATATTCGACAGTATCCGTTGCGATGTTTTTTTTTTTTTTTTTTTTTTTTTTTTTTGTACATACAGCTTAGCGGGCAGAAGTGTCGTATCGGGCTTGTTTTTTTTTTTATACACCCTCGATGCGATCACTGTAAATGTTAAGCAGAAACTCTTTGTATTTTTCTTAGCTTCACTCGTCTCTTCTATACCCGCGAGCGACTTCGCGACGACAGATGAAAGACGACGGAGAAGGAGTGATTCGAAACTTTTTCGTTTTTTTTCCTTCTGATTCAAGGAGATTAATGAACTTGCTCTTCCGTTACGCGAGTGAATAACGCAGCCAGGTTCAATACGATCACGATATACCTTACACTCGAGCTTAACAGGGTGCCATTAATTTACACTCGACTGTACGTAGTACATAGTAAGGTAAAGACACAAGAGAGCGTACTTTTCAATACATTATTCCATTATCTGCTTGGAAGGCAGTTGAATTTTTCTTTGCTGCATATTTTTTTTTTCTGTCTTAACTGTGTTTTGTGTCTAAAGGGAATGAATCGGTACCTGGGTCGAATTTCTCCATTCTTGCCAACAGTTACGATGCTACAGCTCGGCGGGCAATTCCCCTTCTGCTGGCAAAACTAATAGCTTCGTCCCCATGGGATTGTGGCTGTTGAAAATTCTCTATCTCCTCGGCGATGCCCAACTTGGAAAGGAACGGGCGGCAGTGGCATTAGCACGAGACCGTGTGCGCGGCACCGTCGGAGCAATGGGCTGTCATTAGTGCACCGGCAATAGTCAGCTCGAGGCTGTTGGTGCATTCTACCTACCTATCTAGCTCTGGCTAGCTAGAGTCTTCGTCCCTTCCAAACGCCGTAGGGATCACGAACGAGAATCAAAGACTTCGTACTCGCGCTTTCGGAGGCTTCGTGAGACTCGACGAGGGACCGAGAACTTTGTCATTTGCTTTCCACAAAGGATGTACTACTTGTGGTACAGATTCTCACCCCAGCGCCTCCGCGTCTGAAAGACGCGGAGAACCGCCGTAAGGTCACGTAGATAATACAGGGGCAACGGTACCAGAGCTCGGACGAGTCCCAGTCTTTGGATACGGCTCTTTATATTCGAGTGTATTGCGAATTCACAATTTAAATCGCATTCACAACTATTTATCGGTGTACAGGGAAAAAAATGTTTAATCCAAAAAACGTTTTTTCGATAGTGACTATTCAGAAAGAGTTTCTCTTATAGTTTATAGTTTCTTTGATATTTCATTTATCAAACTTCATGTTCCATTTCCACAGCATTCTTTCACGGGCGTTGAATAGGATTCGGGCTCCTGACTTTTGTTCTATTCCGGTCGAATTTTCTTTTTTTTTTTTTTTGCTTAACCCTTCACTGTAGCGACGCGCGAATGGGCTTGCGCATTGTGATTTCCTGTTTCCAGAGCGCACGTCAAACTTTCCCGGAATATGAAACGCCGAACGCCGAGTTGGTTGGGGATTCGAGAGAGAGAATTACATTTCCTAACTTGGGCGTAAATCAGATTCGTGTCTACCTGCCGAGTTGTGCATTGTGTAACCCTAGCGCGTTACCGTTGTATATGAGTCGCGCAATCGGTTTCGCGGGAAAATGCGGTAACGATTCGCACATGGTGATGGTCTCGGACTTGCGAACGTTTTCTTAGTTTTTTCTCATATTTAAATATACTCATATTATATATGCCTATATATATATATATATATATATATATATACCTATATATATTGTATATTGGATAAATTTATTATTGCACATTTTTCACCGTCTTCTTAGAGCAGTCGAGTGGTCTTGAGAGTTATCTCGATGATATTCCGGGCATTGGCTGGTAAAGTCTTCACTGTCTCTCGCTCTCTCTTTCTCTCGAAGCGTCGCGAGACACTTGGCTCGAATTATACCAATACATATTTATGAAGTAGTCAGCCGTCGCGAGACTCTGTTCCACCCGAGGATATTTTCTCAGCGAAGTTGTTACCGGCGAGAAGTGGAAGGATTCAACGCTTCCCACTCGATATATATACACACACACACATAAAAGTATACCTACATTATGTACGAGTATGCGTGACTGTTAACAAAAAAGACAACTTCTGGGTACAATCCACTAAAAGTGTGAGCTTTCATTGAAAGTTTCATGAATCGTGGAGGCGATGTGCTCGCCTCTTCGACGGCAGGCAATTAAGTCCCGAAGATTATTAATTACGCAGCTCCGTAGGAAAAAAGGACGAGCCATTCGAGAAAGGAATTTCAGGCCTTTGTGCCGCTCCGCATCTCCATCCTGGCTATGAAAGAAAAAGTTTTCTTTCGCCAGTGACGATGGTAGGAAAAAAGCGCCGATAGCTAATCTTCGATGCACCTGATTCGGAAAGAGGCCAAGATGCATCAAAGCGTTGAGAGAATGAACGAACCTATATATACCGTGCCTATATACCGGAAGACTGTTTCCGGGCGAAGAGTCGGTGAACTCTGAAGCTCGTGATTCCAAGAATAATCGAATATGATTTTTTTTTTTTTTTTTGTGTTCGGTCGTATTTTACCAAAACGTGAAACAAGCAGTGCGTCGAGGATGCATCCTGCACGACTGAATGCAAATATTCGCCGTCATTATTGTACATATCGGTGGTGCAGTTGCGTGATTGAACCACATGGAAATGGACAGCAACGGTGTTGGAAATATACGCCAATGCTTTCATGCAGCGCTCCAGGTTAAAAAAAATAACACGTGCAGAGAGAAGCAGAAACAAACAACGAAGCGAAAAGGCTATTCAACAGCTGGATTTTCCTCCTTGAATATCCGATGAATGCAGAAAAAACAAAAGTAAAGAAAAAAATTTCGAGCTTAAAAAAGTGAATAACAAACTGCGCCATGAAAAACTTGTAGGGTATTGGCATACAAAAATGGAGAAAAATGTCACGTATCGTGAATCGAGATGAGTTAATCGTTAGTTTCCTCACAGTGAACTTGTCTTGATTACTCCAACAGAAATGCAGTGACTGCTCACAGCTCAGTCTGAAATAATTCTCGGTGGGAAATTGATGGTAGCTTCTGCACGGGGGCTCTGGAGGAACAGGTTAGGTAGAACGGAATTGAAGTAACTCAAGTATGGATATACCGAAGAAGCCGACCGCCCAGTGAGTGCCACGCCCCTTCGGGCCGATGACTAATTACTGGAGTAACAAACACCGGAAGTAGGATTTCTGTATCGAAAGAGATCGTACAACAACCGTTTCGTTATTATAGAGCGTGGGCATCATGGAGTAATGCACAATTTTCGGAAATTTTTTTTTTTTTGAAAGACCGATTCGTTTTACCTCGCTCTTCCGTGGCTTTGATAAAGCATCGGCAAAGTCCGGTGAAGAATAGCCTATGATAAGCGTGCGCGGATTAAACGATCCGGTGAGTCGAATTATACTGCGTTCGCTCGGTGGATTCAATATCGAGTTAACGATTCGAGACGAAATTCGCGTCGAGTATATTCATCGACTCCAGAGAGAGAGAGAGAGAGAGAGAGAGAGAGAGAGAGAGAGAGAGAGAGAGAGAGAGAGAGAGAGAGAGAGAGAGAGAGAGAGAGAGAGAGAGAGAGAGAGAGAGAGAGAGAGAGAACACCGAGCCGGGTCGCGTCACGGGAGCTTGAACGCATTAATTACCGGAGTAGGCAGCTTGCTCGGTCTCGTTCTACCCGCCTGTAGACTTTCGAGGCCCGGCCGGAAGTCCCCGTGGGATAATTAAAGGATGCCTCTGACCATGCCCTCGCGGCAAACGATCGTGTTAGTACCGACGCTTTACTCACCACCCGCAACCTCCCGTTACCGTCGTCGTTGGCCTGCCGGTATATCCTGTTAAAATCTCTTCCTAATACCCCACCGTTTCGCTGGTTCAATCCAACGGTATTCTGCCGTTGCAGCAGTAAGGGTGAAGCCGCCAAAAAAATTAACAGTACAAAAAATGAAAAAAAAATGAAAATAAAATACCGAACCAACCGACTCTCGTAGAAATCCCAAAGTATCTAAGGCTATAACCTTGCGTACATAGCTGCAGAAGTAGAGAAATACAGGAATAACGAGAATGGATCGCGTGATGGGTTCTAAAAAAATCTGTTTACGATAAGCTCGTGGTGGATGCTGCTATGTGCGTCCACCAAAATTCCACCTACGGCAAAAGCACGATATAAATTTCGAAAATGACTGTCAAGTCCGATATCTACCTACTCGAGTTCAGTCTACGTAGACTAAACTCGACAGTCTACTCCGTTTTCCATTCCTGTTTGCTTTTGCACGAGGGGCTAACAAAGCGGCTTTGGTATGCTTAGCTAAATTTTTTATCACCAGGTCAAAAACAAAAAGAAGAGCTAAACTTTTATCGTCGAATATCCGAGCTAATAATTCGCGGAGTCAAGAATACCGAGCTGGGGAGTGCCGAGTGCGTTTGACATTTCATTTTTATCCGAACGGACAGGGATAAAACCGAGACTCTTTGATGCCCAACGAGAAACTCGACTGAGCCATACAGAGCGCGGTGGGAGCTTCTGTCGCACTGACGGGATAATGGAAATACCGTGAGCATTTGGTATAGCCGGGCGAGAGAGAGACACACACACACACACGCACAGATGCACGGTCGGTCGGAAACGAGCAATTGGTCACGGTCGTTAGTAGTCCGTTAGAGTGGCATGAAGGAAGAGAGACGTAGAAGCCTAGAAACGGTTGCAATTTTGATACTGCAACACAAACAGTTTCGATGCTGTACGCCTATGCGACGTTACGATATTTGGCCATTGAAAAATTTAACGCCTGTTACACAAATCTATAAAATTTTCGATCGGAATATCGCCCGGAGCTAGCGTCGAAGCGTGTTTCGTAACGCTTATTACCGGCAATACACACGCCCACACGTTCAAACTGTGCGGATCGCGAACGACAAGCCGAATAAGCGACCTCCCGCGCGTACTCTGCAATTTGCGAATTAATTTTCCAACTCGACTTTAACTCTCCCGACTCATCAGGCGAATTCTATTTCCCGTTCCCGTGCCGGGGCCCGGTTTGAATTATAATCAGTGTCACAGAGACGCCCGAGGGCATCGGTAGTTCGCGCAGTACGCGAGGGCTATACCCGGCGATCTGACTGCTCATTCTCTGTTCCGCTCTCTCCCTCCCTCCTCCCTCCTCAATCCTCCCTCTCTATCTCTCTCTCTCTCTCTCTCTCTCTCCGCTATATACTGACAGCCCGTTGTTATTACATTGCTATTTAGCACGGGAATATAGTACACAGGTATACCGAATGTTTCGCCCTCGAGCGGCGCGATTCGTTTTGTATATATAACATTTGTGTAACACCGCGCCAATGTCGGTAATATGATGAGCTACCTGTTGACGTCACCAGGAAATTATTTCACCTATTGCCATTGAAACTCTACTTCTACCACGGTTTTACATAATTCGATATTTCGAGCGAGACGGCCTCTTAACGCTTTTATCCATCGAGGTATTACCTGCCAAGTTGAGCGTGAACCATTTGATATTCAACGCTATTGATAATATGAATGTGTATTCGACGTATAGAACGAAGGAGTGGCGTTCATCTTGGCGCGTGTAAGCGCGTGTAAAATTCTCGAGGCCCGTGGACGAACGAAAAGTTTTTTTTCGTCGTTAAACGCCGGTAATTAAGCGATTATGAAGTCCCGACACGAGAGTTCACGGGAGCTCCGACGTTACGCTGCTGGCAGCCCGGTCGCACTTGGCGAACCGGACGTAACTACCCGGAGACCCTTTCCGGATTGTCGGCAGTGTGGAAATTGAAAAAAGAAAAGGCCCGCAGAGCGGTAGGTAAAGGGAAAAAATAAAAAAAATAAAACTTGACGCGAAGAAAAGAAGGATTTTGCCGCACCGAGCATGGCGGAAGAAGAGGCGACAAATTGCTGGAGAGTGGTAGGCGAGAATGATAAGAGAAAAATTCTACCGGTCCGCTCTCTGCTTTTGGGAATAAATCCCAGCAGCTCGGGAGAAAGATGCCGTTCTCTGGTTTTCCGGTCGAAAAATAAGTCTCCCAAGGCAGATGTATTATCCGTTGAACTCAACGCGGAAAATAAAATCGTTATTTCCATTGCTAATTCTCGTTATTGCATTTCGTACGAGATTGAAACGACAACGGCGAAACATTTCAAGATAATATTATGTTGTTTTAATATTTTGTGAACCCACTTTTATGTTTTAATTTACGAACGTTGTTTATGTAATATCACGAACGGACGCAGAGTTAACATCAAAGAAAAACAAAACTAAATAATTACATATATTCGCACAATTCTATCCGTAACATCGGAATTTAATATTCATCGGAGTATTAACAGATCCTATGGAAATGCCGGCCGCAGCATGGAAAGACGAAAAGTGTTATTCAGCGTTGAGGTAATGGAAGAGGGGAGAGTGAAATCTAGTTCGGACTGCATTTAAACGAGTTCGGTTTGTAATTAAATCAGTTTCCATGTACTTTGGGGCATGCCGCGTGTGGCATCAGGAATCGTGTTGAGCTTTCACGCAATAATAACTCCTTCTAAAAGTAAACGCGCGACTAACTCGAAAATCACCGGTGAGTTTATCACGGAGTCTCGGCTTTCCATTTACCACCGCTGTTGGCCGAGACTCTGGCTTTGAGCGAACGGGCTTGTAGGAAGGGTGGAGATCTCTGTGCGTCAGGGTAGATGTAGCCTGATGCTCACTGAATTTCGACGAAATCCGACACGCCAACGTACTTGCTAGCGTACACAACCGAGAGAGAGTCCGACTTTTAAAGCCGATGTGTCTGCGGTCGGGGCGCGTCAAATTCTACCACGCCGTGCCGCAAACGTCCCACACGGCTTTTCCAAAGCTCTATGCGGAGAGAGAGAGAGAGAGAGAGAGAGAGAGAGAGAGAGAGAGAGAGAGAGAGAGAGAGAGAGAGAGAGAGAGAGACAGCGCCTGGGAAATGCTTTGGCCTCTGCACGCTAGGAAAATGAAAATCTCACGAAAGCGTGTAATCCGACGATTCTGCTGCATCAAACGAAAAAGTTGTAAAGATCGGTGGGATAATCTGACGCGAATGTGATAACATAATGCAAATAAAATAATATCAAGCTATTGGCACTAATTTTGCTTCCTCGTGGAGGAAGCTCGACATTTTCATGTAAACGCAATCGGAATGATTTAAAACATGCACTATGTTAAACCTTAAATGTCCAAAAAGGACGTTAACTGTACTAGTTTACTGTTGTAAAAAAAAAAAGCGAGTGTGGGAAAACTCCCCTCTACGAGCGGAGATCTATTATCTATAAGGGGTTAAAGGGCAAACCATCGGGGACGTCGCCACGCATGTCTTCTTCGTGTTCGCCTTAGCCTTCGTTCACAACGCGACCCTTGGCGGGGGTCGCGTGAAATTTCATTAAAACCGACGTCGGTCCTATCGCGCCAGCTCGAGCCGCGTGACCGCTCTGATTGCGAAAGTTTCTAAGTGAATTAAGTCGGGCGAGCGCGGGGCGTCTCGCTCTGTCGTGCTGTGTGATACAACGCGGTATAGCCTGCTGACCGACCGAGGCCCAGTTAGCTCGTGGGCAAAGTACACCACACAGCGAGTTCTCTCCTTATCGCTAGGGTCGCTTCGTTAAAATCTCTATATCCCCTTAAGACCACAATTTTATAATCCCGCAAACTTTCAACGCTGAAAGCTCCAAGTACAAAAAAATGTATATAAAAGAAATCTCACGTCGCTTGTTGTGTAATTCGAGCTTAGGAGGAAAAGGAGTGACTTTGCAGAACGACGAAGTTGAATCAGGCGAGGGAAATTAACGACTATACGCGTTGCGGAGAATTGTGTGTCACCTTAATCCTTGACACAAATCTCGAGCTCTAACGAGGCGCCGGCGCGCGGGCGCGCGGTCTTCGGTGTGCTCTTCGGTCGCCGATTTTAATGAACAAGGAAATGAATGCGGCGCTGTAGCGCGAATTAAGCCAACCGCTCTCGTTTAATTACTCGCTTGCGCGGGGAACTAAGAGACGCGCGGACGCGCGAGCGCGTATAGCGTAATGAGTGGTAGGTACTCACGGCGGCGGCAAGGGGGTGAAGTGTCGGCCTTGGGGAAGAGGGATGAATGAGAGGCTCACCGAGCACCAACGTAACGTGGGCCAGGTTCTTCTCGAAACGCATTCGTAGCAATCAATTTCTGCAACAATAAAAAATTATTATTATAATAAATACATGACAATGAAATTAAGGAACAAAAAGTTCCTTAATTTCACGTACGCGTATTTTATCGTTAGTGCGTTAACGACCGGAGCTCGAAAGTTGTTTGTTAGAAATCGTTGAACGGGCGAATGTACCGTAAAGTGGGTACGCAGCGAAACAGAGTGTATACACATTATGGCAGTTGAAAGGAAAGAAATTCTCACGGGCGATGGAATGGTGAGCGTCGGAGGACACGAACGAACCAACCAGTGATCCAGTTACTGCCCTCTTTTCGCTCTGTGTATATCCAAGCTGTCGATGCGATTTGTAACTTCTGACGAGGAGAACGGCTCGTCCACCCACCCGGTTGCTTCTTTCTCCTGGCTATTACCTATCGCACTGTTATGCTTTGGACCGGGGTATCTTTGTTAAATGTTCAAACGAGTTGTTTACCCCGCACAGACATACCAGTGAATGAGTCATAAAATTATTTCCTCAGACGTATCGCGAGGAGCCATGTATCTTCAGAAAAGCTATTTACGTCTTGTTGCAAGCGGACGAAACTCGCGCGAGGTAAATAGTGAACGCGACGGTGTCACAAAGCAGTGACTGCGAATCCAATAGCGAACACGGGAGAGATACCCGAGAAACCGCACGAGGCGAGTGTTGCGCGGACGAGTTTCGGAAATGCGAGAAAATTCGCCGGCATACATCCGTTGTCTCGAGCGATGTGGGACGCCGACCCGGCTGCAACTGTGGAATGCATGTGCGTTCCATTCTCACGGAAACCCATATATACACTATATATACATACAAAATGCGAAGCGAGTTGGCTGGAGCTTTCTGAATAATTGTGGATGAATTCAAAAGCAAACTTTGCTCTCGCTCAAGGCACGTGCAACCTTCCATTCTCTTGGTCTTTTTGTTTCCTTCGGCCTTTCTTTTCCCGCTATAACTAACGTCGTTCCCCCCCCCCCCCCCCCCCCTCACAACAGCTTCGTATCATCATTATATTTACTCGAATCCAATTAGCCCCGGGTTTACCGTCTCGTTTTCATTCTCAAAATTTCTATGATTTTTGTTTTTTTGTCCCTCTTTGCCCGTATACTTGTACATAATGGAGTGAAGCCCGTTAGCTGTGGAGCTCCCGATGGCTAACGTGGTACGGAGGCCTGGAGGCCTCTCTCTCCCTCCCCGGCCATACAGAGGTCTGCTAAAACAAAGCCCAGATTTTATGAAGAATCGATGATTCGACTTTACGCTCGTTTACTTCCTTATACACCGGGGCTGGCCATAGTCTCGAGAACCGTTCGTTCGAAGGATATAACGAGAAAAGCCTCCGGAGAGGTTCACGGTCTAGCTGTTGGCGTTACGAGAGAGAGAGAGAGAGAGAGAGAGAGAGAGAGAGAGAGAGAGAGAGAGAGAGAGGCGTCAGCCGCTCTCTGTTCGGATTATACGTTCTGGCTTATACAGCAGTGTAGGAAAGACGATGGTACGCCGCTCTGTGCGCGCCCGGCACGCTACACCTACAACGTGTACCGGCAATCCTGTATAGCTCTTCTGCAATGCTCGAGCTCTCCTTTGTCGGCCTCTTACTCTCATTACGTAAGTGGCAAACTCTATAGTCATCGCGATACTGTAGGATTATACACTGCCTCTGCTCTATACTACATAGAACCGCGTCTAGCCTGGGACAGTGTGTTACCAGAGGACGATCGGCTATAGTGGAAAGAACGAGCGTAATAAAAGCGTGTATACCTTCGAGGAAAAGAGTTACGGATGTAGAAAACAAGGCAGGAGACTCTAGAGAGAGAGAGAGAGAGAGAGAGAGAGAGAGAGAGAGAGAGAGCGTGTACATTGTTGAAATTCCACTGCATTTCCGCGTATTGTACAGTCTGTCGTATCTTGTCACATTGATTGATTGGAAAGAAAATAAAAATTGATGAACCCGGACCAGAAGGAGGTTGGGAGATTATACCTCGCGGGATCATCCTCGAATCGACCTTTTCCAATAATCTTCTAATCTCATAATCTTCTCAGGTACGGGCTAAGAGAAACTTTTATCCATCGTGATATAGAAATGCTGGGGGTTATTCGCGAGGCGCCTCTCTACACTTCCATTTCCAATCAACGGTCGTAGTCAGAAAAGATTGGTAAAGTGCGGCGCCGAGTACAGAAAGTGCCGAGGTCCGGTGATACCGGGAGAGGGTTGCCATAGAAGTGAAACGCGATAGTGAGCAAAACATATATAGGGGAGCAGCGAGCGACGTAGAAAAATGGTGGAGGGAAGCCGAGGAAAGTAAGTGGCACGTCTCGTCGATCCCCCGGATCAGTTATCGATTACTCTCAGCTCTATCTCTATCGCGTCCCTCCCTTGCGTCGGTGTACTCGGGTTGGATAACGCGCCTCCATGGAGCAAAAACGTCTTCGTGAGCGGGCGTGCGAAAGGAAAAAGCAGCTCGGCAGCCAGCGGAGCGCCGAGATAAATACGGAAGGCGAGAGAAATCTCGTATGGGGAAGGTGCGGTCGG
The DNA here is from genome assembly GCA_917499995.1 of Ichneumon xanthorius. NCBI lineage: Eukaryota > Metazoa > Arthropoda > Insecta > Hymenoptera > Ichneumonidae > Ichneumon > Ichneumon xanthorius. The sequence goes on along the minus strand of OU824205.1, from coordinate 17,834,302 downwards.
GCGCCGAGAGAGGAACTGCGAGGAAATGGGAGAAATAACGAGAAATGAACGACATCGAGAAGGACGCAGACCGTTTTATCTCCTGACTCTGGACGAGCGGAACGGGAGATGATTCTCCAGTCGGCTCCGGTACAGCCGTTGATTAAACGCATTACTCGAAGGACCGGGAGGGGTATAGAGAGGCGAGAACGCGAAGAGGAAAGTTGGAGTCGCCAAGTGGCGTCGTCCCCTACCGGGATTAAGCCCGGTGAAAGGGACGGATAAAAGAGACGAAGGACGATCGGGAGGGAACGGAGGAGAGTCCGGCACGAGGACGGCGGTATATATAGAGCCGATTTTCGCGCGGCAGGATAAATCCAACGGGAGAATGAAAATGCCCGGCAAAAAGATGGGATGCGCGGTGTAGGGCGGAATATAAAGGAATAAGGGAGAGTGTACGGCGGGGATGTGCAATTAAATCCTGCGATGTGAAGCGAAAACACGGGTGAGAAAAAGGGAAGGGGGAGCTTTGCGAAGCCCATCTCATATCCCCCTCGTTGACCGAATTCGAATTGGACGAGAGAGAGAGAGAGAGAGAGAGAGAGAGAGAGAGAGAGAGGTATCGAACCCGATGACCACGAACAATGGATCGAGTCACCGTCAACGAGAGCGCGGTATCATCGATACCCAGCTACCGCTGCTGGACAACGCAATGTCATTTTTTTTTTTTTTTTTTTTTTTCCCCATTCATATGACTCTCGATTATACTCTCAGGGTATTATAGGTCGGGTGGACTTGATTTTCCATTCGGCTATACTTCAATGGTTCGGTATAGGAACAAAAAAAGAATCAAGATTACGAGATGGTCCCGAAAAAGCCCGCGGGAGAGAAATGCTCCCTATCCTCTGTATAACGTTAAATTCGGCGCGTTTGCAGTCGCAAAGATACGGAAGGGAAACGTCAGATTCTTTCCGATCGATTTTTCCCACTGGGAGCAGTTCCACGAAGCGATAGTTTTTCTGCTGGGTGGAAGTTACGTATACGCGACCGAGGGCGCCAGGAAAAGTGTCCACGTCAAAGCTGGAGGAGGAAACGGTGACGACACTTAACGACTCATCAGGGAAATATTCTACTCCGGCGATTTTATAAATGTTTCGAGGAAATTCGCCCCAGTGTCGAGGATATTCAAATGAAAGACGCGATGAGGAGAGAGAGAGAGAGAGAGAGAGAGAGAGAGAGAGAGAGAGAGAGAGAGAGAGAGAGAGAGAGAGAGAGAGAGAGACGAAGTTCCGACAGCAGCAGTTCCATTACCATCGCCGCTATATAAGATTCAGGAAACCTTGAAGCGAGAGAAGTAGTATTACGTAACGCGGTACGATTAAAATTCAAATATCGCGACGAGAGTCGCTCTGGAGTCTTCTCACTTTGAGGTTCAAGGAATACGGTGCTCTCCGCCGCCGTCGAGCCAATATGAATACATTACGACGGGTACAGAGGTGGTCTGGGAGGGAGGTGAGAGTGCGCGCCCGAGCCCGGGTGTGTTTGCAACGAGCTCAGGATCCCGTAATACCTTCTATTAGAATCATGTCGACGCATTTTAATACGTATCCCGCTGCTCCTCTCGACGCGTCTCTGTGTTCGTCTACCGAGTGCGCGCCACTCAGGCCCGACAGAAATGCGAGAAGCTTGGACTCCACGGACTGACAATGAGCGGCGCTGTCGTCGGGGCGAAGTCGTCGACGAGAACGAAGCGGCGGGCCACGTAACCGCGGCCGAAGAGGGAGGGGAGGGAGAAGAGAACAAGAGCCCTCGAGCAATGTCCCGGCGAGGGAAAATACCCAGGAGATATAATATGAGAACAAGTTGAAGAGAAAAAAAAAAAAAAAAAAAAAAAAAAAAAAGAGAGAATAAGATGAACAAGCGACAAGTCGGAAATTACCGGGACTATGCACGTAAGCAATTACCATGATATGACGAGAAAATATTAATATTTGTCGTAGCAGACTCGACACGCAGGAGTATGCGCGCACGTACACGGGAAAAGAAGAGACTCGGGCTGAGGGGACCCGGGATGGGATTTCAACGAAATAAGAGAAAGAGCCGGACGAAGAAGCTCCCATTCTTTCTCACCTTTCATATTAAAATTCAAGCGCAACGAGCCTGCGAGATTCCTCACAATACGGATAGGCACTTCTCATCGTACAGAATTTTCGGGCGTGTTCGAGGCATTAGACTCTCGCCAAAGCAAATATAGTTTGACTATAAATATTGTTCGGCGAGCGTGCAATACGAGCATTAAAATAACCAGTTCCGGAGGAGATATTCCATTTAGATTTTGTTTTTAGAGCTCCATATAACTCGATGACTCGCTTTTTCATTCGCAATTTGAGAGCGTCTCGTCGCTACGGCATCGGAGGAACAGCGAAATGAAAAATAATTTTTCATCGTCGGGTGTAGAATAAAATTAACGTTTTCATAAAACGTCGTTTTACGTACATCTAGAGCGGCTACTGCACAAGGCTACTGCACAAGGCACAACCGGCGAACGAACACCGCTCGAATAGAGAAAATAAGAGAGAGGGAGAGAGGAAGAGGAGGAACGAGGCTAAGTACACTGCCTCGGGGGTTGGTTCCGTGCAAAAGCTTTTTGTTTGCCCACGTGGCAATGGTAGCGGTCGTTCCTCCATCCCGCACGTTCTCGGCCACCGTCGCCTTTCCAAACGCGCCTGCACCCACATGCGCGCCTCTCTCACTCTATTGTTACCGGCGCTGACTCTCCACCGCGTCCATTATTCTCGTTAATGCGTTATTTTAACATTAACGTCTCTCCCTCCTCGTTCATCCTCGTACATTATATTAATTACGCTGACCGCACGTTCGCCAGAAGTTCACGCGTTGGGGACCCATTAAACCGGTCGGCATTGATGAAATTACAATTTTACGGGCGGGGTCTTTAACCCCATTCATTGTCCGATTGTATCATTTGATATATTCACCCGAAGAGGGAAAAAAAAAATGACATTTCCGCTTTACCGTGAACGCGTCACCGATTAGAGTTACAGGCCGTTTCGGAGTTTACGCGATCTCTTATCACCTCGACGACAGTGTCAGCGTCACGCGGGGATGTTCGAGAAACCATGAGAATTAGATTCATTAGCCGAGTTTCCTCGTCGAGTTACCCGGGCGAGAGCCACGGATTCGTCGAGTGTACACGAGCGTCGCGCCCCACGATGGTGTAGAGTCGTTCACCGAGGATATACTCGAGCGAACGGAGGTGAAACGCGAGCGGCTCGGCCGAGACGAGACTCGAGACGCGCAACGGGCAAGTCCATAAATGGAATCTCGCTTGGGTCATTGTCTCTGTTGATCCTAGCTCGGAAGCGCGAGAGCATTGACGGCATGTATTTCAACGTATTCTGCATCGAGTGCTCCGGCAATATGATTCTGAACACCGCTTCGAAGCGTTCTTCGCAAAAATCTTCTCCTCTGCATTATCGGATATTCGAATTTAGGGCTGAGGACTTGATCGCTCTCTCGTTTTCCAGCTCATGGAGTGTATAATCCTTGTGTAGTGAGACAGAGGTAACAAGTTAGGTTGGGTTCTCGGGAGAGGGGCGGGCGCACCTCGAGTGGGTGCGCCTCTGCGTGTGAAATATTCACAGGGAACAGATGAATGTGTGTACAACCATATCACCGACGTCATGCGGACACTGTGTATCCGCGAAGCTGAATAAATGTGTATTATTTACATAGTAGTCTCGTGGCGTGTTACCGTGAGAGCAAACGTTCTCGTAAGCCTGGCTGGCCTCTGTATATTGTAACACGCGTATGATATGCATATCGGTAGCTCCGGTCAAGAACACCGAATACTTTCGGAAGAACGTGTACAACGTCGGCACGGTAGGTAGTGGCGGTAGGTATTCGACATATCGCGTTACGCGTGCCGCGGACCCGCGCGGTCTATCGATTCGCCGGTAGCGCCTATTCGCTTTCGTTGCTAGGCGATATCTCGCTACGATATCCGTTAAGCGGTTCGTCCTTAGCGGAAACGCCTTTCGTCGACGCATCCTCGAAAATCCTACAGCCACGAATCGCCGGCCGGCCGGAATCATCACTCAGCAGTTCGAATCTCGAGGACGATCGCCTTTATTGAAATTGTTAACAAATTATTTTTTTCGTTTTCTTTTTCATCATCATTATTATTATTATTATTATTATTATTATTATTATTATGATTTTTTTTTTTTTTAGTGGGATCGTATTTCCGCCTTCGGCTCGATTATGGATTTGTCACGGTCGAGAGCTTCACAAAGAGTACCGAAGGATGTATCTGGGTAGAATGCGTGCACCGACGTGCTTCCCACCGTAGAGAGAAGACAGTCGATCTATAGCAAAAAATAAAAAAGAAAAAGAGGCTGTAGCTGGAGAAGCCGAGTCTCGAGTATAGATACGCGCCCCATGTGCGTGCACCGGAGTATAAAGAGTACTATGTACGGAGCTATACTCCATTGTACATAAAGATCGACCGCGCTCTCGGGAGGGACTCTACAACGTCAATCCCGCTCGAGAAGCACCTCCGGCGACTGTATCGAACATAAACTCGGGCTATATATTTCGCGGTAGGATTAATTGGGCTCTGTACCTAATTGCGTCTTGCCATATTGAAACTATGTAGGCATTGTCTCGAAGGAGATGCTGTACGAGTCCGACGATCGGACAACGCAATATCTTCGCCGAAAACGGCATTGAGAACTGGGAGTGAACGTTACGAGTATAATTTCTTTTTTTCCATTTTGGTAAATTATAATACAAAGTTACAGAAACCAATAGCGGGAAAAGTACCCGAGGCCGTTCGAAGCGTCGATATAACATGCTCGAATCGAAAACACACAGTGAGACAGCGAGACGGATTATAACTACTTATACGCGAGGAAAAAGGCAACCGGGGAATAATTCAGGACTCGTGCTTGTGCGATGCATATGGGCGGTTGCACAGCTTTTTCGTAACCTTTTTTGTTTTTATTTTTGTTATTTTTCATTGTGCAGATGCTACCAAGCCGGCCGCTGCTGGTGTATACACGGCGAGAACTCTCTCTCTCTCTCTCGAATGTTTAATGAGAGTATATTCATGTCTAATCGTGGAAGGTTTTTCCTTTTTTGTTTTTTACGGGAATACTGGTCCAGCAGCACCAATTGCCGTCTCTGCCGCTCTCTCGCGCTTCGTCCACCCAATCCTTTCACGAATCGTCGGACTGCTGGACGGGACAGCACTTCGTCATCCGTGGAAATAAAAACCGGCTCTTGGGATCCCGAGCGAGGCGAGCGATCGACGGGGTTCAGCTCGCGGCTGAATTTTATTCGACGAATGTGCGTAACTCGGAGACTTTAATCGACCACCACGTCGCTTGTTTATATATATATATATATCCGCGTCAACTCTTTCGCACGGTTATGTCGCGTGTTAAATTTAACAATCGATTATACTCGGTACAAAATATGACTCTGGTGTTTCGCTGTCGCGATTTCAGAATGTCAACGATTATAACCCGCGCAGAGAGAGAGAGAGAGAGAGAGAGAGAGAGAGAGAGAGAGAGAGAGAGAGAGAGAGAGAGAGAGAGAGAGAGTCGGAACGTTCAATTGAAAACTCGAGTTTGTAGGGAAAACGTCAAAGCGTCTCGATACGAGTCGTGCGGGTGTCAGTTTCCATGCGACTGGCAGCGGAGTCTACCAACCCCGTGAAATAACATTAATTGGACGACTGACTAATAACCTGTTAACTTTTGCCACAGCTAATTTCCCCCGCGCTATTAGAGTCGAGTACATACGTAGAAGGGGGGATAGCGGGGCAAAGCGGACCGATGTCTCCATAATTTTGCACAAGATTTTCGTTTATTGTATACCGCGAAAAAAAAATCCGTTTTGCCCCGCTTGTCCAGCGATATACCCATCAGTCAAACTACATAAAGCGGTGTATATAGTGCACGGGTAATTCTGTCTCTGCTCTCTCGCTTCGTTCAACGATAGTCTTCCGACTCCCATAAAATTATGATATTGCGTCACTCACTTTTATTTTCTTTCCCTCACTCCGGGCTGTTGTTCTACGCGCGGCAAATTACTCACGAGTCGACATCGCTGCTCCGACGTGTTCCGAGTGTACCTATCTCCTCGATTTATTGTGTTTACGGACGGAACAGACAGACAGCGAAAATGAGAAAATATTTTCTTTTTTTTTTTTTTTTATATCTTGTGCATTCTGCGATATCTAAAACATACTTTCAGACCACAATCCGACAGTGAATTTTAATTTTTAATTTCTTATTGCGATACTTTCCCTCCTTGCATTATTCGTGCGTGATGAGAATGTAAAAAGAATTACAAGGAATGGTGAGCGAGAGGGAGCCGAAGGATAACCGGGTACGAACGATCACGAAGACCGTCGGAAAAACTAATGCCCCGGAATATAAGGCATTACCGTGGAGCAAGGTCTCAACGGGAGAGGGACATCGAGAGCAAGAAGCAACGACGGCGGTATCGTGCCGGTTGGACGGGTAAAATTCCAGCGTAACTAACCCGCGAGGGAATACCAAAACGGGTAGTTCGTGTGGCGTACAGCCCGAGGGGGAGGTCGAGAGGAGAGAGGAGGCCGAATAGCGAGGGTAGAAGAGGAGGCAGCGAGGTGCTTTCCTTTGTCGCTTTCCTTTGTCGGGCAGTCTCCCGCGCCCGTCTCCCGGTCTACTGCTCTCTCTACGTCAGAGTTATGCGAGATTAAATCTCAAGGCTGTATTAAAATATTATCGAGACGAGCTCGGAAACGTCGGCTTCGAAATTGTACCCCTCATCTCTGAAAATAAAGACAAAGCAGCAAGAACAGCGCCCGAGAAACTCTGTACACAGAGATTGATCAGCAACGATGGCGGTGAGATAATAAACAGAACGAAGAAATCTGGAATCGAGTAAACTCGGAAGAAGGGATAACGATCGGCGCGGCTTTTCGAGGGTCTGCAATCTGCAACGCCGGGGCAGTCTAATTAATAAAAGAGTAATTCGTATTCCGGGTTCAAAGTCGTCGACTAACAATAAAATTACGAAAACCGGGCGAGGCTGGCCTTTCGGGAGGAAGATTGGATGATTATTTTTGCGACTTGATTATACAAGAAGGAGCAGAACTCACCGCGGCTGGATTTTACCTCATTTTATTTATCCACAATACCACATTGATTAGCGTTAAGTGCATTGGCTAGTTACACCCGACGACGAGGAGTCGGAAGAGCCAGACGAATCGGACGGACGGAGGGTGGGGGATCGTTAATAGAGATTGAATAATCACTTATTTTTCCGCTCGGAAAGAAAAAACATTATACGTATATATACAATTGGCCGTTCGTTAACGACGGGCGAATGTCTCTGTCCCTTGGTCTCCCCAATTACAGAGCTATGCACGCGAAGATTCGTTGCTTTGAGATCTAACAATAATAAGTATCCGCTCGAGCGTACATCAGTCACGTTGGGCATTGTGTTTCAGAGTTTCTTCCTTTGTTTATCTGTCATGTTACGAATATAATTGGCTCTATATAAATTTATAGCAGATGCACAATGGAGATCGGCTCTGCGTATACGAATTGTTTGTACCTCGTCATATATAGGTACACGCCCATACTGTGTACTTATTATTCTGTTCGGCAGCGTCGCTGCGCTAATACGAATAGCTACTGTATTCGTGCTGGTTTTTGATCGAGGGGCGACAAACGCAAACTCGTAAATCGATCGCATTGGAAGGATACCCAAACGATCGTGAGGCTGAAACTGAAGCTCCCTCCTCCTCCTCCCTCCGTCATTGCGCCCTTCAACTTCTTATCCCGTCGGGCTCGTTTCGTCGACAAGAAATTACTCAGTGGCTAAACGTTTCACGGCACAATTTCGCAGCAAGTCGTTCGGAAATCCAGTTCATTGTCGTTCATTGTCGTTTTTCATAGGCATCGGCGCCGAGCTCAAGTACTTCAAACTGGATTCACTATGAAAAAATGCATTCAACTTCTTCGCGATGTAACTTTTAAGGGTAAAACGAAAGCGGGTGAATAGGATATCGGACAGGGAGAGTGACCGCGCAAGGTGATTCCAGGACTTTTCGTTCTCGCAGGTCATCCTGCCCACCCACTGATTTCCTTGGTCCGCGAGGGACCGATAACTTTTCCGGGGAGAAGTTAATTAATTCCCGTGCGGTTCTGAACGCCGCCGAGTCTCCCGGAGCAGAGGAGCCTGGGCGAGAACAGTGAAAAATTATTGACTTCGTTACACGTTCGTTTGTTCGTCGTTGATGAATTTCCATTTTCAATTCTGGTTTCTATATGGCTGCCTTTTCCTGTCTTTTTTTTTTTTCTCTTTCTCCCTCGAACAAACGAACAAGCCTCCGCGTTGCTATCGATTTTAACAATGATATATTCCTTCTTCATCCCGCCTCTCGTTCGCCCAATATGTTCGTGCGATTACCCGTTTTATTATCGGACACGCGAAATAAACAGCCGGAAAGAATGAAAGGAGACAGTTACTTCAATTACAAATTTTTCGAGATTTAAATATGCAATTTAAATTTGCAACGGTTTTCATTGTTGGAATTGAAATCGCGCTACGAATTAATATCGTTTCAATATCGAACTAGACGAATTATTGTCGTCAGGGGTGTGTTTTATACCGTCACTAAAAAAGATTTGTCTGTTAACAAAATGCATCACGAAACATTGAAAGGACGAACGCTCCAATCGTCTCTCGTCCCTTACTCACGGATAAAACAATTCCACGGGTAGGCATATACAAAGACATAAGTTACTCACCGAAATATAACTTCGAAATATGGCTGCGTCAGTTTCTTCGAACTGTTCGTCGACACCTCCGAGTTTCAATCTTCGTGGTAGACAGATCGAGGGTACACACGAGTTCGAAGCATGTGCCGAGTCAACGTGACATTCGATTGGTTCCGATGTTTCTGCCTCTCTCAAGAGCAACTTAACCTCGACCGTGTCCCGTCATTGCCCACGGAAGATTCGCACGCAGGTTGTATTATTGCTCACGAGACATCTTGGCATACACCAGCGCCGCTGGCGCCGTTTTTTTCCTTATTTTTTTTCCTTTAAACCGAACAGCGAATATTCAAGATGTTTGTATCAGAGATTCAACACGGTCTTGCAACCATAAGATCTTGCCATTAAAATCTCATTCATCGTATTCAAGTATTTGTAGTTGTGTCACTAGTCAAAAACGATAAAAAAACGGGTGTCGATGTCAGATGAACACGCACGATCCCAGGACCCGACAACAACATCCGCAATCCGCGGTAGGACTGTCGTCCGAACGCGTTTGGCCGAAAGCGTGCCCCCTCCCGCCCACCCGTCTGTCGGGCGGCGCGGGAAGGGCGCGCACGAACAAGAGAGGGACAGGTGGAGCGACGAGAGCCCGCGGAGGACGCCAGTCAGAGCGAGACGCTCTAACCGTGTCCACGCTCGAGAAGGAGAACGAAAAACGGTGCATGTTGCGGGGAGCAAAGCACTTTGAGGAAGCGAGAGGGACGTATACATAAACGAAGAGAGATCGCGACAACGAACAGAGGGAAAGGAGCAGCCGGGTGAGAAACAGTAACGTTTGGCACATTTTGTGTTGGATCATCTCGGAAGCTCCTCGTCTACGAGAATGCAGTCAAGAAACCGATGGACGAACCACATCGGTGGCGTAAATTGATAACTATGAGGGACGTTTAATAATTAAGGGTTTAAAAATAAAGTAAACACGGGATAAAATTGGTTAGGCGTACTAGTTGCAATGGTCTGGCGTGGATGAGGAGAAGTCATATAGTAGGATATACAGCAGAAATCCGTCGGGTATGAAGCAAGATCCTCGATCGTTCCCTCGGCCTTGGTAGGGTTAAACTCTCATAGTCGCGGCGATTTTTTTTTTTTTTTTTTTTTTTTTTTTTTTTTTTTTCTCGAGAGGGGCGAAGCGGCTGTAGGCGTAGCGGCAACAACAGTGGCGCGCACGAGAGAGAAGAGGTCCTGAAGGCCGCAGAGGGTCGAGCAGAGCCACCACAGAGCAGTGCACACAACGACCGGTCGAGTCTGCGCAGTGGGGGGTTAACGTACAGTCTGCCCAAACAATTCGTTCGACTACGGGCGGACGTTTATTCGTGGAAAGGGACGCCGAGCGCACAACGGACGTGCCAAATTATCTCGAACAAATTTTTTGTATGGATTGTACGGTGTATACAAAAAATGTGTTCGACGCTTCGGGTGGACGGTTATTCGTTGAATGGAAGGCCCATTGCAGAACGGCGCGAAATTGTCTCGACTTTCAAAATTTTAACTCGTCGATTGCAATATTTAATTTGTTCGGTACGCTAATACAAGCCTTTTTTCTCAACTAATCGCGAGATTAAACAGGCGTCGTGTAACCTCCGATACTTGTTCAACGACAGTTTAGTATTTCTTTCGAGCTCAATGGAAACATCCCTCAACTTCTTTCGACCATAAAGAATTCAAAACTTTCGAGACAGCGGTGGCGGATCGGTAATCTTTTTATCCTTTCAGTGTCATATATCCAGACAGAATGTGTCACGTCGGTAGAAGGAAAGTTTTACGATCGTTTTGGGATAGTTTATAAAAGGCGAAAGCCTTGACAAGATACATTACTTTCTCGCCTCTACATTAATAATGCCTTTGGCAATAATCGGAAAATTAACGACCGATGGAAAATAAATACGCCAATGGATTTCTCGCGGATAATCGATATCGGCTGCGAGTATTATTTTGTAAATTGACGAGGGTTGATAAGACAGAGGGAATAACGGAGATTAATAGATTCGAGACGGAATAGTGCAACGTAATTTGTAATTGTACGTGTCCAGGTAAACTCTCTCGCCATTCGCTTAATCAAAATAGGGCGAAACCACTACAATTTCCCTGTCGCATTAGTACAGCGCGTTTCCTCCAAGTTGGCGCGCGTCTAATTAGTTCGGTAATCCAGACTGAGGTTGTCACAGGCCGGACTCGAGAGGGAGCTTCATCGGGGCAGATAACTTAGAGAAGCAACGTGCGTGGCTCAATTAACCTCTGGCCAGCAATTGGCTTAACAACTTCGCTGCGGACTACGTCGTAGAGTTCTCCTCGATGTTCCTTTAATCCTGCAGGGGAGCTGCTGTAAGCTGCGTAAGTTTCAACAATTTCCCTCCGAGGCATCGAGGGAAAAAAATAAAGAAGTATGAAATTAAAAGTGACGAGTCGGGTTAAGAAATTCGGTTACGGGATGAAAAGTGGACAAACTCGATGAGACGCGTTTCTTTGGCGTAAATATTAATTTCCACACAGTGGAGCAGTCTCCCGCGAGAGAGTAGTGAAAAGGCTTCGATTGCCGAAATCCAATTTTATTTTCACACCGTGAAAGGCCAACACAGTGTGCGAGTCGGAGATTCGGAAGAAAAAGCCCCTCGACGGTAGTGCCACAGGAAGAGATAGAAAGGAACGTCGACGAGAGAGAGAGAGAGAGAGAGAGAGAGAGAGAGAGAGAGAGAGAGAGAGATAGAGAGAGAGCCGCTACAGAGAGAGCACGTCGGAGGGATATAAGAGTAACAGCGTAGCGGAAAATAAGAAAAGAAGAACGATGAAGGAAGCAGGCCAGCCAACCAGCCACCAGCAGCACCAGCTACGCGGAAAGGAGAGACGAGGGGGGTGAGCATTAAGACCAGATTGAAAATTGAATTATTAACGAGAGTCTCGCCGCCCGGCATATCAATCATACGAAAAATATTACGAGTTTTCCTTATCCAAGATCAACCGGAAATGCGAATATTCGCCGGTCGGTTTTGTGCCATTGCGCGTTACATTTTTCACGAACTATTGTGCGCCATAGCCTTTTTTTTTACTTTGTGCAACTTTTATTCTTTAATACAGAGCTCGGTCGAATGTTCGTAGCGATCGACGGCGATACGATCAATTTACTTTTTTCTTCAATCCATTTGTCGCAATCGACATCGATAATCCTTTCCAAGTGAATTATCGATAAGCAAACAAACAAAATAAATAATAAATTTTTGATACATCATAATTTGCGAATTTTAATCTCAGCCAACATTTGCAAGTCGGTTGTTCGCAGTCTCGAAAACAAAAATATTTTTCGTTTCCGTGAGCTGTCAAGGAAAAATGTCCCGTTTCCTTCGGTGGTACTAGTCTTCGAAATGAAAATGTAGCACCGCCTGGTTTCGTTTCCAATAACTCGAGAGGCCACGCGCGCGCCTCCGCATAGCGACGCCAGTGACAGATGCTCGCCTGTAGTACAAGCAACCCGTCGTACGTGGCGTCACGAACGACGTACGTTGCAGGCTGTGTGGCTCTCTGGCACGCTCTCTCCCTCGCCTTCGGGCTAAGCTTCTGTCGCCTCTTCCGCGTCAGGCGAGCGCCTCGTTCGTACGATGTACGATGAGACACGGCAATACGACAAGGAATCCTTCCTTCCTTCCTTTATCCTTTTTTTTCAACCTCCCACCACTTATCGTTTCGCATTATTTTTCAAATTTTGAAAAATAAATTGATACATGCTGCACGTGATGTCACAATTGTTTTTTTCTTTTATTTTTCTACGTCCAAGTTCTCGACCCGTGCGTCATTGTTCAACCGCGCGATTCGGCTGACTCGCTCGTCTCTCCACACCGAGGACTGTAATATCCTCGTTGGCGCAATAACTCTGAAACTTCCTCATGGAGAACGATGCGGCAATGGCAAGTGAATCGGAAATTATGGCAGAGATTGCGGATGCATCGTAGTCAATGTACCGGGAGTTGCGACTGGATACTCTCATGTCGATAGGCAGTATATCCAATCGCCGACGTGGTTACGACAGAGGTTCAAATGTTGTTAAAAACAAAAAGCGTAAATCTTCGAGCTCCATTTATTTCGATAACAAATTTATAAATTCGCGTCCCACGGCAATTGATCGTCAAATAAATTGATTATCAAGCATCTGGCTTTGCTTGCACGCAAAGTACATATGATATATTTACAAACAAATCAATTGTCATAGTGAGCAATGCTAACAGATGTAAAAAATAAATAAAAGTAATAATTTTTTCTTATTACATACTATGACTTCGAAATATATTGCACATTGATCGATAATTCGAGAATCTCAGTTACGAATATGTATATTACAGTACAGGCGTTGAAATATTTTTTTATTTTTCTCTTGTGTTTCGTGTAACAAAAGTGTATCAGTCTTCGCCAGAATATCCTTAGTCGAGATGGCAAGATAGCCTTGGAGAGTTGCAGCGCGGGTGAAGTTGGCCAAACGTCACTGGCAGCCCGACATCATGCCAAGAGAGCCTTATTTCCTTGCTTATTGTTATTATTATTGTTATTATTATTATTATCATTATCATTATCATTATTATTGTCGTTACTGCAGGAAGGAGCTTTGAGTTTCCAAACGTGAACGGGTTCAACTCTCGTCGAGGAGTTACGTGTACCGATCTTCTTAGCCTCTCGGCATTCTGTTTAGCTTCCCCGTAGTATATATAACGCCGTAGACTAACAAGCCAGCTCTCGCCGGGTTGACGAGGTTGCCTACAGGATTTCATGTCTCTGACTCGGTATGAGCGTACAGTAACTCTCATAATAGTTGTTGGTGCGCGAGCTTCCCGCTCCGCTGGACTTTATCGTTGTCGCGTCGAGCTTCGACCCTCTCGTAGCGGACGCTTCACGGTATACTCTCTTCGTATCCTCTGATTCGTTAAAATCGTATCAGCCTCTTCGCCCTCCCCCTTCCTCTGGTGATTGATCAGAGATGCTGCAACACGGAGAAATGGAGAATTAGAGTAGGATTAAACGTTCGTTTATTCCACGTCGCGTAGCTTTTTTCTTTCAACCTCCCCTCTGTTGTTCCTATTCCGTTATACCGTTACGGCCTTCGGCTTTTATTTTTATCCTCCTCCACTTTCCACAATTGAGACATTTCTCCTCTCTCTAATCCCGAGGCAAGCAAAGACGATCTTCTTCGTTCCAAGACGCTCGAGTTAATCCCGTTCAAATTTGTTCGTAGCTCTCCCCTCCCTCCCTCCCTCTCTCTCTATCTCTCCGCTCAGCCGTTTCCTTCGCCGGTGAACCGTGGGATCATTACTAGCCTGCTGGGACACACTGGAATCTGTGCGCCAGCTCGTACTAGAAGCGAGATCTCGCGAACCTGCCCTCGCTCCTAGGCGTGTTTCTGCAATCCGGACGATTCTACTTCTAGATTTATATCAGCGGATAAGCCAACGACGTTAAACCCAGCGAGCGACTGCCGCGGAAACGTCCCGTAAAACCAGTTACGTACACCGAATTTCCTTTGGCCGAGGGAGGTGCACGAGACCCGAACCCTGAACTTACGATTTATCGTGGAGAGAGAGAGAGAGAGAGAGAGAGAGAGAGAGAGAGAGAGAGAGAGAGAGAGAGAGAGAGAGAGAGAGAGAGAGAGAGGGAGACCCTTTAGTGTCCGGCCTCGCTTATGAATTAATTGCAGTACGCTACGCTCTCGGAGACATTACGTTCTCCAATTCTACCGGCATTATTCCTAATGTGCCAAGGACCGTGGAAACACTGTCTTGGCTTAACGACGCAACGCACTCTCGTCCTTAATTCAACGCGCTCTAATCATCTCTGCCTCGCTGTGTTTCTTGTTACCGTTACTTTTTACTTGCCGCAACACACAGGTTGCTGCAATTCGTAAGTTTTCTCAACGAATTACCAAAATTTAAGAAAATTTATGCGACCTTCGAATCCAAATAAAAACTCTACCCAGAGCTCAGTCGGTAATTAAGACTGTAATTAATTATTTTTATTTTTAATATTATTTCAAGCGCGTTGCCCTTTTTTCCGATTGAAAGACTTTTTGTCGTTGCCCTTGAATCGCGAATCTGAGAAAAATCTGAGAAAATTCGAAAATTTTGTGAAGCGAGCTCAGTGGCGTTATATACGCACCTCAGGCTTTTCCGATTCGACGCAATTTAGAGCGATGGTTTCCGGAATCGTTTCCTCGTCCTCGTTAGTTTTGTATCCGAAAACCATACGATAAGCGAGAGCTGCCAAGAAAGAACCGCCGAGCGGTCCAAGCCAGTAGATCCAATGATTATCCCACTGATTGTTCCATATTGCCGGGCCGAACGATCTCGCCGGATTCATGCTGCATCCGGTGTACGGTCCTGCCACCGTCGCGAGAGCGGTAACAGACAGGCCGAATTTAATAGCGACGGAATCAGTGTTGCTCGAGTTACGCACGTCCCACGCGGCGCATGCTACTAGCATCAGTATTCCTGTTGTCATTGCCTCCACTATGAGGCCCTGGATGACGCTCATGGTGGCGTGAATGTTCGTCACGCAGAACAATGGCGCAGCGTCCGGTTTACCGGCGTATAATTGCCCCGTCGGTGTCACCAACTGCGTGGAAGTATTCAAACATATTTTCAACATAAATTACGAATACAGCGTGTGGAAAAGAATAATTTGATCTACGATAGACACACGTAAGAGATCTACCGCAAGTCAATTATAGACCAGATTGTTTTCTTTTTACACTGGCGGGATTGGTCGGGAAAATTCCATGACGCGCGCAACATTGATAATATGATATCGCTAATTTTTATTTACTAAAAAAAATACACTTATCAAGGGTTATCATTGAAACGTATATTGGATTCAAGTGAAGCAAGCGGAATGCACAATCGCAAGTGTTGTTTCATTTTACGAACGAGTTCCACTGGCATATTTATGCTGTTACACATGTTTTATGTATGTGGATGAAGTTGACCAATGACGCGTCAAGCACGCACGACCTACCCAATGAATATCGATCGACAGATCGCCACGCGAGGCCTTGAACCCCGTTTACGGAACATGAAAATATACCGCGATAAAACTTTCTCATCGTGTTTTCGAGAAATACCGTTTTAAGACTCTTCCTCGCTTGGCATTCGGGAGGTGCTCTCACAATTTGTTTTTATTTCTTCACAACACTCGATGAACCTCGATTTTCCGTTTAGACGAAACGCTATGTATATGCAATATATATATATACCTATGCATATGCAATATATAGCATGTACAATTGTGAAATTTATTCCAAGCGTATCGCGGTAACGATTATTCGACCCGACTAGCTGAATGATGAAGATAGATATCGATGGTTCCGAAATAATTAAATTATCGACGAACCTTCAAAAGACCGAATCCAAGAACGGCGCCGATGAGCTGAGAGACCAAGTAGATCGAAGCTTCGGTGATGGTTTTCTTTCCGAGGACTACGGCACCAAGCGTCATGGCAGGATTGACGTGAGCGTGGCTTATGTGAGCGAAACACTGAAACGTAGATACGCATGCAGAGGTGAAAATAAGAACATGTTTCTGCAATCGGTTGTCAAGTAAGATAATCGTCAAAAAAACGATTATACGTTGTTACCCCGTTGTACTACAACATTCATGCAAACTTGTCGATTCCCGTTATCTTTATGTAATATTCAGAGTCCATGTTTCTCGATTATACGCCGTTTCCGCTCGATAACGAGCGACACAGTTTCGATAAACCTTGACCGGGGTCATTTCTAATTCACAGCACTGGTGGCATCCAGCGCGCATCGTCCGCGCTCACCAGAATATTTTGTAAATTGTAAACAGCAAAGGTAATATTCATGTCGTGCCGTCCGACGTGGTTTTTTTTATACAAAATAATGAGTTACGAGTAAAATAAGTGGCGGATTTATGAATTTGGGATGAGACTTTTTATTTGTAACGTCCTGTGACGACATTTTTTAATAGTCCAATATGTTCCCCTATCATCCGTCGAGTGAAATAGTTGCCGTTGCTACTGGTTCGTTGATCAAACGTAAAGTTCATTTTTTTTTTTTTTTTTTTGTTGTTTTCCCCGCGTGTCTGCGGTGTAAACATCTCGCGGCTGTAACGAACTTGGGCGGTAACCCGCTCGGGTTTCCACACACGAATAATTGCTTTCCACCGACTTCCAATTAACTCCCCATGTATTGACACACTTGACTGACCTGTATCACTATCATGACGGCCAGACCGAAGCTCAGCGTAATTTGTACGTGGGGGGGTGAGACCCCCAGACTACCGACGCATCCCATACATCCGAGAAAAATTAAAATCGCCGTTCCAATGAGTTCCGCTACTCCGGTCAGAAATGTGTCCCACATCATACCCTCGCCGTACATAATCCTCTTGAATCCTGTGGAGAAAAATAAATGAAGAAAACACTTGTCAAATTTGTCTGCTGAGCCATCGTAAACACCGCCGACGAATATTTCCTCACTTCGATTTCTTTTGAAATTACCATCGACAGGTTTAGAAAACCATTTCGACGACATTCAGATAGTTTCGCTAAAGTTCAATCCGACTACAAGCAAACACTCGATCGACTGGTTTCTAGATCCTACCTATGCTGTACATTGCCAGCCCGAGCGACGAACTATCCGTTTCTAGTATCTTCTAGACAGGTGGGGGGGGGGGGGGGCGAGGCAAAACGGGCTATGCACTAATTTTTCATCTCAAATGGGCGGCACTGGTCCGTTTTGACTCGTTCTCCGCTCGGCTCCGCGCTCGTACCGCTACCTTAGACTTTCGACATTCTCCTGGGAACCCGTCGCCGTCTAAACTAAGATATTTCGCGTAGAATTATTCTTCGCAGTTATCTTCGTTAATCCCTCGAGCAATTTATTTAATTACAATTACCGGCATCTGCTGCCGGAAAATGTAAAGTTGTTGCGTAACAATTAAATCTATCTATAGCGAACGTTGATTCTACCGACGTACGGCATGGATCTTTTTTTTTTTTACTTCCTCATAGAGGAAGCTATGTTTTCGTAAAAAAATAAAAATTCGACATTTTAAAGTTAGAAATTAATCTTTCGGGGTTTCGTTTTTTCGGAGGATATACGTTTCGGGGATTATTTTTTTCGGGGGATAACCGTTCGGGGAGCTATGCCACCCTACCATCGTCAGCAGTAATTTCTACTCGTCGGCTCTGTGCTCCCAGTCTGTAATCGTAAAGGGGAGCGAGGAACTCGGAACATTGAAATTTTCGAAGTCCCGTTCTACGGGGTGAACTATGACTTTACGAGTTCTCTGTCAATTATTAAATAATTTTTCGCCTATTATCATTACAACGTCTGGTCACGTGCACTCTATATTATTTCAGTTGATCGGGATGTCTCATCACCTTTTAATTGGGCTTGCCCGTTTTTACTAAATAAATTTAAAAAAATAATAGATAAATTTCAAATGCTAACGACGGTGAAAATAATTACATCTTCGAGTTGCCTTGGAGAATGTACCAAGATATCGAAGCGGGGTAATAATTGCCCGGAGTAGAAACTGCGAATGATACACAGTTCACCGACAGCAGCCTCCCCGAGACAGACGTGTTACAACCCTTGAAAAGTTATTCGAGCGAAAAACGAGGGAGGTCGATGGTTGCGTGAGCAAAGCAACGAGGCAGCCTCTATGTTCTTGTTCGTTGTTGAGAGAGCGAACCAGGGCTGCTCGTCGCTTCTTAATGCCCTCCGAAAGGCGTCAGTGCGCGTACGATAGTGCAGCCTTGCGGAATAAATTTTCGATAAAATTTGGCCGAGTGTAAAGTCCGCACGTAATTATAGAACGTCGAAGTAATGAGACGATAATGAGAAACGCAAAAGGGAAATAAACTGTAAATTATTCTACCAGCCTGAGCGTGAATCAAATATTGACTCATTATCGCTGATAAGGGAATCGAATAATTGTCAGCTTGCGCAAAAAAAAAAAAAAAAAAAAAAAAAAATAACTGCGTCTTCATCAAGTTCAATTCTATACTCAAGTAGAGCCGGAGAGTTCTCAGCGTTTTAAGAAAATTTAGAGAGTAGGGATGCCCGCGATAATTATATTAAAATATGTAATAATAATAAGCGAATTACGCCGATACTCACAGCGATTCGGTTATTCGTTAAAGAATGTTCAATCGATTTCTCACCCGTATACTTCCGAGGGTACGAATTTAATGCGGCGATGTCCCCGATTATTCATTGCAGTGAGAGAAGGATCTAGTAAAAATGACTATAGCGCCTGAGAGATATTACCATAGCACATAGTAGTAGGACGCTAGGGCCCGCCCTAGAGTGTACTGGATTTATAAGAATTTTTCTTAGACATTATGGTAAAAATTCTTGGATAATCTGAGACTTTCTGCCATAGGTGATGCCCTGGTGCCCTACTACTATGTGCTATGGTCATTTTTCTTAGATGATCAGTATTTTTTACTAGATCCTTCTCTCAGTGTGCTCATTTGAACGCGTTATCCAGAATAGGTCTCGCGACGCGAGCCTATCATATCAGTCGGAAGTCCCAAGGAATGTTTATTTAATTTAGAACGTTCACACGTTAGCTCGCGAGTGATTTAAAATGTGGATTGCCAACGAACTAGGTGGGCCATAAATTGTGGTAAATCTTGCAGGAAGGATAAGTGAAAGAGGTGAAGAAAAAAAAAACGAAATAAAAAAGAGACAGAGAGTAGAAAGACGACAGTGTTCAGCGTTATCCACGATTTCCCGGTAGTTATTTAGGTCTATGTGTTGTGCCCGTATTCCACTTCTTATCTTGAAGACAAACACGGTTTCTTCGAGCAGGGGGGAACGGCGTGGAGTGGCCCGGTGCTTCCGTATTGTATTCTATTAAAGCACTTTTTTTAACTTAATCATCACCTGTATCAAGTAGTACATCTGTGGCGTATTAATCCATTAAATCTACACAATAAGAAAAAATTTGTACATTCAACAAATATTTCTAGACCACAAAGTACTACAGTCTTTCCTTCTTAATTTTAACAAATTGCTAGATTAACAAGAAAAACAGAATTGTGGTCGTTTGTGGGCAAGAAACGTTCGTTAAACACGCCAAATTATTCTGACCGTGTTAATTGCGCTCGTAAAAATTGTAAATGGGCGGCGTGGCATCGATATAGTTATGTTGACCGAGGGAGACTGTTTGGAATATGCGATATCTCGAAAAAAATACGTACTACATTCTAAATGTGATCTACGTTGTGGTAATAAATAAGTCATTAAATATTTACTCGTACACGCCCTTTGCTCCTAGTGACAAACGTCAAATCCGTACTGAAATACGTATATGAGTGAAGAAAACGATGTAATCGTTACTATGTCGATACAATAACTTCGATAGTGCGCATCGTCGTTTACTCTTAGCACACCCAGACAACGACATTCAACACACTGTTCTTGTATTATTCGATAATGTATGCAAAATGAGATCGGTGTATACTCGGTTTAAAGACTATCAAGAAAAGAAGGAGAAACCGTGCCATTTTCTCGTCTGCACTATACACCACAACCACATACAATCTTGACGATTTCTTGCATAATCATTACCTACGCCCCCCCCCCCCCCCCCGCTCCTCCAGTCCTTGAATAAAATTTCACACGTGACGGACAGAAGTTATACCTCTATATAGGCAGTCGAAGTAAGAAGTATACTATCGTTCGTCGGTTCAATATTTGTTTTTCTTGCGACTCTCACCTAATAATCAAGTACGCCGATTGATCGTCCAGTCGTCGATATAGCCTTGATTTGCAAGTGGAGAATAAATGTAAACTGTAACCGTCGTTTTTTCGAATCGTTCGTCCATGCAGTAGACCGTTTGTTAAAAATAATAATGTTTGTTCGGGAATTGGGCTGAAACAAATAGCTGAATGGGCTGGAACGATTATGGAATGAAAATTAGGATGTTGTGAGAGCAAAGATCGATGTACAACGCACACAGTCAAAAATTAAAATGTATCATCACGATAACAGCGGACGAACGAATTTCCGATAAGGCCTTTAAAAACCCGTAGCCCCTTGACGTTCAAGCGAAAAATTATGTTGTTATCAAGTTTATCCAAAGTGGGTTCTCCTACTCAACGAACGTCATTTGTAACAGCCAATGAGAGTCTTCCATACCCTCCGAACTTGTACAAAGATAACTTTTTATTGACTGCTTTGTACGAAGCACTTCGAGTCGGAGAAGCCGCTTCAAACGGATTTGACAAAAAAAATGTTTTGAAAGGTAGTTTTTTCGGCTGAAAGTCAGTGATGAGTTACTGTAACAATACATTTTGTTACCGTCGAGAAAGATGCCATTTTTCGGAGTGTTTCAAACGTTTCCTGTCTTTAATAAAATTTGTAAAAAAAAAATTTTGTATTTCGACACCCTCATCGCTACATTGAGACCCAGCAACTTTGCCTCAAGTGAGATTGGTCATTACGTCGGTGTTTTGCTTTCGGGCATTTGTACCTCATCCGTCTCGAGCAAATGTCGACGACCCAATCATATTTAGCTTCTGCATTGCGCCGTCCTCTTCTTTTTCTTCTTCTTCTTCTTCTTCTTCTTCTTCTTCTTCTTCTTCTTCATCGCCATCGAGAGAATGGTTTCTCGTTAGACAAAGCATCAATTCGCAATCTGCATGGAATTGACTAATTTCGCATATTCGAAGTGGGCTATTAGAAGCGAGTTTGGTGGTGCTAGAATTTCGCGTAAGTACCATAGCGGGCGCGCACCATCGCCAAGTCGTGGAACGTCGTCGTCGTCGTTGCAATCTGCCCAATTAGACGAAGTCCGGTAGAGAAGCCAGGCCGGAGAAGCGAGGAGAACGAAGAACCATGGACGAATCGGTCGGTGTGCGCAAATTGCCTAATGATCCAATCGTGTTTTACTGTGCTGGTTCTGCTGCAGCCGTTGCCGCTTCTACACGAGATGTACGATAAGCGTCTAAACGTCTTCTGAGATGACTACAATGTCCTTCAAAGAGTATCTCGCTCACTTCCGGTAATTTCTTGCAGTCGCTGACAGTAGATTTCGTTGCGTACCATTGAAACAAGCCGTCGCAAAATCTACGTGGGTTTATCGTCGTGTGACGCACCCAATTTGTCAATTACAATGATATTCCTTGTCGTTATAGACAAGTAGAAGTTTTAATTTATGGCGCTCGCCAGTTTGCAACGCCTGTGCGTCACAGTGGAAATTGATACCTTTGAAATTTATGCCATCACGATTGGATCAGCCAATCATCATAACCGGAAACGGGAAATTAATGGCTTCTACTATACATACTTATCGTTAAAAAAAAATGAAAATATTTGTATACGTGGCTATTGAGCACGGTTTATAGATGTACAAAAAAAGAGGCGGAATTAAAGATACTTCGGCGCAGCAGCACATTGGCGGGATTCCCCCCCCCCCCCCCCCCCCCCCGGTATGGCACCCGGCATACCGGGCGGGCAGTGCCAGGAGAGGCATGTTAATTTTCTTTACCACGAATCTGTAACCAGTTTTTCGTAAAGACGCTTTAAATAGTCGCCGAAGCATCCTTAAAGTTTCGACGTTCGGGCATTCACGTAATTTATCGAGATTCATGGCTTTTTCGCGTTCCGGCAGGAAAACAAACAAAAAATCATGGCTTTTCCTCGTTCGGTCGGGAGAGTGAAAAAATTAAATTGAACAAGGCAAAGTTCGATCGTGTCGAAATAATGTAAGGAGTTCTGGCATTGTATTGTGCGAAGTCGACGAATGCATAATGAAATTGTGAGGTCAGAGACAAGTGCCACGAATATATCCTATATTCAATGGATATTAGCTGGAGGCGGGCCTTGGACCGTCGTACCGTATGCCCGTTTCATTTTTTATTTTATCGCTGTATTTGGCCGAGGATGGTTCGGAAAGTTTTCTGACAAAAGGTCATTGCGATAATTACGGCTGCATTAAATTTGGTAATCCACCAACTCTTTAGTAGCGTATGTTTGAACTCAAACTGTTTTCCCAAGGTGATAAAACGGCGTTCGATAGTCGAACAGTATGTTAGCTGTTCACACAGCGGAATATCTCAAATGTCTAATCATCGACAGTCAATGCGGCAGCTGAGAACGTTTCGAATAATGTCGAATAATCGGCAAAAGATCTGCGTTCATGTCTATCTATTTTTTGTCCCTCATCCCGATAACGTCACTAGTTACGAAAAAAAGTTAAGAATAAATAGACTCAACTATTTTCATTCTTAAATCGCTTCGTGCGCAAAAAATCTTTTCTTATTGCTTACAGTTATATATATGTAGTTTTTATTTTTCTTCGTTTTTTCCTCTACACTATTGGTTGTATCGAATTGGCAGCTTCCCAGAAAACATTTGCGATATCCGCAAGAAAACACACTTTGTCGGCGCACTGTTCTAACAATGATTTTTTTTTTTTTTTACTTTTCAACCTTGAGAACATTCTTCGATTCGAAGGCAAGAAAACCGTTCAAGTCGCACCTGTACGCGAGACAAGGTTTCCGACTGGCCGATCGTAAGAACAGCGTAAATTTTACCCTTCGATGAATATACAGGCTCCCCGTAATGAGTATCGTAAAATAAACGATGAGAAGAAAAAAAATAATAAAATGCATACCGATTCAATATTGATCATTGATCGACTTACCTGATCGCAAATCGTTCGTGGACATCTCAAAAGGTTGTCGTTGTAAGTAAATGCTCGTGTAAGATGAACACAAAAAACGTTTATTTATGAGTATAATTTTCACTACCGAGTATTGTGTGATCTTTCAAATACTGTGACGAAGGGGAAAAAACGAAACAAAATTAAGTAAAATTAGCTGAGTGACCCACCGACGGACTAAACTCTCCCGAAAGACTTCGTGAAAACAACAATTACATATATATATAAAAAAAAATATCTCCTAAATTTGCTGTTATACCGGACCTATTTAACGAAAGGATAACAAAAGGATTTACCGGAAAAAAAAAAAACTTTGAACTCCCACCGATCTGTCGTCGAATCTGACAGCCCGTCGGTTTGGTTCTCAGCGAAGCTCACTCGACGTTCCCAGTTTTATCTCTCGGGGCACGGAGCGTGTGTTCCTATTTTGCGTGTCGCGCCCCTCTCCATTCGCGCAACTCTCCGTAGTAGTCGTCGTGTGTGGCTCAGGGCTTTGCGCCACTCTCCTTCACAGAAGCTCTCTTAAATATCGTAGAAAATATATACCGTGAAGGAGGAGCGACGAGACGCTCTATTGTCAAAAAAAAAAATCTACTGAAACGGAATAAATAGTTATGCCAACGCGTATCCGACTTCGATTCCCAATCAGATTCGATCAACATTGCCAATGTATAAACAGTAATGCGACACAAATGTGATCGACATTATATCAGTGATATTTCGCGCAGAGATTTTCCTATGATAAAATTTATTATTAAATCGAGCATAAAAAATTCGATTGAGGATAGCTTATTATTTTCTCTTCGGGTCCCGTCCGCCCCTTCGAACAAAAGTATATATAAATAAACGTTATAAACTCGATTGAATCCATTTTCCGTTTAATTGTGGTGCGAATATTAGATGTCTATTGTAGTGTGCAACGTGCTGTTTCTCGGCGGTATGGAAAATGGTTGTTCAATCAGCGATAGCTCGGTCCATTTTAATATTTTATTTATCGTTAATTCTGAGTTCACATGTAAGATACTCAATGAGCCCGAAAAGGTATTACTCGATAACCACCTCGTTATTTATTTTTGTTTATTTTCCCTTTTCCTATCATTCGATGGTATCCAACGTGGCTATTATCGAGACGATCATTGGATCTTAAAAGCGCATCCACGCTGATGTAGGCAATTGTTTAACGCTGCAAAGTGCCTCGTTGCTTTGGATCCTGACAATAAGGTTGAATACGGGAACATAAAGCGTTAATTAATTATGCATGCCACATCTACTTGCCGTCGATAAATAACTTACAATATGAGCGAAAAGTGGTATTAAAAGTCGCGTTAACGACGCTATAATAACTGGGCGGTACAAACCTCCGTTCATTTGTTGTCTTGATTTCGGACTGCTCAGTGAAGTACTCCGCTTGGTATACTCCGGTAGGGTAATCCTCTATGCTGCCACGCCACTCGGGGCATAATTATGAATGAATAATGATAGACACTGTCTTCTACATAACAACTACTACCAGCAGTGTGAATAGTAATAAACACGTTACAAGAGAGGTCACTGTCAATGTGTGAACGGAGCGCCTGGCAGCGTGTTTTCACCGCCCGGGTGAACATCGTAAATATAATATGAGGAAAAAAAAAGCAACTATTAGAAGGTTGTATGAAATATATTTTGACGACAACGTTATTACATCATAGGTCGTGTAAGAAAAATTATAACTGACCTATATCGTATACGTTGTATACGAACCAATTATGAGAATCATCGCTTTTTTCGGTCGATCGAATACGCCCTTCAGCGTGGAATTTTAAATAATTTACTTACAAATCTAAACAATACTAGTTTACGCTATCTTACAATTATCTTTTTTTAACCTCTCAATGATGCTGGCGAATCAATCGTTGATATATAAAAAATATACAATGTTCACTTTTATTTACAGACCACCGAACCGTTATATGTACCGTACACGTGTAAAAAAAATAGCATGTCACCGAATGCCGGGCTTTGCTATAATGCAGTCGGAGTACAATTAAAACTTTTCCCTCCCAAATTCCGAGAGAGCGCCGGGGAAGGTTCGAGCTAATTTTCTCAAATGCGCCAACGGCACTAATTTCGTTATTTCGAGTTTCGTTAACTCGAGGATAGAATGTGTCGTCCAAGCCCTCCCTCGAATGGTCCGCACGGCATACAAGTATCCACCGCTGGTGACCTGGCTAGTTATATTTTTATCGTAACGAAGCCACGGTGGGATCGAACGACCAGCTTATTCTTTTTCCAACAAACTCTTCTCCGCTTGTACGAATCATCGAGGATTAAAAATTTTTCACGCCAACGTCTGTTCTTATTAAAAGTAAATGAACTAACGAGTTCATATTATTTACAATGAGTTAATAATAGTCACCCCCAGGGGATCGATAAAATTTACTCCGTTACAAATAATAACTTGTTTTTAGCCGGTCGTGCGTTCCAATAACCATTTTTTTTTTTCTATTTCGCCTCCTTGGAACGTGACTAATTTACGGCAAGGATACGGTCTTTCAGATTCGATTTAAAAAATCTCGATGATTCAAGACTCACTCGAATTTCGTGATTGTTCGATCGCTTCCCGAAGATCAAGGTGTCGATTCATCGACGCGAAAAAAAAAAACAATTTTGTTTCGTTTCACGAAAGCGGGCAATCAGATCTGCTGAAACATACGAATTAGACGGTATAACACTTAGCTACCTCAGGGATGCAACATTTTACGAATCGATGAATAATTCGATGAACAATCTATAAAAAAAAAAAAAAAAACGTTACCTCAGCCTTTTGCGTCTCGACGCCGTTGAGTCCCGTGCACTCTTCGAGATTGCATTTCCTCGGCCAAAACACCGATCGATAGACGATCGAAGCTAGCAGAGCTCCACCGATCGGTCCAAACCAGAATACCCAATGATAGCCCCAGCTGTTGTTCCACAAAGCTGGACCCAAAGATCTCGCGGGATTCATGCTGCATCCGGTGTACGGAGCAAAAGCCATGCAGAGAACAGAAACAGCGAGGCCTGCCTTTATCGCTACCGAGTCGGTGTTCCTCTCATTGCGAACGTCCCAATTGGCGCATGTCATGAACATCAGGATCGCCGTCGAGAATACTTCGGCCAAGAGTCCCTGGATCAACGAGATATCCTTGTGAATCTCAGTGATGCAAAAATTTCTAGCAGATTCCGCTCCGGCAGTACCGTAGAGCAAGGCTTGCGGTGTCACGACCTGAAGCGTCAAAAAACAATCCTCAAAAATTGATGTCTCTCTCGACTGCAACGTCTTGAAATTTCTCCAACAAACCTTTAGAAGGCCGTAACCCATCACAGCCCCGAGGCATTGCGCTACGAAATAGACCGAAGCTGCTTGAAGCGATTTTTTACCAAGAACAACAGCACCGACTGTGATTGCGGGATTAATGTGAGCATCGCTGATGTGGCCGATACTCTGAAAGATTGCAAAGAACACATTAATCCGTTTTCCCGTGGAGATAGAGAGAGAGAGAGAGAGAGAGAGAGAGAGAGAGAGAGAGAGAGAGAGAGAGAGAGAGAGAGAGAGAGAGAGAGAGATTTTTGTATGAATTTCGCTACATACCTGGATGATGACCGTGACGGCAAATCCAAAAGTCAAGGCTACGTTCAAAAGCGGTGGTTCATTGCCGAGACTCGCGACGCATCCCATACAGCCGACAAACACGAGAATTGCTGTTCCTATAAATTCGGCTAGAGCGATTTTAAGAGCGTCCCATGTCGAACAATCCTTCCGGAAAAGCTCCTTAATCCCTGAAACAACATAGGAAGCGATAATACATATATACATATATATGTATATACGTATCCCCTATATCGTATTCTAAATGTTCAGACGTGACTGCAACATATGACCGTGGCATTAGTCAGAAAATCCGGACTGCGACCAAGAACGTTTAACAGCAGGAGGACGTTTATGCAGATTCTTCCGCGGCAGAGGTCAATGCCCCCGGAGCCCGACGCTGCATATCGGGGCGAACTAACAATCAAACGGCAATGATCCGCTTTTCCTGTCAGATTTTAACGAATGTCGTTACCATAGCGAAATATAATAATAGTAAAAAAAAATTGGCAGGATAGGAGGAACGAGAATCGTTATCGTTAGTCGCGTAACAAATTGTTTGCCGCGACTCCTGGCAAATTGGATTGCACTGCTCGACAATCGACAATGGGGAAAGCACCGATTAGATTATGTTGCCAATGGCGCATGAGCGATAATGAGCGAACGACAAGTTTTTGTGAATTCCCGTGCCTCTGATCTTATCAGCAAAGTCAGATAATTGTGTTACTATTTAAAATAAAAGTTTTCGTTATTATTTTTCTCTTGTGTCTTTCACCCCGATCGTTCTCGTGTATTCTCCGTAAGATTGGTATCTTCTCACAATTAGAAGTAAACCAAGCATTCGACGTTGGCATCGAGACTCTTGCAATTACGATGAAAGTCACGGAGTAATTACGAGAATCGTGAAAGCACGAAGACGTCATTATCAGTGTGCCGCGCGGAGGTTTGCTCGGGTGGGTGAAAGGACCAAACGTGCTTGTATTCCATGACGAGTAGGGTTATACGTTTCCTGCTGAACGTCCATGAAATATAGTACATCGAAATTTTATCAAAACCCCTCAATATTTTATTATTCATAAATGTTACATGTGCCCCATGCTAACTATTTATCGAGCTCCATAAATTATTCAATTATTCAAAAGAGTTTCAACAGATCGGCATACTATGGAATACCGATGTGAATTTTACTATCAATTCGGGGAATTATTGATGATCAACTTTAGACGTAAAAATGCTTCTGTTATTAAATTTTCTACATTGCCGGTCTGTGATAACCTGCAGTTTCCTGTACGATCGATAGAGATGTGCTGCTGTAACGATTACTGTTGAGCCGGTAGAAGATATCGAACCGTCGAACGGTAAAAGGAAGTGACTTACACAGATATTTTTTAAATATCTTTGTCGGTTATTTGGTAGCTTCCAGTGTCACAGAGCAGTTGTCATTACAGTGATAAAATCATATTAAAAGAGACCGGAAGATTGTGACGTTGATTCGTGCGTGACCGGAGATGTCATAACTACCATTAACTACCTTCGTCCCAAGGTTGCTTTTGATTAGATTTTAAATTCAGCTATTTCCCTGTCCTGTTTCACTTCATGAAGCTTCGCGAGTGGGTAACGTTATATCTGCTTTGTTTCGATAGAACATTCACGAAAGTTGCTATATACCAACACATCGTAATACCGTCGCGATGAATTATGCCGTCTGTGGTTTCGGAAAATAATATCCGCAAACAGAAACTAAAATGCTGGATGCACGAAGGTACCCTAAGTATATACCTCTGATAAATTACTCGATCCAACTTCGCCAAGTTCCATTGAAACCTCGACTGGGTGCTTTAACAGTAATCCTACTTCAGTATGGCCTACCCATCAGCTCATTCCCATCGAGCCTTAATTATAGTTAATTCGTCCAATGTATATATATATATATATATATATATATATACACAGACGTATCTCGAGTTGTCAGGGAATATTTCACCAAAAATAAAAGAATGCTTGAAGAGAGCATCATATTCTACGCACATTAGACTTATTATAAGTATTCTAGCGATGGTTCACGATTATTCTTCGATAATGCAGCATATACGCTCGTTTTAGATTGATATTCTGAGCTCTCATGAGTCATCATAGTAACGGTAGAGGGAGAGAGCTAAGCGGCAACATCGGTTGTCTGGATGAATGAAGTAACACGCAAAAACGTTTGTAGGTAAACATTCGAGACGAGCGAGTATATTAAATCGCGTGCCATACAGCGAACCGTCGAGATTGTCTGGTTATCTCGTAGAACGATAGCTTCCGCGTTAGCGAACGAATAAAAGACGTAGCGTACGCGTGACCGCCTCGAGGGTTGCAAGTGTGACAGTGGGTCAAGTTCGCGGACCGGTTAACGACCCCGAGCGCCTTGCGTACACTCACAGGTTTCACCTGTTACCGGGCACCGTAACTCGCGCATTCTTCATTTTTTTTTTTTTTTTTTATACACACTCGTTTATTCGACTAACTCTCGTAACGGTGTTGAAACTATAACGGTCCGGAACGGATTTTTTTCGAAGCCGAACGTTATGCTCGGATCGTCTGCACGAGAATAAATCCAATAGCGCGAAAAGTTATCGCGTTTCAGGCAATAAAGTTTTACGTGAAGAATACAAATCGTTCGATTGATCTTTAATCGTCATTAAACTGGAAATATTTCCATATATATGGGGGTACGAGCGATACCGAATCATTCCCCGTTCCTTAGTAAGTGGAATAAAAAATAGGATGAGCCTTAGGTCGTCTAGCAGAGACGCATTATATACAGATATAAATTACCGCGTCGTACACTCGATATTAAACGTGACATCAAAAATATAGCCATCTGCAAGGTGTTGACGATTGCGCAACGAGCGCGTCGTGTACCATATCGTTTTGCACTCGTGTTATATTTCGTATATACGTTTTACTCGACGGGCGGGCTATGTACATAGACACGTAAGAGAAACAGAATCAGAGAGAAAGAGCGGGGCAAAATGGACCATTAAATTTTATTTTTTTTCTATGAGGAACACAAAAAATAAAACTCATGTTAGACGGAGGACATGGATCCGTTTTGAACTTGTTTTGCCACGCTCTCCTCTAAACAACCTACTGCAAATAATCGTATTTTGAAAACTCGACGAAATTTACGCGCCGTAACTCATTACTAGAAAGACAAAGGTGATTGTTCGGTTGAGTCGAGTTTCCACAAGCTTATATCATCCTCCGACTGCTCACTTTTTAACGCCGCAACAGAGTATCATTGGCCAAAATATTTCCGTGTCTATAAAAAAAAAAAAAAAAAAAAAAACCAACAACAAGGAAGGCGTTGAAAGAAAATTCGAGCTCCTAGCGGCATCGCGAAGATTAATGGGTTATATTGCAATTAGAGGAGCTAGTAATTAGTCACGGCGAACGACGACATTCCCGAGCCGCGATCGCGTTACAAGTGCATTGCCACTGACCAGAAGTAAAAGTTGAAACACCCGGTATGGCATCCTTAACTATAGTTAATTTCCTAAAAATTGTCATCGTCATAGAGATTCCGTAGATTTTATGATCGAACATTTCTCTGTAAATTCGTTACGGATATTAAATCCTGATCATCCGTGGTACTCGATTTGCTTTTTGAAAAAATGAACTTATTTTATTTTGTTTCTGAAACGCTCGTTGCACTTGAGAAACGGAAATCAATAATCGGACTTTTGCCGGACGTTCACGAAATATTTTTCCCCTCACACGATTTTAAAGTGCGAACTAAAAAAAAAATCTCTCGAAAGTTGACTATCGCTTGTGAACGAGCGAAAAAGAAAACAAAAGAATAGAGAGTAGAGTTCATATTAATGTAGATTAGCACCAAGTACGGTGAAGAATTCACAACAAGAATCGAGCTAACGGTAACACTGGATTGTACGTCGGGTATCTACGTGGGATGGAAAGTTTTTTCGTACGAGCCGCAATATAAATTTTCCATTCGGAAATGCGGATGCAGGTGGTATTGCGGCACGTCGGAAGCAACCAGACACGATAAACGTGAAGCGGGATGTTTAGCCTGGAGGATAGAGGATACTTCGTGAGAATACCAGTAACGAAGCTTCCGCGTCCGACACTTTTTTTTGTTATTCACCTCATTCGTTTGTTAGCAAAGTGGAGCGACTTTCTATCCGAGGGCAAAGAACTGTCTCAGTAAAATTGTATATCCAATTTTATTTATCCATACTGCGATCACACGATCCTCTGCCTTTGGAGTGGGTCGAGGAATGTGTGATACACCAATAACCAAGTATCCCGAAACTAATACAAAATTTATCGTAAATTTATTATTGAAGTTAATCGCAACACGCGAACGAACGTAAACACGAGTTCATAATCAAGATTCAGCAACTAGTATTACTTTCTAGTATTACAGGTAACAGGTGTATGGAGACTCTCGCGTTATCTGATCAAACTT
The DNA here is from genome assembly GCA_917499995.1 of Ichneumon xanthorius. Taxonomy (NCBI): domain Eukaryota; kingdom Metazoa; phylum Arthropoda; class Insecta; order Hymenoptera; family Ichneumonidae; genus Ichneumon; species Ichneumon xanthorius. The sequence goes on along the minus strand of OU824205.1, from coordinate 17,802,713 downwards.
TACCAACGTACGGCTCTTTACGAACTAAGTTGAAGCCTAGCACTCAGTATCGCGGTACTTTGTAACTCTACGATTTGATAATTGAGGCAATCGGTTACGCGTAAGAGTTACATCACGACGTATATTCGTCGGGGTTCCCTTTATCCAGACTAGGACGGTTTACAGGGGAAAACACTCTCCGAAGCCTGACGGATCAATACCGAGTGCCAGAGGTCCAGCCACGTGAAAGGGTCCACGTGTACTTACTCGGCACATGAAATATAACGTGCAGGACCAACTGCATACCTTCGCGTATAATCGAAAATTTATTAAAAATCATGAGAATATATATATATATATATATATATATTTTTGTTCGCGCGCCATAACTACGAAGTGTTTCATTGCGTACTGCATATACTATATCAGTGGCACTAGATCCCTAATTGCGAGCTAATCTCATTAACGCGACTTCTGGAGGACCGGCGGAGTGTAAACTTTTTACTCAAGCGAGAATGCACCACACGTACGCTACTAAAGTACCACTCGCGATAACGCATCGTATTATACGCTACGGGACACCGGTTACTTTCTTTTTTAGTGAAATTCACCGTGCTCTCCTATAGACTATGGACAAGTCGACTACACCTTTGTACTCGCGTATAATACGAGATCTACCCTGAATTCGCGACGCATTCGCTCATTTCCGACTTTCCATCGAGCACCCTGGTATATACCACGCGCTGTTTGATATTCGATTGACGTCGGTCGAGAAACGAACGATCCTCCGTCGTTTCCTCGGACTTGCAGTCATAATTCAGGATATTCACGGAATTGAAGCGATTTCGGATATAAATGCACCGGTCGACCGGTCATCGGAAATTGCGGACGCAAAATCTATGATTGTATTTGATTGTTTTTCCCGGTGATTGATTACGTTTCTATCTATTAAATTTAATGCTACATTAATCGGTTGGATCATAATGACAATTACTCACAAGGTGACTTAAACGTCTCCTTCGCACTTTGAAGCCTAGGGCTGGATGGTAGCGTGATGCTCGTTCCCTTCGGCTTCCCGATGGAGTTTTCCGTCGCGCCGGTCGGCGATATTATCGATATCGGGCCTTGCTCCATATCGCCCGCACTCGATCTCTCACCGGTGATCGATGTAATCTGAATCACAATAAAACAAGGGATGTGACGACCGTTGAACAGCTGATTATGATATTATCCTTGAATCAGTGCGTCCGATATTATTTCATTGCCTGATAAAAAAAGGTTTGTACATTTAACCAACATTGTCCACAGAACTTTTGTCTTGTTAATTTTACAGTCTTTTTGTAACAAAAAATTTCATAATTTGAAAATGTTTTTTTAATTATCACGATAACCAATTGTGGACCTTTGTGGGCATTTTTGGTAGATGTAGGGACCTTTATTTGTTAATGTATAGTGGCGTTGACGGATTGATTGCCAGCTCTTCGAACCTCTGAGCATTCCTGCTCCATTGTCAGACACCCGCGAGAGACACGTGCTCTTGTGAGGAAAAACAGATAGAAACTGATCATCACACCTATGGAAAGTTACATACCTAAGTCCCATATCATGACTCTGACACAACCATTATTTTATTTTTTGTTTTTTCCCACCGTTATCGGTAAACAATCTTTCCAGTGATTTCCGCCTTGCCACTGAATTTGCATCAATCGTCTAGACGGAAAGCAATATAGTTTGTTTTTTTTTCTTTTAAACGTCGTTTCACTTAATGATGCCAGCAAGATAGGATCTTGTTTGATGAACCTGATATCAAAGTATTCTCTAATGGTGCACCTGTACACCGCGTGACATCTCTCGCGGAAACAGTGTCTTATCGAGATGATGTTTGATTAACCCACCTTTTCCTGGCGACCGATAACGAATTAATTCTCCGGTAATACAATTGCAAACAAGGAATATCTAAAAAAAAATGCATCGACGAACGGTTTTTTCTTTTTATCAACGGTAAATGATAAATAATTGCAGAGTAGCAGAGGTCGCTCGCTTTCCGCACAGTAGATACGATCAATCTCGGCCAAACGACTTTTCAGATACATCATTTATCTCAGTCAGTCATACAATTAGTCGGAAAGTTTAGAGCAACGCTCGCTCCTGTTTCGCATTAAATGAATTAATCATTTTTGACTCACCTCTCTGAACTTTGGCCACTATTATCGATCAAATGTCACGTCCACAATTTTTTTAAAATATCGAAGCACTGTTGTTCAGATTCCTCTCGGCCGTTTTTTCTAAATTTAAAAAAAAATTGTCTTGCCGTTAAAACTTGAAAATTGTTTGGGTTTTTTTCCTGGAGATTGCTCGTAGCTCCGGGTCACACGAGGAGCAAATGAGTAGAACGCCGCTTCGACGAAGCTCTAATAAAATTTTCGGCGTGTGTCCAGCGTTTGCAAAAAAATTAACACTCTTGGCACTCGGATATTCGGACGTCAACTTTGTTTATTCCGCAATGGGACTCTCGGTATTGTCGCGTGGTTCGGAAGAGACTGAAACGTTTCGCCTCGCGCGCTCACCTCTATATGTAGAAACCCTCCGCAGCTGGCTAACGACCGTTCTCACAGCCGCCACGCTTTTGAAACGGCCGACGATTCCCGAAAGTGGATTCGACAAACTTCACGCTTCCCGAGCACTTACTACATGTTTATTAATAATAATTGTGTATCTTCGTAATAACACTTTTTTAATAACAGAAATTATTTAATTGTTGTGAATTAATGAGGAAACGACAAATATTTTGCTATCCCCCTTTTACAACCCGCTTGCTATTTTTCCCAATCGAAGTGGGGACAGTGAATTTCTATGCAATTTCGTCGACACAGCTTTCCACTTTTGGAACAATCCGGAAAACCAGAGCGTGCGGCGTAAGAAAAGTAGGACGAGCTTCCTATGTAGGACGGTCTGGGTCACGGTTATCTCGAGTCTTACCGTACGTAGCCGAGATTGTGCGACCAATTCGCCAATCGAACTATCGGAATTCCTGTACCACCCCCCCCCCCCATCTATAGTAATATAATCGATGTAATTTCATCTCAAATCCAGTTCGTCTCGGTTGCTTACGCGGATCCCTTGATCCCTTTCATCCGTTAAACATCCCGATTTGTCAAGTTCGTAAATTTGATATTCATAAACGGTTTTGGGCTCTTCGACATCCAATTTTTCTATCACGAAACGTACAATACTACTGAAAAATGACGTACGACACGACAGAGAAATCTGGAGCAACATTGTCACACGGCGGGACGAGAGAAAATGACGTTAAACATTCCTATTTTTTTTTTTTTTTTTTTTTTTTTTTTTGAAAAAAAAATGGATTCAAAATATTTGGAGGTTATATTGATCTTTAGCCCCACTTTAAGCTTCACAAAAGGCTTCCCCTGTATGTTCCCATAGTGAAGCAAAAGTTCGTTTGTTGCACAACCTGGAGTCCTCGCCTCCAGTGCATCGACGTGAATCCAAATAAAAGGTTGTGCTCCTTCGGATCTTGTTACACGATAACCGAACAAATCGTACTACGATCCTTTCAATCTAATTCCTTGAACTCCTTGAACTCTTTGATCTTCTCTCACTTCTTTACGCTCGTGTATTTTCACGGATTCTCTTTCCCAACCGTACCCAGTGTGAAGTTGTTCGACGGACACTGTCGCATAAAGAATGACAACATTGAAAAGTATATTGTTATTTCAACAATATGAACAATTCTCACAACTTCATCGAATGATATGTTATCATTAAAGTCTTGCATGGAATCTTACGAATGGAAAGTGCACTTGAAATAATATTTTTATTGGCCTCCCCCATTGACTCATTGACATTTTTGTCTGTGCACATTCGATCGCTTATCTCTCTCGATCTGATAGTTGAATCTCACGTTTGTCAAGTACACGGCTTGTCGCGCGGAATATAACAATAATCAGATAAAAATCGATATTCAAGAGATGTGTTTTTGCATTGGCGTTATCCGAATCGGAAACACGGATCGAAAGGATGAGTTGCGTGGGAAAAAATTTACGATTTCTCGACGAGATTGTTTCTTATATTATATGGTAAACTGTTTGTAATTTGTTTTATTTTTCTTTCGATTCGTTGCAAGATTGTTTAAAAGTGTTCGTACCGACTGATCTGCACCAGCCTGTTCGTTCGAGCGCCGATAAATTTATGTTGGTTATAGCGCAAAAGAACGTGAGAAAAATTAATTATGCTACCACACGCAAACGCGACGAGAACGCTCAAATCGTTGGATCTAATCTGGCTAGGGTCAGGAAGTTTGCGCGGACACGGTATGCGCAAGCTATATGTATTAGAAACCATGAGATGCCGAAATGAACTTCCTGGCCTTTCGAGAAGAGATTAAAAGTAATCTCTAATTCGATACATGACGATAACATATTATTCGGTCTGATTCGTATTTGCGCTGAGGTCCTTTTCTGCGACACGAGTATCGTCGTAGGCTGTCAAACGTTTAGCCCGAGTCCTCGACTTTGAGTGAGTGATTGAGAACATTGCATCGCAGAAGGAAACATTGCGGACAATCGATAGTGCCTGATCGACGAGCCATGTGTCCTTTCTCATGTCTCTGCAGCAATAGAATTGCAAAAAAAAAAAAAAAAAATCAAGACAATCGGGATAGATTTTCATTCGAAGGATATTTTAGTAAATTCACGACAAAGTGACTCTCATAGTTTCTGCTTTTGCTTAGTTCACTGTAGTAACTGGTTATTCGTGATTTGATTGAAGCAATAATCGGAAATCGCTCCCTTTTTTATGAGATTTTTTTTATTAATAGCAAATGCTAGCAGCACATCAGGAACCAATCCGGCAAGACCTAAAGCGTTCAATATATTTCTGTAGGAAATTTTCAATATCGCCAACACCGAGGCAAATGTTTATATTGCACTTTACATTTCGATTGTGTTTACAATGTGCACGTGAAGGGTAAAGAGCAGTGCCGTTGCTTCGATATAATCGGAGAAATTGTCTGAATCGTGATAATTCTGGCCATCGATAATCGCCCAATCAGTTCCAAAAACCATACGAATAATCTTGTCAGCTGCATCACCTCTCTTCTTTATCTTTATCAATAAGCCACGATATTGCAGAGTCGACGCTCCGTGCGAAAATTATTCGCGATACAAACGGGTAGCCTCTATTGGATCCGTTTTTTGTGAGAATCAATTGTTTTTCCTGACTGCTCAAAATTATCACTTATTACATGCTTCAAGAATAATAAGTTAACTTTCTCACAGGAATTTCGAACCGACGCAGTCACGAAGCGCCAATCCCCGAGCATTGGTGAAAATCTGTCGTTGTAATACAAGTATAATAGAGTGAGGTAACTCACCGAATACCGGTACTGAAAGATTGTTGTAGCATCGGTCATTACTCAACCGCATTTTGCATAACAATTTCAAGCTCTCACTTTCCGTCGTCGGGTCATCTGCCTGTTCGGTCTTTCATCGTGTACCATTCGACGGGGAAACAGTGTTTTTAATGAACCCCAAAAGAACCACAGTATAAGGCGTTACTCACATCTGCCAATTTCTTTACGGTAGGTGCGGTCACATACAATGTTAATTTGCAAATATCAACTTTCACGATGACCCAACAAAAACATAACACCCCAACCCATTATGTTTGTCGAATGTATATTAACCTAGGTTCAAGCGGTAACAAATCTCCATTATCTTTAATTTCAGATTATTTCACGTCACCTTAATTACGAGCAATTATGAAAGACAACGTTCCATATAACTAAAAATGACGAGAAATCGTGTCCGATGGCAATTAAATTCGCAAACAAAACGATCGTTAATGAGGTTCGTCCTGATGATGCCGTTATCAAAATCACATGAGAGATCAATTGTCGAGTAGGGTGGCATAGTCCCCGAAGTGTAGTGGGACATTTGTATCTTCGATATTATGCACTGAAAACAGTTTGCTCTAATGTGAAATCGCATTTTTGGGATTAAAATCTAAAATATTCGGTTTGGAGCAAAATGAACGTCATATTCCTGATCAAGGGGCCGCAATACTTTAATAAAATGACATTTCGGGGCTTAACTTGTCGGGGGATATGCGTTTAGGGGGTTAATTTTTCGGGGGATAATCATCGGAGGATAACCGTTCGGGGGCTATGCCACCCTACCAATTGTCGCACCCATTCGAAGTAACTCGAAACGAGTTACATCGAATGCACACTCGCTCGAGCCTCGATACAACTTCCGGCATATATCGAGAATGGGGAAACTGGTCTGTATCTCGCTGCCGATGGTTACCGAGAAACCGCAGGGTGTGATCTAAAAGACTTGACGTAAAACCGGAAGTTCGATTTGACCATTTGAAGAAACGAAAGCGCGTGCGGTGGATCACAATCGAGCGGTCATTAATTGTCGAGAGAGTAAAACAATACAAAATAACATCGTACAATTAACGGGTGCAAACAAAAAATACAAAATGCATCTGCTAGTAGTTGAATAATTGTTTAGGAATGCATCTCTGCCGCTTAATGGAAATTCCATTCGATCATCTGCAGTTTTTTCGCACATTTATACTTTATCGGATCAGTACGTTGCTTATGTAACACGAGAGTACTGATTGGTCACGTCGTATCATTGGAAAGTCGACTGTTATACTATACAGTGAACTACTGCGTAATCGATTGGCGCTCGAGATCTCTAGAAACCTTCTCCTTCCCCCCTCGCGAAAACTCTCCAACGCGTAATTTATCGTTACTTGTTCCGATACGCGTGTCTTCGTGCGGGTTGTGGAGAGCGAGAGATGATAGTTCCGTGGCTAATCCCGTGACTCGATCTCCGCACTCAGTCACGCAATTATCTTCTCTCTGGGGGCTTTTTCCTCTTCCGGCCACTTTGGACGATCACCAAACACAGTTAAAAATACCACGAGCGCCCAACGGTGTCACTACCTTTGAGGGGCTCGTCTTCTTTCACGAGCACATATCGACTATCTGTGTTGTTTATTCAAAAGGTTATCTCGCCCTATTTTAATTGCTGCCAAATAGCTATCGATCGAACTCTCCAATTATAGAGATAAGGAGAACTTTGGTCGCAAACAATAAAACACTTATGTTTGTCTTGACCCGATGGTACTATCAACCTGTAATAGATACGCGTGTGCGCAAATAATCAAGACCTGTGGATAATAAATCGAACAAATTCGAGTTACGTACGGTTAGTATAAAAAATTTGTTAGCCAATTGTTTTCCCTTGAAGTGAATTCCTCCCGCATTTCATCGCGGACAACCGCGTTTCCCCGTAGCTCCAATCAAGATCAGAATCTCGGCTTTCGTAATGGTAATTTAACGCATCGTCCAGTACAGCGCATAAGCTAGACATGGATCTCTCAGAGCGTCACGTAAAAAAAAAAATGATCTCGCAGAAGTGATAACGATTTATCGAAACATAATATCGTGGCCTTTTCGATTTCAGATCGGTCCACGGTTCACTGGAACGCCAATCGTTCTTGCGATTAAGCCTTTAACTGCCAAGGTGGCATATCACCTCATGCCAACGGGTAAGATGCTCGGCTGTCAAAAGGCTAAACGAGAAAAAATTTAACAAAATTCTCAATCCACACGTGATAATGATTTATTCCCAGAAATCATAATTCCCGATGCGTCCCGGAGTCGATAATCAAGGAAATCGCGCTGATGAGTGTACCTATTTTCGCTAAGGCACAACAATTTTCTGACGAATTGTTAAGAGAATTGTTAAACGATCCGTTTAGAGGCGGCGAGAGATTGTTGTAACGAGTGATCATTAAGAATTCGCCGACAAAAGGCAATCTGGGTGCGCGATAATTGCACCTCCACTAACGTGTAGCACAAAATAAACACGTGTCAATGAGAGAAACCTCTTGTGATGTATAAACTTTCCGAGTCTGATGCGAAAATTCGCATCTTGGGATAGAGGCTCCCGGCAATCAGACGTGCGTATTGTGCGCTCGTAAAACCGATTCCGCGGGCGTGCGTTGATGGATGACTTCGCGGATCCGTGTTCGCGTAACCGCGAAACGCTACTGATGCTTAATGACGCCCGCTTCCACTGTAATTTGTTGTGTTTTCAAGAATCCTTTTCGTTCGCTTCTCGGCTTCGGCTTCTCTTATCCGACTATGAAATATGTGTGGATTATGTGCGTCGCCGGCCCATCTGCCTATATTAATATCGAACATATTGTGTATTCAACGAGCATTTAGACGGTGCTTAGTGAGAAAACGGCGATTATCGACGTTAGATTCTTATCCCTCCTACCTTGGCCCTCCGTTTCCATACCCCTCGTCATAAGATCCACTTTGAATCCTTCCATAGGTTCCTCCTCTCGGCCGCGTGAGCCGTCCAAATTATTCATTCGCGTACTCTCGCAGTGTTTCTTCGATCTCTCGCAGAAGCTGCTCTCAATGGAAAGTGAAAGAAAAGGTCGCGTGACTCTCGACTCTACGGTCAATGACCTTTGCGGCGCAACGAGCATCAGCGGTAATAGCGATACGCTCACAAAAATTCGCAAGAAGTAATAAAATCATTCGATAAATATATATAATAATAGTTGAGAAAAGAAAACATTGGGCTGCATCGATTATTTTCTCGATTCTTGCGTTTATACTTTTTCCATTTGTGACCCATAAACATATTACGTATCGTTGTGTCACGTCGATTATTCTACCAGATGGCCTATGCCCGAGGACGCCTTCTCTTCTCTTTCTTTTGCAAAAACCAGATGTGCAAAAAAAAAAAAAAAACGCGAACAAACAAATAGCATACCCGAACGATCAGCATCGAGGTCACTGAGGCCACCGGTACATGATTCGCCGATGCTAAAAGAAAGAATAAAATAATTGTCGCATAGCGCGCCTGCGCTTCGTTAAGGGCGTATCGGGGACAATCGAAATAAATCGTCGTCTCGAGAAGCGCACTGTGGTGGACACTCTTCAACGATATACCGTCGCATAGTCTTGACCCCTTTTCCGTTAACTTTTTATAGGCCTCTCCACCGTGTTCAGGCGGTATTCTCGATTCTGTTTCAATGTGTATATTTAGGAACGTACCACCGCGGTCACGCTCGGTGCCATCGTGGAGTGCAACTCTTCTCTCTGCGTGGCCGAACGACTCTCTCGAACAGTTCTCAAGCGTCACAAGCACGGAAAATTATAACGAACCGCTTGCGTGTCTCTATAAGTTGCAAAAGAATTTTTCTCTTCAACTCCATAGAAGAATTAAATATATCGAATACTTATATATCCTGACGTTCCACATATTAACCTGTGGAATGCTGCCATTTTTCTCAACTCGTAGCAACGATGGAGAAAAATGTTCTGACAATTAACGCGCCTCAGGGATCATTCGCATACGTTTTCGTACAAGAATTCGTGTTGAATGACTTTATACACGTGACAGCCACCTCGAAACGTGAATCGTCATAGAATTTTATTCAGTTTAACACATCGATAGATTCTTTGTAGCTGAACCAGCTGTTGTAACGCATCAACAATATACGCTATAAAGTTATTGCCACCGAAATATTATGATAATCTAGTTTATTATTATCTACAGTTAATAGCAGGATTAACATGAACAATGTTTCCATTATTGGCCTACCAGAGAAATTCCGCCGCAATATCGTCGTCATGCAATTTCACCAATATTCCTTGCTAGCGACCGAGACCCGCAAAAATCCTGCGCTCTTTTCTCGGCTGAATTAGCGGATGAGATAAAAAAAAAACAGAAGAAGAAGAATCGTACATCATTGGTCTCCGCGGTGTATAAGTCGTGAAAGGATTATTCGATTGACCCAGCGGCAGGCAGAGAAAAACTCGGTCACGGCTCACCACGCCGGTAGAACCAGACGAATATAATCACTGCATTCACACGGACAGCATTCTCTTCATGCTCCCGATGATTTAAAAAAAAAAAAAAAAAAAAAAAATCTATACTTTTTTCTCTTCCCCGCCCACTCGAGCTTGATTCGGAAAAGTATCCTCCTTCTCAGCTCCTTCGACTCATTAGATTGACTGCCTAGGGAGTTCATAAATTCAAGTAGCACCGATTTTTCACCGCGCCGCGAACGTTTTACAAATAAATCATCAACGATATTACCTCCATAGCTGGCGGAAAAAGATCAAGTGAAACAGACGGCGACGGTAAAAAAAATTCTAAGACTGTCGACGATATCGATATACCGTTCAGAGACTCGAGTGAAATAATCCATCGTAACGATGCTCTCAATCACAATCAAGTGTAGATTAGGAGGAAAGCGATTAAAAATCGTTTTGCTCAAGTCTCTCGCCGCCAAGTTCCACCAGTTCGTCCGCCAAGTCGGTCAATTATCGAACGTCTATCGACTGTCCACTTGGTGATTCGTGATCCTGAGAAGCCTTATGCATGCGATGAAAGAGGAGATGATGGATTTCGTTCGACAACGTAGGGCATGAGGGACACGAAATAAGAATCAGTACGTCGGCTCAACTGAGGCTAAGGAACTTTGGCTGTTCTATGTATAAAACTATTATTTGGCCGTTCCTGATCGACGCGTCGATCAAAATTCGATCCACTGCAAAGCTGAAGGCCATTCGAACTTCCGAGACTTATTCACAGAGTTTTATGTTTATTTCAACCGGAAATATTCGCGTTGAATAATAAGAGGATGACATAGAGACTTTTGCATTTTATTTCTTTTTTTTTTTACCAAGAGAACAGAAAGTCTGGCACAGCTTGTCCCAGGGATGAGATCCGAACGAACTTGACACACGACCCGACCTCGCTGCCAGAAGATCCTTTCTCGCTAGTCACAGCGCGTACGTGCGCGCGTCAATTATCTCAAGTATAATCGCTGCTCCGTAGCACGAGGAGGCAGTACCGGTGTTAAGCCGAACTTGAACTCTCCGCGTGTGGAGTAATCTAGCCACAATGATGGTTTCCCAAGAGTGAAAGCCATCTCGACATTGTGCATACGTTCCCCGGTAGAATTTCATTCCCTAATTGGACGATTTTAACCGGTTAGAGTAAGCCGCGTGCGGAAAGCCAGATGGCCAATCGCTAACCACTTAACGCTCATCTCAAGTTTGTTAGCTATAAACATGGATAATTTAACGGATCGTTGTCATGGTACATACGCACGTAGATGAATCTCAACCATACACCATTCATTTAAGAGCGGATCATCCGTAGCATATCAATGAAGTGTGGAAACGTTTCGGTAACCTTGACAATTACTAACGAGCGTGCCTTCTGGGCTTTTTCTGGGTACAGTAACGTCATCGACCCGAACGTTGCCTATCCTTCCGGTAAAAAAATCGCGGAAGAGTTTACATCTCGCCGTAGATGAGAGACCAGAGACGAAATAAAAAAAAAAAACAACTCTCCAATAACGCCGCGGGGCTGCTATATTATAGGTACAGATATAAAGACGTGAACGTTAAAATTATGACATTAATAGACGGTTATGATACAGCGTATCATAAGATTCGCGTCGCCGCAACGACTGATCGCAACGGCTGTAAAATATAAACTGAATGGGAATCGGGAGTAATTGGAATACTTCGACGCGAGACCTCGACTACTGCAGTTTTCATCGCAGTCTTTGATACACCTCAAAACTTCGAGTCATGACCCACTTTCGAGATTACACTTTGGTGATAAAAACTCAATCGTAGAATTATGCTGAATTGAGAAATGATCGTTCCCTTCTTTTTAACGAAGCTGCCATGGTCAAGGAAGAACACCGATTGATATTTTCGCATGGTAAAAAAATTCTCTTACGAGACTCGCCACGGTTCAATTTATTCTGCGTGCATGAGAGGAATCAAATTATCGAGTCATTGACGTCTCGGGCTGAGCTCGGGATATACGGTGTTTCGATAGTTCGAAACCTGTAACGTGTCTTTGCAAGGATGTTACTTCCTTGCCAATTTTTTAAATGACCCTGACATGCGCCTACCGCCTGCTTCCCGTCGCGTAGCAACGGCATTTTGCGGATGTCAAAGGTGTCTCGCAATTATGGTAATTCTCGGTGATATGGTCATGTTTTTTTAAGGGGCGATACATCAATTTCTATTGTATTTTTTCTCGGTAGTAAAAAAATTGAATAGGAAACGAAATAACGATTGGTCATATCACCCCGAATTGCCAGCCCCGATAAATCGCCTCGCTCTTCGAGGGTATTGGGGGACATTGAGCCGGTTACCGATCATCGATTAAATCACCGAACAATTGGCGTAAGGTTATCCGGCATCGCAAAGATTGTAACTCCGAATTTTTCACGACCGCGCTCTTGCCACGATTCTTATCACATCTTTCCAATATGTGTTACGCCGTTGACCCTCGAAGTTATGTATAGTTATGTTTCACCCATAAAATGTCACGCTTAATTATTCCACGGATGTATCTCGGAGAGGAGGGGTTACGAATTTCTTCACTTGACTAAATAAAGTAACAGCGACGCGAGAATATCGCGCTCGAAGAGTGGCAATCAACGACACGTCGACGATCGACCTCGACCAGTCTCTCTTACCGATGACATAGTGAACTCAGGAAAGAAATAAAAAATAAAAATCGGCTTCTCCCTAGTGAGACGTTCGCCTTGTCGAGTAACCGGTGTCTATCTCTCTCTCCGCTCGTTCACCGAAAATTTATTTTTCGAACCGATAATCCAAGGCTTCATCGTTGATTATTTCTCGTGTGTAAAGAAACTATTTTTTTTTTTTCTTTTCACGCGAGATATCTCATAGCAGGATGTACCAATCTTTTAATAGGACCATTAATTTGCTCAGCTTACGATGCGGTGTGCCGTACTCGAGAGAGTGAAAGAAAAACAAAAGTTGTGTACGTAAGTTAAACGCGCGTAAAGTAACCGTGATAAAAATCAACAGGGTCTTCGGGTCTGCGAGGGGATGAGTCCTCGCGGATTACCTCTTGTTCTTTTCGACTGTGTCTGCGTCTCTGGCGAGAAGCCTCCAGGGAAATCGCGAATCGCCTTCGATTCGTGACGGACCTTTTACGGTACGAGACCCAACCTTTGAACGACCTCGGGCCGTAGCATATTCAACGAGCCAGGGAATCTCCGAGAGATTCACGGGCGAAGACTGGACAGCGTGATAAAATTAGGGCTCCGATAGTTGATGCGAAGATCATACGATGGAAGTCAGTCAAATCGGCACTGGACATAACCAGTCATGTAGAAATCTTTCATAAAATTTACAGATTTTGAAAAAATCGGTCACAAACTTGCGGCTGGCTGAATTAATTAGTAACAAGCTCAATTATTAAACTGTTGACAAAATAATGATCGAAAAAGAAATGACTGTGATTTTTATGAAAATTACGTGACAAATCGGTCCGACTGACTCTAGTCCAAAGTGGCGGTCGTTTTTTTTCCTTCATATATAGGTATCCTTGCATTGTACGTTGAATCCCTCGAGGTCGTTTTGCGCTATTCCATTTGAATTTACAACGAATCCTCCGGCGGATATGCGTGTCCACGTATGAACAGAAAGGCCAATGGACGTTATTCTTCTTACCGATTCGATCTTCCGACATCGCGACGACACTACATCACGATCGGATATTTCATAAAAGGCCAGATCGCCAGGAAAAGCCCATAACTTATCGGGTGAAACATACATTCGTCGCTGACTTCTGACGAGAGCTCTGCGGCGAACAATAACAGATTTTTCTATTCGACGTCCGACAAGAGACGTTTACCATACATTCCTCTTTTTTTTACTTTTATTATTGCGAATCGTGAATTTGTAACATATATTTATTATAGGCGAACGTATAGGAAGTTTACAGAATAACTAGAAATTTTTTTTTTTTTAAATTTATTAGTACATTATCCACGCGACTTGGGCTACCTCATGTTTATACAGTCTGACAATTACTGTTTTGCGCTTGTTTTTACATTCACGCGCAATTTAACGGAATTATGCAAGCGTTCTTCCCGAACTGATGTATCTCGTGGGTGGCAAACATTGTCGCTTGACATATTTGCGAAACGTTTGGCCAATGGGTTTGGCGTGGAGAGTTTCCGCGAAAGTCGAGTAAAACTTCGTTTAGCCCCAATCGTCGCGTCAGATAAGCGACGTGCCGTCAACAGGAACCGTCGTGGAGATATGCCAATTCTGTGAAAGAAAGAAAAAAAGACACATTAAGGACTGAGCGAGTGGCTGAGATATCGAGAAAAGCAATTACGAAGTAAATAATTCCCTAACGTTAGCCGCAACTGTAATTTTAATGCGCTCCAAACAAATATTAACCGGAGTCTCGAGTAATGAGGGTGCCGAGAGTCCCAGACGGATTTTCCACGGGCAACCTACTTTTACTCTCGCGATGAGGGCTAAAGTAAAAGTAACCTGAATCCAGTCGTGCATATATAGTGCAAAGGATTCCAGAATTATGAGTACGTCAAGAGCGTTTATACTGTCGTCGGTTTCCCATTTAACGTTTAAAAGCCTTCGTTCGACAGCGGTAAAACGACTTTGAAACGACGTTGCGAAAGTTTATAAAGGCTGATCCATAGTTGACCAATGGGAACGCGAAGAAAAGTTATTACTTCCGAACTCGCGAATAATGAACGTTGCGAAAAAAAATCGACTGTAATACGTAGGTATTTATCCGAGGGAATCTTCCGAAGCGGGAGATAATCTCTTACTTCTCTCCGGAGAACGTCGTTTCACACACCAGAGGGCTTCTGGGCTGATGTACGTGACGCCGTCGGTTCCGCAAACCGGAAACCGTCCGTCCTCCTCGGGCACCGAGGCGCATGGGTTGTCGTCCGGTCCTCCGCACGCTTGCCGGTGCTTCAGGTGGAGATCTGTACATTTTTTTATTTTATTTAGAACAAGTGTCTTTCAATACACCATTCACCCACTTATTTTGTTATTCAGCACATGCAAGTCAGCGCGTAACGCTTCAGGTTCACTTTAATTTCCACGCTACAACAGATGTTTTTCGAGTTCGTCGTGAACTCGTACCAGATGAGGCGGCATGATTTAGTGGTTTTCACGGAGAACGATAATTCGGATAATTGAGTGTAAGTGTAATAAGAGGGAAACAAATCTATAAAATAGCCTCGAGTAGGTACATTTGTTGTGAAGACTCTGGCAATGGATGTGGTGAACACTCTTGTACGTCCGGCCGTCGTTTCCGCAGACCTCCTCGTCTTTTGCAAAATCATCGTTCACATATTCACCGTTAACACGGCGAGTGTTTGTGTGGGCCACAATACATGCATCGTGGGAAACGGTTCCGCACTCGTGATTGGAATGAACGCGAAGATCTTACGGGGGGAAAAACAAAAAATAATTAATCGTACATATAGACGAGACGTCACAATTTGTTTATAGACTCACGGGGCTTGTAGCAGAGAAACACGAAGGGATTAGGATAAGTAACGTTATCAGAAGCGCAGAGAGGATTCCACTCGTATCTATGCTTCGCTATATTACAAACTTCCGCTCCCAAACCGTAAAGTTTATGAACCATGCTCACCCGGCATCCACCGTCGTGCATGACCCTTAAATCTGGAGAATGAGAACATATAAGATGTCAAAAGACCATGTCAAAAGAACACAACTATGTGTGTAAATTTAGGATTTTGTTGTTAAGTGTTCCCATTTTTACTCACCGGTATTGTTCTTCTGCAGACATTTAAGCTGGGCGATATTCTGATACGTATAACCATTGCTCCCGCAAACTGGATTCAGGCCGTAAACTTGGACACCGTGACGTTCACAGTAATCAGGAATCACGCAGTCGCCCGATGATTTAACCGTTAGATCTTTGAGTAATTACGAGTTGACTCCATTAAAGTTATAGAAATGAATTCCAGGCAGCCGCCCCTGCGCAACGGCAACCCGCTGTACATAGAATCGTGTCCGATCGCTCGGTCGCAGGTGTCCGCTTGCGAAATTATTTCTGTGAGACTTACTCAACGAATTTACGTGATTGTGACAGAGCAGCGATTCAACGTTCGACCAAGTTTGATTGTCACTTCCGCATACAGGCTTGTAAATGGGATTCAGCTCGCAATGGTCCTGCCCACTTCGACACTTTCCATGATACAACGTGCCGACTGTAGATACCTCAAAGGTACAATCACTTCCTGATGAAGTACTTGATAACTTTTTTTTTTTTTTTTGTAGTTCATTATTAGCGAGCTTACCGTCTCCCGATCCGTGATGATTTGTACAGTCCAAGAACAAACTATTGGAATAGGTTTCGCCATCCGAGCCGCAAATTTCACCACCGTATAGTTTTGTATCGTTGAAGATTGTACAATCCTCGTAGAAATGTATTTTCTGCTCGGACGTCAATTGTGCGAAAGCGATTGTAAAAACCAATAAGATTAACAGAGCTGTCGATTGTGTTAGAGAATGCGTTAAAAAACAAATACTGTTATATGTCATTATTATTACGCGATTATTTTTTTTTTTTATGTTCTGGACTGTAATACGCACTGACGACTAACGACCAAGAACCATTTTCTCGATGGCAATTGCACGGCCTTTTATACGACTTGTTCGGGTGGGGTGAAGAATGTTAAACTAATAACGTATCACTTCTCTGAAAATAAATATCTTTTGGTTCCATTGTCATACCTTCTGTTATTCTGACGTACAGACCGTCAATGATCGCCGAACGTATATCGCGTACGTGTCTTTAAAACTCAACAATACAATTGATAAGTTCGATGATTTGGTTCAACATGGATAAAAAGATGCATAATCCAAGCGCAACGTAATACAATTATTATTCAAGAACTTCAACATGTATCCGAGAAAATACAATAAACTGAAATGATATACGATACAGTAAATAATAAATCATAATCGTTAGAAATGGAATTACCGTCCTTGACGCAATTTGAAATCGCCGCGTTTTTTTAATAGTGTAGAAACGCGTGTCTGTTTACCGGTCATTTGACGCGCTTATCTAGGCAGCCAATGGCTGCTGCAATAGAAAACAATCGAGCTTCGAATGTACTTGCGCATTTGATAAATAGTAGCTTATAGAATTGTTTAATAATGTTACGTTCTCTAGATTTGATTTACAACAGTTTTTAAATCAAATATACCGTGCGGAGAATGGATGGAGAATGTTAGGAATAAAAAAAAATTCTGCTACAGATGCGCGCGCGCGCCATGTTCCCCCGAGACATCACAAATCAGCCACGTCCTTACTTCATGGCGGCGGTATCTTGTTGTTTGGATCTGGTGAAGCGTTTATTTTTCACCCTGTCTCGCCAGCTAAATTGCATCGGATAATTGACGAAAGATTGCAAAATGGTGAGTTAACGATACCATAACGATTACTTGTCCCGATGCGTAAATTAACCCGCCGGTACACCCGGCTTTCGCGCTTACTCCGATGACGTTACCATCGTCCGCCTTTCGTACACGTCAAAAACTCCACCTGCGATCTTCATACACATGTTTTTCATTTCTTTACTCCGAAATTATGAAACTCTCGGAACGAATCCATTTCGATTAATTTGAGTTTTATCGCTAAATTGCTGCAGACTTTGCAATCCGGTAAACATATGTCCATGTAATTGTCCTGCAACTCCCTGTTTCATGACTTAACAATCGTTGCATCACGAATTAGTGACATTAACCAAAATTATTGTTTCAGCCACTCCGACTGGATATAAAGCGCAAGCTGACCGCAAGGTCTGACAGAGTAAAGAGCGTAGATCTGCATCCAACCGAGCCATGGATGCTATGTTCGCTTTACCAAGGCCACGTCAACATCTGGAATCACGACGCTCAGACATTGGTGAAGACTTTCGAAGTATGCGATCTACCTGTGAGAGCGGCAAAATTTGTGCCGCGCAAAAATTGGGTGGTAACCGGCTCGGACGATATGCAAGTCAGAGTCTTCAATTACAATACCCTGGAGAGGGTTCACTCTTTCGAGGCTCACAGTGATTATGTGAGATGCATTGCCGTGCATCCTACCCAACCTTTCATACTTACCAGCAGTGGTACGTATCTGTTCTTTGGGTTTTCATAAATCGATTGGTATTCAAATTCAAATTTATTTGAAGGATCGCAAATTGTAATCTACTTTTTTTTTCTTGCATAGACGACATGCTTATCAAGCTGTGGAACTGGGAAAAATCTTGGCGCTGCCAGCAGGTCTTTGACGGTCACACACACTATGTTATGCAGATAGTGTTCAATCCTAAGGACAACAACACGTTCGCCAGTGCCTCTCTGGACAGAACTGTAAAAGTGTGGCAGCTCGGCTCGTCGACTGCCAATTTTACTCTGGAGGGTCACGAAAAGGGAGTCAACTGCGTGGATTACTATCATGGCGGCGACAAGCCCTATCTCATATCTGGCGCCGATGACAAATACGTAAAGATCTGGGATTATCAGAACAAAACGTGCGTTCAGACTCTCGAGGGTCACACGCAAAACATCTCGGCGGTGTGTTTTCATCCGGAGCTGCCGATAGTTCTAACGGGTTCCGAGGATGGTACCGTGAGAGTTTGGCACGCCGGAACTTACAGGCTTGAATGTTCGCTTAATTATGGATTCGAGAGAGTCTGGACGATCGCTACGATGCGAGGTTCCAACAACGTCGCGGTCGGCTACGATGAGGGTAGCGTTATGGTAAAAGTCGGCCGCGAAGAACCCGCTGTCTCGATGGATTCCATGGGTGGGAAGATAGTTTGGGCGCGACACAGCGAGATTCAGCAAGTTAATCTCAAAGCTCTCGGCGAGGAAGCGCAGGACGGCGAACGCCTACCGTTGGCCGTCAAAGATATGGGAGCTTGCGAAATTTATCCGCAAACTATTCAGCACAATCCGAACGGAAGATTTCTCGTTGTGTGCGGTGACGGAGAATACATAATCTACACGTCGATGGCACTGAGAAACAAGGCGTTCGGTCAAGCTCTCGAATTCGTGTGGGCATCGGATTCGAGTCAATACGCGGTGAGAGAAAGCTCGTCGACTGTCAAGGTCTTCAAGAATTTCAAGGAAAAGAAGAGTCTCAAGCCGGATTTTGGAGTCGATGGTAAGATTGGCCACTATCAACGATAATCGATCTCATGCTTGCAGTTGTATAAACTTGTAGAATTCATGTAAACGGTGATTTTTTTTTTTTTTTTCTAGCAATCTTCGGAGGATTCATGCTCGGTGTTTCATCCGGTTCTGGTCTCTCGTTCTTCGATTGGGAAACCCTGAAACTCGTTCGACGTATCGATATTCAGCCTACTCACGTTTATTGGGCGGAGAATGCATCGCTGATAGCCCTCGCTACGGCTGATCAGTATTTCATTCTCAAATATCACTCCGATGCTGTGGCGAATGCCTCGGAAAACGCTGAGGATATCGAAGATGCCTTCGAGGTGACTGCAATTCCGAAACTCTATCCATTCTTATCCAGCTCAATTGATCTATTTGCTAAGAAAAAAAATACGTAAAAATATTATTTTCCAGATGGTGGCGGAGATGAGCGAAGTCGTAAAAACCGGTCTATGGGTCGGCGATTGTTTCATCTACACGAACAGTGTAAACAGAATAAATTACTTTGTCGGTGGCGAAATTGTTACAGTTTCGCATCTCGACAGACCGATGTACTTACTCGGTTACGTGCCACGCGACAACAGATTGTATCTCTGCGACAAAGAGCTCGCCATCGTTTCGTATTCGTTGTTGCTTTCCGTTCTCGAGTATCAGACTGCTGTGATGAGGAAAGATTTCGAGACGGCTGATCGCGTTTTGCCGACGGTACCTAAAGAACATCGTACGCGAGTCGCCCACTTCTTAGAGAAACAGGTACGATAATATTGAACTTTCAGAAAAATCTTCGTATTGTCTGACTGATATACTGACGGTATCATTGTCTTTTGCAGGGTTTCAAAAAACAAGCTCTGGAAGTATCGGCCGATCCGGAGCACAGATTTGAACTGGCTCTTGCTCTGGGTGATCTAACAACAGCGCACACTCTCGCGAATGAGGCGAATAGCCAACAGAAGTGGCGCCAGCTCGCTGCTTTAGCAACGCAAAAGGGTAAACTTCGTCTAGCACAAGAGTGCCTGCATCACGCCCAAGATTTTGGCGGTCTCTTGCTGCTGGCCACGAGTACCGGAAACGCCGGTATGATTGAAAAATTAGGACAGGCAGCTGACGATTCTGGCAAAAACAATATATCCTTCCTGTCGAATTTCCTTCTCGGCGACGTCGACAAGTGTCTCGAGATATTGATAAAGACCGACAGAGTACCGGAGGCCGCGTTTTTCGCACGAGCATACGCACCCAGTAAAATATCTTACGTCGTAAAATTGTGGAAAGAGAAATTATCAGCCGTCAGCGAAAAAGCTGGACAGAGTTTGGCGGATCCCGAACAATATGAAAATTTGTTCCCCGGCTACAGGGAAGCTCTCAGAGTCGAGCAATTTTTGCGGGCGGACAACAAGAAGAAGATTCCAGCTTCGGACTTTCCCACGATGCAGGTGAGTTTGTTTTTTCGTGAGCATGATCGACGAATACAGAGGGAGGAGCCGGTTCGGTAGGGTATAACTCACCGTCGACGTACTCGATAGCGCCTCGACGATTGAGTTGTAACAACATACTTATCAAAAAGTTAACTCGCGCATGTTCAATCCAATTGCAACAAATAAATTTTCGATTTATTACCGATAAATAATGATTTATTTGTGCCCGAGAGCATACAGAGGATATATAGGTGAATAGCGGTCGAAAAAATCAGCCGCGGAATCAATTCCCTAATAACACAGCTTCATCGGTATCATTTGATAACTCGATAGAATTAATAATTCCACGCTCCGTTTGCCGTAACCGTTTCTGATAACGAATAGCACAAAGAGGGAAACAATTTTTTGCGGTGAGGGGGGTGATTGACGCCGCGCGAGCAATGAATCTTGACTCGCACGAGCAACGTTCGGGAAGGATATCACGGAGCAAGCACCACCGACCTGTTTTATGGTGATTGCGGAACAATAAACTGATATTGTATTTATGTTGTGCAAATCATCGCTCTGAGACTAATCCATTACACGAACCAATCAACCTCCAATCTCTGGCTATAAGTTGCGACTAACAATAATAATCCGCGGCAGAGGAGCATTAAACAATATTTTTATTATAGTCACTCATAACCACATTGTAAAGCGTTAGGAGCATGTGAACTACCGCGGTCGGTAATAAAAACGATAATGCTGTTTTTGCAAAGGTGCTCAAACTTCAACGTTCAGAGGAAATAGAATTCCACTGTGATATACTGATGGACTCGGTGGAATCCTATTCCCGTTCCACGTTAAAGTTTGTTGAACATGCCCTCAACGTCTGCTCACGCCTGTTTGAATATAATGCTAAGATATTTAGCCTCAGTATCGTATATTTCCTTCATACAAATTATTTTCTATTCGCAGCCGAACACCGAGAGAAAACCTGTTGAAGAGATGCTCGCTGCCGAACAATCGGGCAGATTTGTTTCCACTGACGGCTCGTGCCCAGGAGCGGCCGGAGCCTCGTTAAATGCGACGAGTGAAATATTGGCAAACAGATTGCAAGACTTGGGTATCAATCAGTCGGCTTCGACTGCAGGGTCAAAATCAACTGTTGCCGAGAAATTAACAAAACCCCGAAGTACTTCGAGGCCTCTGACGATGGACGAGGACGACCTGGAATTAGATCTCGATCTCGATGAGAATATCGACACTACCGTAAGTTGTCCGTAGCAATTCAATTGGGTATCCGAATTCCGTCAAACTTGGCTCATTACTTTTTGTTTGCATGCTGTCGTGAAAGACCGTCCCCAAATAAAAGTAAGTTGTTAGACGGATAGAGTCCCAAATCGTAAAAAAAAAACTCAACTTCCGAGCTAATTTGAATGTCCCTTCGATATAAATTAATAAAGCGGCTAAAAAGTTCACTCGAAAGTACAGAATCACGGCTCGGGCAATGCTACAAACTCGAAATTAGAAGAAACAATGAATCGCGAACTGAGGTAGGCCGGGCGCTGGCAATTAGCCTTGATGCCCTTAAACCAGCACAGTATCGTGGTAACTCTAGACGGGTATTACATTTCGAAAATAGACCGTAACGTGCGGAGGGTGTACAAGGTGTACGCCGTATTCATAACGGGCGTTCGACCTCTCACGACAATACATGTTGGGCGAACAGCCGAAACGAATAAATAAATAAATACTACATCGCGTATATAAAACATTAATCCGCGGTCTCAGATACAGGTAAGTATATATACGACTAATATTTAACGCGTTCATCGAGAAATAGAAACTTGTTTATTTGTGTATCTATTCAATTATTGCATCGGGCTAGAAAACTCCCATTTACGGTATGATTTTTTTGTCTAACGAGCAAGTCCGCTTGATAAATAACCGAAGAACAAACGGACAAGAGACACCAAGGCATGACCAAACGTGGGTCTCGTTAGAGCAAGCTATCCCGTGTTACGACGTCGGGGCCGGATTGTTATGGCAACAAGGCTGTAAACAAAATGCAGCGTGACTGCTCGCGAGTAAATAGCCCGAGGGGACTTGAAAAAGCTCGGGAAGCTGACCGCGTCGGTACGTTTTCCCCTCCGCCTCTGGTTACTCCCTCCTCCATTTGTATCGGTTACATGCTTCAACGGTAATGATCCCATATTGATTTTGACAGGTATAAAAAAAATGGGACACGCTTAAGGCTCGCTGCAGCGGCCAAATACTTATAGAAGTAATCGTACAAATGAAGTTTTTTCCATTGTTTCAGGACGTAAATCTCGATGATGATCTTCTCGAAGAGGATTAACCGAGCTGGATGGCGGGTGGCGCACTGTCGAGACGGAGATATGTTGAAAAACAAAAATCTCATTCTGTCGCCAGTCATTCCTCAACACGACTAACGTCACACGAGTATTACGAGAGACATCGAGGGAGATGCAATTTACAATTTTTATCGTATTGATAAAAACATCGTGGGATAGAGTGCTGATGAAACAGAAAAGAAAGAAGGGTGTCGCCTTCCCCTTACGCATGTAACACTAAAGCCGATGTACTAAGGGTTAAATATATTGTTAATATAAATAAAGATGGACCGTCACATCGTCCAAGTTCTTCCTCTCGGGTTCACGTTATTTCGGTCCGTCTAATACGTTTTTGCTGCCGTTTCTTCTTCGCGAGTGTCATAGTAGTTATTTTTTTTTATTTCTTTTATTTCGCCGGTTTCGACTGAGTGCGCGGCAATAAATGTCACTCGACCACTAAAGCCACCCCAGTGATTTAGTTGCCAGGCCGGTTTAAAGTGTTGTGAGCACGTCAGCCTACCGTAACAGATACACCTGAACTGTTTGTTAAATAGTATTCTGTACGATTAACGTTGGCGTGTCTGTTTAGGAAACATCTTCTCCGTGTACCCTCCCCTCGAGAGAAAAAGAGAGAAACATCGGCCTGTTTCTATATAGCATCTCCGTTGCAACGTGTTCACTTTGAGCTCTCGTCTTCGCGCAACGCGAGTACCCCGCGAGCGTTGCCTATACACTCCAGGCTGCAGCTGGTCTTGTTCACACGATCCGCCCAACATGGGAACCGAAGCGTTTGCAATACGACACTTTTACGGAGACGCGATGTTCGTAGTCGACCCAATCGCGCTACTGTTTTCTATCAACGGCGTTCACATGCAATTTTCCATTTTTTTAGTTAAGAATACGATTTGTTGACAAGATAAACATTGACACTTCCTATCCAGAAGTGGTACAGTGTCGACGTTTTTTCGTGATCGTCGTTAGCTTCAAATTACCACTGTCTTTATATAATGAGTTTCAGCACTGATATTCGATATTAACCGATATGCGATGGCAGACACAAAGCTCCAGATTTTAGGATCTCGGAGTGTCGACGGCGCTCTATATAAATATACCCTTTCTCGAGCTCGATGCAGAACTCGAATATACGAAGCGAGCTGTTGGCCAAGCGTCGACGTTACTCCTGTCAGCACTTTTGAACCTCTCAGCTTCGAGGCACGTGCCGGCGTCGATGATCTCTCGAAAAACTACTACGACTCTGTCCTATCACAACGTTCTCCCCTTCGTCTCACCGACAAAATAAGGAAGAAGCGGTGTGGTTCGACGAACAGATATATCAGAGGCAAATGAGTCATTAGCCAAATGATTTTATAAATCGAGGATCGAGAGCCTTAATTCGCAAATCTAAAGACGCTGACTCGGTATTAATCTGCTAGGTGTCATCGTAAACGCAAAGTCCACGAGAGAGAGAGAGAGAGAGGGAGTCATAACTGCTAACTAGAGTCTATACGAGCGAGTTAATTGCTCGTGAAATGCATGGATTACAAACGCTTGAAGCGGCGAGAGTAACGATTAAACGTGCAGTGAGTGTACTTCGTTAACAAGATAGAGGATTTCTCCAATGGCAGTGTACCGAGAAAGATTAACCGACGAACGGAAAAGTCTCCTCTCGGCTGTTTTCTACCCACGGTCGAATTTATACTGCACTCCCCGCGAACGACAAGTGGTGCGCCAACGTGTCGGCCAAAAAACGAACGTTACGTTCTGCAAAATGCACGATGGTTTCTACCATGCCTAAAAGAAAAACCGATGAACGATACACAGCGAGAAACAGAATCCAACGAGCTCTCACTCACGCACTCTCTCTCTTGGCTTTCCAAAATAGAAATAGCCGGCATGCTGCGGTGACACTCGGCTACAAATTGCCCGCGTCATTGCTCGCCCGCTCTTGTGTGTTGCCGCGCCCGCAGAGAGCTTTGAGATCCTTTCCAGGGAAAAGGTGCGACCGCGAGAGACCGACGAAGCAGGGTGCATGTGAGGGTCTAGCGTAATTAACTGATTGTAAGTGACACGAGAGGCGTCGAGTGAATAGCCAGAGTGTTAAAGATCGGTGACGAGAGCGAAGATATTAATCACTCCTGACACTGAAACGGATCTTTGTCTTCCGGTAAAGAGTTGAGAAACTGTATTCGATTCTCGAATCAATCAGTTCTCATTCATTCACGCCGCTTTCATGAGGATCAGTCGGCGATATAAATAATTATTGTTTACACAGTCGAATATCTCTTACGAACCGCGAAATACGTGAGCTCGGGATTTAAATAAGGCTTTAACAAATAATTGTTTACTATACGTAAATATATAGATATATATTTTATATATATATATATATATTTGGGAGTTCTCTGTCTCGAAGCTAGAAGAAATTATAGTTATAACATCCGTACCCACCGGCAAGCGTGGAGCGAACAAGCTTCCTGCCCTGAACTCTCGCCGCCCCAGTTATATTATAATATACGCCCGCGTACACCGTCCCCGAGCTCTCCGGAAAACGACCCAACACCCAAGAGTGCTTCTGTTATTCGGCTCGCGGGTTATTTATGTCCGATTTTATGGCAGAGTCAACCGAGCGGAGAACAGAGAAGTCTCTGTTGCGTGTGAGGATTCTGTTCGGCTCGGTGCTAACGAGCGAGAATGGAGAGCTCTTGTTGTGCATCCCCTCTCGAGCAACCCTATAACACGATCGAGAAATTGCTGCTACGATCCATGATCACTATCAGTGAATTGAAAAATATTAAACTTTTTCGTCAGTTAACAGTCGGTTTATGAATATTATGAAGGGAAAAAAAAAAAAAAAAAAAACGAAAACTTTCAAAAAGTAAGATTGGGGGAACAGAGATTCTCTCGAAGGAGTCAATTATACCGAGATGTTCCAGGACGCCTATGGTAGCACGTGTGGAATCCGGAGATGTGCTGCTAATAGTCGGCTAAGCGGTTGGAACGCTCGGTTGCATGTCGCTATATGTCACCCTCCCTTACTCTTCGCTTTCTCTTCATTCCTGTGCTTACTACAATGTACATGTATCCGCGCACAAAATTATTTTCTCCACAGCTATACGGGCTACGAATTATTTCGAAAGAATTTTTCTTTATCGTTAGCAAGAAAGCTCGTGGCTTTTTGTTCATGAGAACAGTTACCAAAGAAATGCAATTTAGTCAATTGGTTCGTTAACTCGGTCCACAGTTACTGAGTATGCAATAAGTCGAGCGGAAATCCTGGCTTTGAAGAAAAGAAGAAATCGGTTTTCCGAGCGATATCTACTAGTAAACTGTCGTCGTCGTGAATTCTCACTCAGCTGTCGCGCATCATTCACGCTCTTACGACTCTCTCGTATTTTACACACTCTTCGCACGAGATCATCCCGTTCTAATTCTGTTGCCACTACGGCCACCGGGTGAGAATCGTGTCGGCGTATATACTCCCCACCCCCCCCCCCCTTACTCAAAATCAAATATGCCATCTTCGTGAATAAGAAAAAGCTTACACTGCCTTTTGTAAGAGAATGAAAAAATCTGCATTTTTTTAGTACCGATTTATTCGATTGACATCGCTATAGATTTTGTGGGCGTGAAGGAAGACGACGCTACGAGCTCTCTCGTCCTATAGAAGGTTGTCTTCGGCCCGGAAATATCTGTTTCACCTGTCGAAACGAGCCAATGAAGTCGTAGCTGGGTTTCCCCTTCTATAAATCGATGGAGCGCCGGCGCTCGGATTCTATTAACGGTTCCATCCAATCTATGATGCACTCGTCCCATTTGATGCTATATTAACAGAGAAAACATCCCGCTAAATTCTGTACTCGCATCAACGATTTCGTTTATTTGACAAAAATTTGTTTAAATAAAATAAAATGTTCTCGTCTCACGATCGATTATGTCAATTTGACAGAGCAGACAAGTTGCATGGATCAAATTTATTTGATTTTGAAATAAACAAATTTTTTGTACGAGTGGTGGAGATAAGTTTACTAGTCGAATATAGCTGCTCTGAATTATACTCCAACAAAGTGTAACATCAAGTATGAGAGCCACTGCATCGTGGGTGGAGCTTTCCATCGCGATACAGTCACTGCACCCCTTCTTCTTCCCACTAAATTCTCCCTCCACGCTTTTGCACCGTGCGTACAATAACGTGTACACGTACGAAGTAGCTACCCAATGAGCTTACTGTCCGGAGTTGCAAGATTCATTCAACTCTCCACAGGGCTCTAATCGAGAACTCGAACTCACCGACACTCTCATATCACTATTTATTTACATTGTATATCCGACAATAACAAACACTTAACGACCCAGAATTGTAATCCGGATGGCTTATAGTTTTTTCTTCGTATTGAAATCCCGGGAAGACTGCATTCTTCGACGCCAATTTATCGCACACGTTTTTACTTTCGTACGTGACGTATCTGAGATTCTTTTTGGTCTTATGCTTTTTTTTTCTTCATTTTATGTAGATTATTATAAAATGCGAGTGATGTCAGTTCGAGCCTGTACCCGTTCGTTATTTGCTCCAATTTAATTGGTTCGCTGATGAAGAAATTATGAGGGGAGGTTCGATTGAAGACACAGGGTGAATATTGACGATAAATAACTGTACTTTATTCGATACCCTTAAGTAACTAGCCTTACATATACGTCAGCGTCGACATATCGCACCTCGTCCATCTATATCTCGATTGAATTTATCAACGGAATCATGAGAACACGATATCGATTACGCTAAATTCTATAGTCAACTCTCGTGACAATTATGATCTTACGTGACAAAGAATTACATTTACATCGACGTTGGCATCACAATTAATTTCAATATTAACGATGTTTCATTTCTTTTTCATAATCTTACTGTTCGATTCATTCTGTCAATTTCTCTCTCGGCATCGCTCTATAATATTTCCTTACGAACGATATTGATTAATCTAAACGATCCTAATTACTCGTGAAACGATGAGAATACTCGAACGAAGAATTTCTCCGATAATTAACACGTTAACGCGCTTTTTATTACGTATGGAACACGACAGACTGTTCGATTTCGTCTCGTTTCGGAGGTCGCATTAATCAAGCCAAAGTAATTCACGTGTCCTCTCCGCGACGCGATCCGTCCGCTTTGGGTCCGGCAACGAACTTCGATACGCCCATGCCGAATCAGCGAATTGCCGATTTGTGAAACGACACTCCACAGCAGGCGACGGAACGATTCACATGTAACATTTCGAACGAGCCTGGAACTCGACGCTCGGAAAGCCCGACGACGGGATGCTCGATGAAGTCGTGGAACCGACCATTCCGCTACCGACACCGCTCATCGTTGAGACTCCCCCGGTAATCGGCGAACTTCCCGGTTCTTCCTTGACGTTAAGCACTGTAAGAGAACGAACAAAGTCCCGTTTATAATCGCACTAGCATACGGGGAAAACTTGCAGGGAATCAAAAATACCAGTCTCTATAAACCCAGAAGAAAAATGATCATATACGAATATTGACTAAATACGCGAAACTTACTATCCGGCCAATAAGTACATCTTCCGGACATCGGATCGGTGAACATCCCACCATCGTGTCGCCTTCCGCAGGTCGTGAAACTACTGCCAAAGGTACCACCGCCCATTGAACCCGGCGAACCTGAGTTTCCGCCTGGAACATCGAGATAATTGCCTTGAAACGCTTCGGCCGAACGTCTATCCGATTTTTTCTAAAAAAAAAAAACTGTCTCGACTAGAGGAGTAAGATTTGAGACTCACTCAGAGACGTTCCAAGCTGCCCGTAACCATTCATCGTCGGTATTTGCATAGATTGCTGAAGTTGCGGCTGCGGCACATGCACAGAATTAAAAAAAATAAATATTGCAGATATCAAACGATTATATTTTCAACGTAACTGACTTACCGCTTGACAGTGGCTGTAGGATAACTGAGGCTGTGGAAGACTCCACGAGCTGTAATGAAATACCAAAAACATTATGACTCGATGATCACAGCTGTTTTTTTAAATGACGAGTAACATTGAATAATTAATATTCTTATCGTACCTTGCATCGTATCTCGAGTAGCCCGTGGGTGCGTACGAGGGTGGTGAGTGAGCGAAGAGATTTCTCGACGGTCCGAAATGTACGTGGGAAGCTGGAAAGGGCTCGCGGAAACGAGACTTCTGATAAGACGCGTTTCTGTAAGGACGTTTCATGCGTCTGCGTCTTTTGTAATTGCCATTTTCGAACATGTCCTCGTACCCGTCTTCTGAAATTTCAAAAGAGAAAAAAACCATATTAATAATTAATCTCCCTCTTTCTTCCTTGACGTATGACGATGGGCTGGAGCGTAAAGAGAATGATTACCGAGCTTCCAAAAATTTCCTTTTCCCTCGCCGCCGCCTTCCCTAGGTACCTTCGCGAAACACTCGTTCAACGATAAATTGTGCCTTATAGAATTTTGCCATCCTTTCGTGTTCTGTTGAAAATAGGGAAACTTTGCTTTTATATAAGCATATATCTCTCTGAGCGTGGCCCTCTTGTGAGCGCTGTGATTAATCGCCATCGTTATCAGAGCGACATAGCTGAAAGGTGGCTTTCCCGTGGTGGAACTCGCTGCCGCAGCCGCAGCCTCCGCCGCTGTCGATGACGATGACGTTGATCCGTTGGAAACGGAAATCTTGGTATGCGCCGCTTCCGGTGCCGTGTTCGGTACCGACGGTGCTCCAGGCGTCGATGGATTGCTATTCGTCGAACTGTGAAGATTCACGGGCGGGGAACCATCCTTGTCCTCAAGATTGTGTTGCTGAAGCTGATGCTGCTGCTGAGGAGGATGATGATGATGATGGTGATGATGATGAGGAGTCGCCTGTGAGGAATTCGTCGTGTGCATCGACACCACGGAACTCGGACTGTGGTGATCCCCGAGATGAGAGTGATGATGAAGGCAGCTCTCTCTCACCAAGTGATGGGAGTTCAAGGATCGCGCCAGACTCCCACCGGAAGTGTCAAGATCCTTGGGAGAGCCGCTCGTACTGCTCATGCAACTCGACGGTAAGTCCGAAATGAAATTGCTCACTGAAAGACAAAAAAAAAAAACAAAAACGTCAACATGACAATTTTAACATTGCTTATCCCTCTAGTAATACTCGCTAAATTTAATACAAAACAAGCTTTCCTCTTCGAGGAAGCAAGAATAGCGTCACAACAATCGCGATGAGCTTTCCCTCCCGAGAAATTAAAACAATGCCGCTACTCGTGTAGCTGCTGAACAGAGAATTCAATGAAGAAATCCTGAGAAGGGAATCAACGGAGGGCGAATATATCGATCGGTAAGAACGATCGATGGATCGACCCGGTACGGTTGTTTCTCAGCCGACGAACTGTAGCCGCACACAAAGAATCGTCGGGCATCGCGAAACGCTTCCAGGAAGTGAATCGAGGCGCAAACAATTGGGCGGTTAAGCGGAACGTCGTCGACCAGGAATGTCGTCATAGGGGGACTCAAAATGGTCTCGGAACACTGGAGCTCACATCGAGCTGGAGACTCGTGGAGTCGACGTGGAGATGTTTGGGCCCGGATAGCCCGTTACCTCTCGCGATAACGCACCATTACGACGTACCAACTTCGACGGCAACGTCGATGGAGTGACGAGGTTGCTCCAGTTACCAGCGTCAAGAGATTAGAGACCTTTGTGAGATCCGAATTCGGGGGGAGGGGCTTACTAATTCACATATAACGCCCGAGTTTCGATTACTTCGACGACGAACTCTCGTACGTTCGCTGCTGTGCCGTCGAATCTCTGCATACTTATACAAATCGACGGCAAAAGTCACGAGAACGGAAGAACCCGATCGTTTCGTAAACAAAACGTTTTATTTTGGTAACAGAGTCGGTAGCTCGCCTCCGAGGTCCATAGTTTCGAACTCCCGGAGTCACGTCCTATCGTACGAGAATCGAGACTTGTTGAGACTCTCGAGAACGGTGTAACAACGTACCGGAGCGAGAAAAGTATTCGTGAACGTGCCTCGGGCTCGAAATTTGTTTCGAGACCGAGGCTCGAAACAAATTTCGATTTTTTAAACGGAGCGGCGCAAAGGGTTGCTCCAAAGACCCAAAATTAATACCCGAAGCTTCGAGCTTTCGTCTAATAATTCTTATAGTGAAATGTTTAGATATTAGGGGGACCGGGGTGAGATGAGCTAGCGAAAAATAAGGCGAAGCGGGGCGTAATGGGCTACCCTAAATAAGATAACTGGAAGGCTGCAACGGCGGATTATTGGAGCATGAGCACTACTGACGAGTAGAAGTTGGGAACCTCAAGATGTATGGATAGTACAGGCTAGGGCTGTACAGATAGGCCGGCCTACCCGGCTAAAATATCTTATCCGGCTAATGGATTTTATAGTTTGGCTGACTAAGCCGTTTTAGCCGGCCAAGCTATATTAGCCGGCTAAGCTAATAGTCTTGGAATTTGTTTTACGAACTTTTACGAACTTTTATTTTATTTTTTCTAATGTTACCTGCAACGTATTCCGAAGTATTTTCGTCCGCTGAACACGAATCCGCCAGCCTTTTTTTCCTAAAGTACAATGCGACATTAAGGGGCTCGATTTTATGCACGATCTTATGCACTTGGCTGGCTAAAACTTTCCTTAGGAGGCCCATCTCGTCCCGGTCTCCCCTACTCGTTTAGAAATTTTTATGAGGACAATCCGATTCACTGTGAGTAATCTTTCGTCTTTCTATGATCCAGAATTGCAACAAGTGGCATAATCGTCGGTAAACTTGTCGGGTGGGCAAATAGCTGCATAGTCGTACTAGCCTTACTCCCCGAGGTATTTGGTACTTTTACCTTTCCGCTCACGACTATGATCGCGAGTCTGGTACATGCGGTACGAGAATCGTAAAATCACCGACGAGGCGTGTAACTGCCTATGAAATTGCTTTATCCCCATGCTTCTCGGTTCATTATTTGACGAAAAATTGAACATCGAAAGTCCCGCACTTCTCCCCCTTGCTTTTTCTTTGTTTTCCTCGCATGTTTCGCGTAGTACTTTCTTTTTCGTGTCCCTCCTGTCAAGTATCTCTTGGTCACTCGTGTATTCGGAGGCACGTGGTTTCGTTCTTTCATAAACATTGTTTTATAAATAAAGAAGCAATACCACGAGACCCTCCTGACGATGTATCGCAACATCGAGTTTCCTCATTTTATCGTGAACCACGAAGGTGGAAGAAACCCTCAACAAGATCTCTCTCTCTCTCTCTCTCTCTCTGTCTCTCTGTTCAAACAACTTGACCTGTTGTGTACGAATCATCGGCTGGACACTCCGATCGAGACTTTCCATCGGAATAGCCACGAGACAAACATATAAAAAAAAAAAAAGAAAAAGACTGTTATCGTCTCGAGACGACAGAAAAACTGAACGGCGCGCAACGACGGAATAAGTATGTATGGATATAACGAATGGCGGTATCTTTTTCGAGCAGATCCCTCTCTTTCCTCGCTCCATCAGGGTCATTACTAAGTTCATCGTCATTCGCACTTACACTTGTACTAACTAATACGTATACCAGTATTATAATAGCTGGATAGCGAAGAAGTGTTTAACACGCATTCCAGAAACGCTGCAGCGGTTTCCACCTCGGGATCGAGGCATTCAGCGTCCGATAAGCGAAATACAATACGCTCGCGGAGTGACATCATTCTCGGGTGAATAAAGCGTGTGTGCCCCTGCGACGGATCCACGCGACGACGATCGTCGGCATTGCTCATTGCCTTCGAGTTGTAAACCGATTAACGCATCGTTTGTTTAATTTTTTTTTTTTTTTCAATAACTTCAAACAAACAAATTAATGGTGAAGTCAGCGAGATATCCCGGTCAGTGAAAGGTAATTTCGGCAATCGCAGCGGTCCGCACATTGTTATGCAAATTAGTACCTATACACAAGAAGAATTTTTCGACCGAGTCACGAGTATTTTTCATAAATCGTAACAGGGGTCTCGATTCTTAGCTACGTCCGATGTTAACACGCGAATACAAAGAGAGCAGATGGGGATCGGTGAGGGTGTCGCGTATCGAGCGATCTCCAGTTGCAGTCAGGTGTGCGTTGACGAACATTTCGAGACGTTATCGTGATCTCATTGCTCTCCTCTACTGCTAACACGCGAGTTTCTCGCTCTCTCTCTCTCCCTCTCTCCTTTGAAAAGCGGAGCTTTTCGATTTGCTTCCGTTGGATGTCTTGTCGTTCTCTAAAGGGAGATTTCGGGCTTTCCTTATAGAACTCTTGCTGGAGGGCGGCCTCTAAGTTTTGGGGGCGGCTTATCGTGGCCATGCGTGGCTGGGGTTGCGAATTTGTTATGTTTCGTGATTTTATATATGGATATGTATATGGTGTGTATGATGTATGATTTTGTAGTGTGTATGATCTTGTGCGTGTATGATTTTATGATTTTGTTATGGTTTGCGATTTTATGATTTTGTTATGGTTTGCGATTTTATGATTTTGTTGCGGTTTATGATTTTATGATTTTTGTTACAATTTATGATTTTACGATTTCGATGCCGCACGGCCTGTGTGTGTGCATTGTATGTATTCTGGCAGTATGTTCCTAGAGGACCTCTGGTCCTACGCATAATAAACTCATTCATTCATTCATTCATCCCTCCCTCTATAATAGTGTCATACATTGA
This sequence comes from Ichneumon xanthorius, assembly GCA_917499995.1. NCBI lineage: Eukaryota > Metazoa > Arthropoda > Insecta > Hymenoptera > Ichneumonidae > Ichneumon > Ichneumon xanthorius. The sequence continues at coordinate 17,769,170 of OU824205.1, read as the reverse complement.
CATCGTGCGACGCACCGTACGACTCTCGGTGCGTATTATGCGCATATTAGGGGAGAGCGGGGCAAAATGGGGCAACGGGGCAAAACGGGGTTTTTGGGCAAAACGTCATTTTCCAATAATTTTTGGATGCCCGAATTCGCCCTATCGGATACATCAGGCTTTTCTGCCCAGTTTTGCCACCTTGTCCGATCCAAAAATGATTGGAAAATTTAGTTTTGCCCAAAAACCCCGTTTTGCCCCGTTGCCCCATTTTGCCCCGCTCTCCCCTACACTATACACGCACGCGCCAACTTTGCGCACGCACATAAGCATAACACATTGCATCTAGCCAAACACACGCTAACACAAGTGTTTTATTTTCGGTAAAGGTTGTGAATATGGATCATTGTTTTTTGCCCTACTATACACTTTTGCCCCATTATTAATTGATTAATTAATTCCTTTTTTTATTATGTATTTTTATTATGTAGAGACGAATGGGGGCAAAATGGACTATTTTCAAATTTTTTTTTTCGGAATATAAAATCGAGTCTCATCCCCGGCACGCCCTCTCCCACATCCGGAGGGATGTCGTCGAGAGATTAATCAAAGCAGGATCAAGTGGCAAGCGTCAAGTCCTCCACGCTTCCAACTCCAATGTTCAACGGTGCACGCCTGTCTCCCCTTCCCCTCGTTGCAGGGCACGTGCGCCCTAAGGAAGATACAATTAGCCTTCCCGTTTAGTACCTCGTTCGTTCATGGATACGTAACACGACTCCGTGTCCCTAAAAATAAACTATACACCGAAAGTACAGTCCTCAGCAACCCCTTTATCTTTCCTGCATAAGCGAATCTTTGCGAAAGGTTTGTCTCGTCGTTAGAATGCTCAATTAACTCGATAGAAAAAGAAAGAAAAGAATGGAATGCTCAGCGTCCGCGTTGCTGACTCGAGGTGGTTATTATCGAGCCATCCAGCGAGCGGTCACTCTGTACGAAAACGGAGGAGAGAGAAAAATAGTCAAGAAAGAAAGAAGCTGTTCGGATAGATGCACGGTGAAGCTGATTATTTGAGTACAGTGAATCCTGCCGAAACTTGGAGATTTACCGTTATGAGAAGATCAGCTTCAACGTGCGTGATTTTACCATGTAGAACAGGAGAGCGATTCCCCCCCGAGTAGCGGCGAGAGCAACGGGGGCGGTTTGTTAGACTCCGGCTCATGCCTCGGGGCCTTATGGCTTATGGCTCATGACTCGCAATGGAAATACGACACCTCGCCGGCGGCGGCAACGACAACGCGGCAGCAGCATGAACAGGGACCGAGAAGTTTGCAGCCTTCGTAGAATGAGAGCTCTGTGGTCCCTGCATATAGTACCTCTCTGATATACTCTTCCTCATCCTCGTTTCACAATCTGCGAGGCAAAATGTACTCTTATCTCTCGATATACCCAATACTCAACAGTATTTTGCTTCAACGTTATATTTTCGTTATAAACATCCATCAAAAGTTTAAAAATAATAATTTTACATCATATTATTTACAAATTTTCTCCACAGCATTGGTATTATCCGTATTCGTAAAATCCGGAAATTGGCTTATATTTTTTTTATTACATATCGTATTTATATTTTTTAATAAATTTTATTTATTTTTCCCCGACCGTATTCGAACGAGAGTACCGTGCCGGGCTACCACAGCACAATGCGAAGAGCTATTTATTTTTACAATGAAAATAAAAATTCTCTCCGTGCGCGGGACGAGTTATGTACGCGGCGAGGCCGGTATGCCGCATGATTATTTCGTTATTCGCGGGAGACAGGGCATACTCGGACGGAGAGCTTTCGTACGTGGGGCAGAGGGTCATCTTAGTCGCAGCGATAGCTCATCTCGCAGCGCGGTATCGTTCAGCGAAGTCCAATCGAGCCGCCAACGTCTCGACCCCGTTCGCCGTGACGTATATATTACGAATAAAATGGAAAAATCGCGACTTCGTCAGTGCCGGTTAGTCCATGACCACTCTTAAATATTCGACATTTAACTTCTAATTTCTCGGTAACTCGGTAAAAATCATTCCCTTTGTGTATTAACAATATTTCATTATTTATTTATAATAATTATTATTATTATTATATTTTTTTTTATTTTCGGTGCCTTTATAAGATCGTGTAACCCTTCAATATCGAATCTTTGCCCCGAATCTACTTTTTGCACATTCAGTCCCAATTATGATTCATAGACAAATATACGGGCCGGTTTGAGTGACCCGAACGCTTCGCGCAATTGTTATCGCTTATGGAATTTAGATTTCCGAAGATCGGCCGGAAATACGTCATGTAAATGTATGACACACGCGTATAATGTCACTCTCATGGACACCTCACATAACGCTCAAGGATAGGAGTGTCCTTGAGAGTCCATGAGTGTGTCTATGAGACTATCCAGTGGTGTTGTATCTTATTATTAGGTGGTTTTTCCATCCATAGGCAAACATAAATAATCTTTTGATTATCTCATTTTTCGGCTCAGCCGACTAGAGGCACTTTGCTCGAATTCCATCCCCCTTCCCTTTTGTATTCTGCGTTGTATCTCCCGATTCTTCTTCTTCGTCTTTCTCTATAACGTTCTCCTTTTCTTCAACAAGCTCGCCTTATCGTGTTTACTATATTGAATACGTTTGGCCTCTCGATTAAGCTTTCACAATGTTATACATTCCTTATTGCCGCGATTACTTTATACTGTATGGGGATAGCGTTGCATGTTGAAATTTACTATGCAAATCATTCTCGTGAGACAGTTGAAAAAATATTACAATTACCGGGGGAGGCCCGGCCGATTTATCGTTCCAACCGTTCGTCGACTTCGTCAAAAACGTGATATATCCTCTCTCGTTTATACACTCGTAACATTCGTCTCGCGACTTTGAATAATTATCGACTTTTGCTCTATTACAAGTTTTTGCCAAACTAATAACCATTCTAACCAAGTGTGCAGCGCGCCTGTAAAGGCGTAATGGGCATTAACGATAACGTATACTTGTAGTTTTTTGTACCCTCTTATCAGACGCGTATAGCATAGCTATGATTGGCCCCAAACCGTGCCCTTGTTTACTACTCGTCTATTCATATGTGTGTAGATATATATAATATAGAGCGATACATATGCAAGCGACACGCTTCTATCGAATGCGAAGATTACGAATTCACTTCGTGGCCTGATTTAAAAATCAATAAACAATGTCACGGTCCCGATCGACTTGTCCATTATAAAGTATTATAAATTACAAACTTGTGGGTACAACTAAGCCATAAAAGGGACACGACGATCCGTGAATAATAATAGTAATAATAATAATAATAGTAATAATCGAAAAGATTTGGACTTTACTTTGGCTTTATTGGGCAACCAAGTCTATTAATTCGTTATTTTTATTTAGCTACGATAGCGCGTTTGTAATATTAATTTATCGAGGCTTTTAAAGTGACGCCCGTGTGTACTAAAGCCGAGCAACGATGCGAACCGATAATTACCAGCTGTTCCCTTGGGTCATCTCTAGAGACACACGCAGCTTTCCCGGCGACCCGTTTTCGTTCGCGCGTGGAAGCGACGACGACGCGCTGTGAATCCCCGGGATCGCGAAGACGTGCGCGTCTCGTCGCTTTAATATATCAGCGTAAAGCCCAGCCTCCAAGATTAGCGACCGTAATTCTCTTGCTTGCCTCTTCTCATATTAATTCTCTTTTTGTCTTTCACACTTGACTAAACGCTCTAGAAATTTTCACCCAGACGCCTGTACTCCGTAACCGTACCGTGTCAGACGATTATTATTTATGTACGGGCTTTTCTCTCCGTTTCTCCATTCTCACGTAAATCAAATATAGTAAAATATATATATACAAAATTACTATTTTTGGCAATTTTTTATGGGGCACATAAAAATTTAAAAAAAACGTCTCAACAGAGAACAGGGATCGGTTTCGCCCCTCTCGTCCCCGTATACACAGGAAAGGGCAACCCTTCGAGCAACTGGCGACTCTCGACTTTCACCACCTGACGAAGAGCTAATCCCAAGTTGTTGCAAGGGTCTCCACGATCTCGTTTAACTTTCGTGACCCTGGAGAAGCGGCTGGCACGCGCCTGACGAGCCTGAAAAAACAACATACCCCTTCTGTGTGGCGTCAAAGAGCTTGAAAAATCTACGAACCAACTGTACGGGTAAACTAAATATTCTTTTCATCCCTAATCGGAAGAGCCTATGCGCATTCCAAAAGCGTCACGTCGAGCACGCGAAGCTGGTTAACTCCTTGCCCTTATCCACGATAAGAATAATAGATATATTATAGTGTATACGATATACAGAATAAAAAGTATCGATGGGCGAGACACGCGTCTCCGGTTACGTAGAGCCGTTGACTATAATCTCCCGCCTCGATACTTGTATCCATCCCGTATATAATACCTCATCATGCCTGCGGCGTCTGTGTATGTGCGATTAGCGAATAATATAATTCAATGGTATAAGTGCGTAAGGCGATATCCCCGTGCATGCCGGCTCGCTTCCATCCTCACTTGGTCTTATCACTAAATTGCTTGAAAGTCTTCTCTCTCTCTCTCTCTCTCTCTCTCTCTCTCTCTCTCTCTCTCTCTCTCTCTCTCTCTCTCTCTCTCTCTCTCTCTCTCTCTCTCTCTCTCTCTCTCTCTCTCTCTCTCTCTCTCTCTCTCTCTCTCTCTCTCTCTCTCTCTCTCTCTCTCTCTCTCTCTCGCCTAATAACGATTCCTCAGCGGGACACGAAATTTGAGATTCTTTTGTACGTTTATCTCGAGATATATCCAAATGCGTTCTTGTCGATGGTCCCGCGTGCCACCCGGAAATATAACACGATTATAATACACATGGTAAAAAAAAGGTTTGCACATTTTTTATGTTTGTTTGTTAAATAAAAAATTATTTTTAGTTTAAATTTCGGTTCGTTAATAAGAAACATTTGTTAAATACATTATTCAATTTATTATTCAAGACGATAAAAGTAGCACTCTTCGAGCCATTAAACAATGTTCAATTTGTATTCCGGTTCAGCTTTGACAATCGAATCGAAGAACGAGTGCGACAGGACACGTATATAGGCAGCATCTACGAGTGACTTTCATGCCGCAACAGAAATTCGTCGCAATGGACACGCGCATAGTGGAGAATCTTCAATATAGCCGTAGGAAAAGAGAACGCGCAAGAAACGTTTCCATCTCTCGTCGAGGAGGAAACATTGAGTGAACGACGCGAGGATAGATCGGAGAGACGCAGGCTCCGGCGGTAGATCACTGTCTGTCTTGTGTTTCTAACTCAGAGAGCCAGAGGAGGAGAACGATGCAGAGAGTGAAAAGAGCGACAGAAGGGAGTGCGCAGAGTTTTCCCTCCCTCGCCTCCTGTAGGGGAAACCGGGGCAAAACGGGGACGCTAAGCAATAAAATCTGGTACAATGATACCGAAAGCATAGATCCATTGTTTTTCACACCAAAATTGTATTGGCACTGGCATTGAAATGATATTTAAAAAAAAACCATCTGGGGCAAAACGGGGTACATGTCCCCATTTTGCCCCATTTCCCCGTTTTGCCCCGGCTTCCCCTACTAATACTCTGAGGCTAGAATCCGGGATTCATTCAATAGTATTGGAACGCTCGGCTCTGGATAAGAGCTTTTCATTACGCGGTCGAAAACTGGAATTCTTTTTTTTCATGGATGTCTATTCCTTTGGAACTAAGGCAAATTATTAGTCTTCATCTATCGGATGGGCGGCTGCTAAAAATTTACATTTCTCCCCAAATGTTTGGCTACAAAAAAAAATGGATTACGACTTTCGTTACCGACCGGGCCCGGGTCGAGCTGAGGAAGAGATTTCACATCACCTCAAAACTATTCAACGGATTACATTACTTACCTTGATGAAGTGATGGTAGCGAGGATGTTGGTGACAGCTGAAAGGGCTCGTGTTTGATCTTCAAACTGTGATAGGAGTTCTGGTCACTGGAAACTGCAGTCGCGCAACCGAGATTCCCATTTCCCTGTTGTAATTCCTGAAAAAAAAAAACAAAAAAAAATGAACAGTCCTCGTTGCTGAGTGCAAATTTATCGGTAAAGTTGTGTAACAAGGGAGGGTTATTGACAACTCTCATGACTTAAGTGTTATGAATAATGACATCCCTATACAGAAGAAGGGAAGCAAGAGGTTTTATCAGCAAGATTACTCGAGCAAAGTGGCCGGACGCCCGTCTCGGCGGACTTTTGGCTTGGAGCTTCGCAATGTTTGACGTCTCGTCGCGGCCGGCTTACAAACACAGCTCCGGTGTTGTGACATAGTATTATGCTGGGGCTAAACTTACGATCTCCTTAGATCGTTAATTTGCGATCGCGGAGAGAAGAGCTTCGCGTTCTTTCGTTTATAATACAAATTGCACTATACCGATGAGACAGAGAGTTTGTCAAGCGTTACGATCACCTGGCAAAAAAAAAAATCGGATTTTTTTGGCGCGATTTTCTGTATCAGGTATCAAAAACATGTCGGATATGAGGCCTTGAAAGGGCCATAAAAAACCCTAAAAAGTGTTGATTCGTTGGCATTTCCAAGCAGCGATTTCTACGCTTTCCGATGGTATTACGGTAATAAGGCGCCACTCCTTGTTAAATACTGTGCAGACACATTCCCCTGCCAAAAGCTATCTCGAGATCGCGGGGCGTATATTGGCTGCTTACAAACATGACAAGACATTCAGCACGTGAGCTTGCTACCATCGATTTTCACTTATTATTAGTACTATGTATAACGGAGAAGTGCATCAACCCGTCGACACTTGGAAACGTTCGGGCTCTTCTCGCAGACGGTAATACTTATAAAGTATACGACTATTCTCCTCGTTCGTTGCACGAATTCGTTCGAAAACGAGCAATCTCTCAGTCTCGTCCCGACGGCGGATTTCACGTTCTCGTTAATTTCCGTGACAACCATTAAAACTCTTCGTGCCTTTATCCTCTTCATGACTCGATCTTATATGCAAAAAAAATCTTCATTTCTAACGGCTTACAACGAGGTGCCTCTACGAAAGCCAAATACTACTTATCGTAAGTTTATCAACGACGTTTCGCGAATCTGATCCAGAGCAACGCGATTCTTATCGATTCCCCTTGTACCTCGTCGATACTTCTTTTGTAACACTAAACGACACGGTAGCTTCGGTGGTGGAGCGATATGACCTTGTCGATACCTGACGATCGATACATCACAGTATCAACTGATAACCCATATTCGCAAACCTAATTCATTGAATTGATTCCGCAATAATCGACGGTCCCGCAATCGTTAAATAGCATCGCGATTTTGTAATTCTCTCAAGTGAGACTATGACATCAATGCACGAAGCGATCGTCTCATTCGTATTACATTTAAACGTGGGAGAGAGCGGGGCAAAACGGAACTCTGAAGCAAATTGGAAAATTCTTAGGTAATTTTTTTCCGAGACTTAAAAAAGAAGACTCACGGACCCGTTTTGCCCGCCTTTCCCTCAATGCTGGATATAGGTAAAATAGAATGTAAACCTCCATCTCATTGAAGCACAATTTTGTTGTGGACTTACCCCGGAAACTGGAATCACGTGAGAAACCATTCTGCCCCGATCGGCCGCCGAATAATTCATAAAGAGCGACGCTGCAGCGGCAGCTGCATTTACGCGGCGCTGCTCGACGAGGTCCTCCCAATAAACGGCGAGGCCCTCCACAATAATTGATTGATCGGTACGGAGCCAACAAGAATATTCACTCGACACCCTGATAATGCCGATTTAAAATTTATCCTCACGATTCACACTTATTTATCGATGCACAAATAAATGTCACCTCAGATTAGGGTATTATACAACCGGACCGACTGCACTCCGACACCGGAGGGTTCAACAACTTGTACCTCCCGGAGTAATCCAAACGAATAAATGTGTTTTATGTATAATTAATAAGGAAACCGTTCGCATCAGCGCCTTATCACGCGTTAATCACGATACATGCGTAGTTTGCAGCGAACAAAGTCTTTTCCACAAGATTTTTTTGATTCCCGACGTTACATTTTCGCGATCGATCGGAGCAGCAACAGCACAGCAGTAGTACGACGTGAGGGTCGCGATCTTTAGCCAATACTCGACGACCCCGACGCCAGGAGAATGCGGAAATCGCGTAAGTTTTGTATTTCGAATCCGAGTAAAATCTGCAACATAAATAATTTATTTCATCAATAGACGATAAATTGGCTGAAAGTTGTTAAAAAATCAAATAATATGTATACAATACAGGTGATTCTATGAATTGTATAAAAATTATAATAAAAATATTGGCTTGACAAAAAACTATCGTGTGCATCTACCGAAAGTGCGCTTGCTGGGACGATTCGCCACGTGCAATGCAGATTATGAGAATAACTATAAAGTTTGATACTTTTCTAATTAAATATACAGTTTATCGTAGGGCAGATATTTTTTACACAGGAGTATATGTTGACTCGAAGAATACAGAGATTGCGCGGCACGGGCGCCGCGAAGACCAGGCTCCGGCACGCTCGTGTGACAAGTCAGCAACAGCTGAGCACTTAGAATCCTCGACTGCGCGCCTCTTTTTGCCTCGCCGTACAGGAGCCCGAGAATCGGGATTCTTGACTCTCTCCCGAGGGACTCATCGCCACTTCCGTTCACTGTACCGTATAGCACCGCTACTGCCGGATTCCCCGATGGCCCCGCTAATATACATGCTCCATTCTCGCTTCTATATCTATAATGGCAACGAAAGACGCCGCACCCTCGTAAGTAGTGCAACCGAGGCTATAGCGAGACCCTTGGCTGTGGAACATTAATCGTCCCCGCGAACAGGGACGAGTAGATGATCTTTGTTTATACTTTCACAGGACTCTGTTCTCTCTTTGGAAAGAGGACACCGCCGATAGTGACACCCCTCAGGAACACATCCTTTTCTCTCCGCACCCTCGTGGGGGCTGATAAATCTACGTTTAAGTATGCAGACAATATCGCACAGTACCGACTAATCCCGGAGACAGTAAGAATTACGGTTATACACCGTTCTCGGTCACCGTCGGGCGGCCTCGTGTGATGTGTCGGGAGCTCTTGAACAACGGTTAGGATTAGCACGAGACAAGTAACTGAACTTCGATTAATTAATTAATCCGACACTTCAAAAAAATTAAATGTTCTTCTATCGCACGGTTCCAGCTAATGTCTCTTATAGTTAAACCTCACTGTTAAACCTTATTATCTATTACCTAACAAAATCGTATAACAAATTGCTACAATCTGCAGACTTGACCAAACCTCCGCCGCTGAAGATAACGTCGGTGTTTACGAATTGTCCCCCTTGTTATCGCAAACCGTGCAGTGTTCGCTCGAGAGCGGAATACGCGTTTCTTTTTTTTTTTTTTTTTATTTCCGTTGTTTATTAAGCTCATCAAGTCAATTTCGATAAAGCACACGAGCCGATGTGTTGTAGAATCAAAGTTTACAAACTCGTTGAAATTTATTTGGAAACATTCCAGAGTTATTATAAACACACGATAATCGTTGGGAATTTGTTATTTCTGCTACAACTTATGAGCTGATTGAATTTTAATCTCGATAATTAACTGTACTCGAAAACGATTAATTATCTCGATTATTTATTGATAATTATTTACCTGTCGGCGAGAGATCGAGTTCCTTCGATATTATTCCAGAGTTTTACCAACACGCGAGGCTGCTTTAACACTCCGAACTGTATGTGAACGAACTCGGATATATGATTAATAGGGAACACTTGTTATTGAAATTTATTGATGATAACGCTAATCGCCAAAACCGCCGACACTCCCGAAAAAACATAAACGGTATTGCGTACTTCGAAGAAGAAGAACAAGAAGACGACGAAGAAGTAGTGCCTCGAGCACCGACGGCGGATGAACACAGCCGTCGAGAAACGAAACTAAAGCGAGATTGAGGCGGCAGAGGGTCGACAGTTTCTCGAGGGAGAGAGAGAAAGCGTGGGCTGGAAGCAGCGGAAGAACGTGGAGGCGGAGCCACGCGTTTCCCGCTCAACGGCCGCTGCCCCCGCTGTATTCGATCCAACCTCCCCCGCAATTGTCGAACAACCTGACAGAGAGAACGATTAAAACTGCCCTTCTTCAATATGTACCGTGAGCCCACTATCAATTGTAACTACTGACACACGGTGTCCAGTGTAAGTTTGAAACAAAATTCAAGGACCTTTCGAGGACTCTCGAAGCACTTTTAAGGGCGTAACAATGATCATTGGTAAATCGTATGAAAGGTACCCATGTAGCATACAATCATTTGAACAATATACCGGATTGTGTGACGCAAGATAAACATTTCCAGGATATTTTTAAAACTTTTCCAGGACTCCTCAAAAACTTCAGGGATTTCGTGAACCGCTAGATACCATGTGAAAAATCATCGAACTGTATGTACTAAAAATACTATCCAGTAAAATGAATATTTTTGTCGGTGTAAAAATATCGTTCTCCATGTCACCGAATCCGTCGCGACACGTCGAATTGTAATTATGCAATCTGGCCAAGCTTACGTTGCATTCCGTGTAAAAGTCGATTGAGCAATCCGGTGATGCGGTAATCGATGAGTGCTACTTTCTCGTCACCCCAGAATTATACCGGCTAAGGAGGGCACACGAGATACCTATCGGTAACGGAATTGGCTGACTGCTACGAATTATGTCACGACTTGCAAAAATCATGTGGACTAGTCCTACTTGTGTCGGTACAAGAAAATCGTAAGTATCTATATATATTTTTATGATTATCGCGATCGGTTTGGCAGCCATTTTGGAGAACGCTCCGCATCAACAGCTTTCTCGATGATTTCTTCCTTGATTTTAACGTATGACAAGAATATTATTAAAAAAGTATACGTATTAAAATGTTGAGAGGTGTTTCGGTGTATCATATTCGAGTCTCTATGGCGAAGGTATGGAGGGCAAGTGAGGGACGGTGAATAGAAGCTGGTACGAACGAATATAGTCGAGGTAGGGAACGTAAACGATCGCCATGATGGGGCGTCGTCGAGCGTTTGCTCTCGCTCCGCTATTGGACGACCACGCGTCTCGGAATATTGGCTCGACGGTACGTTCGCGCCAACCCAGCGAGAGGGTTTCTCAACTCGATTCGAGAATTCCATGTTTCACATTTGTGCAAGAGATGTTGTGCTGGACCAGAAGTTAAGAAAATCAATCTATATTTCACCTCTACAAACCGACGATAGATGTCAATCGTACGCGACTTGATTCGATCGGACTGATGATATCGAACGTTCTAAGGACAACACTTTTAAAACAATTTTGTCAGATGATATAAAAAAAAGTATGATCTTCAAAGAGTCCTCCATTTTGCCCCGTTCTCCCCAAATAACGACCAGACTCGCGTCAATTGCTGATGGATCAGAGTAGGATTAAATGACATCTAAACTATTCACGATGTGAAAACTAGCTTGTATGTCAACAAGCCCTCGTCGAAAGACCAACGCTATGCCATGTTATTCAGTGATATTAATTTTATCCCAGTAAAGACCAGCGTCTGGCGATAATCTGGAATATTGTCATAAACCCATTAACACCGTTTTTTTTATCCGACAATTTTAAACCACCGAACTGTATCGTCGAGCGGGCAATATTCGTTTCGAAGAATCGACGTGGGTTAATGCGATTGTGTAAGCGATAACTGCAGATTCGACATGCTCAGCAAGGCTTGCAATCGTTGCAAAATCTGCACAACGCGTCGAGCGCAGTCCCTGGTTCTGCACACAACGATGCCGTGAACTAAAATAATAAAATATAGCCTGGTAGTACATCGTGAAATTCTAACGTTCCCCAAGGTTCACTATAGCTCGGAACATCCGGAAGTTTTTTTTTCTTCATTTCAATCGCTTGTTAAAACCGCAGAGTGAGAAGGCTCGTACATCATAGAAAACTGTTTGACGGCGGGTTGAGGAACGCGAGAGAAAGAAGGAGAGGGCAGTCGACGGCTCGGTTGGATATTTTTTAAACAGTTATAGCCGAGTGAACGGAATGTTGACTAAAGACCGAGTTATGGACGACTATGTTGGTTATACATAACGGACCATTGTTTGCCCAGCACAATGAGTCTTGTTTGGCAACACTGACGGACCAATTGTTCAATTGTTTCCAATACGATCGCTTTTAGCGTTATACCGTTGATACTAACGCTATATATACCACAACGATTACTCTGATATCCGCCACTCGTTGCTAGCCCCGGCGATGAACTTATCGAGGTGTAGTTCCAGCGTAGTTACTGCGTGGAGACGATAGATGCGACAAATCTCTTTTAATCGATAAAAAAAAAATAGATCTATGAAAGCATAGTTCCCGGATCCGTGCGAACATACATGGTTAGAACGACATGACAATTAATTAACTCAGGCGATATTTTAATTTTTACGAGATACTTGGCGCAACGTGAAGCATCGTTTGCTGTTCCGAAGCAAAGAGGATGCCAGTAGGAGACCAAGGGATACCCTGTTTTCATTCGCGTATGTCAAAGCAATCTCGCTGACTCGCACTTCCACGGGTTACACTTAAACTTCTCCCTCTCTCTCGGTTTTATTGCTTTTTTATGGTAGTTCGTTTGTCGCGGCGAAGCGAGACAGGAGCGATTACCACGCGGCAGCGTCTCGTGTGTCGCGAGACAGCCCCCCCCCCCCCTCTTCCCCCGCCCCTCTTTAAAGTTTAAAACTTAATACGGCACGGACGCCGGTCCCAAAAAGACCCTCATAAATTAGGTCGCGAGCTGGCGTTTAAACTGGTCCCGGGTAATGCTCCGCATGAAACTCTCCACTCCGAAGACTGACCGAGAAACAACTTTATGCTTTGCTTACCTCCGCTCGTCAATGTTTACTCTGGGTAGCGAGCCGTCGAACAATATTACCCTTCATGCCCATTTAATGTCACGCGAACGTTTCTCGTCGGAGGCTGAAGTTTTCGGGACTCTTATTAAATCTAGTGTCATTCGACATTACCTCAAAGGTCTCGTCAACATCTGAGCAATGAAACTTGGGGCAATTCATCCCTTTACTGCTGGCAATACAACCTTGATACCAAAGTAGCAAACACAACCAGAAACACGCATCAATTAATCGCTAAAGTATATATTACGCGCGCTAATACGCGGCTAAGGTTCGTGGCGCTGGGACGCATTCTGTCACTGACTTTTCTGTCAGTGCTTGCATTCGCCATACATTTCAGAGAAAGATAAAAAGTATTCTCTGTAACGTCACTTGCGGTTTCAAAATCTCATTTTTCAACTGGAAGTGACGTCATGCTGGAAATATGTCACTTCCGGTCGAAAAATGAAATTTTCAAATCGGAAGTGATGTTTTCCCGTCTGACGTCACTGCCGGTTGAAAAGTGAAATTTAAAAAATGGATATGATGTTACCGAGAAAAATTAAGAATGTCTCTGGAACGTATCTCGAATGCAGCCAGTGGCGGAAAAGTGTGAATTAAGGTGATGTAAAATACCGCCGCTGGTAACAAAAACTGTACTGCAATGCCGTTTTCAGATCGCAGTCCGTCGAGGAAAAACAAAATTGTCTTTCATTGGGGAATCGGCAGACATATGGAAAGACAATTTTCTTTTTTTTTCTCGGCAGTGTGTGGTCTCAAAATGGTATATTCAATATAGTTTTTGTTACAAAACGGGGGGTTCAGCAGGTGGGCGGGGAGTTATACCGCATAACCTCAAGGAACAAAGGAAAATGGGTTGAACAACGTGAGTGATGTCTCAAATGTATTTGGAATTAATCGCCAATCTAATCTCATTTTGTGTGCATTTAAGGTACGAGAAGAGATACACAGCATCATCTGCCGGCTGTACAACGAATCACGAAGACAGCCGGTTAACCGAACATTTCGTAACCTAAGAAAAATCAGTAGAGCCAAGAATAAGAAACGGGACGGCAGTGTATTTTCACTGATACTCGTGTGAAGTTCTTCATATTCGTCGACATTTATCGTCATTTCTGAGAGATGAATGATGACAAGGAGCAGGACAACGTTATCGAGGAGGATTACTACACGTTCTTGAACCTTCCCAAAAACGTGAGTCTCTCTGTCCCTGTTCAAAATTCTCGATAACTCGAGCACCGAGTGACGGAGGACCATTTCCGAAATCGCATTCTCCACGTGATACGTCCTCCAACGATTCTGATGTAACGATGAACCCTTTGTTTATTCACTGGGACCGGCATCGACGGCCCTCCCGACTTACATCGATGCTTAACATATTATACATCCGATGCTAAAGAGACTGCACTCTTACGAAATTCGTACTAGTTCTTTCGGTATCGTAAAAAAAAAACAACTGATTTTTACAGGCCACTCCAGAAGAGATCACAAATGCTTATCGAAGACAAAGCAGACTCTATCATCCGGACAAACATGTGGATCCTATACTCAAGAAAAAGGCTGAAGTGCTGTTCAATCGCACGAGCAAGGCTTACGAAGGTATGCTCAAAATTTTTAATGGCAACTCATTAAAATGTTACTATACAAAAAAAAAAATTCAGTGGTATATTATTATTGAATAATATTCAACAATAACATACTATTGAATTGACTGCATAACAGATTTGTAATCTTATTAGCGATACCTTCTCATTACAGTTCTAAATGATCCGCATCAGAGGGCGATCTATGACTCGCTGGGTACTCGTGGATTGCAAACTAAAGGATGGGAGATTGTACAGAGGACAAAGACTCCGCAGGAGATCAGAGAGGAGTACGAAAGAATAGCCAGAGAGAGGGAAGAGAGCAGGCTTCAGCAGAGAACAAATCCTACTGGAAACATCACAGTAAATATCAATGCCACGGATATGTTCAGCAAATACGATGAGGATTACGACGAACGGTTTGTTGAGATTTTCATCATGATTATCTCAAGAGATCATATATATATAAATATAAAACTGTATGGCAATTGCAGTGGGAGCATATTCTCGTCGATCGAGATAAGCGGGATGTCGTTTTCTCAATCGATAGAAGCTCCTCTGACGCTGAGGGACACTGTGACGATGTACGGCCAGCTTGATACTCAGAACGGCACGGGAATCGGCACGGTAAACGTTGCCGCGAGGCGAACCTTGTCGTCGAAGAGCTGGGTGGAATTGGACATGGGTGCCGGCGACGATCCCAGAATATCGGTCAGCGGCCACAGAGACTTGGGGGAAAAGATATTCTGCAATGGTGTTTTGCAGTTGAAATTTGAGCCTCATGAAGCTAGAACCGGACTCGTCGGAAGTGAGCAAATAATCACGTCTTCAGTAGTCTACGGTATATGTTATTATAACGATCCGTTTGGCATAAAACGATATTTGCTTTTGAAGGATTGGGAATGCAATTGGACAAGCACACCGTCGGTTATCTCACATATAAAGCCGGTCTGCAAAATGCAATGAGCACAATGCTCGTCAGAGACACACCTCGACTGCGAACCGCAGTCTCAATTCAATTCGGCATTTTAAACTCGTACGCTAGCATCAGTGTTATTTATAAGATGGAGGAAAAGAAATTGAAACTTCAAGGTAGCTTAAGGTTCGTACCAACAAGTATAGCTAGTAGTTGCTCTATCGAGCGATTTTATAAAATTTCTATCTGCCGATTAATTTGATTATTCAATGGATGTTTCAGAGTGAGTACTTCCGGAACATACGTAGAGTACGGAGCGGAAAAGAGGGTGTCGAAGCACAGCTCACTGTCGGCTGCGGTGCGAATCGGCGTCCCGACCGGAGTCAGTTTGAGAATAAAACTCATACGTGCATCACAGACATATGTATTTCCGATTCACTTGTGCGAAGAGGTCATACCAGCACCTATATTTTACGCTACCGTCGCACCTCTCGTGACGTGGACGATTGTTAAAAAATTGATCGTCGATCCGGTCGTCAAAGAGCAAGAGGACAGAGAAAAAGAGAAACAGAAGGAGCTGAATAAATCAAGAATGATGGAAAAACAACGCGAGGCTAAAGGCGCTATAGATTTGATGATGGTAACGTTCAGTAGGATCCGCGCCGAAGAAGAAGCTAAGAGAGGACTGGTAATTACCAAAGCACTTTACGGACGGTTCGTCTATCCTAACGGTAGATCGGACAGCGTCGAAGCTGCCGAGGCTCACAAGGACGAAGTTATCGATGTTACTGTGCCGTTGCAGTGCTTAGTAATCGATTCCAAATTAGTTCTTCACAATGCGCCAAAGGTAACAATTAAAACCATCGATTTTTTTTTTTTTTATTGGTGAAGATCAATTTCATAGATTGTTTTTAAAGACCGAGTATTTATCCTTTCAGAGTGAACTGCCAGGATTCTATGATCCATGCTTCGGAGAGGAAAAACAGCTGCTGCTTCAATACCTGTTTCACACACAGACCCACGAATGTATCGTAAAGGACAACGAACCCCTCAGGATACCGAGACAATGTAAGTAGCGAAGTAATCGCGCGGATCCCTCTCGGTCGGATATTAACTGTGTGTACATTTTTTAGCACACAGAGTAAACGTCACATGACGCCGCCGACGCGCTCACAAGGTCAAGCAAACGACCTGATTACCTCGCTCGAATATCTTCCCGTACTATTTCATTCATTCGCAAAGTCTGGTTTAGCGCAAAAAAAAATCATTGTTAAAACTCTATATTCATTTTGAATTAATACTGCTTTGTACGATAACTTCGAGTCCCGAAAGATAAAACGGTGTTTTCTTTTATTATTTCATTCGATTGCTGCTTTTCAACTACTTCGCAAGCATAATAGAGAAGCATTATAGTATCGTGAGAAGAAAACAGAGCTAAATAGTTTTAATCTTGATGTTCTCACCGCCATTGTAATCCAGTTATAAATATTGTATATTGAGTTCCTGCCTCTGCATCGGGATATCGAGAAAGATCCTGAAATTCAACGGTAAATCACATATTCTAACTCTTCCTTCACTTGTAGTCTCACGTCCCCGAAGAATCGTTCTAGCTTCGGGACCTTTATTTTTGACAGTGTATAATAACGCGCGTATACCATTAGACAAGAAGCATTCAACTCTGTTCGGAAATCCGTGTAGACTTTAGTGGGAAACCGAATGATCCTCCAATGTGTACCGAGGGAAATGTTGAATAACAAGTATTTTAACATCAGTTTATCTCCTAGTTGAGCATCGACGGTGATTATCGCTGTAGCGTGGACAAAGTATAACGGGTAAATATATTAGATATATTTTCGTCTGCGT
Source organism: Ichneumon xanthorius (assembly GCA_917499995.1). Lineage (NCBI taxonomy): Eukaryota > Metazoa > Arthropoda > Insecta > Hymenoptera > Ichneumonidae > Ichneumon > Ichneumon xanthorius. The sequence continues at coordinate 17,751,862 of OU824205.1, read as the reverse complement.
CGATCATTTTTGTTCGGGAGGATCGATTATTTTCTAAGTACGATCTCATGGTTCGTATTTATTATAATCAATAATCGTTTTAGAACGTAGTTAACAGTACGTTGTAAAAAAAGGCTGCATCGGGTGCAAGAATAAAATGTTATTCCGTTATCGTCTATCCCTATTGACTTATTATTTATCCATTCGATTCAGATCTAATTGATTATTTTATTTAAAGATAAGCTTTACTGTACAGTTGTTACATGGAATTAAAAAAAATATTGTCTATCCAAACGATAAGTTCATTCATACATACTGTAATTATCCGGTCTACTGTCAATCAACGGTCATGCTGTCCTGTCCCAGAGCTATCGTCATAGTTTCATTCGAATCGAGAAGTTTATTTATCATCGAAAGCTCGTCGTCTTTTGCCTCTATCTGTGATATCGGAGTCCACGAGTGATCGTGCTCCAGTCTGAATGAACCCTTGTAGTATTGCAGAGGACCTGTCCTGCCCCATTCCTGTATTAAAACAAACTTGGCATTTTCAATTTCCACGTCAAAGAAACTTTTTAAACTTTGTCTCATGATTTTTGTATTTTTACTCACATCCGGATTCAGCATGGAGAAGTAACACTGTCCGGATTCTCTCTCGTACAGATGATATGTGTGTCCAGGATTTTTGACAAAATTACAGGCTGCATGATGCAACGATACATGCTCCTTTGCTTCCAGAAGAACCTGCTTGGCCTGATTCTGAAGGAAACGCATTTGTTCGGCTATAATATGCAGTTTGTTCTGTGCATTGGCTCTGACAAAACTATCTGCCTGCAGACGAATTTAAGATGTTAAGTAAACAAGCTAGTCTTGAAATTAAAAAAATAATCTGTCCGAAGGCTTGAACCTTTTGAATCTCCATTGCCAGTTGCACCAAGTCATGCGGCGATTTCTTTGCGACCGAATATGCATTTAGTAATGGTATACCTTGGGGTGCTGTGTTTCGTTCCACCAATGCAACTAGAATGAAAAAAATAAAAGATGACTCAGTACCGAACGAGCAATTAATTTTGCGAATGATAATTAATTGCTCCGTTGAGCAGATGTTACCTTTGTTTGGTGTACTTCCTCCGTTGTCTAATCCCACGTAAAAACGCTTCATTGTTTCGTTGAATACTTAATAATCTTATCTTTGTTATCAATGAACGAAATAACTGCCGTCCATCGATCGGTCAATGGCAGATAGTATTAGTGATGTTTGTAGTAGCCTAGCGAAGCCGTGTACTAATCTGAAAAGATCGAAAAGCTGATTGCATGTAAATTACGAAAATGAGAATCGCGTCGCCGATCAAACAGCAGTCCCGATGTGAGAGGTTAGCAGCGGTTTGAATGAGGCTTCTGTCCTGCCATAACCTGTCGCGGTTGCTTGTCAAAAAAAGGTTACCCGTAAGTTGAGTCGATCGAAACGAAGCCGAATCCGCTTACATTGCCGAACTAATAAACTGTATGATTTTGCGTTAAACGATCATTCGACAGAATCGGTTTGTTCGCGTTCGTTTTACGAAAAACTTTACAACAACTTATCGTTCACTCGATAAAGCTGTGTGTCTGCAATCGCATCGAAAGTGTGGTTACCTCCGAAAAGTGTTTAGACGAAAATCTGTCACAATTATGACGCGTTGATGAACCGAGCCAAAATTCGTGACGACTGTGATAAAAGATTTCGTACCAATGAAGTACGACAAGTCCAAAGAGATTATCAAAACTGTGTGAGTCGTGGAGCAATCACAGGGTCGACAATAATTCAGTCACTTCAGGCTTGCACAATATTAGTTTATCAGCAAAGAAAGATAGTGGAATGGATTATGCAACTACCGTTGAGGAAGCTGTAAAAAGATTTTATTCTACGGGTTCCAACGAAGCTCACACATGGATTCTGCAGGTCCAGGCTTCCCCGGAAGCCTGGACCTTTGTGTGGCAACTTTTGGATCCATCAAAGGTAACATCCATTTCTCGAAGATGTCTCAGCCTGTCTACGGCAACTACTAATATCCTGCTTGACTTTTCAGTCATGGGAAGTACAATTTTACGCTGCCACGACGTTGCATGCTAAAGTGTCGAGACAGTGGCAAGAAGTACCTGAGAACGAATATCCGATGCTGCAAGCTCGAATACTCGATAGTATGAAGATGCCAAATACTCCGAAACTAGTATTATCCAGGCTGTGCCAAACGGTAATAATAATCCTACCAATAATATCAATATGTATGTTGTGTATGTGAAGTAATATAGGACTTACTGCTTGTACAAATAAATTATAGAAATACAAATAAAAATCCGTAATTTTTTCAGCTAGCATCGTTTCTGGCCAACACCAACACTATAGATGCTAAAGATAAGGAACACGGCTTGATAGAGCAATTGATAGAAATGCTGCCGTACAATTCTATACAGACCTTGGACTTACTCCTGGGAGTACTAACGGCGATACCTGGAGAGGTAAGCTCCTACTCCACAAACAGCCTCTATATTAATACATAAAATAAAAAAAATTATTCATACAGTTCGAGAGACGGCAGACAAATCGATCGGCAAAAGTCCGCGACAGTTTGCTAGGATGCTGGGGAAAAACCAGCTGGCTACTTCAGCAGGTTTTCCAAACTTACGAACGGTCGGTATCCGAGAGTAACGAGGTATCTCTGTATCTTCTCGGTCTTGAATGCGCTCTCGCGTGGCTCAAGCTCGGTCAATTGCCCCTCGACGTCACCGCACAAGTTTATCCACACTTTCTCGTCGCGGCAGCGAATTACGCCCCCAAGAGGTAAAGAGTCTAGGAATCGGAGATATTAAGGTAATTATTCATTTTTCGTAATCATCAATGTCTGATTGAAGGGAAGATGACGAAGAAGTGGACAGTCGCGGTTGGGAGATCGTCCAAGAATGCCTGATAATGACGGTCACCCATAACGAGCTTCACAAAAGACCGCAATTGCTGTGGGAATGGTCGAGAGGTCTGGTCTCTTTGGCTCGACAAAACGGTGGCAGCGTATTCTGTTGTATACTCACGGCACTCGGCGAAGCCCACAGTCGAGTATTTCTACTAGCTCTAACGGAAGACGCCGATGAGACGCATCGATGGACATCCGAAACGCTTATAGAATTGCTCCTCGAGTGTTCCGAGCACAAAGGTCGTTACCCGGTAGACGAGAGACGTAGCTGTATTCCATTTGGCTTTTGGTACGTTTTGCAAGACGATCTCGGTACCCTGGACTCACCTCTCGCCAGTCTAAATGCTCTGAAACCAATTTACGGGAGATTGGCTCAAGCGTTACTACGAAAAGCTACCCTCCCTTCGTCACCGAGCGAATCCGGCCACGCCGAAGAGCGCGAACTTCTCAGGTGTTATCGGCAAGACGCTGCGGATACTCTCGTATACTGTTACAACGTTCTGGGAAAGGATCTTCTGATACTTCTCGGACAGCGTCTCAGCGATCTTGAAACAGAGCCGAAAAAGTGGACTGACGTCGAGTCGGCTCTGCATGCTTTCAGTGCTCTGTCCGACAATGTTGGAACCCAGGAAAATCAATACGTTCCGGCGCTCATGGACTTGATCGTTTCTCATATTCCATATGGTCATTATCCCAGTGAGGTAATTGAAATTTTGATTCTTCACCCTCAATTTGATGAGTTATTTATATTCCATGTTTATTCTTAGGTACTCGCATGCGCCTGTTCGACGATCGGCGCTTACGCCGAGTGGATAGGCGAAAATCCTGAGCCCTGGCTGCAACGAGTTCTCCAGCTAGTGAGCCATGGATTGACGTTGAATAGCGTCACCTCAACGCCGGCCAGTATGGCGTTGAAGGATATAGCGAGAGAATGCGCCCATCATCTCGCACCTCTCGCTCCATCGATATTGGAAACGATCGAGAGGACTCTACCAAACATTGCACCGGGCGGTGGTGAAGGTTTACGACTCATGTATGCCGCGGGAAAATTATTAAATTCACTTTCATCGATAGAACAACAGTTGTGCCACTTGGACGCGACTTTGGGCCTCTGTGTCGGACGACTCCGGGAACTCTTGCAACATCCGGTAAATTCGGCCAGAACTGCGGTGGCGAGTGAGCTCAAGATGGTTACGATGTTCGTAATGACTCTCGACGGATACATCGGTAAAGCCGTACTGGATGGGCTTCTACCGATATTCATGCAAATCGTGTCCCATCATGAATGGAGCCGGGACGACACCACTCTCGAAGCTATGCACAATTGCGCTCAGAAATCGCTTAATTCATTGAGAAACCCGGAAAACGAAGCACGACCGTTACTCACCATCTTAGCGACTTCGTACAAGACCCATCCGCACTCTTCGGCGTTGAATTTATTGCGCCATCTTGTTCTTCTGTTCGGCAGAGATCCAGATAACGTTGCGGCCCATATATTTGCCGAAGTCAGCGCCCACACTCTCGGCGGTTTTGCGGCCTGCAGATCCGTCGGTGGTAATCTATCGGATCTTACTGATCTTCTCGACAGTTATCTCCAGCTTCTTGCGCAGATATGCAAAAAGAACGCTAGAATGTTGCTCAAGGTGCCCGATCAGATACCTGAGATGTTAAACTGTGGTAAGTAAGAGGAGTGTACAGAGTGTTGCAAACTATGAAGCGGGACACTTCGCGCCCACCTTATGGACTACGGAATTTATAAACCGTAATTTTACATTTTCGAAGATTTACCGGAAATACGTCATGCCTGATTTGAAAATCGAATTTTTTGACCGGATGTGATGCTATTCCGGCCGCAATATGTCACTTCTCATTTTTCGACCGTAAGTTACGTATTTCCGGAATAACGTCCCTTCCGTTCGAAAAATGAGATTTTCAAACAGAAGTGACGTATTTACGATCGAAAAATGAGTTTCTTTACACACGACAACAATGACATTTGTTTCATTCTCCAGGTATTGCGTGTCTCGTTCTTCCGGAAACTAGTACCGCGAAAGCTGCGGGAAGTTTTCTTACACACGCGATTATGCAAAGTCCACATTTGCAAACGTTCGTACAGCCAATCGGCCAGAAGCTCGTGTGTGTAATTTTGCAATGCGTCGGTAAGAAAATACTTTTTTTTACGATCCTGTACCACATTACGAAACTGTTGTAACACTGTTTTCTCTAGGTGGAAGCGTAACGCGGAGTAACTTGGATCCGCACGCGGAAGTTTTATTGGCCTTGAACAGAACCTGCCTGGAATGGACGGGTCAATGGTTGCGGCTGGCACTAGCCGACTCAACAGCTCCGATAGCTACAGACTCGCAGAAAGAATATTTTTCGAGAATGGTGTTGAGGGAACGAACGAACAAACGACAATTATGTGAAACGCTTAAGGAATTCAGTATGCAGTGTCAACGGCCGATGACAGGATTGTAAGGAAAAATACGAATAGGAGAAATCGAGGCAATTATTTTAAGATGCCGCAATAACGAATTAATGAAATAATAACGAGGGAACGCTGGCTGTGTCGAAGAATCCCAATTACTAGAATGTAGCAACTTGTACTTTGTGATTATTTATTTCGTGTCCAAGAAATGTATTTTGCTAATCTACAAAACGCAGATATTGCTGTACGTATTCGAGGATATTTAATAGATACACACGGTCGATCTGGGGGGAGTGAAACATACAAAAAAAAGAGCGAACGCTTGAAAAGAATCGGCATTCGTAACCAAACATCCATACACGGGGTTGAACGGTGACAACTATCTGCGATAAGATTCCGAGAAATCAGATTCGGCAACGCATCTCACGCTTCGATTGTTTTTATTTATTTTTTATTATTATTATGTATCTTTTACTTAATTACAGTCTGGCAGAATCGAGTTCTTGTTTAAAAAATTCATTGGAATCCTAACAGTGCTGAACGATGCCGAAATAAAATTAACGTAAAACATTGTTCGTTTTGGGCCAACTATATCGATAGGGCAACGATAAAAAAAAAAGAGAAAAATTGGAAATATATATATAAAAAAAAAAAAGAAATTCACGTTCCACGCGTAATCAATAAAAATACTATTCCATTGCCGTACGCAATGACCATGCGTGCAAACGTTGTTAAACTTTACAGTCTGTACATAAACGGCATCGGGCGTTCGTTAAAATTACAGAGACTCGCCGACGCGTAAATCGTTGAAACGCTCGCAATTTGTAGTCTTCCAGTCCGCTAGAATACCCTGTCCTTGAAATGATTCTCCTCTAAATCTAATGGCCAAAATATTATAACTCTGCCGTCGCGATTGTTCAATACAGTCTACCCCCAATCAACGTGAAACACACTCCTTCTCGTCGATTTTTCTGTATCGACTGAATATTTCTCTTACGTCTATACATGTATCACGAATTCTAAGCGTTCCTGAACAGTAAATTATATGTGAGGTGAAGTGTCTACTGTGGCCCGTTGCCGTTCGCCGATGGCGTCGAGTTGAAATTAGCAGCGATTCGGGATCTTCTCGGCTTCGGTGGGCGCTGCATCTTTTGCGGTGTTTGAGGTGACTTCTTCGCGTCCGTCTCCTTTCGTTCATTGCAAGCCGGCTTCTCTTCTTTTGAAACCTATTACGAAATCGATGTTATGGACATTTGTTTTTAACAAAAAAAAAATAAAAATATTATTAATACTGACCTTCGGTGGATCATCTCCGGGTTTTTGCTGAGAAGCTTGAGGAGGATTCGTCTCCTTGGAGTTCTGACTTTGATTTCGCGACGTTTGTTTCGATTTCGGATTTCTCGTCTTTTTCTGCGCCTGAAGGGGCACGAAAGGTGTGCTCTTTTTATTTCTATTTTCCGGCTTGTTATCAGTTCGCAGAATATCTTGAGTAGCGTGAACAACGTGCGAAGAGTTTTGTGCTGGGCGATTTACGTTGGGTTGAGGAGCCGGAGGAAATGCCGGAGATCGTTGCATACGCGGGGCATTCCATTGGGGCATGTGCATCGCAGGATTGTGCATGTTTGGAAAAATTTGCGGTGAACCCGGCGGCATCATAGGCGGTGGTCTCGTGTTGTGAATCGGCGGTGGTCTTGTATTGTGAAGCGACGGTGGAACGTCGTTCTGTCGGGGATTCAACCACATTGCCGGCGGAGCACCGAGAATGCTTATTCCAGGCTTCGGAATAGCCGTCTCCAAATTCAACTCCTGGAAAAAAAAAGCTCGATTCATAAAATTCTTCAGTTATCCTTGCGATGACGAGAGAAAGCTATGAAGGGCCGCTTACGCTTACCTTGCATACGACCTTCGCCGCGCTTTCCGCTGCTTCCGCGTGATTAATACAAAATTCACCGCAGTACGATCTCATGTCCGGCAATATTATTTGCGCGCAAACCATTTTTTGCGTGTTGGTAAGATAATTGTACCTTGGCATTCGACGACCCGTCAATTGCGAGTGGGTAAGCAACATCGCGCAATACGAAACGTTTTCTTTGCGACTGGCTTGCCGTGCGTGGTCGAATAATTGTTGTACCAACGGGGGTGCAGTCGACGTGTTGGGTGATAAAGAAGACGCCATAAGCTTGGTGGCCGATGATATCGTTGACTGCGAGGAGGTGCTCGAATTCTCATCGGTGATCTTCAACATCGCCTTCAAAACGGCGCTCTCGTCTTGAAGCGCGTCACCAGTCGGTGGTAAAGGAATCTGATTCTGTTGGGACATTCCCGGCGGCATCATAGGCTTCTGGGTGAATACACCAGACGCCGTCGGTGGTTTGTGCAATTCGTTCCACAACATTTGGAACTCCGAGTTTTGATCGACACGAGTTTTCGGTACGTTCGACGGTATTTTTTTAACATCGACGACGTCCGAAACGTTCGTAACCACGCGCGTTTTGTTGGATGGATTTTGAGTCGTTTTCGGCTTCTGTTGAGCGTCAAAGTTTTGAGGCGGGCGATTTTGGTGAGTATCGTTTTTCTTCATCATTCGAATAGGCTGATCCGTGCTCGATGGCTTACTATTCTGACAGAATGCCGGAAAGGGAATTGAGCGCATAGGATAAGACGCAGAATTGCCGGCATTTGATTGCATTTGCTTCTTGTTATTCGACGAATCTTGTCTCCACGACTTTTGAGGGGTCGAGGAGATTTTGCCGATTCCCGTTGCTATCGAAGCTATCTCTTCTTCAGCTCTGATACCGTGACTTATGTTTATGAACTCGGCGTCATGCAGCTTGTATCTTCGATTGGACGCTCCACCGCTGAACGAAACGCCGCCAACAAATTCTTTGTCGAACAGAACATCGTAAACGTTGGAAGAAGCATCCTCGCCACGTTGCACGCCAACGATAGTTCCCTTGTAGCCCAGTGGCACGGTCGAACTCTCCTTTACACTGATTATTCTGTCGAATAATTTGTGCTGAGCCTTTGGATCCGGCGGAAGATTTCCTGTGTGCAAGCCAGGCTTGAACAGCAGATGAGGCTTAACCTGCATCAGTACAGTCTTTCCTGTCTCGGTCTGCTTCGATTCGATAACTTTGTCCACTTCTTTTTTTATTTTTTCGATGGTATCGGCATCGAGGCCCAAGGAATTGCAGCTTCGAGTATCAACGCTGGCAAACGGTTGCTCTTTGAGCCAAGATACAACTTCGTTGAGTTTCTCTGGACCGCTTTCGAACAAATCGTCCTCCGTGTATATGTCGTTTGATACACGCTTCGCTAAGCGTTCAAAGAGCAGAGGATATTGATGCATGTAACTACGTATGAGCCCGATTGATTTGGTACTGTAGAACCACTGACCGGACGACTTTTTCGTGTAACCTGGTAGTTCCTCGTTTCGCTTGGTAAATTTAAGATTCAGTCCCACGTTCTGTTTGCCATTTTCGGGCGCCTCCGCAGAGCCGAGAGTTACGTAAATCGATCCTGTTATTCTACTCAAGAAATGGTTGCTCAGTCCCAATCGTTGCGCTGCTATGCTGGTCGACATCCATTGCGCTTCGGAATCCGTAAATTGTTTCTTCACAGTGTCAAGATTCGGTTCCGTAACGATTCTCATGGCTACCTTGACTCTACCGGTTTTAACGTTAACTTCGGAATCTATTACTTCACCCATAGCACCGTAATGAGGATGTCCAAGCATGAAGACGACACTCTTCAATGTGTAAACGTCAGTGATGTTTCGGTAAAGAACGTAGCCTGGATCATGAACGGCTATGTCCGTCACGACTGCCTGATAGGCGTATGGGTTTGGATGTTCGGACCATGTTTTCTCGAGAGACATTCTTCCTTCAGTGGTCAGTAAGTATTGTCTCCCAATCATTGGAAGAGCTTGCAAAAGCACACTAGTGTCTCCGACATCGATTCCGAAACGACTCTTGTACCTGAAGAAAACAAAAAAATTAATTTAGTCAGGTTAAACAAAAAGTTTCTTCGTTTATATGACTATAGATTCAGACAGTACATACCCTTCGCTCACACTACTGCATTGCATGTGCCACTGTGAGGCGAGACCCGAGTTCAAATCTTCAATCCGCACGTTGTCAGGACTGTATCCCTGTTGGCCATTGATAAGCGTGATTTTTCTATCGCTAGTGGACACGCCGATTACGTGAGCCTCCCGCATATGGGGCCATCCTACGAACACGGTTTTTCCCAACATTTTGCTCGCTACATCATGCAAATTGGGAATTTCAGTGGGCAGTATAGAGATAATCATATTTTCTCTTCTCGACGCCTGCTCGAACACCTTCACCTGGTGAAAAAATCGCGATGCTTTAACAAATCTCACAATACTCTTTTCTTTCTCTAATAGCAATAGAAATATTACTCTACCTTTGCTTTCTCGAACTTGGAGGTGTGCTTTATGTGCTGAAGCGTCGGGAAGCCAGCGAAATATACACTGAGCTTAACGCCTTTGCATAATCCCTTCACCAATTTCTCCCTCGGTACTTCAATGTCATCCCGATTGAGCAAAACAACCCGCGCGTGGCTCTGTATACTCGGAAAATACTGTGGTGCCTCGTAATGACCAAGATTTTCCTCGGTGTAAGTTATCATGCACATGGGTCCGTGCTTGTTACGCTTTTGCTCTTCCGCCGTTAGTCTTGCGTTGTACGGTTCCATCGCTTTGCGCAACATAGGAAATTTATAGGAATTCATTACGTATTCGTTACCAGATGAAATTAAGATGATTAAGTAAGCTACATACCGTCCAACAAATTTTTCTCGTCGATGAACGGTATCAATACTACGGCTTCCCATTCCTGTTTCTTATTATTAAGATCCGTCTTGAAATCCTCCGGATAATAATCGATAATCGGTGATCTCTCTTCGGTCAGCAAGCCTTGATAAGCTTCTGGCAGTAACGACCTACTCGCCGCTGGCAGCACGGCCAATAATTGTTGAAATGGTAAAAATGGTTTTGCCAAATCAAACTCAATCTTGAGATCCTTAAAACCCTTTATGTCGGAGATGTATGGGGCGTAATGATGGGGATAATACCAGGCCCAACTGCAGCAGCCGTTGTAATAGTAGTGCAAGTTCCACTGGATCGCTGTCACGTATGCTTCCGCCTGGGATCGTAGAACTTCGCTGAAAATTGAAATTGAAATTGCGGTATACTACAAAATTTCGCTGAACAATGAGCTCGACGAACTATGAGCTTTTAATACTGACGCATCGACGTTCTCGTATGCGAGCTTGTTCATGTAGTAATCCCGTTTGTGTTGCAAAAACTCGATTTGGTACATCTCAGTGTCCGAGTCCACTTCTAGGGGCTCTTCCTCGTCAGAGTGTCCTATCAACTGCGCGAATCGCGTATTGAGAAACGGTATTTATTTTAATGATAAGGTAATGAAAGATATATACCATATCGTCGGTGGATTGTATAAGCGCGCTCAATTCTTTGTTGGCAGACTTTTTTGGCGAGGCAAAGCTTTCCGGTGAGTCTTTAGATTTCCTGTAGCTCGTTCTTTCATTCTCGTTCGGTCGTCTGCCGGTTTTAGCTTCAAAATACTTGAGATCGGCAAAGTGCTCGGCGAACTGATCGGTGTCTACCTGCGATAGTCTTTCCATGAATTTTTCAAATCTATCCAGCTTAAGTGTGCCTCCCTCGTTTATGTATCCTGTGGAATGGACAGAGTCACGAATTACGTTCTTCGCTATCGCAATTTTGTGCAAAATATCAAGAATACAGAGAAGATATTTGTGTTAACGTACCATCCAACGTCGGTAAAACTTCCATGTACGCGTGATACAGCACCGGCAATGCTCCGTTTTCAATGTGAAGATTGGGGAGATTCGGTATGAAGTCGTTACCCACGAGAAATCCCATCAATATCCAGTCGTCTATTATCTTCTCTACATCAAACGGAAATGGAAGGCTGTCCTTGACAGCGGAAAATTCGTGCTCCATGTACTCTCGCAGCAGGGATATGTGCAGAAGGCAAAATCTCGTTTTCTCAGGCGATTGACATTTCTTTTGATTCTTTCCGTACTTCACTTCTTCCCTCAATACCGCAAAGTGCGGCTCGTGAGTGCACAGACTCAACATAATAAGGTCCGCGTCTAGGCCGTACAGACAGTGTCTCGTATTCGGATCGTGATCTGGCTGCGATTTAATGTATCTTATATAATCCATTATTTTGTGCTCCCCCTCTCCAGGCACCTGCAATTTCAGATTGCATTTCAGTTTATTAAATAAATATATTCTGCGCTTAGTCTAAACCCGACTGATCATTATAAATCAAGTTAATTTCATGTTATGGACTTGAATTTTATACAATCATTGCAGAAATTTTTCATCTTTTGCTTCCTCACAGAGGGAGCTTTGTTTTGTTTTGTTTATAAATGAGTATTATATACTAATGATATATGGTTATTTTTATCAAATGTTTTAGACGCAATGACATACACTCTATTTAATATCAGAAACAATATCAATGGATAACAATATTCCTATAATATAACCAATATAATTAATCATAATAATTAACTGTACCTCTGGTCCGCTTAGTATGATCTTGCAATTCTGCCAGAGCTTGTTAGTTGAGATTTTCCATGTAACAAAATATTTCAACTGCTCTGTCAATTTCGACATAAACAGTGTTCCTGGAGTGATGCAGTTTGAATCGAATCTAGCCTCCTTCGGTATTTCCTCTCCTCTGGCTCTAGCTCGAGCCTCAACAGCCTCAGCCTCTTTTGCAGCTCGGAATCTACGTCCTCTCTGCTGATTGATCTTAGCCCTTGGCGCCACTCCGTCGACAGCCATGAAGAATAATTTTTGTGGCTTTATCGTATTGAACAATATCTCTATGTATTGAAATATATTTTTAAAAATATCTTCCTCGGTTATACGAAAATGGGCATCGGCATCGTTTGGATGAGAACAGCAATGTATAATGCCGTTCATGTCTAAATATAGATTATCAAACTCAGGGATCTGCAACAAATAAATTCTTAATGATGGACAGCTGCAACAACAGTAACATCGTTTGTCCGTTTACATGTTTGTGAGATATACAAGAAAGGCTTTCGTGTCGCTGTTCTTTTATTTTGCTTTAACATTGGTTACGGCACGACTTTTACTTGAGAAAAGTCTCAGAGTATTATCTTCATATAAGTTATTCAATTAACAATGGAGGAATCAATGAATATTTTAGCTGCAAATCTCGGATAGCGTTGTCGCAACAATGTACTTGGAACACCCGGAAAACGTAACGTACAAACGTGCGATCGTCGCATGGTAATGTCGCGGAAGACATCGGCGACATTCGACGTTGAAAAGAATATGCAAGCACATATATTATTTGATTCTTGTTACCTGATATTCGTTTAGCAACTCGAGGAGGCAAGGGTATCGTTCGCAGATATATCTGCAAAACTTTGGTACTCCCATTTTTTTTTTTTTTTATTCCTCCGATTCCGATGAATTACGAAAATAGTACAAGCGCGTGGTTAGCCAGTCTTCATGCACCGACAACAATCGGATAATTTTATTGTACTAAAATTGGTTTATCAAAATTATAAACTTGATCCATAACTGCGATGCTTGAAATCACATATTTTTTCCCAACCAAAGTAGTATTATTACTCGTACAGAAGCGGCGAGCTGCGGTGAGCTTCGCGGACACTGTGGAAAAATTGCGAGAGGAGCGGCGCGAGCGACCCGAGAACGTTGCCGAGTGTGCGGATATTTCGCGAAGCTCTAAAAACTGGTAATTTACGGCCAAACTCATTACCGACAAAACGTAACTAGGCTGCAGAAACACCAAGCGAATATAGCTTTTAACGAAAGTTAAGCAAAAAGATAAGCCCCAAACACTTATTTCCTTGTACAAGGGCTTTTTTGTTAAGCGCACTAGTGTTTCATTGATAATTAAAACATCCCGAGTTCGTCCCCGATTTTAAGCCGCTTTTTTTGTGGGCAACGTCACTTCCGTTTGAAAATTTCATTTTGCGGCGGGGAGTAACATTTTCTCTGGATGACGCCACTTCCGGTCGAAGAATCAGATTTTCAAACCGAACGACGTTTCCCCTAGATGACGTGTTATTTCGAGGCCCACTTGTCAAATTGACGGAAGTAGCTTGTTGGATTAATTTATTTAATAGTTCTACAAGATATTATTATTATTGTTTATTAATTATTGATTATGATACTCTAAGTCGGCCTCCCGAAAGTTATCAAATAAGTTATTGCATAGATAACTTCCAAATGTAAAATAAATCAATCAAAATCATAAATGAATGTAATTAATGAAAACCTTATCGAAACTATTTATTTCACCTTACGCAACTTTCGGGTATGTCGATTGACATTGTGCGGAAGAACCCTCTGATTTGCATCAAGAGCAAAGAAGGTAAATTATTGTAAGTAAGTATTTGTCAACATTTTATTCTATATAATAACATCTGATTTTTATTATTTAAATGCCGACAAGGCCTCCCTGGGGAAGCGGCCACATCCTCTGGCATCATCACCATGTAAGGTACGCGACTGTACCCAGGAACAGCGTGGATGCAACGATATATCTCCAAGCCAGGTAGGTTTTTGTTCAATGTCAACCACAGGATATTAATTATCGATGAATTGGTTTTTTCTATTTTCAGGTATCGGAGATGTCTTCGGAGCAATGTTGGACCCCTCTTGGGAGGGTTCCAACACAACTCCCTCACAATGGAGGCTTTGATAAGCCTCCATTGTGAGTGTAAGTATCATTTTTATTATTTGACTTATGTTTTAATGAAATTATAATCCGTGTACATCAATGTCCCCCAGTGCTGCTGACATTTTGAGATATTAACTGAATCAGTGAACGTAGCGGTGCTATATCTCAGGCATATGACAAATGACCAAGGCCAAAGAGCTTTAGGTCTTGCCAGTGTATTATCTCGCTGGACTGTACGAGCATAGGATCTCTGACGTGACCATCAACTCTGGATTCTCTCGAGCTGAAAGCATGATTGTACCACCCGCCGTAGCTGCAGAAATAGAAAATTGAGTGAACGGACATTTATCTGAATGTTTTTGTGCTTGGCAGTTTTTGCAAAAGCAGTTTTCGCTGTAGTTACTAGCGTTCCTTTACCTTTCACTGCTCAATGGCAAATCGTAAGGTGATTTTTCAATTTCTTTTGCTACTTTTGCATTATCATACCACTGGCCATAACTACGGTCAGAAAATGTTCAACATGATTCAAATGTAAAAAAAAAATAAAATGCGAAATATAAAATGTTAAAAAATATTAGTTTGAACAATTAGGTTGCATAGTTGCCATATTCCATCTGAGCGTAATTTTCGCTAATTAATTAATTCATTCATGAATTCATTAATGATTACTACAACGCATTACAGCAACAAAATGGAACGTTCGAAGATCTTACCTTTGGCTGTTCAACAGAGGCCACGGGCCGATATGTCGATGTTTCACAGCATTTTCCTTAATAGTGGTTTTGACCGACTCACTGACATCGTAGATATGCTTCGTCTCAGCTGGTATCGTATAGAACTTGGGCGTTACAAAGTTTGCTGTGAAATATGCGATTACATTCAATACCATGCCATATATATATATATATATATATATATATATATATATATATATATATATATATATATATAGATCCAACAACCGAAAGGCATGACTGTGTTACCATCCACGTTCGGTCCGTGAAACGTATATCGCCCGCTCGTGCGATCTCCGGGGAAGCAAAGCTTAAACGATGGCTTATTTATTTTCTCGTGCCCGATTCTGTTGATGCCCTTAGTTGCCGATAGCATCCTACAAAGATTCATAATTCAATGTAAATAAAAAAAAGCTCGCCTTAAAATTTTATTTCCAGTTGACGGGGTCAAACTGAACATACTGACGGGATCGCCCAAACATGAGCTATCCACCCCTCTCCATCTATACGGAGCGGTTCTCAAATATATCCAATCGATAGGCGCGCAAGGAATGCTCAGTGCCTAACTCCAGATATGATTTTACACGCACGGACGATTTTTATCAAGTTTACATACAAGTACAATTGTACATTTTTTTTTCAAATAAATTCATCAATAACATTCATTTATTCGTTGTATATGCCGATAGTTAGAAGAGATTGTCTTAAATTATTATGTGGTCTGACGATAAACAATGTCTTATCACAGCACTAAAAGTATCTACGTGTCCAGCACCTTCGTAAAATCTACAATTACAGTTCATTGCATTTTTTTTTTTAATAATTTTTTTACAGAAGCATAATATATCGAATTAGGAAACATAACATTAAAGCAATTTCAATGGCAGAGGCCACGCAACTTTTGATCTTGCCAGTGTATCATCGCCGTGGATCGCACGAGTTCCGACGTATTTTTGTGATGATTGAATCTCGGATCTCTCGTGCCGAATGTACGATCGTACCACCAGCCGTAACTGCAATTAAAACATCCAACAAATATTCTCGTATCCCCTTTACTCGTACCGCTACTTACTGTATCACTCCTGCAACTTTACCTCTGACTGCTCAACAAAGGCCAACGATATAGATCTCGAGGTTTCTCATTTTCTTTCTTCATCGTCGTTTTAACTGTTTCACTCACATCGTACTTCTGCTTCGTCTCGGCTTCTCTCGAGTAGAATTTCGGAGTTACGAAGCTTGCTGTGACAAAGAATTTTGTTGGGAATTCGTTAGTTAAATATATATAGTATCATGTCAATGTGAATAATGGAAGAGTTGGAATCTTGCTACCATCGATTTTCGATACCCGCACATCAGAACGTCCACTCATTTGATGCTTTGGGAAACAGAGTTTGAAAGGTGGTTTCTCGGATATTCTTTTTCCGACTGATCCACCCTGCCCGCTACCCCGCGAGTCAGAAGTTTCGTTTAGCATATTGTTCTCTTTTTTTCTTTTTTACAGTGTTGTGTGAATTTTTACCGCAATATTTGCATGAAGTGATAGACCCGGCGTCGGCTTCTATAATTGCTCAGTGTTCGGGAACACCAACCGGAACAGACTGACGGGGTCCACACTCGGCACGAAATCGTCTCCGTAGAAACACAAGCCACTCCGCTTGGTATACGTAGCGTTTCCCGAATATTTGATCGATACTCACGCGAAGAATAAAGTATACCCGATAATATTTTATTGGCAAGGTCATTTTTTTTTTCCTTGGCCATACTGTCTAATCTTTGGCATAACGTTAATAAAATTTACCGACAACTGCATGCAGATGGTTCCGGGAATTGCAATCAGACAACATGTGTATTACCCACGCTCGATTGAATTTGTTCAAACCAATTTTTATTTCGATGCTCCCCCATTAGTAATGCATATTCGATTAATGGTATACACGATTATTAATGGTTACTCTGGCGCACCAATCTTACAAAAATTGTATTCGAGAGTCGAACTTTTAATGTTTCGTCTCGCTGATTCGCACTCTTGGTTTTTTAAATCTTTAATAGAATCGCAGATTATTTTGTTGGTTTTTATTTCTTTCTTCCGTCACTCTATAAGGTAAAAGTACCAATGGCCGGACACCTAAGGGAGCAGTTCTAGACCCTGGACATGCGTGAAAAATCGTATTTGCGTCTCTATTGCACGCACGCTTTGTCCGGCCACGGGGACATGTCCGGTCATTGGCACGTTTGCCTTAGTTCTTCCTTCGGATCCTCGGCGTAGCTAACGAGAACAGTACAAACTAGAAAATGCTTCGGATGGAGGATCTATTATGCGCGCACTATCGTTTCTCCAAGCGCATCTCCGTCAACGATCCGCCGTTAATTCATTATAAAATGCCTCGTGCGTCCGGCACATCTGACTGTTCGAGCGACGCTCGCATATCGGAGGTCGTTGACAAAAGCTGTCGCGCACGCACACTCATTCCCTCAAACTTTCACGTCTAACCCAACGAGCGATGCAAATTCTTTTGTACTCTCGCACTTTACAGTTTCCGGAGCTTCGCTCCAACTTACAGACCTCGCTTACTCTTTGCACTCTCATACGTTAAGCTCAATTAACACCTTACAACGTCTCGTGCACGTGTAAACGGACTTTTTTTTTTTCATTTCCTCATATTTACACGATTAATAACGTTTCGTAGACTTCTTAAACTCTTCGATATCAACGTATTCAACCGACCAATATCTTCGATATCGAGATTATCGACGCAGCCACAGCGCAGTTTGCACGGCGATCGTTATCACGATAATTCTTGCAGGTCAATCAATAGTCAACGATGTTTTATCGTTTGTTAAATTTGTTTAATTTCTTTTCTTTTCACAAGAGGATTTTAGAAAGCGAATACACGAACGGCTTATTCGTGAGTTCGCGTCGACGCAGCCAGTAAACAATGCTCCGTATGTCCCGATTGTCAGATATTATATCATCCTTCGATTCAGCCCATCGCGGAATTACCCTTATACTCATAGTTAGAGTGTGTCTCGCGCGACTTGTGCATTAATGAAATTAATGCGGACTCTGGAAATGTTCATAATGCTTTTTTTCGTACACAACGCTAACGAATCTTCGAGTTCCTGAGTGAAAATAAAATAATAGATTATGCTCTTCCGGATTTATAATGCGTGTACCATTGTTTCTTCGCTTCGTCGTTCAGGCGAGTAACCGACAAATATCGATCTCGTTTTTTAATCGTTAATATACAGATATAATAAAGTTTGTACGTTCATAATCCAGTCTCAACATTAATATACGGTTTTCTCTATAGGCTACCAATTCTCTATCTCTTTCACTCTCGTAAGACGCTTGCGGGTGGGCGGCATTAAAAATTCATATACCTCGCGTCTGCACTTCATAGCTTTATTTGATGAACCGCGAACGCGGCAAACGCGTGATCTTTGGTGCGAGCAGAGCCCATCCTCATTGTTTTTTAGGCCATCCATGCAGAGAATGTGTTTGCGTCTTCTGTGTAGAGAGAGAACGAAAGAAATAGAACAGAGTACATAGTATCCATTCTGTCTGTCGCGCGAGCATAAAATACCAGCGAAAACTATGCGAAGCCTGTCTAATACTATACGTTATATTAATAATATTATTATTATTATTATTATTATTATTATTATCGATGACTTTCGCACCGAAAGTGAGGATGGAAGGAGTACGCGACACGATATCACTACTCCCCGATCGATTCTGACCCAGTACGAGGATAGTACATATATATCTTTATATGTATATATATGTCTACATACATACCGTCGAGGGCATGAGAATTTCGTTGATTCCCGAAGCTTCGGTATACGAGATAACGTCACGATCCTCCTCTCACATAAAAAAAATCATCTCGCCGTTCACTAGACTCAAAAATATATGTGTTGTTCAAAGTGTCAATATACAATATTATACATACATTTGTAAGATCTACGTGTGGGTATGAAAAATAAAAAATATTTTTTGGCCATTTTCTTTTTTCTTCTTTTCTTCAATATTTTTTTTGGGGGGATATGAAGGACGGAAGGAGAGAGGAGAAAGGCGGAAGAGAGTTGGGGGAGTTCTAGAACATATGCGAGGGTTCCGCGGGTAGTGGATGGGATCACGATTGATAGACTTGGCGCCCGCTGGATGGACTTGGTGATAACTCGAGATAAAAACTATAACCTATTTTACGTCTACGACGTAGGCACTATAACTACTAGAATAGTAGGTAGAAGTTTTTGTTATATACACGCTATATTGGCTCCGCTAAACTCGAGGCGAGAAGTTTTGTCGAGCCAATAATTTAACTCGTAGCGACGAAAGGGGAGATTATTGGTTCGTTCGAGCGGAAAAAGAACAAAACATTTTAGCATCGTCCAGCGCAGGTCATTTCGTGCGTCACCTTCCGAGCCTATTGAAGGGAATAACTCTCTCTAGTTTTCATATACCCGCCGCCGGATAAAGTAGGCCAGAATCGAAGGTCATGGTCAGAGACGAAACGAGATACAGGAAGGATCACTGGATTTTTTTTTCGTAACTTAAAATTCGTGGGTATCAAAGTTTTAAACATAATAAACTTAAAAAAATAATAAGTGCAACCAATTAAAAGATGACTCGTGTGTGTTTTTTTTATTTTTTTTCTCGTCATTTTTCATGTCAATTTGTTTTCTCGCTTACGCGCTCGCACTTATCTCCCTCTCACTTCCCCTCTTCGTCGTTTTAAAAAAGTAACGAAAAAAAAATATCTTGGATATAATATACCCCCCCTATCGTTCCCCGTATATTACTTCGACAGTCGGCTCGTAAACACAATGGCGAGACAACTGTGGGTTTTGGTTCTCCATCCCCCCCTCGTCTATTAATTATCTTTTATAATCTTTCTCTCACTTTTTCGTTTTGTTTTGTTTTTATCTCACAAGATCTCTCGTGTCTCCGATATCTGTCTCTTTCACTAGAAGCTACCAATGCGCAGACCTCTAGAGAGTGATACACGGGTCAAAGAGAGAAAGTATGATATATATATATATATATATATATATATGTGTATATTTTATGTTGTATAGCGGACCGCTGCGCAAAGACGCACGTTTTCTTTATAGACTCGACGCTTTTTTTCGTCTTTATTATTCAGCTTTTTTCTTTCGCATACTCTTCTTACGTTTCTCAACCTCTTCCCTCGAGACTCTTCCTGAACGAATAAAAATTCGTGGAAACGCGTCAATATCGATCGACGCGAGCCGTTGCGCAATGGTACCTTAAAATACAAGCCTTACCGACGCTATACAAGAAAGTGCTTGCTTTTCTTAATAGCTAATAGTTAGTTTTCTTTTTTTTTTTAATCTCCCCCTTGCTCTCTCGCAGCTCGAAAACTCGTTCAAATAATTTCGCTCTTCCATACATAAGAGAACACGCACACGTAATCGCAACAAATGATCGTTACACAACGTTTGCGTCTATCTTTATTATGGCCATTTGTATGGTTCTTATTGGTTTTTTAATGCTTTTCTCAACTGTCTTCGTTTTCATTGCGATCACATTCTTTTAATATCTCTCTCCCACACTCGTACCATTCGCATTCGTACATGATTTTTTTTTGCCTTTTTGTTTTTTGTTTTTTTTTTTTTTTTTTTTTTTTTTTTCTTTGCAAAAGAGCGGTTGAGCGTCAATTTGCATTCGAGTCTGGGCATCGACAAAATATAAACACACGCACTGATCCTGCACAGCCCCGACCGGCAGGTCCGTGTCAAACTGTTTGCATAAAAGATTGTCAAATGTACAACTGTATCGATCTCAGCGCATCGAGCCATCGAGATTCATTGTTTCACCTCGTTTGTCATTATCGATGTCAACAGGTGATATACTGCACTGTAAGCTTGACACGTTTTCACGCAATGGAAAAGATTTTTATCGAAAAAAAAAAAGAAATTTATATAAACCAATTTGCCGGCTTTCCGATGCAAATATCGCTCATCCGGTCTTTACATTGTATAATGGTGTCGTCGTCGTCGTTCTTCATCAGTATTTACACATATTTTTTACATATCACTTGGCAAGGTAATCGGGCCACGTCTGTAGAGACGCTTCGAGGTAGGAAGAGGGTCCCCGCGATATATATAATGTGTATGCGAAAAAAAAGATCGTTCGTGTTTTTCTCGACAATCCCGAGAGAAACGACGACGATATCGCGACATAGAGGAAAGATCCGAAGGACCCGAGGTGGCTCGATCACATTCCAAGGACTTCCTTCGCAATTAAGATTACTTCTTTTTTTGCGAGGCCCATGCCTCGCGCGCCACGTCCTCGCAAGGAAGAGCTACGAGTTAATTGTGTACACGCTAATACAGCGAGTCCGCGAAACGATCTCTGGTCATTTCCCAAGACATCGAACGAAGAAACGTGCGAGCCAAATTTCGTTCGATGAGACTGCAGTTCATTTTTTGTTTTTGTTTTTAATAATCGAAACGTTATCTCGTGTCTGCTATATGGTATCTTCTCAAATCCGCGTTATCGTTTCGCTCGATCGTTTCTTTTCGCGATAGTGTTACAGTGGTAAGTTGCGTGCACAAGGATTTGTCGCAGCTCCTTTTCTTGGCTGCCCTGAGTAAAAAGAAACAAAAGCCCCCCCACCTCGGACAGTGTTTTGCGAATTAATATATAAGCATACGAGAGGCTAAGGACCGAGAAAAAAAATTGAAAAATAAAAGTAACGAAAAACCAAAAGACGTAGGTGCGTATGTGTATCGCGAGAAAAACAAAAACTGTACGGGATAATGTAATCGAGACGATAGCACAATCGGTGGTGGAGAATTAAAAAGATCACGGTCACTTGGCGTATCAGTTGGACCTGTGTCTGGGATGGCTCTGGAGGTAGTTAAATCGCATATGTTTGAAAAATTACTCTTCATAGTTGTTAAACCGATACTCGAACCGCATAATTGTCCAAGATCAAAAATACTGAACAACGAGAATACATAATAGAAAATTAAAACGGCTGGAGACTCGGTGGGGAAGTTTGAATGTAAAAAAAGAATCCATCTCGCTTACGCTCCATTTTCATTATCTCCAATTACTGTCAATGGGGTGGGCGGTGAAAATTCATTTACGTTCGTTAAAATTTTACAATTATACTTTTTTATCGTCTTCTTTTAACCGTTAATTATTCCACAATGAAGCGATTGATTGTATAGGTAACGAATCTCGCGAGCCAAATCAATCTAGACTCCATTCTTCTTCAAATTTTTCTTCAATTCTCTTATTTCTCTTAAAACTAATCGCTCCCTTTCATTCGCCTTATTTGCATACGATACAGGTACTAATTTGTCAAGTTTTTTTTTCTTTTGTCCATCTCCGATTAACATCGCGTGAACTGCGTTCACGAACGCTGAGTCCCACGGCTTCTCGGTAAATAAAAAAACAGATAGTTTTTGACGTATTGAGAAGCCGCGGAGCTCAGCATTCGTGGACGCAGCTCGCGCGATATTGATCGAAGGTGGAATAATGAAAAAAAAGTAGTATGAACCGACTTCTCTTCTCGTATAAACTTTCCTCTCTGGTTTCTTCTTTTCGCGTGAAAGGAAAAAAAAAATGAAAAAGAATATCTTAGAATCTATGCTTACATCTGTACTAACCTAATGAGCAAACCTATTGACGCGCACCGATTAAGCTGCTCGGCCCGAACGATTCCGAGACAGCGAATACAAGAAAGTTTCCTCCGTCTCTCATAAATTTTCATTTAACGATAATCGAGTGTGTCAATTTAGTTCGAATCGGAGAGAACGAACTAACGAGAGTCAAGGAAAAGAATAATAAAGCGTCATTGCGTACTTGCACAAAATTGCAAAGGAAGCTAATCCTTCGTATTATTTGTCAATTCTTCAACCGAGTCCGTTCGTTCCGTGCTCCGAGCACGATCTAACTCGAATGTGCGTACATCTACGCGCTGTAGCAAAAAGAAGACAAAAAGATAATCAAAACTGACCGATAACACAATGAAACATGAGTTACGTGTACATCACACATATCAAAACAGTATATGTACTTTCCAAGCGGTGTCGTCAAACCAACTTGTGTTATCAGCAAAAACCCGTCAACGTCCGCGCAATAAACATCAAACGAAGTATAAACACGGAGACGCTTTGGGGAGAGTTACGATATCGTCGTTCGATGTATCCTTCGGATCGTATAAATGTCTATATACCACATACTTGCTGTTTCTTCTGTACGAGAACTCGTCGTGTATCATGTTTGCTTGTGATATACAAAATTGCTATACGAAAGAACGACCGTCCGAGCGTCCTTTCGCAAAGCTACTCTTTTACGCGACCCACGAAGGGGTTATGGTGGTATATTAAGATCATTAAGCGAGAAACCATTAGTGAATAGAACGCAGAGAGAGGCTAAATTTTAAACGAAAGATAAACCGTTTGGAGAGGAGTAAGTCGGCGCATCACAACGAGATGGATAAGAGCGTAGGTCGAGAGACGCTCGCGCTTCGGCAGCTCGTGAAAACGCAATACTACAATTATTATCGTTACATGGCGTTTGTTTTCTTGCTGTTGTTGGTTTGTTTTTGTTGCCGTTATTGTTGTTGTTGTTGTTTTTTGTTTCTCGTTAACGTTACCTGGTCACTCTTCTACGGCCATTCGTAGAAACGTTAAAGTGAGATTTGGAGAAGTTAATAAACGCGAGCGTGTGTCAATTAAGAGCTGTCAGCCTCTTCAGCCACTCGGTGACGCGACGATGGCCGGACTCTGGCGTTCCAACAGATTCGAGCGAGCTTTCATACGACGCTGCATCAATCTACTCTCGCTCGGTGGGGACAAGCCGTACAGACTGGTCAGAGATTCTTTGCCCAACAGACGATGCTCTCCGATGATCTTGGAATCGCTCAACTCCATGCTCGAGTGTATCGAGCAAGACTTGCGTCGCGAACCAGAATCGAACTCGCACGACGAGTGAGTCGCACCGTGCTTGCTGTGCTCCGAAAGTTCGCTGCTCGAATCCGACATGTGACCGTACGGGTGATTATCGTCGTCGGTCGACGAGGTCGAAAGCCTCTGCTCCCGGTACTCCGTTAACTCCTCAAGATTCATCGAGAAATGCTGATGGACAACCCGATTTACAGCCATTGCGGACTCGGCGAAAGCCGATAATTCTCGAGCCGAGTTGTTTCTTCTGGAATTGCAGATAAATATTACGCGTTAGTAAACGAACGTGAAAATAAAATAATTGATATAAAAGTGAAAATCGATAATTACCTGATGATCAGTGGCGTGTCAAGCGACCTGTTGCCAGATGACATAGAGCTCGGACCAGGATTAATCCAAGAATGATTGAGAACGCATTCGGCACTGAGTCTTCGATGTGCTTCCTTGACGAGAAGACCGTTGATAAGATCTTTTGCATCGTCGGAAATGGTAGACCATTCCTTGTCGGGAAAGTCGTATCTTCCCTGTTGGATGCTCGTGAAAAGTAATTCCTGACAGGCCTGACAGTTCTCTCCTCGCTCCCATCCGCACTCGGTGCCGCAGTTGCCGTAAAATGGCGGATAACCGCAAAGCAGAATGTACATTATGACACCGAGACTCCAGAGATCGCAACGTTTGTCATAGTAGCTCGTTTCGCCGATGAAAGCCTCGACGACCTCCGGTGCCATGAACTCGGCGCTACCAACAGGCGTGAGAAGCTGCGGTGTTGCCACCGGACTCGACATCGTGTTGTTGAACTTTATACCCGAGCCGAGATCGAAGTCGCACACCTTGATCGGCGTTAACTTGTCCGGATATACGCAAAGAATGTTTTCGGGCTTTAGATCTCTGTGAGCTATTCCTGTGAAAAAAAAAGAAGAACGTAAATTAAATAATCGAATAATCCAGTGAATCTGAAAGTATAAAGATACAACATTGCCTTCGGAGGAACTCACCTTTCTTATGGATGAAATTCAATGCGCTCGCGATCTCCTTAACGATCTGGCTCGCTTCGCATTCGCTGAAGTGTACACGCTCTTGAATTCTTCTCAGCAACTGACCGCCATTGATCTTCTCGAATACGAGATAGAATCTATCGTCGTCCTCAAAAAATTCTATTAAGTGAATTATGTTGGGATGACCCTGACAGTGATGAAAGGTCTCGACCTCCTTGAATACGCGAGCTCTGGCGTGTCCCGGTATCTTGTCGATTATCTTTACCGCGTACTCGAGATCGGTGTACAACGAGGCGCATGTTTGTACCGAGGCGTAAGCTCCCTCGCCGAGCACCTCGCCGGTGAGCTTGTACAGTTCTGGAACAGACACGACACGAAAGAATTAGTTGAGTAATTTTTTAAAACGAATAGGGTATATTCGAAAGCGAGTGGCAAGGGAGACTCAAGAATCGACCCAAATATATTTAACCCAACTATGGCGATTTCGTTAGTACGTTTTCTTTATTTTCTTCTTCTTTCAAGCCAGTATATCTAACGTGTGTGCATTCTTTGCTCGCCTTCTCGGCGCCAAATTCTCAGGAATAAATTTGATATAGGTTGAAGTCGATAAGCCTTTCACGGTTACAAGCGAATCTTTCAACTGTCCAGCCAGTAGCAGTAACAGCGAACTCGCGACTATCGTGTAGCAGCAGATGGGCAAAACCGGTTTCACCGAGAGCGCGCTCTCCGAAGTTAATCTTTTTCCCTTTTTTGAAACTCGCACGTTGGCGCACCTTAAGGAGAAACTGTTCTTCTCGTATCTTCCATTCAGATATATAAATGGAGCTCGTAGGTTCCACGCTCACCCATGTATGTCTTTCTAATAGGATCATGTACAATTTCTTCACGAGCTCACTGGATACTTTGTTGAATGTATATATTTGACTGAAGCTATTACTATGCTTTTAACTGCCACTGTGGCGTATTTGCTACAATGGCAAGGCGGCTCTTAAAAAAATATATATAGCTTATCGAATTCATGAACTTCTCACCCGGGCAGAAGTCTCTCCCAAGTGATTTCATTACATTTTAGAATTCCAAGACTTCGAGAAATGGTATTGATAGATAATTAAAACGGCCCACAATAAAATCATCGATTTTCATTAAGGTCTGGAGCTCTGGAACTGGAATCATGAATTATAGAGAGACAAATGGAAGGTCCGCAAGAAACTTTCTGATTACTATGTGGAAATCGACGTTGAGGTTTGTTCGTCGGGAGAGAAACCCATGAATATAACACGTTGTATATTATACTATATACTTTCCAGTGAGCGGCGTGCTAAATCAACGTTGTGTGTGCACGACGTTTGAAAACTTTCGATTGTACCGATCTCTCGATTCTAAAACCGCAAGCAACTCTGAATCTGCCGTGTACAGATACCAAACATAGCATCGGCCTCTGCTTGCGGATGTCAGTGGCTCTCAACCATCCTTCGTTCGACGGAAGCCGTCGCGTAAATGTAATTCATTCGACAATGCACGCTTTTACTTCCACGTACCATTCAAGGAATCGAGGAAATTCTTATTCGCAATTGCGTCAGAGACGCGGCGCTAACAGGGAGAGCTGTTCGAGTAACTTTGTACGGCACTCGGCAACGGCATCGATCGGGCGAGACGCGCTGCTGCGGCAGTAGCGGCAGCGGTGCTCCAGAATTAATAACTCTAGGTCAACGTGACAAGGCAATTTCTTTTTTTTTCGATATCCAGGAACATTATTTATTCCACCAGTAAACTTATATTTTTCCGGACGAATAGAAATTGATAAAACATAGTCCATTTTGCGTCGCTCTCCTTTAACAGTGGCAAAGTCGTAGCGATTGAAAGATTGAAAAAAAGTTTCGCCTAAATTAATTTTTGAAAGTTGTCGTCAACGATCGGGAAAACCTTGACGATTAGTAAGAAAAAGCGATAAATTTTGTGAGAAACTATCCAATCGTATACGTCATTGCGATTATCCGGAAGGAGGCAGTAGAATTTCAAGGTCGGCGTGGTTCGAGGCTTAGCCAGAGAGAGCGAGCACCACTCGAGTGACATTGCAACGAGGACGACTAATTAATCTGATTTCAATGTATTACCTCGCGTGATTCTGGCACGTCCAGCACGAGCGGTCAATGTCAAGGTCGAAGGGGGTTTGGCTCTTCGGAGTGAGTGCGTGTCCCATTGATTAAAACGACTCGAGGGTTGAACTTGCCAACGCGCCTATATGTAACCCTTATCATATCTCTACAGCTGCCTCTCCGAAATCGATACGATGCTTACTGTATCCCGCAGCTTTCCCACTTCCGGTATCGCAATACGCTCCGAGTCTCAATAAATTACTGATAAACTAGCATAACGTGACGAAATACGTATTACGAAATGGAGAGCACTCGGCAAAAAAAAACACTCACGTGAATGTACTTGTCATTTGTTTTTTCTTTTGCAGTGCCCATTAGCCCGTGAAAAGGGGGTCGGTTACTCGCTATACACGTTCCAGTGAATATGCAATGATCGATATAATCAAAGCACTCGGAGTCGATTAATTGAGAAGCGAAGACTACCGATTCTTCGGTTATTAATTAACACATAAATAGAGACACTTCCCCGATACATATATATATATATTTTTTTTAATCCGATATCTCTGGAGACTAAAAACGTGGCGTCTCCGATGACTGACATGAGCGCGTGCGGGGCGAGGGGAGGTAGTCATTTTGTTGGTCGCAGAACGTTCTAGAGCGTCATCGAATCTAGCGAGCCAACGAGTTTTGCGTACCGAAGCTGATCGAGCAGGAAGCGAGAGTCGTGTGCGAGAGCTATTTATACGCAGGGTGAAAGCTCTTAATTTCGTTGCGTCTCTCAAGTTTTATAGTCCGAAGAAAATCTCAAATGTTTTTAAGGTCATAGGTAAACGTGCTATGATAGTTTTTGTATCTGTGTATGGTCTACGATACTGTGAAGAGGCTGATTTTTCTGTGACGTTCAACGGGCGCGTACCTACCTAGGTATAAATTCATAGACGCGCACGAGTCGGTTCCCCCGGTAATCCTCTATGAAAGAAACGATCACGAATAAAACCCCCGTTCGCTGCGATCATCATCATCATCATCATCATCAGCAGCTTCACCATGCCGATTTATCCAGCCCGACACCATTCGCATTCCCTCTCGCGTGCAGCGCGTATGACGCGCGGTACAGAGAGTACGGTACTCCAGAAACAGCGGGATTTGTGCACTCTCTTTCCGTGTCCCACGAGCTTCGCACACCGAACTATTATCGGACACTCGAGCTCTCCGCTCCTCGAAGAATTCTCGTCAATCGTTCCAACGAACAAAAACAGTTTCCCTTTACCTTGGAAGCAGGATGACACGAGGGACGTTCCGGAACGCTTCTTCCTGCGTCTCTTGCGTCTTGCTTCCTCCTGCCGAGCCTGTACGGCGCTCAGTGACTCTCCGGTGGACGTCACATCTCTGCCATCACCTGCAAAATCAATAAAATAGGGTTTGTCAATAAATGCGCCGGGACACGTAAAATATATGTCAAAATTGATCTAGTAATTATTTTTCTCCCATATAATAATGATGGCAAAATAGGCGCAGGCGCTCAGAGTTTATAAAGACTCGTCCCACCCGGTATGAAGCAATTATGTAATATCGGTGCGTAAACATCACAAGCTATAGTCGTATAACGACATTGTCATCGATGAATCGCGCGATTTGCCGTGACACTCCCGTTATCACGGTATTAGCGCATAAACAGTACAGATATACATTAAAGCGAGATTTGACGGAAATGAAATATCGTTCTAGCGCAAATAATGTTTTTCAAGGTTTATTCTATCTTCAGCGAGTATCGATGTTTCTTTCCTTTTTTTTTCTTGCCAAGCTGAAGAGGCCGGAAAGCCTTGTGCTCAGGGCCAATAGCCATCGTAGAGCAATGGACGACTGTGTATGTATGTGTATAGATGGCAATAGGGGAAGGAAAGGAGAGGAACAAACGAAGTACCCTGCAGCGAGTTGGCCTTTGTCCCTGGCCGTTCGAGGGGAGGACGACTCGAGAACTCCGGACTCGCAAGGTGGTCGGGGTTGGCCGTTGGAAATCGAAGAGCGAACGGGACGAGCCGTAAGTAAGCGAGAGAGCGAAGCATCGACTGGCCAAGAGCGGAAAGCCAGCTTCGCGAAACTTCGACCCCCGCCCCCCGCTGTTGACATGAGAATAATTTACCGTACAGGCTTTACCAAGCTTTACCATACACACTGATCTCTATAACGCAGAACCTCCAGATCTGGCGAAGCGTCTGGCTATTGTCGAAATTCAGATCTTTTGTTTTGTTTTTATTCTTCTTTCGTGCGACAAACTACGATTCCACGCGCTATTATTCAAGAGCCCGATAAAGAATTTCGGAAAGGAAAAAACAAAATGAGCTTCAGAAATTCTTCGCACAAAGTGCATAGCCTCGGGTCAGTTTAAGGCGACAGAGTCACGCGACATCAGCGTCATGGGTTATCGCACTGGCGGTTCACGATGAAAAATATAATACGCGTCCATTCGTCCGCATATATTTGAATTAAAGCGACAAGCGGGATTGGTAAGTGGGCGCAATTGTCTCCATGTTCCGATAACGGGGCCAAGTCCCAAGGTTTTTCGCGATGTTTTCGCGTTATATTGTGTCTAACGCAATCGGGATAATACTGTATCGAGCGATTCGGCGTATGATTAAAAAATAATAGTAATTCACCAATGGTCAACTCGACATCCGTAATGAAAATACATCGATGGAGGGTCAGCGGCCCGAGAAAGAGACTTTTTTCGAGTTTCAGTAATTCCGGAGATAAATATTAGTGCGCAATGCGGCGTTACCGTGACGCACGAGTCACTGCACCGAGCGTGAACATTTTCGGGTTACTTTGCCAGAGTACGACAGAGTATTATATTATTAAACCGCCGACGCTGACATAGCGAAGATTTATTCCTGGATCTCTGCGCAAGTTACGCAGTCTGTGAGGAGAACTCTATCATATTTCGTTCGTTGACCGTCGACAAGACGGAATTAGCGTAATTTTTGCATTTGATTTTTCGAAAGCGAAGCTGCTTCGCCTCCAATAAGGAAAACTTTGCGATGGCCGAAGTGACCTTCAAATTTCGCAGGCTATCAGGGCGTTGGCACAAGATAAACACATTCCTCTCTTTGTCTGTACGCGTATTGAACGAGAGAAATAGGGGAAATTTTCCTTTCCCGTTTGAAACCGAAATATAGTCGAGATGCCTCCGGTTTCCCATTCCAAAGCGGCAAGGGGAGACCCTTTTCCGGCTTCGCGTCGAGGACGCTGCGCAGTTTCGCTTGGGGTAAATTCCCGCCTCGAATTCTCGAAACCCTCGTCAAAGCCAAGCGGAAAAGTGGAATAAGAAAAAAAAAAAAAAATGAACGCTCCGCTGTCTCTTCCAACGACTGTAGGGAACACTATGCCAGCGAGCATTGCATTTTTTTCCCCTCCTATTCCAGGAAAACGAACAAGAGTAAAAACTCTCCGGTGTTGTAGTTGCAACTATTAACGTTGTTTCTCTACATGATATTGTTTAATCTTATCGCGTGGACGAGACACTTTTAGCTACATACAATTACAAAGTTCCAAATTTATATTTAGCCTAAAGTTTTATCAAGAATAATATCGTAGGCTCTGTTGACGTCGCTTTCGATATAGAACCCGCAGAGGATCTCGCTTATTTTTTAAATTTTTGTCTCCAGAGCGATATAACAAGCGATAAGTGCTGCGGACTTTCGGGATAACACATAAATACCATTATACTGGATATAGCCGCGGTATAATTCATACGTCTCACATACTTATGAGACAAATTATTGGATGTCGTGCGTCGCTTCGTTAAAGGCATATCGCTCGTGCTTCTGGGACATTTGTGCGTCGGTGCGTGGGCGATACGTGGGTTAAAGAGAAATCGGTCTCGAGCGAGACAGGCGTTAACGGGGCTGTTCGACCCATCGGATAGTGACAATGTAACTGTATCGTGTACGTGAATATATATGTGCGGCACATTGGCCTGCAATTATGTACGGAAGAATGGAGCAAAACTGACTATTTTTGTCGTTGTTGTGAGTCATAGAAAAAAAATTGTTTAATGAGAGTGGAAGTTACAGGTCCGTTATGCCCCGCTCTACCTTATATATACCTTATATACAGCAACCCGCGCCTGATACAGTAAACGCGTCGAGAGTCCTCGGCCCGTCGATTTCATTGTCTTCGTTCGATCTATCCATAAACAGGCGGCAGCAGCGAACTTGTATCGCTACTCGTTGCAGCCGCCCGTCGATCCCGATTCTATCGTAAATCTTTCGTGCAAAACGAGCGCAGAGACACGACGCGGAGGCAGACGAGTCCGCCCACGCGGAGAACTATCGTGCGCTGAGAGGCTGAGACGGAAAATGACAGACTCACTCGACACTGCGAGAGGCGCAACGTCGATTTCCGGCATTTGAGATTCAACGCGCTATCTGTGGGTTATTATTATTATTATTATTATTATTATTATTATTATTATTATTATTATTATTATTATTATTATTATTATTATTATTATTATTATTATTATTATTATTATTATTATTATTATACGCATCCCCGCGTTGGCTCGGGCTCAAGAACCCTCGATCAATGATACCACACGGAGTTTCTTTGTTCGGAAAATAAACGTGAGATCGGAGCACCGGTTAATGGGGAGAGGAGGATAGCGTATTATATTTATAAAATCAAGTTTATTTCGCGCTCTCATCGTCGACGCAGGGTTTAACGCGAAGGGGAGTTTCTGATGAATGAACGAGAACCACTCACAGTCGATTCAATGAACCAATAATACAATACACTATGTACTATACAATAATTTCCATCGCGCAGTAAACTTGTCGAGAGCTTCTGTAAAATTGTAACCGTTCATTTATAGAATTGTTAGTCGCTGTTTTAATGGCAAACAGTAGCAACCTTCGTAACTAGATTCCCGCTGATTCAGCAACGAGAACGCCGCGCGGCGAACGACGACAGATCTCTAGCTCGGCAATTCTGCTGCCGTGGATCGTCGGATAAAACCGTGCACTCACCGACCGACGTGTTTTCTGGATCTCTGACGCTGCGCGATGCGAGAACTAAACGGAGAATATGTGTATATCGCAACGAGACTCCGCGACTTATTTGAGAGCACCTGAGTAAGCCACAGTGACTCTCAAAGAAATTTTTCCAAACACTTCGTCACTCTAAAAAAGAAAGTGTTTCCGTACGAGTGCTCATATCGTATCCCACTTTGTACAAATTTATCTCGTCCAGGTCACCTTTGGATTGCAGATTCTGGATATGCAGAGTTTTCATTCGAAACTCTCTCTATCCATCTCATGTTTCTCTCCAAGTAGAAAGGTTGCATGAGATACAGGGTAAGCAAGGATGAAAATCTCGGATGGTGTATTTTCGTGCGCCAGTTAACCGGCGCCGCGACGACATAGCCGAGGCGGCCAACGAGCGAGGGTTCAATGACTGGCACAGAAAAGGAACGACGCCATCTTCGAGACCGAGATATGCGCGCGTACGATAATGTTTCATCCGCGTGAGACAGCCGCCTGTGCAACGTTGTATTACCACGTATACGCGTTCAGCCTTCTTCGGATCTTATTAGCTCTTTAATTTACCAATGAATAGTTACAGACTTCGCCACGATGGGCTTTCGTCTTTTCTCTCTTCCTCTCTCGTTCCCTCGCTCTTTCATTACTCGATCTGGTTAAACTGTTACAATCCTGCTGTACCATCCCCTCGACCGCATTCGCGTCTACCATCGGCAATAACGGACTGCTCACTGCTGCTCCCACCTCGGCCACGTAAACCGTGCGAACCCAACGCGAATGCTTCGATCGAAGTTTGACCCAGACACTATTTTCCGATTGAAAAAACTCGACGGTGCGGCAACAGCGGCCCGACTCGAAACGGTTCAGTGTTCCCGGCAAGCAAATCGCTATTGTTGTAACGCACAAAGTTCGAATAAAGGTCGCACGAAAAATAAAATACGAACGATGTAAATGGTCGATAAAACAACGAAAAAAATATTTCGTGCTGGCAGAGAAACGATACCGAATACGGTTCACGAAAAATGCTGACCACGCGCCTATGATCTTTTTTTTTGTGCAACGTATTTTATTATTTGCGCTTGGGCTGAATTTTTAAAACGTTAATTAACCCGCATGCTGAATGGGCTTGGTGTTTTAACAGGCCGAAGGCATTTATTTTTTCTTCGTTTGCACGTTCACCAGAGATGAGAATTGGAGCTTCATCCGAGACAGATTCGTTACAATAGTCCATCTTTCCTTCGAAGAGTGTGCTATGGTTATTATCTACTACAGTAGTTACATTATACAAAGTGTGCGCGGTTATCTCGTTCGGTATCTCAGTAGCTAAGGAACGTATCATTTCACGCTTGACCTTCCTCGTTCCGTTACGAACACGTCTTCGCAGCGAGTGAAATCGCCGAGGAAGATACACAACACTCGGGGTCCCTCTTCTTCGTTTTTTTTTTTCTCCTCCGTTCGTATTCGTCTGTGGAAGGTGAAATAGAGGCACGAGTGGAATGTTTGCCGAGTTATACAGAGGGGTGAGTTTCGCCTGCGAGTCGAAGGGCGAACAAAGGAGCAAGGAAGTATAGTGACGAAATACCAAACGGTAAATAAAACTCTCGTACGAAATT
This sequence comes from Ichneumon xanthorius, assembly GCA_917499995.1. Classification (NCBI taxonomy): domain Eukaryota; kingdom Metazoa; phylum Arthropoda; class Insecta; order Hymenoptera; family Ichneumonidae; genus Ichneumon; species Ichneumon xanthorius. The sequence goes on along the minus strand of OU824205.1, from coordinate 17,718,322 downwards.
ACACGGACGTCATTGGAAAAACACAGATATCAATGAAACTTTCGAAAACCAACACGCCCGTTGAAGGATTAGAAATATCGATTGATTTTTGTTCCTGCGATTTCAACGTATATAAATATCCCCAAGGAAGTAGTTAGGAAAGTTTACATGGTTCCGCGAGCTCGGAAACCATGAATAGTTCAACGATCGTGAAGCTTCAGAGCCTCACGTATTAAATAACGGCGCCAAAGACTCTAGAGTTTCGATTAAGAGTGAGTCAGGATTAAGCGGCTTTGGAATTATATAACGTATTTATGAAATTCGCGACATTCATCACCGTAGCTTGTCAGATAATGTACTTTACGGGAGAGCTGGAATTAGTTTGGAGCAGCCCTTCGCTCGTTCGTTAGCCGAATGGAGACGAGAAAGTGGAGATAGAGGGGGGGACTTGTGCGCACACGGATGTAACGTTATATCAATCCTTAGGCGTATGGTAGTAGCGCACAACAGTCCGGCGACCAGAGCCAAAAAATAAGACCCCATAGAAGAAGACCCCATCCCTGGTAGTCTGTTATTGCAAGAAGGGATCCCTTTGTCTCTTTAAGATGAAAATTTGTGGCTTTAAGCCGAGCTGTTGGTAGCCGGTAAACGACATGCGCAACAAGCCCTTTCCTTCCCCTCTCCCCTTTCTCCCGAGCGTTCGGGCTCTGTTTCCCTTTGTCCTTTGTTTGGCGGATCGAGCATACGGACGCCACACGCGATCCCCGAAGCGTCGCTTCTCCTCGATTTCGGTGGGTGTGTGTGTGTGTGTGTGTGTGTGTGTGTGTGTGTGTGTGTGTGTGTGTGTGTGTGTGTGTGTGTGTGTGTGTGTGTGTGTGTGTGTGCGCGCGCGCGCGCGTGTGTCGAGTGTTCCGCTTTTGCTTCATCTCTCTTTCGACCTGACACGACTAACCTACTACTGGGTGGGTACCCTCGAAAATAATTCGCACAGGATGATGGCTCTCTCGCACCTTGCCAACTCTGTGCCAACGGGCGGGCGCACGAAGTGTAAAATAGGAATTACGAAATTTTCGTTTGACCGACTCTCGACAACGAGACGCCCCGGGCATTCGCGAGCTGCGCTCGAAAATTTCGTACAGAATCCCTTGAACAAATATACAATCTGGCTTATGATTCAATAACGTGCGTAACTCTTGTCTAGTCATCGACCGATGTGTGTTATTCGAAGAAATTACGAATCTGAAGGATAGCCAATGGGAGCGGCAGCGGTAGAGTTTGAGAAATTGAGCGTGCGCATTGCCGTTGGCATTTTGTTTGGAAACAAATACCGGCGAGTAAGCGTCGAAGATTTAAAAAGAAACAACTACTGACGCGCGCAGATAATTTTTTTTCGTTCAACGTGCTTATCTCTCGACACCTGTAATGTTATTATTCATGATACACGAATAGATGAAGAAAAATATGTGGGGTACAGGTCAATTTGTTTTTATTTTTTATTTTTTTTATTCTTACCTCGTCCCGTGTCCTGACGATCGCTCTCTTGCTCCTCGATAATTTTTTCCACCATCTTTGACTCGTAATAACACGAAACAAGCTCGCCCCAAAAACTCGACGAGCTCGATTTTGAAAATCGTACGAGATTAATAAATCGCGAACGATTCGTTTGTTAACGATATTTTTTCTTCGTTATTCCCCCCTTATCTTTCTCTCCGCTTTCGCACCGGTATCAATAATTGTAAAAAAGAGTTCAGTCGTATTTACAAAAAACGCCTATCCACTAAGGTTTACTGATTATACGATCAAGCTTTCTTCCCTTCGCGCACTTGCCCGATACGAATGGCTCCGTCGAATACGTTTGTTTGTGTTCTTGTTGTTGTTTTTTTTTCTTCTTAATGATCGCTTCGACTCTGGCGCACAGGCTTCTCGGCAAATATATCCTTCAAAACTCTTCCAAGCTCGCCGGTTTAACCAAGATGTTTTTCTCCCCACGGCGAGCACCGTCTTTCACCCTCAGATCGATGTATATCAGTGGTAGGTATCACAGATATAAATAAATATATAAAGCCTATCTATATCGCTTCTCGCGCGTTCTTTTCTCTCTCTCTCCCTCTCTCTCAACTCTCCTTTTTCACAATCGCCGAAGCGACTGTTAACAATGGAAAAAGCTTTCTTCAAATTTTTTTTGTGATCTGATTTATCCGCCTCTCACTCCTTTACTCTACTTTTAAATCTTCTTGAATAAATACTATCACAGACTTTGACACTGCACTTGTCCTTCCCTAGACGGAAGGTCTTTATCTCTTCTTTCCAATGAATCAGGTCAAGACTTTTCTTCTTCTTCTTCTTTCTCTCGTGCTTCGATGATGATCTCGGAGATTAACACCAAAGTAGCTCCGAACTAGCTCGCTGTTGTACACCTTCGAAATAATTCCTCTCCCTCGTTTATTTTTCTTCTTTCACCCCCTTCTTCTTTTTCTTCGCTAACTACAAACACTCGCTCCTTTTTATCCCCTCACGATTCTTCACACTCTCTCGCTCTCTTTCACTTTTCTCAGCCGACAAAACGGTAGCCGAGCTTTTCTCGTATTTGAGAAAAGCCACAGGCAGCTCCGATTCGCGTCTTATCAACCCCAGCGAAGGTTTTTTATCGGACGGAGACACCGGGTGATTTTTTCGACAAGCGAAATATACACCACCGCGATGTTCGTTGTTGTTGTTGTAATTTCCGTCGCTATCGCACAGCCTCTTGCACGTAGCGTTGATTGGGCTCGGAAGCGCATTAAAAATCCTTCAGCTAACACATCTGGCCTTCTCTCGCATTCACCTTCCCTCACTGCTCTTTACTCGGCAGCTGGTTTCCGACTGAGCTTGCCAAGATGGCCGCTCGACTACTAACCCTCCGGCGCGGCTTTCTCCCTCCACTCGGCTTTTCCCCTTTTCGGCCATTTGTGCCCCACAAAACACTCCCCTCAACGTCCCGCTTCTACGAACTGTACAACGCGTAAGTCACTTCGAGTCTCCCACCACGAACTCGAGCTTGTATAGCTACCCCTCCCCCGCCCCGCTTTCCCCGCTCGAATCGGAAGACCTCGCCGACGCCCTCTGCTACCCGCGTCGTGTCACGTACGCAGCAAGCATCCGCGGTTCCCCACTCGGGGCTCCCTCGTACGATTATCAACACCGGCTCAACTTGCATCACGTTAAACGTTTAATATCTATAACGCCGTGAATTATTATCGAAAGAGATGATGCAAATACCGGGCGGAATGTCCTACTCCACTCTTGTCGTAACTTCTATACCGAGGGGCGTACCAAAGCCGAGTTCCCGATCGCCAAATACGCCTTACTTTTTTGCTTGATCAACCGTCGATTTACACCTGGAAGAAGCTTCCAGAAATTGTATACAACTCCGATCTGTATTATCTCCGGGGATTAAGGATTCGTCCTATTTAAGATGCACTCGCGCTTAATAAATTACCTCGGGAGAAACAGCTCTAGATATTGTCGATACAAATAAAGTATATAAACAAATTGCAAACTTTTGCACTCGAATGCCCTATCTATATTTACTGTACAAAAAATACCAATAGTTGGAACAAAAAAAATAATTGCCCTAGCCGCCGCTGATTATCAATTAATCGTTCGATCCGATTCATCTTGCCTTTGTGTACAGAGCAGCGAGTTGAGAACTCATACCGGACGAGTTACCGCGGGTGTAAACACGGAGGAGGGCTCTTCTTCCCTCGCTACGTTCGATGATCGGTGACCAAGGGACTGGCTACGTTGTCCAGCGTTAGAATGCCTCTCGAAATTATAGTAGCGGCTGTGGAAATGAATTCGGTTGAGAATCTCTGAGCTTCTCGAACATTCTGTTCCCCGGCGAGCCACGCTTCGTCGTCAGCGCGCTATACACACGCTGTATTAATCTTTCTTCTTTACTCGAGTGGATGTATATATATACACTGATATCGGAGTTTCGTCGCATCGAGAATAGACCTCGACATACGATGTTTTTTTTATTTCTTTTCTTTTTTTTGGAGGGAAGATAATATCGTCGAAGAATAGTTTGTAACGTCGCGCGCGTTCTTCACGTGCGTCGACGCCATATGTATAGGGGAAATGACGAAATATCGCGTGGTACATTGTTTTGGTAGATTTTCAAATGCGCGCGCACCTCAGTGAACGGCCACGTATACACTACGGGCTCGTGATGCCGATGGCGGCGTGGAGAAAATGCGGAGGCGCGCAGATGCCACCAGGGCGTCTCTGAGTGTGCATCGTGCGCACCCACGATGAGTTGGTATGGCACACAGGCCCCTCCACTTTGGAGCCTCGCTTGTTCGTGGAAGGGGGAGACAAATGTATATATACACCTATCAGAGAATAAAAATCGTTTTCTAATGAGCAGATCAATGAAGTTCAACGTGTCAGGGATATCGACCAATACCAAACAAAAGAGTATAAACATAATTTCTTAGGTAACTAAGTATCAAATAAAATGCGCAGGCAACGTTTCTGAGTGACGTAATAATTAATTATTCGAATCCCAATTCGTACACATGCATTATTGGCCGATATATTCGTGAATTAAGTCAAAGCCTGCATATACTGAAAATTTCTGAACATGTGCGTTTCTGTTTGGGTGGGCAACACTTTGAATCCACTGTGAAAGAGTGTGCAAGGGAGAGAGACAGATAAAACCAGCGCACGTTAGCGATATCCACTACTGATTTGTACAGTAGTGGTGTTGTTGGCCACGTAGCTCAACTTCGTCACTGACTCGGGGCTGCTTGGCAACTCGGCTAACGAACTGTATATCTATGTTGGGTTATTCTATATGTATACAGCAGTCCGACACGGTGAAACTGACCCACTCGCTACAGTCGAAGCAGCAAAGTGTCCGGATGCGAATGTAGCAAACCGATCAGCTCTGACGTGTGAAATCTTCGTTATATGCCGTTCATTCCTCCGTTCTCTCGCGCGGGCGGTCCAACTCTCGAGAGCATCGTCGGGTGGACCCCGTAGTGTGTTTATGTATTACATACTGAATGTCTCTCGGATCGTTGCCATACTATAGGTATATACATATACATGTGCATACACACCATAGCAAAACATACTTTTCTCTGCCGCACCTCGTGGGAAACTCTCGCCCGAGACTCCCGGCGAGTTCTCGATCCGCACGGATGGATAATTCGTGCAGACACGCGGCGACGTCGCTCCTGACTCTCCCCCGCTTTGTCTGACCGTCGCAACCCCTGTTTGCTGCGCATTTATAGCTGTGTGCGTGCGTTTGCGAGTGGCGGGAGTCGTCGACGTTCTCACCGTATTGGGGGGAGGGGGGGGGGGGAGGGGAACTCTCGGGAGCGCGTGCACGAATTCATGAATTAGGTAAAACCTGCACGCGCTCTTCACGCACCGTGGCAGGTGCTCGGGGGAGTTTTCAAGGCCAAGGGGAAGCTGAAAGAAGGTCGCGCGACCTGTCGTACCTTAACGATCTCTCGAATAGCGTTAAACAGTTGCACACCATCTTCGGTTATATATATTGGTACATACTGATCGGATTCTTTAGTCACAAACATTTCTTGTACACAAAGATCTACGATTTATTTCCTTGTTAGTAGTGCCATTTTTTTTCCATCAATGAAACCTATACTTGACTAAACAAGGTTTAAAATTAGTACAAACATTGGTGCGATCGATTGCGAACAATAATTGTGTTTGTTAAATGTGCAACATTTGTTTTTTATCCGGTAGTTCGCCTATATGTTCGATTCGAGAATGTAACTATGAATAATGTTCTATACATGTTTAGGAGAGAACATTTTTTTATTGTCTCCGTCGTCGATTCTCGTAGATTGTTAATTATGGTTAATGTAGTTGAAATGCTCGGCATCCAAGCAGAAACGTCGAAATGCTTCTCTTCCCCTGTGGGTATATTATACGCGTGAGCAGTTCGGTTAAACCAATGAGAATGCATTTCAAAATACAACCGGCAACGCTACGACCGAGAACCACTTAAATATAGTTCTGGTATACTCGCGCAGCGTTGAACGTTCGGGAGATGTGTCCCTCCTCCGAATACGTTGCCGAGGCACCGGGATCTCCAAATAGTTCCTCTTTAAAAGTTTCTATCCCATACTATGAATATAGAAGGTAAACGTCCCAGTGACTGAACACGTCCCAGTGGCCGGACGAAGCGTGTGTGCAAGAGAGACGGAAATACGATGATTTTTCATGCGTGTCCGGGAACTGGGGCTCTCTTGAATGTGCGGCCACTGGTACTTTTACCTTTTACACTGCGCCGAACTCGTCCGGTCTCGATCGTCGCCTCGTTACGTTTCGATGAGGTTCGTTAACTTCTCGTCTAAACTATAGGTTTTTTCATGCTCTTTTGCTTTTTTTTTTAAATTAGCGTTCGATCGAACAGACACGAGGTTGTACAGAGCATGGAAACGTTTAGTTTCACCGCAGGCATTCATTCGGTGCTTCGTTTACCAAAGGTTTCGCTCCCGTGTATTCGATCGCTACTGCTGGATGCAACGATTGAACAAAACGAGAAAGAACTGGAATGATTTTTTTTCCCCCGGCGCGAGCAACGGTACTCGATAGAATCGATGTTTGGAATATTCCACTTCTCTATAAACCACACACGTGGGGTAATAGACAAATGGTGTATACAAGGGAACAAAAAAAACAATTGATGAAATTGTATTCCGTGTTGCAGCGGCAGAGTGGCCGATCGTATCTTGTTACCGTGTGTATGTATGGATCCACTCGTCCTTTATTGATTTAATAAAACGTCGCGTGATGGACTATACCCATGTACGCCCTCGTGAATTAGGAATAAAATTTGTGTGTGTGGGTGGTTTTTTTTTTCTTTCAAGCAGCTGTGCGCCTCGTGTCGTTCTGTTCGATCGAATGTATATAGGGTAGAGCGGGGCAAAATGGGGCAACGGGGCAAAACGGCGTTTTTGGGCAAAACGTCATTTTCCAATAATTTTTAGATGCCCGAATTCGCCCTATCGGATACATCAGGCTTTTCTGCCCAGTTTTGCCACCTTGTCCGATCCAAAAATGATTGGAAAATTTAGTTTTGCCCAAAAACCCCGTTTTGCCCCGTTGCCCCATTTTCCCCCGCTCTCCCCTATATATATATATGCTTATAAGAACGAAGATCGAACAATTCATTCCAAATGGAGCGTGGGCAAAATTCAATGCTGGAGCCTTTTACGAACAAATTGAATGACCTCCTCGCGAGATTCGACGTTCTTCCTGCAACTTGGCCATTTTTTATCATCGCCCGGTCGGCATTCGCTTTAGTGTCCAATTACTCCAACACTATTTTTTTCCCCTTTTTTGTGTAAATAATCGTAAAATTGATTTTTTTCAAACATTCGGATTGCGAAAGGCTTCGCATTTGAGGGATTAATTTCAAAAACATCGGAGCCACAATCAGCAGTTAGCCAATGGCAAAATTAATGCTGAGCTGTGATCGAATGAGGTCGAGTAAATAAGTGGCTTATAAAATGTATATAATTGTATATCGATGTTATCGAGTATATTGAATTTCAATCGACTTCCTCGCGCGGATTATCCGGCTTCGTTCCAACGGACCACAATAACGTGCCTATGATAATTATCTCCGTTCCGTTATGTAAACAAATCGTGCTTTCAAAAAAAAATATCATTTCAAATAAAAAATCATTGAAATGCCTCCACCGAATTTATAAACAATCGGATATTACGTAAATTTGGCTTGCGTCGAAAAATAATAAAAAGTATGGCGCTTGGGTTTGTTTTTAAGGAATTAAGCCCGACAGGTAGGAAAATTCCGGTCCGATAACGCAGGTATAGAAAACTTTATGAAGAAGTTCCAATGAAGCTTCTGTGGCTCTAGGGTCAGCGCGTAGTAATACAGAGATTCTCATCGCCGCTGTTGAACCCCAATAACAGCACGAACCGGTTTACTACACGCCGAGCATACAACTCGTCAACGTTCAGCTTGCCGTCGTGGTAACTTCCACACACAGTGTGTGCCAACGAACGGCGAGGGGGGGTGTACGAGGAGGCCGAGCCAGCGCCCACTCACAGCAACTCGTTTTGAAAGAAGTTTCGAACCGATGCTCTTGTCTCCTCTCGATACTTTTTTAACATGAGCCTCGGGAAGGAGAAGATGAAAAAATAAGATCCTCGAGTCGAGTGGACTCTCGCTAATAGGATCAAATTCCACGCTTGGAAAAAAAAAAAAAATGAAAGTAATTTGTACGAAGTTGAAGCGTAGGTGTGGGTCTGCGGTCGAAAGGGAAGCGGCAACGTGGCATCCGACGAAGCCCCTGCAGCAACGGAGCATTTTCGCAACCGGAGAAGGTGCGACCCGCTTCACTGTCCGAGCACAGTAAAGAGAGAACACGAGAGATAAGTCTAATCTGAGGATTTTGCAAATGAATGCGTTGTCGTAGGCGTGAATAGGTTTAATATCAATGCAATCACATGAGGTACTTACTGGCGTAGGCCGAGAAATAACTTGAACAACGAATTTAGAGCAGTTTCGAAGCTGTTGATAGAACAAATTTAAGGATGTGTAAAGGACCATTTTTTTGTCTTATCGCGCGTTTCCGTATAGAATGATGAGCTACGGGAAACTGCGGTCAAAACATCATAATGACAATGAAGACCCTTCAATATTCTAAGATGATTTTTAACGTGTACGTTTTTTTTGTTAAATAAGATTATGCACCAGGAAGTTTGAAGTGCATAACAAGGTCTTTGCTCATAAAGAACAATCATTGAATATACAATGTATGCAGTTGAGCACACTTGAACCCTCGTTAATACACCGAGCGCGTATATTCATTAATGTGGGCTATTGAATCGTTTGGCGATGAGAAAAATCTTGTAAAGTCTAGCGAAAAATCCGACGTGCTCGCTATTTCTTTCTTCTGAATACGAGCGATTTATTCTCGAGAGCCTGGCGTATTTATTGATCACGCTCTTCCATTCGTATTTCAAGGCGATACGTTGCGTGAACGTTAGCGGTACGTCACTGACCAGAGTCAAGCCGTCGCGGAGTTCGTCCGTGATGACCTTACAGTCTCGTCGGGGTTAGCTATGTGTGTGTGTGTGTGTGTGTTTTATAACTGCAGCCACTACTACGAACGCGGTACGTTTGCATGCGTATTGTGCACTTACGTAGATCTCTAGACGAGACGACCGGGAGCGTCGTTGAAGAGCTCTACAGAATACAGATTAAGCTCGACATAGACGCTATATCGCGAGGGAAGAGAAAGGAAAAGAAGGCGAAAAAAGCTACATACAATACAAAACGGGAGCGGCGAAGCGGAGAGAGATAGAGAATCTTTGCAAAAGTAACACCTGCCCGTAGTTTTTACTGAACTTTGTAACGTAACGATTACAAAGTTACGAGGATGATTCATCGGCACTATTTTTTTTTTTTTTTTATTATCCACACGAGTGCATCGCTACGACGTTTTTGCCAACTCCGTGACTCACCGTTGATTAAATAATTGCCGCAGTATATGTCGAGTATGGCTTGACGGTAATTAATTTACCTGCCCGAAATACTGTCTCGATCGATAAGTCTATCGTCTTAACGAAGAAATTAACGATGATTTTTTTTTTTTTTTTTTTTTTTTTTTGGTGGAGACGTATTTCTTGCCATGAACCAGGACTGCGCGGAAGTTGTGACGTGACTAAACAACTGGTTAATTCACTGTGATTGGGAACGATATTTTACCGATGGCAATTTATCTGCGAAACTAAATAATACATTTTCCGGCAAATTCACAGCGCTACAGGAATAGTATGATTCGATCACCTCTCCTTCGATAAACCTCGTGATAACATACCTCGTATATATCACGTGATAACACTCAGTCAAGCTTTCTAGACGCTGTTATTTGTTTATCGTCGACGAAACGTTTCACGGTCTTTCGACTCGTGCCGTTCCAGCCGGTGATTGACGGTGAGTCACTCCTGGTAATGCGCACATCGGCACGTGTATGTATTTTTGTACAGTAGAAAATCAACTAGCGAGGATTCATCGAAAAACGGAGTAAAAATTGCCTAGGCACGGATAGAGCAGATACTTTCGTCGCTAGTCGTCAACGAATTGTTTGCCTTATTAAACCTTTGTAGAGAATGTCGACTGGGGGGGGGGGGGGGAGGGGGCTATGCCGAGGGACCTATTTACCAATATCCCGCAAAACGAGCCAACCGAGATTATTTCGAGTTAAAAAGTACCGTGCTTTGCGACCATTGATTTTTTAATTACAAAATACGTACACCGCTGTTCTACTGCGCTATATGCCGACGTACTGTGCACAGTACTTTTTATAGTAGTGCTATACACCGTACAAGTTGAAACAGTATACTTGCCTGGAGAAGGCGGTGCTCCGGTGTCCTCGCTTCCGGATCCGTTTCCTTGCACTTCCTGTTTGTCCTCGTTCACCTCGACTCCCGACAGTGTCTCGTCCTGATACTGTATAATTACGAAGATGAAAAAAAAATCAATAATAAAGCACTATATATAAATAAACGTATTTTTGAGGATTATTTTTAACAAGGGCGATGGGCAATTGTTGACTGGGTCGACATGAGCCATCGTCGTTAATGCTGTTTATGATTTATTCCGGACAAAAGTATAGATAAGCATATTCCCAGACATGATCGATCGATCGCGATTTCGTGTCTCTTCGAGGTTTCGTCGATTTTATCTGCATTACAAGTGTGTCTGTCCAGTTAGAAGCTGTGACGCGTAATACCGAGTACAAAGTCACGATATACAATAATAAAATTATTAGTAAGAAAAATAAGGATAATAAACGATAATCGCGATACGATCTGGGGGCACATGCAGGGAGACTTGTTTTTGCGAATGAGTTCTGCATAGCATTTTTACATATATACGGTACACATACACAGACACACGTGTTCAAACATCATAAAAATTTTAGCGTGCCAGGATCGTCCAATGTCATATCCAAATTTGTTGGTTTTTTTCGTCCGACGAATAAACATACACATGTTTATATCTACGACTTTGGAAGCGTTGAAAAACCGGAATTTCGAAACAATTATGCACGGAGCAATGGAATAACCCGCAGAACCGGAAAATATAAAAATATTTCGTGAAACGAAATGAAACGAGACGAAAATCGCTGATCCGCGTTGCGGGCCTAGGATCACGTGGACATCGAATGATGAACAATAATCGTTTCCATTTAGACCAGCAGTTCTTTCAGCGCTCGATTCTCCACCTGTCGTGTATGTCGACGCTGCGTAACGCCTGCGAATGAGAGAGGAGAGAAGGCGAAAAAATATTGCCAGGCATAGCCCGGCTCTAGCCGAAAGCGGCACGTGGATCCAAGAAATCCAAGGTCGAAAGGAGAACGCAGCACGAGGCGAAAAAAATAACACCAATTTCGCAGTCGAATGCGAGATAAAGTCTCTAGGTCAGAGACGATAAGAATGTTTCTGTTTCGCCCCTACTGTAATCTGAACACGGGACAACAAGCGAATGTATTCGCTGATTATTAGGCGGACACCATTTTTCGCAAAGAGGTCCCTCAAGGATAGACATTGTCGATAGACAAATTCTCGTGTGCTTGTCTACAATTAAATAAATCAAGACAATGTTCGATATGTCGGCAAAGTGACCAAAAAAATTCCGTGAAAAAAAAACTGCTCACTAATACAGCTCCAGTGCCGCGCCGGTTAGTCCCGACGAATGACTCACAGAGCGTATGGAGAGGGAAGCGAACTAACGCCGAGTAAAAAAAAGGCGAAGGGGAGAATCAAGAAAGTGAGAGATCGAAAGGAATCGGCGAATAGAGCATTGCTGCAGCCGCGTGGAGATATTGAATTATAAAGGGAGAGAAAGGATTTTGTACTCGTGTACTCTCGCAGCAGCAGCGGCAGCAGCAGTATCAGTTCTAGGTTTCGTACACTGGGTGCCGCTGCACGTTGCGGTCCGAGATATTTGCCAAACAGCTTTTACGCTCGAGCGGATACAATGGGATTGTTTCTATTTCACTTGCAGGACGGGGCCGACCCTCCCGATCGCTGTTACTGCTCGCTCGTCGAATGTTCTTGTCTGAGACGTACGGTGAAGCGGACCGCATTGCTACCGGTATTGCTGAAGTGAATTTGCGGTAGAAAATTTACGAAACCGGTCGGCCTCACGATGCGGGATACGCACGTGTACTCTGCTGGTCTACTCCTATCGACAATCCGCATGTTTCTCGTGTCTAGCCATAATCCGAAGCAATGTTGCAAAAGTCACCTAGTAACGGGAGTCTCGCACTGCGGCTCGGGTATTTGACATTGCATTTGCTCAACTATTGGAACTGTGAAATAGAAAGACATTCGCAATCGTTCTACACGTTTAATTACGCCCTTATGTGAGGCAGCGGTCCATATACTGCGCAAGATATTTTTATTATGAATCAAGTCGATATCGCGAACGATCGTGAATGATGCGATTCTGAATCTCGATGCGTATCTGCGTAGATCACAAGACGTCGAAAGGTCGAGTTAGCTACTGCCTGAGACAAGAAGAACTGTGAGAACGGATAGATGTTCGCACTTTCCCGACTCTCTTTTATGTATCGTTTTCTAATTAATCTTATCGTTACTTTTATAACGCCCAATTATGACGTACGAATAGAACCTGAGAGCGAGTGCATCTCGTGATCTCTCCGACGATTCGTTGATTTGATCCCGAGTGGTCGAGTTTTAACGGAATTCGTGTACGGCCTTTGAGTAACAGAACGTACGGTAATAATACTCGCCGAGCCGATGATAAACATTATTTTGACGATGTAACAGCGAGATAAAGGAGTTTATCTTTTTTTTTTTAGTCTATACGGTGGCTGGTTCATTTTTTACGAGAATTATAAATATTAGTTACGGTACGGATGGCAGCTCGGCGAAAATACTTTTACGATATGATTTTATTTATTTTACTCTTCTACCTCATCGAGCTGACTTCAACATTTCACTTTCTCCCGATCGGTAAGACCATTTTTCTTTTTTTTTCATCAGGCTTCATTAACATTCGAGGGCACGTCGTTGCTAGCGAGAACACATCGTACGACCGCGGCTCGGCGCGATCGGAAGTCGGACGTCACGTTGAATTTATAAAGAGAAAAACAACAATCGCTACGCGTTCAGATTAATTAACGATTTTCGTGATGGTATGAATATGATGGTGTCGCACCCTAGCCCCGAAGTGACATATATATTCTTTGGACCCGTTGAAGAAACACTGAACCGTATCCGCGCTCGCGTTGCAAATTTATTCATTGATTAAATCATCCGTCTAAATGTCTCTTGGTCAATACTATTGTATGTATGCTACATAAAATCGTGTATGATATATCTTTACGCAAGGACATGGAAAAAAGATCGCTGTTACTTATATAAATATCTGCTGACGTCTAATTATTTCTCATCAACTTTCTCCCACCCAGAAAAGAGTTACCGGTGTTCCAGTACCGGCTGCTTTATTTTTTCTTTATTTTTTTTTTTAATCGAATATTTCGACAAACGACGGGTCATAAAATAAGATTGAGTATTAGGAGCGTGGACGTCGCAGATGGCCTATGTGCGATGGTTTCAGGGGCCACTGACCCACTTCCGAACTCCGTTGCCACGCGGTCCGTACGGATATATTATTTCAAGGCTGATTCTGTCACGTGGCATAAACTCGATGCCAAGATAAGTATCGCGCTTATATTTTTCTTACCATGAGAGGGTTTCACTATGTGAGTCTCTCGCACGACTTATCATTCCGGAAGTGACGAGCTCGCCGTATGGTAAATATACAGAAGTAAATAACGCATGACGTCGTTGAATCGAAGGTATACCTAAGTCGGTGTATAAACACGGTGGCAGTCGAAGAGAGTCGGTGAAAAAGAGCCAATGAACTTGAGTGACCCGCGGGCAATCGACAGTCGTGCGATCTGCGACACGGTCCGCGTGCGCTTTGACTACCTGGGAGTCCCGAAGCGATTGTTCGGGCGCCGCGGTGCCGATGCGAGACTGGACTGCCGATTGTTTCGTGCCGCGTACCGAGATCTTATTCGTGTTGTGTCGACATCTCCGTACCAACGATATCGAGGCCCATGTACGAAATAAATAAATCACGTAGCCTTTTGTTTTCGCTATTTAATATTATTTCGGAATTTGCGGGAAATGCATCTAAAACAATTCGTCAAATTTAATTTTTTTTCGTTTTTTAAATATATATATATATATATTAAAAAATGTAAAACAATTCGTCTTATTTTAGACGAACAGACTACGCAGACCACGAATTAGAACGGAAAGCTTGACAATTATGATACAATCATTGTCGCCCGTTGTCAATGGGAAGCCTGTGACGCGATTCTTCGCTCGTTGATTATTGATGAACGAGAGCAGTGCATTGTACTTCGAAGAATAATAACTGGCTTCGCGGAGTAGAACAAGTGTACCGCATCGGAGGACAATCGGATATAGTATATATATTTCGATGAAAACAAGATTGAGATACGGACGAGATATTTTATTGTATAACAGAGAAGGAGACGGAGAGGGCGAGGGAGGCTCTTCTCCGTGTCTCTCCTTGGTTTCCTTCTCCACCGTCTCGTACCATCTCACGCTGATTCGTTCGGCCGGTCATTGCCCGCCGCGCGCTCTTGTCGCCGAGCTCTCTCGCCTTACGATGTCGCGGAAGTTAGCAGAAAATAGGTGGCAGAACATCGGCGCCCAGTGGTTCTCATACGCACAGACGGGCATCTATCTTTTTACACACTAGGGATATTACGCGCGCTATCGTCCGCGAACGGAGAGCAGTGGCGCTGCAGCCATCGAATTGGTATAAACGGTGCAATGTCGGAACGTAAGTGCAAACGCTTTTAATTGGTCTGGACGTCTAGTTGGATTACCGATCTCAAAATTCTCAAATCTAATTAGATCTCAAATCTGAAAAACTTACTTATATTACTTACTAATCGGTAGAAATGGTGTCGCAACTGGAAGCTGGATTATTTTTTTTTGCATTTTCCAGTGTCTCGCTTTCCTTGAGGCCAAAACGGCTAGCGAATTCGTTTTCACCGGAAAAAATACATCGATATATGTGGAGGTGCATGTGTTTTATTTTCATAAAGAATAAAATGCTGACAAAGGAGCAGCGACTACATGCAATTCTGATACGCCGATTAAATACCGTCACCAGCATTTTAGAGACAGAACCGTGATACTATTATCGGTAGTGACCGGAGTAATTTATACGAAGCGTGGACGCTTCGTCCTCCGTGGGAGAAATGTTACTTATTTATGAGACGTTCGTATCTGCGTATGAGAATCGCTGGACGCGATGTTTCACCACCTATTTGCTTCCAACTTCCGCGGCATCGACTTGCGTAACAAAATTCGCCATGCCGATTTTTCGAGTCGGTTCTTATTACTCATTACACTCGAGAATTTCTCGCCAGTCGAGGGATAATTGTCAGATGGCAAACTTAGCGCCGTTAATATCTCCTATCTAACAGAGCGTCCATATATATATATATATATATATATATATAAATATATATATATATATATGAAAATCACGCAATACATTAATTATTGAAAGTCCGGTGACGCGAAGCGCGCGTCGTATGCTTCGCGGCTTCAGCAGATAATATGTGTACGTAACAATAATAATCGCGTTAATAATAATTATTTTTTACACAATATAAATGATCTCGATATTTTATCAATTTCTTTCTTTATCATTCGAGCCTCGGTCACTGACCACGACGATTACGTAATCCTGGGGGCTCGCGAGATCGTTATGACACGATCACTCGATGTTCTTGTTATGTGTGCGTGTGAGTTTTTTTGTTGTCAAGCTGCTCTCGGCGTAGTAGAACGTAAGGAAGTTGTTATGCGTTATACGATGATAAAAACTCGCAGCGAACAAATATGTTGTTGACAAGCGATGTGGCACGAGTCGGAAAGGTGTGACTCATAGTAATCGATAGCTTGCATCGGGCGATCGTAAATTTTTTTTCCCCGACCACTAAGTGGGAATGTAAACGAAGGCCCCGTCGAAGTTTAAAGTAGTTACTTTTTTATGCCGAAGAGATAAATATTATTACTTTATATTAAATTTATTAATCGATGGATCTATTGTTATCGATATAATCGCGTAACGAACAGCTTCACGGACAAAAGCCATTGTATTCGATCTTATTCAGAAATACTTCAACCCTTCGCGGGGTTGAAGTATTTTCTACACGGTTGATTCCTCTTACTTTTTTACTCAACCCTTGCATTTTTAACGTCTTACTTCCTCGGGGTGCAATCAACTCGTCCCAGCGAAGTCGGTCGGGTTGCACAGTACCGGAGAGCGCTATGGCAGTACATCGGGCTGTGTTACGCCAGAGGAAAACCTTGACTTTATTGCGGAGCACTGCTCCCGCGTCGGGGTGCAACGCAGCGGTGGTAATGTAGCTCGAAATACGCTTCGGGCTGTTGCAGCATATATGCACTGTTCGATAATAATTCACGGTACGGATTTAGGTTAAGATATTCTCAAAAATTAAGATTTACTTTTTTTTTGCGGCGCACAAGAGACAAAAGAGTGTGTACATTTTTAAAAGCATCTATTGGCAGCAAATTTTAGTTGCTGCTAATTTTTCGTCACAAGTACGGTTCATTGACAGAAAATGAATTACAAAATTAGCAGGGAAAAACAGAATTGTGGACAAGAAATGTTAAACGTACAAACTTTTTTTTTACGCCGCACACTTTGTCCGTCTCGTAATACGAATGTGTTTATATTGGATTCGAAGTGTTCTGCCACTTATCGCGCTGCTATCAGCTTTCATTAGATCCTCGATTCTCATATACGTCACTACTCAGCTCCGATATTGATTATTTACTTTGCAGCTATCGAGATTAAGATTTCTCAGAAAAATCAAAGTTGAGCCAGTGCAAACACACGCTGGCTACCTGATGTTCGAGGAGTCAAGTGTGCCACCGAGAAGTGTTATTTTTTTGGCACTTATCACAGCCGAATTGTAAGAGGATTCTCTCGACGGTAATTCTATTGATTGAAAAATAGCGAATACTCGTGCTCTTGCTTTTTCTCACTTCCATAAAAAACAACAATGTCACCGATTCCGAATAATTCTGCGGCGAAAGAAGCGAGTTTGAGGAAATGTAAAAATATCATGTTTTTTTTTACTACACGAGAGTTCCGCTGACTGAGTTCCATCGAAAAGCAACCCGCCAAGTAGCAAGTTGAAGGTCGAGACGTTACGACGTCAGTGGTGTCTTGTAGGTTTTCAGAGCTGCAACTTACAGAGTAGAATGGTATCTAAGCTACTTTGACTCGCGTCATACCACCCTTTCGAGCTTACGGACTCATCAGTTTCGTTTTTTTATTTTTTTATTTTTTACTGTCCTGCACTATTTGATTGCCACAGGAAAGGAAAAAAAATGCAAGTTCCACTTTAAAAGACTAGATAGACACGGATTAATTGTCATTATATTTGCGTGTGCTAGATAGTCTGTATCGTGTGTACTTTATCTATACAGTAATATAAAGACGTATAACATAGGACGAGGAGGAGAAGGAGGCATAAGTCGCGCGAAGGTTCTCATGCCTGTTTACGCATTCCTCGAGCTTGTCCTCCCTTGGCTCGGTTCCCTGCCGATTCTCCTTTCTCTTGTACGAGAGCTCTTATTCCGCGCGTGGTTTCACGATCTCTGTAGGCAGAAACAGAGAAAACCCGTACGGAGCGGGAACGACGCAGCCAGGAAAGGAAGGTACTAAACGTGCTGTGTATAAGTTTCATGGCATTCTAATGGGCTACGGGTGTCACAAGTCGAACGAGATGTTTGAACGCCGTGTGGCTTTTAGAGTTTCCTGTTGTCGGAGCGCGGAGGACAAAGAAACACCGAGAGTCAAGGACTAGGGAGAATACCGCAGTTTCAAGACGCATTGTGATTATCAGCGTAATTTTTTGCATTTCTTTTTTTTCTCACGTATACCTCGTACACTGGCGGTAGAAAAAACAGAAGCAAGAAAAATTATTAATTTAATATCAAGCTTGGTATTTCGCTAGGATTCGAGTAAATTCCTGATGCATTCGTGCTCTCTTATTTTCCCCACTGTTCATTCTCTAACGCGTCTATTTGATCTTTTGACTCCTCGTATCGCGCGGATAAAACGGCAACAATATTTACTCGGAAACTTTAGAGACCGTATTAAAACATTCTGTCGAGGATCGTGCTTACACATTTATGCACTTCTCGTCTATTCTGCAGTCCGATTTAGCTGCTACGAAGTCCCGCGAGCTCTGTTCGAGTGGGTACGCATAATTGCAGGTTATTATCATTATAGCTCAATGCCAGAGTTGAATTCAAGAATTGATTTTCACAGTTCGGTTCCTTAAGTGTTTTTTTTTTTTTTTAAAGCTAATATTATGTAAGTTACGAAAGAATCCAGCCCTGCTGCCTCAAAAACATATATATTTTTGGTAAATAAGAAATCCGTAAATATCGATTCGTGTCCCGATTGGCTATCGCATGGGGCAGAATGCAGATCTGCGACGTGTCAGGGACAAAGAAGAAAGTTTTTCAAGCGCTTGAAAATTATTGACGGAGGGTGATGAATTTTTTCTATTAAACTTCACATTATCATTAAAACTCTCTCGAGGCGGCTGCTATCGCGTCGACGAGACGGAAGCAGCAGAGTAGCGAACGCGCTTCTATTTGTCCGTCGTGACGCGGTCGAGATCGCTGCATCGATAATGTTCATTAACGGCGTCGAGCTTGCAGAAGTTGCCGACGAGAGGCTACAAGCCCAACGCAATAGGTACGACGTAGTGCACAGTGCAGCACGCCTCCAAACTCGAGCGATCGAAGAGCATGTCGCGTAGCTTCATTAATTAGCCTCCATTTGAACGACGCCTATGTCTCTCGTTCCGTCTCGCCGAAGCTGCGCACTGACCAGCCTCAACGATTCTCGCGTTAGCCAAGCACGCGAGCCAAGACGAGTTTCGAGCCGAGAAACAAAATGAGCTAGTAGCGGCGCATTGAAAAAACTATACCCGGAAGCAGACCGCGAAAGTCTACGTCGCAAAAAAAAAAATCTCCCTATTTTGCGAAAAGTAAAAAATACTCGACCGAGAGTCGTACAGTCGAAATCGAGCAACGCCTTCTCGCCTCTTCTCGCTACCGTCGGTTTACAGAGCGATACTAAAAATATTTGACCGCTGCAAAGAAACGCGAAAATTTGCACGACGAGAGATTCGATAAATAAATTTTAATTGTCAGCCAAAAAATAAGGAATAAAACAATTTGTATTGAAGTAAACGAAGACAAAAAAAAACGAAAAAAAAGGAATGCTGCGAAAATTTATTATAGCATTCTTCGAGCAGTCGTCAGTGACGATGAATTTATTGACGAGCTCAAACTAGCCAAGTATTTAACACGACGTACAAGAATAATAGCCGTGAATTCTCATAAACGATGTTAATTCATTTACTGCGTACTTTGCAAACTCTCGTGTGTCGGACGCTTTTGGAATTGAAATTCAACCTATACAGTACAGGATGACGACGTCTCCGGCGACCACTGTCATCCGGCGATACGAGCTAAAAGCATCTACGCGACGGCGCGCCGCCGCCTTGGAAGGAAAAAAGAAAACCAATGTAGTGGTACGAGTTATATCTGTTGGAAAATTCATGCAAGTTGCGATCGTCCCAATGTGTTTACAGTATCAGCGAGTACACACACACAGTCCTCAACTGTTTTCTATATTTAGCTCGATGCCACGGCTCTAACCTCAAGTCCACCCGGAATGGAAAAAAAAATGAACGTCGAAAATAGAGGAGAATATATATTTCCGTTATCAAAAGCCTTTGTCGCGTGAATCGACAGTGAAGCGGCGCGAATTTCTGCTCTCTGCTTGCAAGCTCGTAGTATCGAACTAAACGGCCTATTTTTTTCACCTTTGCTAGCGTTCACCCGAGGGAATACGATATTAGCCAACGAGGTATAGGACCAATGCAAAATAGTTGCTCATCGAGCTTTGATAGTGCATTTTTTTTTTAATCCGCACGGCCGCATTACTCGTCGTTGATTAGTTATAAAACCAATGTATCACGTCACGCATGATACAAAAAAATGTGTCGGTATTATTCGCATAAGAACGATATTCCATCGTCGCCTTACGCAATTAATTTAATCCCCCAGAGAGTAGGTCCAGTATCTTAGCAAAAAAAGGAAAAAAAAACAAATGGTGGATGAATACAAAAAAAAATGAATACAATAAAAGCAATGCAATAAGTTCCGCGGTATATCCAAGTGTACATACCACATCGTGTCATTTCTCGATACCGCAAAGTTCTCGTACCGTCGACTCTTTCGGCCTTGTAACTAATAGCGACAGCTTTAGAAAAACACGCGTACCTCGCGTCGCGCGCAGTAGACACACATTTATGTATATACATATACACAGACAAACGGATCGCGAACGGTCGTTTTATCGTTGATTTTTTTGTTCTATCGCCAAACGTGCTGACATATATTCTACACAAACGAGAACTTGAAGAAGACACAATGTTTCAAGTACATATTTATCAAGGATAATTCCAGAACTCCAAGGTCTTCAAGGACCGCTGGACACCATGTTATCGAAAACGTACGTTTCGTAACGAAAACCGGTGGAATCGTTATCGTTTGACTCGAGGCAGTAAATTGACGCGGCGAAAGTTAGTCGAGAAAAAAATAATAATTTGACGACAGCTGTGGAACATACGTGTATCGGAGACGAAAAAAAAAAAAAAAAAAAAAAAAAATGACTCCGTCAACGAAGCTTGCGACGACGGGACTACGTGATCACAAGCACGAATTTCGAGCCGACACGCCTTCTTTATCTTTTGTGTCTGCCAATTAAGCCGTCTATTGTCCACAGCCGCATGAGCTTGTTTACGCCCGGGGCTCGGTATTTATTAGACGTTGATCTCAAAGTGTCGAAGTAATGTACCATAATAGCCTTTGTCGTTATTTAACCCGACGACTGGCAACGGGCGCGCTCGATTTAGAGTCATACCTTGTCGATGGGTGATAGATCGTGTTGTGTCGATGTCCCGGCACTCAGCCGAAACAGCGTGCAACGACCTCAAAGTCAAGTACCTCAATGTGCAATAATAAAAGACACGAACGAAAGTTGGCAATCGAGTCGCAATGATAAATTACAGTGAAATTCCAATGTGAGAAAAATAAACGACTCGGATATAAACTTTGACATTTGTAAGCGGGCGAAACGCAATTGTTACAAGGTCATTTAGGCTCTCGCTGTTTCCCGATCGAAAACATTACCGGAGAAGGCAAGAGAAGTGGCCCCGGAGGCAAGCTCAAAGTCGATATTCACGACTCCTATACTTATTATTGGTTATCGCTTCGAGCAGCGTCAATAAGGTAAATATACAAAATTTAATGTCGAAAGAGTCATATCTGGTCAGAGGCGGGAAGTCGAGCGTCGAGGTAACGGGCAGAGAGCAACAACGGCGGTCTACGTGCGAACAGCATCGTAGAACCGGAGCAAAATAAGCTTCCCCGAAGCTCAGCCCTGACCCACATATAAACTCGACTGGTATCTCGAATTCGCTGCTGTTCCGATTTTTACTCCACGCGCCAATCGACGATCAAAGACCATAATGTAATTTTCCTACGAATTTTCAAGTCCATGAAGTTTTCTGCCGTAGTCGATACTTGCACGGTGGACAACTCTGCATATTTGTGAACTTACATTGCGAATTTGGCTATCGTTAATATTGTCCGTAACCCGACATGCATATTCACGTAAATATGTTTTTTTCCCCTCTGTTGTTCTTTTGGGCTTCTATATCGCGTGAGTGCCCGCTGCGCCAGTTCTGTTCACGTGTCGTAACATTAGCTGCAGCGTGGCGCCCGGTTCGCTTACGTAACTCTATCATCGTCCGTCTCAATTTCAAGCGAGAAACGTAGCTCTCGGCAGTGTCAACTCTTGATGTTTTCACTATCGAGACGACATATTTTCCAGTGCGTCTAAAATGTATAAGTAGTATATGTATATACACATATACATATATATTCTCGAGCAGCGAACCGATAGAATATTCGTTCACAAATTACCATGAATATCGAAATATCCAGTTGAGTAAAATAATAAACCTGGTACACGAATAAAAAAAATCCCCTTCCCTGGCTAATAAAAAAAACTAGTTTGTTACAATCCGCTTACAATCTGTGCCTTACACCGTTATCTCTCATGCGCAATAGTATGGCATCGGAAAAAAATATATAACGTTTTCACCGCTTCGGGTATTCGTTAGTGAATAATTCAATCCGATTATGATAACGCTCGTACGAGAGCTCGAACGTAATGCATGAAGCTCTTTCGCGAGTGGGTAGTACGAATTGTCACCTAAACGAACTTTTTGTAAGGATTCCTGTACGATCGTTCGCATCGGAGCTACAATGCTGATCAAGAAGAAAAAAAGGGGGAACCTCCACCTGCTCATCGTCCTACTGACCGCGCCAATTCCCTACCAGGTTCGCGCGGCCTCTGTTTCCGACGTGAGACAAAACGTAATAGACGTCGGTACATGCGGACATTGGCTCGCTCGGTACAACGCAACCTCGAATTAATTTTCTTCCACAAATATTCTCGCTTCGGTAGAGTGAAATATTTTCGTATGCCCCTATCTGCGTAATATATATCTACTCAGTATAAACATCGAATCCATAATTAATATCAATATCCATCTCTCTCTACGCCAGCAATTTAATCGGTATTTATCCCGACGACGGTAAACAACCGAGTATTGATCACGTGATACAGTCTCGTGTCGTCGTTCACTGCGCAATAGTTATTTGGGAGTCTCTCCCTCTCTCTCTCTCTCTCTCTAGAGAGAGAGTGAGAGACTCCCAAATAGCTCTAGAGAGAGAGACAGAAAGAGAGAGAGAGAGAGACGTTGTAACCGAACCCTTGAGTCGAACAAGAACGCCTAAAAACGACCGTAGGCACAGCAGGGAGGAACGGATTTATGTGTCCGGGCTCGCCTTGCCCTTCATGCGTGACGCAACTTCTTCAATCGTCAGCGCGCTCGTTCCTATCGTCGCAGTATATTAATATACAACTGAAAGCTTTACTACATATACCGGAGATAAGATATCTCATTTACCACAAGCTGTACACACGCGCAAACACACACACACTCGTGACTATAATGAAGCTGCCTACCAGTAACGGGGTAAAAGAGGATGTACAGGGAAAAACACTTTTAAAATGCGGAGAATTTAAAAATGCTCAGACACATTTGTTTACATGCCAAGCGCGCAAGTTCGTGCCCCGCGCACCACATGGTAATAGAAATCCGGAATAATTCGATGTTTGTATTTTTTGATATTCCGAGGACAACGGGCTCGCATCGTTGAGCTCGGCTTTGTTGAGAAGCCTTCGAAAAGAGCCGGTTTTGTCGAGAAATAATATATGCTAACCAACAGTAGTAGTACGCGGGAAGTGAATTTTAGCGATGCGGAAAACCTTGGCACGTACACCGGATATGCAATGTTTTCGTTACTTCGCATTTTGCAATTATCCACTAAAATGATTCAATAGTTATATCATATTCGTAATGCGAGCAATATTTGGGAACAGCGGAGCCTCGAGAGTTTAATCGTTAATACCGTTGGAGGGTTCGGTTGAGTGAAATGCGCATTTATAAATGTAATACGTGGGAAAGGGGAAGGGAGGAGAGACTCGATCAGTTAGAATTCTTTGTTCCCGTATGGCTGTTGCTCCCCTAGCACTCCCTACAATCAAGGGTCGAATGCGTCGCAGTAAACGGAACTGCGCCACAACCCAAATAACATCACGCATGACGTAACGATGAAAAAAAAGCAAGAGTTATTTTTTACTATCATTGATTACCACTTTATATTATCTCGATCTATGATCGCTGTGTGCTACAAAAAATACGCAGCCAAAATCGTTTTTGTACAAATAAGCAGGTGGGAGCGAGCACTGTAGATAATGTATGTATCTTTGTGAGCAAGCTCGAGAGCGATTTATCTGAAAGATAACCATAACACTGAGACGCCATCACGTGTTATTGAACAGTCACGTTCCGCCACGAATCGTCACTAGAATAATGCCATATAATCGAACGATAATTAACATTTGATGTTCGTGATGTGTTAATAACAATTATGTCGGTTGACACGGAGTTAAATTTGTGGAGAGAAAGAATAGTGTCAAGGAAAGTAGCGTGCTCGAACACGCGTGTAAACATGGCTACCCACGAACCACGTTTCAGTTTATCACCTGATAATGACAGAAAATCTCGATGTATCGAGTCGATCGTTCGTAACCGAGAGGAGCCGCTATCGCGACAGAACTTTTTCTCACGAAGTAATCGCGAATTTGTATTTACTTCCTCGGTAAAATTACAAAATGACTCACCTCGTCCGAGCCGGCCATCTCGTCGCGTACGGCACAACACATCTCACACATCACTCACGTCGGACCGTTGAACGCCGAAAAACGCGCGGCGCCTTGAAATTACGCGTTCAATCGGTGACTAGACTTCAGGGCCTGCGCATTGATTGTTGAACGATTAGAAATTTGTACGGAATGCAGTTCGCTCGTTGTTTGTTGTCAATGACGATTCTTTATTTACTAACGTTCTTTACCGGTTACTTGAGCAAATATCTTGCGGATTCGGAGTTTTGTCATCGTCATCGTCACTCGATTCGGAACTATTCTCCCGGCGTAATTATATACCGCAATTATTCGATAAATATATTGTACGACAATTTTTACGCCTAAGAAAATTTAAATAACATGTTCTTTACAAAAATTAAATATCTCACGATTGGAAACTGGTCAGTGATGTTGTTACCGGTAACAACACTGACTGCCGCACACTGTGCCAAACCAACGACAACAACTCGCCATTGTTGCGACTTCGAGGTATCGACTTCGTGGAATCGATTTCGAAGGATCGATAGTTGAATTGCGGAGCCGTCGCGCGCAACAACACAATAATTTCCCCTCTCCGGTCGCCCGAAGTACGTGTAATATAAATCATTAATAAACGACAAAATGTAATACAATTGAACCAAATTATTCGTACTTCATGTAAAAATCGAAGCGACAGAGCAATGTGACGACAAAAGAATGAAAAAATTGGAATAGGAGTGAAATCAACGAGAATGCATTGATCAGCACTGTGACACCCTGAAAGGTTATGATTGTTACATAAAATTCATGCTTGGCTTTAACTCGTTATAATGAAATTTCTAGGAAAAAAAATTTGTAAACGTATACATATTTTTGAAAAAATGTCACTGCAGTATCTAGTACTTGCTCATGTAGAAATATTCGATCAATAAACCATACTTGAATCGATTTCCAACTCGTTCATGTTTCGTTTGATTATCATTTACCTCTTCTCACTCGAGATATATGCTTTCCCGCATTATTTTTACAACAAAGGGCGTGAACGGGCCGGAGCTGTACCACGCATAATTTCGTCATCAATTTTTACGCCTGCCTAGCTGATAAGTTACAGCACAATAATCACTAGGACTGTAAGAGATTCATCGATTTTTCCTTATTGTTACTGGGACTGTGCATGAGTTGCACAATAATCTTACCTACATTTGTTTTACGACAATTATATGATTTTCTTCTTTGCTTGACCACGTAACGATATGAATGCACATTTGATACGTGCACTCAAAATCGGGTGTCGAATAGAAGGCACCGTCGGATAGAAGTTGCATATCACGATTATAGGTCGGGATGCAGCGTGTTTTTTTAATTATCGCATTCATAACGCCGCTGCTAGTGCAATTATGCCTACCTCCTTTTGCACTTCCTCTCGCAGAAGATTGCCGACCGAATGAGCCATTAATTGCGAGAGACACAGAGAAAAAGATGCAGAGTACGTTGTAATGATAATCTTCCGCAGCGCTTAAACTTTCCTTGTCTCCAGCCCATCCCGATTCACTATCTTTTAACTTATTCAAGGTTAATTCCTCTAAGCGCAGTCGATAATCGGAACATCGAAAAGTTTATAGCTGCTCATTCTCTCTCTCTCTCTCTCTCTCTCTCTCTGAGATGTTATCAAATAATGAGCAGACGAGAAGCAGGGTAAAGAAGAGAGAGGATGTGTTCCATCGATTCGGATTCTTCATACTCCTGATAATGTGTATGCTACTGGCGTCCAGTCATCCAAAGTTAGGAGGCGCCAACGGTATAGTTTTATTTACCAGAAGATGGTGGCAAATGTTCAACTACGACGCGATAGATGATTTAAAAAATGTTTAAACAGGTGTTATAAATGGAAATGTGATTATATGGTATTTCGCTGTGCCTTTAACATATTTGGAAGCTGGACTGACGTGCACACCCAAATCTCTCTACGCAGCCTTGAGCGACGGTTATCTTCTGGCTTTCGTTATGACGTACATGTACATATTGATGCCACTTATAGCGAGGGTCGCGAGTTGCATTTTGACGTACGCGACAGTAAACCCGTGGCTTCTCAAAGGAATGGAAGTAAATAATACAACTTACGAATGTTCATCTATCCCAAAGCTTCCACAAAAAATTGATCCATCTTATTGATTTGGAAAAACAATTTCAGGTACTCTACTGCATGCCACCTCCATTCAGCGTAAGCCTCGTACTTAGCCGATTGGCGAATGCCGATCTATCGACGAGCGTCATCACCACGCTGATATCCCACTTTGGAGGACTCTTTATATCGCCGATATTACTGTATTTCATGGTGATATAGAATTTATCTATTATTATTATTATTATCATTATTCTTGTTGTAGAAAAATAACTGAGAGATCCTTGATTAATAATATAATACATTTTTCAGTTAGGCGCATCGACGCCCCCACTCGTCGGCGTTAACATCCGAGAAATGGTGTACAGTACATTGTTGCCGTTCGGTGTCGGCATGAGCTTGCAAGCATCGGTATCGAAATTGAGTTTCTACACCGAGGATCGAACGGCATGGATACCACGGGTGCTGCTTCTGCTAACAGCGTACCACTGGTTCTGTGACGCGGTGAGCGCGGATGTTTCATCTCTTCACGCTATAGACATATTGCTATGTGTACTGATAGCTTGCCTGGGACAACTGCTGATTACCGGATTCTGTTGGATACTGTGTACACGATGGTTGCCGAAAAACATTCTTCTCGCTGCAATGTTCACTAGCACGCACAAGTCAATAGGCTTGGGCGGTTGGCTCTTACGGGGAGCGTATCATGGTTCCGCTCACGGCTCAGCGGTGAATCTTCCACTTTCGATCCTACCCGTAGCTCAGTTGCTTCTTGGTAGCCTACTCGCGAGCTGGATTGCCCCGTGACGAAGATCGAGAAACTGTGGCAATCACGAGAAAACCTTCAAAGATTTGCAGGTTCAAGAGAACGTTTGAATCTCGTCTGTGAAGATATCTTTGCAACGCGGCCTCATTAGGGTTGTAACAATCTTAATATCAGAAGACGCACACTTTTTATCGTCCAAAACTTCTATTCAAGCATAAGATTGCAAGCTGGAATTTACTTGATTGTTATCTATCTCTAGGTACTCGTTAAAGAGTAGAAATTATTAGGATTTCAAAAGTCCAATCGGGCAAAGGCTAGTGCATTTTTCTTAGTAATAAGATGCGGTAAATGAGCATACTCTGTGATACGATACGCGTACAGGATAGTACAATAGATATGTAAAAGTTGTACCACCGGCTGGACAACTTTATTCTAGATAATTTGTTCTCTCTAATTGTCTCGATTCTATCGAACCGACAGAAGCGCTTCGAGCATAGTTTCTCTATACATCGTATTAAATATATCCACGTAATTTCTCTACCAGTTTCATTCGTACGAAATTCGCATTAGACTATTAGAATGTTATTCGTTTAAATTATGTAAACAAAAATAATTGAAATATAAAGTTTCTGAGGATGGATAGAGTTAACGACAGTTTGACGTTTCCCATACAAAACATAGCGATTTTATTCTACAAATAATGGGATAATTTTGGTTACTTGTTGCTTCATGTGGTTGTTTCTTTCTTTCTTTTTTTTCTTCCTTTTTTTTCCAACACTTTTTCATTTATCTGAAAACTTGCGTAGTGATTTTCTATTCGTGATGCGCAAATTCGACACGATACCATCTCGCGTGTCACTATTAGTGCACATGGTACATTTAATATAACAAATAGTATAACACACATTTTTAACGCCGCAGTGCTCGGACACCAGGGTTACGTCACTTAAGCGCCGAAGACTCAAATGCAATACAGTCTTCGGGTGCTACGATGACGGAATTACCGAACCGGCGCCGACAACACCCTCCGTGAATGTCGCTGTGACCGAATGTTGATGATAGCAATATGTTGTCACAATTGGCGACGCCGACCCTGCTATCGTCGCCAACTCCTCGGTTCGCCGTCCTCGTCCTCCTCTTCCTCGTTTTCCTCGAGTAGCAATGCTTCCGCTGCACCCTTGACACACGAAAATGTATTTTCAACGTAGAAATTCTTAGCATTAGATTTGACCTACAACGCGATCCACGATGTTTCACATCATACCTCGAGATCAATCTCCTCGTCAGCATTGGCCGGTGTTTGTTCGGAACGCGGTACGTTCGCGTTCAAATTAGCTCCTACAACGCCTCCGCCACGATGTAAATGATGTCCGGATACCCAGGTAACAGATAAAAGTCTGTCCTGGAAGGTACGACCTTTGACTAACGCCACCTCGGCCTCTTTTCTCGACTTGAAATTAATCACGATCGATGGTGTCGCGTCATCCACTATTTGATTTACTATTTCACCGAATTGCTGTAACAGAACAGAAAATTCAATATCGACGGGACCATCGGGAATATGTATCGTTTATAACGATAAAATAACGGAAGGCCTTTTTCTTTATTACCTGAAAATGAGTTAATACTTCCGTCTTCTCTTCGGTCTCGTAACCGGAAATAAGAAGACTCGTCGGTCTGTGATCGACGGATACATGGGCGAAGCTCCCCCGACCCCTTCCTCGATAAGCAATGGCGTGAGTACCCCGTACAATTCTGTTTGGTTTATTGGAACGTACCACAGCTCCTGTACTCCCTGTACTAAGACCGAGAGCCGCAGCTTGAGCTCTCAATTCATTGAGCCTCTTTTGCAATTCGCCGGCGTCTTGTCCCTCCTGTTGAGCAGTCATCAGATCCAGTTCAGCGTCGAGAATCTCCTTCTGGGTTTGCTCTCGTGACTTAACTTGAGTCTTGCTAGCTCCGACCTGGCCGTTCGTCGCCAAGTCTTTGCGCAAATTGTCGATAGACTGTTGCATAGTCTTTATCGTAACCATTATAGCATCCTTTTGTTCGGGATTCTTCTCAGCTCTCTCGATGAGCGAACGTATCTCTGCCAGTTGCTTGTCCAGAAGTTCCTGCTTTCGTTTCCGCAAATCGGCCGTGAGTTTAATGGCTTCCTTCCTCTTCTCTTCCTGCTTCTTCTTCAAGGTTTCCTTAGCAGCGAGTATCTCCTGGGTTTTCTTTATAGCGAGAACCTTGTCCTCTCTCGTTGGTATCTGCTGAGCAGAAACTGCAGGAACTTTCGTCGTGGCAGGCGCGAGACTCGGTGTTACTTGTGCCTGCTGCTGCTGCTTTAGCTGCAGTTGCTGTTGTTGTTGTTGTTGTTGTTGTTGTTGTTGTTGTTGTTGTTGTTGTTGTTGCTGCTGCTGCTGTTGGTGTTGTTGTTGCTGCTGCTGCTGCTGCTGCTGCTGCTGTTGCTGCTGTTGCTGTTGTTGTTGCTGCTGCTGTTGTTGTTGTTGTTGTTGTTGTTGTTGTTGTTGTTGTTGTTGTTGCTGCTGCTGCTGCTGCTGCTGCTGCTGCTGCTGCTGCTGCTGTTGCTGCTGTTGCGGTTGTTGCTGCTGCTGCTGCTGCTGCTGCTGCTGCTGTTGTTGCTGCTGATCCTCGCTCGGACGACGAGTTGGAACGTACTCGTTGTCGTCGGGCTTAACCGGAGCTGGCATCGCCGTACCGAGTCTCTCCTTAATCGATGGCCTAACACCCGGCGGTACATTCTCTATCGCACCACTCGACGCGTTATTCGCGAGATTATTGTGCCAGAAAACTTTGATAAATCTATTGTTTAACACAGCCTCGGTGCTACGATACGCGGCCTTAGCCTCAGCTGGCATCTGAAACGTAACGAGCGCCGCTTCCGGATCACCGCCAAAGTTCACCTGAATATTTACAATTTTGCCGAACTTTGAGAAGTGATTGTTCAACTGGGTTATATTGTTCATGCTACGCGGTACTTTCTTCAATTCGAGAGAACAATTTGCCGGATTGTGTATGGCCCGTTGTTTCGGACCTAGACGATTGAAATCGAAGGCTTGCTTTCTCTTTAACGGATTGCTCTGTGCGTGGCTCATCTCCGTGGGATTCGAGTGCGGTAGTACCGGGACGCTGATCAATTCTCGCTGACCACGGCCATAAATGCCAGGTCCCGGTGTCGGATGTCGGCCCCATGGCACGCGGGGCTCCATGCTCGGAGCGTCTGGATTGTACTCCGCAAATGCACCTATGCGCAATTGACAATATTATACTCGGGCACATACATTTATTAGCGCGATTTTCACAACGGACTTTATTATATCTTAGATCGATACTTTAAACGAATGATCTACTCCAGTAACAAAATCTACGTACCCATATTGGAGTGGTGTTGATTTCGGAGATGCGGCGGTGGTAAACTGGCCAGAGGAAGGTGCGGCGGTGGAGCGTTGCCGTTGTGACCTGGAGGCGGTTCGGGAACCGCCGGTACCGGTACAGTGCCAGGTGCTTGAGCCCCGTGAGGTCCGAAAGTAAGAACACGACTGAGCGCTACGTCTTCCAGAACTACCGGATCCGTCCCGTGATCGTAGGGGCAAAGATCCCCTCGCATGCAATATCCTTTCTCTGTAATTAACGACGGAATAATCGTGATATATTTCACGTAACAAAAGAACCGTGAAAGATATCAATGGGATGAAAGCTCACCGTCAAAGTCGCGACACCGCCGTTTCGGCTGAAAAGTACCCGTCTGATTGTTCGGAATATTCGAGGCAACGGCAACGACGCTCTGTATAGACTGACTAGTCGTTGAAAGCCTCATGTCAATGTCACCGTGATTGCTGTCCTGGGTAGGTGTACCACCGGGACTAGTGTCCAGTCGATCAGCCCTCTGAAGCTCGCTCGTTCGTTCGGTCCTATCGAGCTTCTTGCGATCGATTGATCTCGAGCGTGAACGAGATCTCAGGGGCGTTGGCGACCGATTGCGGAATCGCGCTCTGTGATCCCGATTTTCGGGACCTTCGCGGACCCGGGAACGCAAGGGCGATGTACTCCGACTCCTAGTACGCCTGTGGAAGCGAATAGCGATGAATACCAGAAGCAGAGACAAAATTGTTTTCTTATTCCGTAACTCCTGATGTATAACTGAATTATTTAATACATAAGTGCAATTTAAAACGACGAACAAGTGTTAATCGTGTAGGGCAGCGTTAAATTATGGAGTTACCTTCTCTCGTGCCGTCGAGCGTTGGAGGGTGGAGATTTGTTTCTCCACGGACGACTCCTATCGCGTTCGCGATCGCGACGTATGTGCTCCCGACTTCTGGATCTGCGCCTATCGCGTTCCCACGACCTCGAACGAGATCTCGATCGTGTTCTCGATCGCATCCGACCGCTGTTTTGAGCAAAAAAAGACACGTGTTAAATATCACGCCCCAGTGAGACGATCGAGTTCTGAGAGGAAAACAGAAATTCAATTTACCGGCTCCGCGATCGTTTCTCCTTCTCTTTGTCATCTTTTTCAGAGTCCGATTTTCGGGTTTCACGCTTGACCAGCATCAGCGGTCCCGTCGAGCCGTTAACTTGAATAGACGGCGCAGGACACTCGGGCACAGATACCAATGGCATCACTGTGTCGATTATGCCCTCGGGCAGCAACATCGGAGGTACAGGAATAATTCCTGTTGGCGGTGTTTCGCTACCTCCCGATTCTTGCTTCACCAATGGAGGTAATACATACTCCTGAGTCTCCAGCGTTTTGAATAGGAGTTCCACAAAATTCTTTGTTTCTGTAGAGACAATATCGGATTATTCAAGAACACAGGAGGATCAAAAAAAAAAAAATGCTTGGAGACCGAGATCAAAATAGTCCAATTGATATTTACTCGACTTACCTTGCTGCAGAAATACATCAAGTTGCTCGACCATTCCTCCGCGCAATTCTTCCAAAGTTTTGTCTTTCTTGACAAGAGCGTACACATATTTGGCGAGCGCTGCAGGATCCGCATCGCACCTGTGAAAATTTATTCAATGATTAACAAAAAAACTATTAAACTCCTAAACACATTCGGAGAAGCATTTGCAAGAAACGAAACGGAAAAGATTAAGAGAAAAAACATTGGGCGGGTAGACGACAGATTTATTGGAAAATTTGCAGTTTGCAGATGAAGGGAATGTGGATCTGGCTGATTAGCCTTTGAGCAGGCTTGGGGGCACTGGGATATTCGCGAGTATCGGAAAATCGTCATGGTGAATTGGTTGTTCGGTAAAACTCAACAATACGGGATCGAAGCACGTTCGAGTAGAAAATACGTAAATAAAATACCACATGCAGAGAAGAATACGGCACATGTACGACCATTAAACATTATCAGCTACGAACACACACCAGGATGGTATCAAAAACGGTCAAGCTGGCCTACTTACAGAGGCTCCAAAACTGCTGTTAGCCACGCCTTGAATTGATCGGGATTCTCTATTAACATTTTCGTTTTTAGCCCGATGAAAAGCACATGGAATTTTTCAATGTAGCGCTCACGATATCCCCGAATTCACAACTGGAATAAGTACTCTCCTAAGTAAAGACAGTCGCCATTCTGAAATATCGCACCACTACACACTAAAGGCCCTTTCCACATGCAGCGCGACTCTCGCATATCGCCGTAACTTTCGTCGGCCAATCACACGACGGTACTTCCAGAGTACACGCTACGACGGCAACATCGAGAACTGATGTTTCATTGGCTGTCGTGGAGTCTCGTTGATTCCTCTCGCGATCCGCAACTTACGCCCTATAGAGATTTACTTTTAGATTTACTATACCTCCTATACTACGACGCAGGCCCCGGCGAACTTTCGACGATTGACCTATTGTAGAATTGACCTATAGCAAAGGAGCGTCAATAGTTTTTCTGCAAGTTGGGAAAATAGCTGCAACTCTTCCTGAATCTGCACCGAGAGCGAGAAAACTTAATTGGCCTCATGACTCTCGAGAGATTTTCAAAACGCGCCATTTTTGTATCTTACGAAGTTAACACACTTGAATGTGCGGAATGTTATTTTCATAATTAGATCAATAGCCGAGGAAGGGTCAACGGCACCCTTGTTTCTTTAATATTGCAAACGAATATTGCGCGCAGCTGCTGAATACTGAAACGATAAATTGGTAGCGTTAAAGAAAAAAATACGTTTAACGTTTTTTTTTTATTTCGTTTTACGGTATGATAATAATAATAATAGCGAATAATGCAAAATAACAATTTGTTGCTTGCCTAAATATGGCATGATGCCGCATGCAGCGCGCCTCCCTGCCATTCGCTGGGGGGTCCACCCTCATTGGCATTGCTCTTTCCGTTTTTCCATTTCATTTCTTCACATAACGTATTCATATAACGTAGGTATTCACATACTTTTTTTACACTCAACTTTGTGACCTATACACGTATTTCTATAACTAAATACATAATATCGGTTCGTAGGCATGGGTCTTTTCTATGTGAACAAGAAAGTGGCGGTGATGTACTCGGTTAAGAGATTTCTTTTTTGTCGTATACGATCAATGTATATTTTTTATTAGGAAGCGCGTATATGGATGTTTGGGTTCTATATTGCTTCGACGCAATAAAGAAAAACAAAAATAGCTTTGCAGGCAAATCAATAAATGCTTTGAAGTTTGTTCTGGTTGAGTAATGTAAATTTTAATAGGAAAATCTCGCATTTTGGAGACACAGTTTTTCCGATTTACATGTCTCAATTCGATAATGTAAAATCGGCTTGTTTCCTCTCGCGGAACACAAATTATTCATGCTACATCAAAACGAAAGAAAAGAAAGGAAAACAGGTCGAACAAAAGGGTCGATCAACGTTTATTCTATATAAATCTATGATAAATGAGGATATAATAGTTGGATGAATAATGCGCGTTCCAGAGCATGCAGATATAATAAAGTTTAGGGCGAGAGGGGAGGATTCTATTTAAAAATGCTACAAAAATAATTTAATATTATAAAATCGTTTTCCTGCTCAGTGTTTACCATGCTCAAACCTCATGTGATTAGAAGTGTTGCGTTACTTCTCAATAAACACGAGACTGTACGCAGAACGAGGACGCAACTAATGATCATCGGTTCGTAAGTTAACGCATTACGAATGCATTCATTTATAGAATATAAATTCAGTTCAGTCAGTAATCATAAAAGCCCGAGGCGTGTCTTGTTGTTTTAATTCTTAAAGAGACGGGAACATATACACAGAGAGGGAGAAAAAGAGAGAGAGAGAGAGAGAGAGAGAGAGATAAATTATCGAAAGAATGATGTATACATATGCACCGAATATGAGTCGAATGAACGTTGACGAATGAAAGTTAACTCGAACTTGGATAATCTAAATATGATTTCCTAGTTTAACCAAAAAATCGATAATCTCCCGTATCGAAATGAGTTCCACGTGAATCGTGTGCTCATTATCACTGATCAAGAAATACCGTAACGAAATAACTATTTTGTGCCCCTTTTGTGAATTATTAGTATTATCTGAAAGCGTATGTTTTTTTATGTCATAATACAAGAACAAAATGTATGTTATGAGCGTGCCCTCAAATAATCGTCCTGCACAACAGTTTGTCCTGTGGGGAATCCTATGTCCGTGATCAATTTGCGTTTTCATTCTGCGTACCCTTGTGTTTAGTTTTTTCCTTGCTTCTATCGATGTTTTCTTTTTCTTGTTGATTAAATGACATTCTCACTTACTAACTACAGTTAATTGGATATCACAATATCAAGGCACGGTTCAGCGCCACGCCCTCTTCTCACTCGTCGCTTTCACGGTTAACCCGTTTGAGACACGTGAGAGACTACGAAGTAATCAAAAATTAGTCGTGCTATTGCTACGATTAACTTTCTTCCCTATGGCACGTGACGACGTCCTTGTCGGCGTTGGCCTGAGCCTGTAACCACCCGGATTCATCGTATTACTCATAGCGGCCATATTGGGAGCAATAGTTTTCAAACACTTGGCTGCCTCCTGAAGCTGCTTAGACAGAATCTCGTTTTTTAGCTTCTCTGCATTCAATTCCCGACGTAGTTGAGCCTTTGTTTTGTTGCCGAAGGGACAAAGGACTCTGTGCTGTATCAAACACACCGCTGAGGGTCGCGTCTCGGGGTTGGGATGAATCATCAGCTGGAATCGACGCAAATGTTTAATGTTAAAGAGGTCTCTACAATTACACAATAAAATTTCGCCAAATTTTATACAAAAAGTTCATCTGTTGACAACGGGTATTCGGCAGACTATTTATTGATCACGATAAATTGAATTAAAATGTGAAAACTTACCTTGAGTAATTCGTTGAGATCGCGACTGTAGTTTGGCAATTCTTTGAGATTACCATTCCTGATATCGTGCCATTCTGGTCCATTTTTGGGCAACGGACCTCCACCACCGGCTTCGTAAACCGTAAGCCCCAACGCGAAGATATCAGCTTTGTTGAGATGCGTGAAATCCTCGTGTAGAATTTCCGTAGGCAAATACCTGCAGTCACCCTCCTCGACTTGGGGATTACTTATCGAGGTAACGTGTCCCAAATCGCCGATCTTGTAGGTGATTTCTTCCTCAACGGTCTCCTCCTCGTCGAAACCATCGTCAGCCGAATCGTAATTAACGGCGAGCAACCTCTTTTCCTTTGAGATGAATATATTACCGGGTTTGATATCCATGTGAACCAATTGCATGCTGTGCACGTATCGCAAGCCCTCGGCCACGTGAAGCATCAATTGTCGCAATTCAGCTTCGGAAAAGTGTCGTTTTTCACTTTCGAGATTCGTTATAGCGTCGGCCAAACTACCACCATTGCAATATTCGTTCTGTATAATCATGTGATTGTCCTCTGCCCATGCCGAATAATAGCGGACGACGTGCTGGTGTTTGCCGAGCACGGCGTGAGCGTACACCTCATTCAGGGCGTTCTTTTCGTTAGCGCTACCAGCAACTGGTTTTATGCTTTTCTTTATCGCGTAAACGCATCCGTCTAATCGATTTATACACTGGTACACCGAGCCGAATTCTCCGGTACCTATCAAACCGATCTCGTGAAATTCCTGATGATATCGCGGAATATTGGATTCCTGAAGAGCGACCCGCTTGGTCGGTTGTTCAACCTCGTTGTCTGAATCATCAGAATCTACGAGATCGAACTTTGGTATTCGTATGCCCGGTGATCTGCAATTAACAGAGATTTATTTGTTAAAAAAAAAAAAATTATGCATGAAATATACGGATTTCTTTGTATAACAAATTATGCGAGTATTTTTAATTGAGAGCTTACCCATTGAGGCTCTGCTTGGATCTACTCCTTTTCCTAGCCGTGATCATCATACCGTTAGGAGTGAAGGGATTGACATTGGCTGTAGGCCTATCCAATTTGCTTTGAAAGCAAGACGCCACAGGCCTGGGTTTGTCAACGGTGAAAAGTCTCGTACATTTTGAAGGTACTGGAGTATGCATGGCACTTTTCTCTATCAATGTTTTTGGAGTTGCAGGCGAGTCAAAGAGCCTCAGCGCTCTGACTCTCTTATAAGGGGGACTACACGCCATTGATATTCTTGACAGTGGCGCTCCTTCTCTGACCGGAACTCTTATTCCTGTTGGACCTGGAAATTCATAATTCTCATTTATACGCAGAAGATGTATACGGACAAATTAAAGTGTTCAAAAGTTGAGCCATTATGTTTATTTCAATCTTTTTACACCAGTATTAAGGATCTTGTGTTTTTAATATTTAGAAGTAAATAACGTAGAATGAAATGTATTAACTTGCGCAAAAAGTATGCATGAATAAATTAATATTCAAGCTGTTCAAGAAAGATTAGCTTATAAAGTATTAGTGAGTCAAACATCTAGCCCAGGAGTGCCGAATCATATGTCTCCTCGCTTTGTTTGCACTCGGGTTTGTTCAACAGGTAAGAAACAACGAGTCTTTCAATGTCGTATCATCGATTGTTTCGTAAACCACCGTTAAAATATTAGTAAAAGAAATTATTTCAAAGACCATGCGTCCCAGATGGATTACATCTAATTGTAGCGTTTGGACATTGTGTTAATCGTGAATCCAAATGAATCGCAGCTACACAAAGAATCGGTGAAATGAATAATTGGCAAATAATTCGTTTTCTTTTGCGTCATGTTTGTGTACAGGTGCAAAAAAAAATCGATGTTTTACTGAAGAGAATGCAAACAAAAAAAAAAACGACGATGCTATGAGTCACGGTCAACGGACTTGTGCGTACACGAAAATTCGACGGCAACGCGACGCGTCGTATACGCGACGTCGGATTAAAAAAAAGGAAATTGCGTAAAACGTATGAGCCTGTCGTAGCAGCCGTAAGAGTTTCGAACGTATTTTTTTCACTCTCGAAACCTCGCGATACGCGAAGAATCACAAAGAGAGAATCGATGTAACGTGCCTCGCTCACGGTACAGGCTTTGGTAAAAATACGATGCAATATAATGCTAACCTGTCACGGTGACGGACGGAGTTTTGTTGTCGCTCACTGGGCTCTCACTACACTCCATTGCATTACTGAATGACAATTTTCTCGGTTGCGGAAGCGGTGAGCATCCAAAATCTTCGGCCGATGAGTCCAAACCATCCTCAACATCACATCCCGAGCTGTTCGTACGACAGCTGATGTTCAACTCCTCGTCCTCGATGTCGTAAGCATCAAAATGCAACTTCTGTGCAACATCCATGGCTTCACAGCGTCACCATACGAACAACTAGATGTTCTAACGACAATCGCGCACTGTGAACTCGTCACTTAAACTCGCACCAATTACTTAAATTTGGCAAATTACACTGAGAAACACGTTCATTCAAATACAATCGTTCACGTTACCACGCTACGTTCGTTATAGCGGGTGGCCCAGTGTACCATGGGAATACGAGCTCGACCAATCACGGTTGAGCTCATAAAATCGCCGCCACAGTAGAATTTCTAACGTCTCTTCTCATTGGTTGAAATTTCTCCACAATGGCCCCGCAAGTGGCGTCCCCTACTACCTCGTTATATGTTTCGGCAGCCTTTTACGATATTTCTTCTTCCCCGACTACTCGCTCTCTCTCCGAGGAACTATCCCAATTATATTATCTTTGTTCTCTCGAAAGAGAAAAAGGATTTCGGGTTTTTCTCGAAGGTCCCTCGATATGCGTCGTTTTTCGGCCGCTGTATCGCTGGGGTAACGTGGAAATTCCATTTAACAATTTATCGAGGTAAATGCAAGCACGAGGTTTCGTAGCGACATTTAATATTTCGTCCTGTATACCTGGACTTTAAAATCTCCTTACTACCTGCGTTATGTGCGCGATTCCACCCGCCTACGGCAAACTCTTTGCATTATCCGATCGTAAAACTGACCCGTTTTCTTAAGTAGTGTCCTCGAAACGCCCGGATTATGCCAAGGCGTGTATCATCCCTATTCAAAATGGGGCTCTCGCTCTTAATTTCTAGTATTCGAGACGAAAGCTGTTTCTATTTTCTCTATACCGTGAACCATCACGGGCTCCTATTACGCTTCCTGAAAGAACCATCAACATTTTTCTAAAAAAAAAATATGCCCATCGGGTAGAAGTATTTTTCGATTTCGCACACGCGAGAC
The DNA here is from genome assembly GCA_917499995.1 of Ichneumon xanthorius. Classification (NCBI taxonomy): domain Eukaryota; kingdom Metazoa; phylum Arthropoda; class Insecta; order Hymenoptera; family Ichneumonidae; genus Ichneumon; species Ichneumon xanthorius. Next base: position 17,679,286 of record OU824205.1, on the reverse strand, counting down.
AATATTAACCGATTTGTGTTTGCATCATAGCAGTATAGCCAGTTTTCGTGCTGCAGGGACTCGCGTATATAGATTTTGCTCACGGCGTTTATACGAGGACAATAAAAACATTTTTGTCGGGGCAGCTGCAACCTGTGGCGTGCGTAAAGAGGCGGGGGGAGACTCAGGAGGGGTGAAGCGCGTAGTAGTACGGCCGTGGGGAAAGTGGGGAAAGATTGAGGGTTTTGCTGACCGCGACGGGTTGTCGGAATCGGCTGTTCGGGCCTCTGTGTGTGTTTCCTATGGAGGGGGGGAAGAAGAAAGATGGAGATAAATTCTGGAGAATGAGAGAGAGAGTGAGTGGTATGAGCAATATCGATACATAAAAATATACATTTACTACGCCGTCGACGTTGACGTTGCTGTCACCGTAGTAGTAACAACGTGAATCGGGACAGATCTACACACAGAATCGAGAGAGCATCGAGACGAAAAAAAATAAAACAGAGAAATGGCTATCGATGACGTGGAGATCATGGTCACAGGCGATATCCAGCCGTCTCTACAGAAACAAAATTCGCCTGATGGGTAAATTTTTAAAAAAATCAACGCTAGAAAAATGATGCGACCCTCGAACTACCTGTATTCACCAAACATATGCTCGCCAACGAGAATCTAACCTCACGATTGTACAAGAGCTCTTACATATTTGAGTTGTTTTCGTTTCTTTCTTTCTTTCTTTTTTTTCACTACCATCAACAGGTGGGAACACGAGTAATTTTGATTAAAAAAATAGTTGACATAAAAAAAACATCTCAGAAATCCGTAATTGTATAGCTAGTTTGAAGCTCGCTAATGAAGATTTATCTCTGGTGATAATAATGAACAAATTTAAAAAATCGGATTTAATGATAACAAGCCCTTTCCATTTTAGCACCTCATTGTTTACAAACAAAATATTATATCCTCTCGTAGATTCGATTTTCTTCAGTTGCCCCAGTTGCCTCTGACACAGTTGGGATATCCTCAAGCCCACGAATGGATACAGCACAGAAAAGCTACTCTGAGGCCTTGGGGATTGTTTATAAATACAAACAACATCAGAGCTCCACCAAGTGTACCGAGATTGGGTAAACGTATCATGAAAAATATAGAGTACTTCCAAAGCAACTATTTCTTCGTATTCATAGGTCTGGTAATCTACTGCCTGTAAGTTCGATCGGTATTACTCCCTACCAGAAAACATCACTTATAGATGTTGTTCCTAATAAAATTTTCTTTTCATAGAATCACATCGCCTCTTCTATTGCTTGCTGTAGCTGCGTCCCTTGGTACATGCTACAAAATATCCCAAAGACACGCCAAACAGGAGTTGACTGTTTTCAATCATAAGTTGACTCTGGCACAGGTATACATGCTAGTCGGAATATGCTCGCTACCCTTGTTCTATCTCGTTGGAGCTGGAGCTGTTCTTTTTTGGGTATTAGGTAAGAAACTAATGATGCTCGATCACAATTATTGAGCTCATACTATATTATTCATGCCATCTTACAGGTGTATCGTGGTGTCTGATAACTCTTCACGCTGCATTCTACAACATAGACTCTGTACTGACACCTGGAGAGGATGAGCTTAACTCTCTGATGATGCAAGAAGTATAGTAAAATATTAAATAATGTTTGCTGGACAGAGGAGAGAGGACTTTTTCTCAATGAACATCGCGATTATCTTACCGACCAAAGTCTATTATCGATAAAAACGGAAGGATTAATATTCCTGGACGAATTGCGAATGCGTTTTTTTTTTTTTAACTTAACGAAGCTTATTAAGTAACGGTGATAATTGAATGTAGTTCAATCATCACGTCCAACGTGATGAAAATCAAAATCTAAATACAATACGATCTTTCTACTATTGACGAGTTTAGATGCTAATAAATCTCTTCCACACACGTAAGTAATTGTAGTGAAAAAAACATCGTTCCGTAGGATCGGCGAGAAAATTTTTCCTCCGTATTTTTCGTAGCAGAGAAAGGAAACGTCTCGGCGCGGTATACGTGTACGGACGTCTCGAGCTTCGATGCCAGGTGTTTCTTGCTGCAGCAGGAATCCTTGGGGACCTTCCTTTTTGAGTGAAAATTAAAAGGGTCCTCTCTTCCACTCGGCACCGTTGAAAGATTTTTCGGGCGTAAGTGCGAGCGCGGATATCGCCGACGCCGCACACCTGCCTCGCCCAAAACTACCCCCACTGGCCTCTCTACGCATCGTGCTGTTTCTTGCGGCGTATGCCGCTGCTCTTCTGCCCGATACACCAATTTAATCCAACATTTCCGATCTTTTTTATTCTGCCTCCAAATTAAATGCATTCGTTCGCCTGGGATAAATTACATTCTTCGCATTAAAAAAAAGATCGCTTATCCCTACTATACGACGCAGACGAAACGATCGCGGGTCTCATCCCCTTTGCAAGGAAAAAAATTAAACAAGAAAAAACAGCGCATATCTTCGTCCTCCTTGTCGTTGGTTTAATGCCAGAGGCCAAGTACCAAAAGCGACGCATATATCTCTCGGATCTATTTATCTCTCGGATGTACTTGGCGCGATAACAGAAAGCGGCACTTATTGATTAGAGGACATTTAAATAAAGCCGCCTTAATTTATGTAGTAACGATTTCATCGAGCCACCGACGAATGCCTGTGAGTGGGCAGAGAGCACACGCGGTATATACCCACGCGGCCGGGACTTTTCTCGCACGAAGAGCTCGTCGCTGAATCGTCTACGAATAAAAATATGACTAGTGCGATTCCCAGAAACTCGCGGATCACACGCTACCTGCAATGCTGACATCGCGGCTATATTTTTTTTGTCCCGATATATTCTAATCGAAAGTATAGTAGGCGGACGGGAGAACAGGATATAGCGTAGGTAGCAAGTGCCGATTACACACACGGTATGTCACAGTATTTCCACGTTAATGAGAATAATAACGAAGTAGCCTACACTCACGTTATCACTTTTTCGATAACAAAGCATACGTTTCAATGATAGAATCGTGAAAAATACACAAGTTCCAATAACGCTGCATATTTGGCATTGGCCCATTTTTTTTTTCGTCCATTCGCAGGGCTGTAACAAGATCGCGTACAACCCTGGGAACAAAAAGAATAAAAAATACACATGCTCCATTTTTAATTGTAAGACTAATTAATTTTTATCTATCGCAGAGAATAGAATGGATGACGAGGATGATGATGGCATGATATTGGCGAATAATCACAGAGAAAGCACTCCACAGCCAAGCATCTATCGCTCCACTCAAAGCAATCTCAATGCAGGCTCCCAGCAGACACTCTATCAGAGTGTAAGAAATACACTGTACGACGACGCTATTAGTCTGGACATTATAAACAACGTCGGTGGTACCTTGGAAGATCGTCTGCAGGCAGACGATCTTTCGACTCTCAGAGGAACCACCGAAACTGTTATAGAGGGTAGTTGCGGAGATTTGAGAAGTGGCAATGACGGAGGAGGCTCCAGACTGGTGAGACAGAGATATTTTTCATTTTGGATTTTTCTTTTTTCCATAGCGGAAGTGAAAGTAAATTATTTTTGAGTTGCAGTTGGCAGAATTCACAGAGTCCTCCAGCTTGTATTTTCGTGACGGAGTACGTTCCATAGATTTTGTTATTGTTTGGGACCAACACGACGAACAAGCACTGTCTTATAGAAGCAATGAGTTTCGAAAGGTAATTTAGATAGTTTGGATGTATACATCAGGCTTCAGCTTGCTACATGTTTAGCTTTCTTAAACAACAAAAAAAAGGCTGATTCCATTTATTCAAATAATAGTAATGATAACGATAATAATAATTTTATTGATTTCTAAATTCACAGGTGTTCGAGCGAAATCTTGATCAGGAAGGCTTGGAGCTCGAATACGAGCCGGCGGAACCGAGTGGATTGCGTTTCGTAAAAATTCACGCACCTCTAGAGGTACTGAGACGTTATTCCGAGATATTGAAGCTCCGTCTACCGATGAAAGATCTTCAAGGTTTCGAAGTGCCACCGTCTCGAGGCAAAAAGATAATCCAAGAAATGAATAGTTGCCTTCGACGTTTCATGAAACGTTTTTACGTTGACACAACGATATTTCCAACCATGAAGCATCGTTTCACTGCCGTTTACAGTAGAGACAAGGAATACCTGTTTGATCTCGATTCACCCGAGTTTTTTACACCAGCGACTCATTCGAGAATCGTGCAATTCATCCTCGACAGAACGAGATTTACCGAGGACAAGAATGACGATTTTGCATTTGGAATCGATAGATTGATAAACGAACGGGCGTACGTAGCTGCGTATCCTTTGCATGACGTGAGTATGAACCGTTATCACAGAAATATAATATTCATAACTCAGTACCAAATGGGAAGGTAGTGAATAAAAATTATTTACATTACCGCCGAAGCATACTAGAATCGAATATCGGTCGTTTCGTAAATTCGAGATCCATTGTAGCAACGAAAAAGAGGCAATTTCGAGGGTTTATACACGTCTTGAACAATTCACCACCAATCGAAATGACCATAAGAAACGATAGCCTTCGGACGGTCGGGTAATCGCGTTGTTCCAACGGTTACCGATCCTCCGCATGTATCTGAAAAACAATTGATACCCCTCGCAGTTGCAGTCGTAGTTAGAAATAGGGGCGTCGATACCGGCTATGAGGAACAATACGAGATACCAAGTGAACCTTTTCTTTTGTCATTAGGCCATCTCAGTATTATCTGATCAGGTAGAAAATTCGATGCATAAATGGAGTACAGTTAGGTCGAGGGTGCCGGAGCGATAAGCCTATCGGCCTGCCCTATAACGCGCCTTCGAGCCCTCGCTCCTTTTATCTTTAACTTTTAATCCACGTACCATACCGTGACCAACCCAACTATCCGACAGATCCATTTAAATACACGACCCGAGCCTCGTTCGATTGAATTTCACTTTTATTGCTTTTATGTTGAGAAGGGCAGTCTCCGAACTCCGGGGTCGATGAGATATCTATTGTACACGGAATGGGCAAGCGTCGGCAAATGTTTCCATTATCAACCATTGGACTACATAAAAGAATATTTCGGCGTGAAGATCGGACTCTACTTCGCTTGGCTAGGCTTCTATACTCACATGCTAGTTTTCGCAAGCGTCGCCGGACTCTTGTGCTTCATATTTGGCTGTATAACACTGTACTCGAACAAACCTAGCGAGGACATATGCAACGGCAAAGAATCGATCGACATGTGCCCATTGTGCGATCATTTCTGCGGCTACTGGGATCTCAGGCAAACATGTCTGCACGGTAGATTGACCTATCTATTCGACAATCCTTCAACCGTTGTATTTTCTCTATTCATGTCTCTATGGGGTAAATACACATTTATCTCAAGCAAACAAACTATTGAAATCGAAGGTCCCATTATTATAACTAAATGTATCGATTGTATTGCAGCCACTCTGTTTTTGGAGCTCTGGAAGAATTATTCCGCCGAAATTACTCACAGATGGGATTTGACCGGGTTGGATGCACAGGAAGAACATCCAAGACCTCAATATTTGGCGCGACTTGCTCATGTCAGAAAAAAGTCTGTTAACGTCATAACGAACACGATAGAACCCCGTGTGCCTTTCTGGAGTATGAGACTTCCGGCAACGATACTGAGTTTCTCCGTTGTCTTACTGCTGGTACACAAAATTACCGAAAAAAAGAAATATTGTAACATTCCACTTATCGAATTTAGTTAATGAATAACGTCAATTCAGATAGCCGTGGCGATGGCAGCCGTTCTCGGTGTAATCCTGTATCGAATGTCCGTTTTGACGACTCTGAGCGTTCTGGGAGAGCCTCGGATAACGAGTCACGCCATATTATTCACCACTGCCACTGCCGCGTGTATCAATTTGTGTTGCATCGTCCTATTCAACTGGCTTTATATATGGTTAGCTGAGTACCTGACGGAGGTAGATAGTTAATGTAGTTGCAACAAACGTTTAAACACATGCGACGATCCGAATGAAATATAAGTTTTGTTTCAGATGGAGCTTCTCCGTACGCAAACCGAATTCGATGACAGTCTAACGTTGAAGATCTATTTACTTCAATTCGTAAATTATTACGCGTCGATATTTTACATAGCCTTCATAAAGGGAAAAATGATTGGTTATCCGAGTGCGTATAAGCGATTCTTACAGTATCGACAGGAGGAATGCGGACCCGGCGGTTGTCTCACGGAATTGTGTATTCAGCTGAGTATAATTATGATCGGTAAACAGGCCATGAACACGCTGCTCGAGATGCTGTTCCCTCTGTTTTACAAATGGCTCAACACATGGAAAGTTCACGTTAGGCCGAAGAACAGTGCGGAACACGAGAAGCAATTTCATTCGAGAAAGTTTCTCCAGTGGGTCAGAGACTACAAGCTCGTACAATGGGGTCCGAGAAGTTTGTTTCCCGAATATCTGGAAATGGGTAAGGAGCTGCATCGCGAAATCTACTGTTGCATGTAATTGCATGCTGCGTATACGAGTTCGAGAAGAATGTTACGAATCATGAGATAAAGTTTTGCAGTACGGATTCGTCACTATATTCGTAGCGGCGTTTCCGCTGGCACCATTTTTCGCATTGTTGAACAACGTTCTGGAAATGAGATTGGACGCTAAGAAATTATTGACGATGTATCGAAGGCCCGTTGGGCAACGTGTACGAGATATCGGTATATGGTACAGGATACTCGACTCGATATCGAAACTATCAGTCATCACGAACGTAAGTTAGCTCGAGCTTGCAGCCACACTGCGACGCTTGACGAAAGTGCTGAGTCGATCAATTATTTTTTCAATCTGTTTCAGGGTTTTATAATCGCGTTCACTTCGAACTTCATACCGAAAATCGTTTACCAATACACGGTATCGGAAAATTATTCGCTCGATGGTTTTCTTCTGTACTCTCTGTCGGCGTTCAAGACCGAAGATTTGGAAGCTTTCGGAAGACCCAATGATAATTCTAGCCACGTCAACGTGTGTCTCTATCCCGATTACAGAGAACCACCGAATTCACCGAAGAAATATGATCTCACGGTCATGTACTGGCACATATTGGCGGCAAGATTAGCTTTCGTCGTTGTATTCGAGGTAATATTGCACCCGTAACCCCGCAGGACGAAAAAAAATTAATCGAAATAACGAATATAACTTTTCGTTTTCGCAGAACGCAGTGGCGATGGTGATGATTCTCGTACGTTGGTGCATACCCGACATGAGTCCTGAGCTTCGCGACAAGATTCGTCGCGAAACGTACATCACCAACGAGATAATAATTCAGCAGGAGGCTCAACGCGCTTGCATAAGAAGCGGGGCTATCGACGAGCCGGATTTCATTCGTCAACGGGTACAAGATCGCGAGAACGCGGAGAGATGGAACAGGGTGATGAGAAGTTCGCTATCCATGTCCGAATTCGACCTCGAAGTTCACGGGAGTCCGGTCTCACCGCATCCTGCACCACCGCGAATGGGCCCCGCGGCGCTTTAATACTACTCATCGCTTGTACTTTACGTTTATTTTATAATTTTTACCGAATTCTAGTCGAACGTACTACCTATGAAAAATCTTGTAGGTAACTTCCAAATGAACTATCCTAATTACAAATCAAGCACACACGCACACTGAGGTCTTGACGACTATCAGCGATATTTTTAATAACAAGATCTGTTAATTATGATATTATTATTTTATCGACGTTACGACTTGATGGAAGAACATGTCGCACCCCTAGAACAACAGTGTAACATCTCTTATGGGATTACCATATAAGTTGTTACACTCTTGTTCTAAGGGTGCGATGTATCAACTGCTAAGAAACAAAAGGGCGTAACCCGTGCTTTAACACGGGAAATACGCCCATTTTGCTTTCAGCAGTCGATATAATACCGTACAATTTTATTTATGTTAAATACTACTACGAATTTAAGGCCTATACATTGTACTTTGTTACCGAATAGTATGATTGATGCAATACGGCTTCCGGTTCCCGAATCGATCGTCGAAACTTAAATGATTTTACATGGAAGCAATGACTGTGGAACAATATACAATTTTATACGTATGTTGATAATTATATGCAACAATGTTTATTTTTTTTTTTACTGAAACTCTTGTCCCTCGTCAATTTCTTGTTCTGTTTGCAACCTTTAAATCTTGGTAGTGCGAATGATTGCCATAGTTATACACGGTTTGTTACCTCATTCGTTACATTTTCATTTGTTTTCATTAGTTTGAGTTTAGCTCGGTTTACCTGCATCGGACATGATATATAGTTCTGATCGTTTAGTGGCGGGGTTTCGACGGCCCAGCGCGAAAGCTGTGTACCACCGACGATCGTCGACCTCGCTTGTTCAGTAGCCGCATCATTCACAAAACGTGTCCACCTTCGATAAATCCCAGCTTTCGGCACCGGAAAAAAAACACATATAACCCTCGCTAAATCAGAATGACGGTCTGACTCGAGTCGTGAAAAATACCAGAAATTTTAGAATAACGAATAATGGGAACGGTTCATGCCAAGGTATAGTTTAATGAGTGAAATTCGTATAACCTATGGAAAAATTTACAACGCGGGCAGTTTTCTTTTTTCACATCTCGAATACGTTGACGCCTAACGTAATTTCTAATAATAATCGAGAGCCCGTTTCAAACAGGAATATTATTATCGATTGACCTAAAAAAAAAAAGAATCGACTTTCATTCATCGTTACAAATTCGATCAAACACCCGATGGTGACGAAATATCGATTGAAAAATATCAAAAGTCAGTTTTTTTTTCAAATCGTATTCCTTCTGCGAACAGGAGCCTGGTGCACCTAGAGATTTCGGATTACCCAATGAGACACAAAAGAAAGACGGCAATGAAATTACACAGACGTTTCAGCAGGTAAGCCCAGAATCGCATGATTCAATAACAAGTATAAAAGAAAAGGTGTATAGTCGATGATTGATCTCTTGTATTTCAGTCTGCTGCATACAACAAGGTCGGTAATTCAAATTCAAAGCAACAAAGTCCTTCTAGGCCAAAGACTATCGATCTGCATCAAGTAGGAGTAAGTCTACCAATTGTACTTAAAGTTTCTTGTTATTTTAACAATCTTTGTAACTCTGCTCGGTTTCATTAGGCAAGGGTCGACAAGGTACACGTGGATGGCCTCATAAGGACCAAGGATGACATAATAAAGGCTCAGGTTACTGAGCTTTTCAAGGCTAAAGATTTTCACGATGTGATTCAGAGTGTTCACAAAGTACGAGGCAGATTGGAGGCTCTAGGATGTTTCAACAATATCGGAGTGTACATTGACACTAGCCAGGGACCCGACGCGACGCCAGAAGGAGTCGAAGTAAAACATATACACATTAGATTCTTAACAGTCCAAGAAAAGCAATATTAGTCATTGCAACAATTTTTTTTTGTACCACAGGTAACATTCAATGTAAAAGAACTGAATCGTTCTAACTGTGGAATCCAGACAATGGTGGGCAATAACGAAGGATCTGTACAGATTCATGCGTCTGCTCCGAACATGTTTGGGCGCGGAGAACGACTGCAAGTCGAGTATTCTTATGGAAACAAAAATTCGACGAACATAAATATACATGCGACCAAGCCGTTTGTAGACAGCAGGCTGCATAAAGTGTGAGTTAAATAACTCGCAAATCTGAGATTTCCACAAAAAAAAATTCAGTTCAAGAAAAAGAACTCTAAAACATCACAAAAGCTGTAGTCAAATGAAAAATCAACAATTAGTAATGTTCCTTGATAAATGGAATCTCTTTTACAGATTAACCGGAAGTGTGTTCAGCACTGGGACCGACGTGCCTTGGTCTGGTTACAAGGAAAAGGACAAAGGTTTCATGATAGATCTCGCTGTTAATCCTGGTGGAGCTGGCTCTCTGAAGCACAACTTCCAGTACGAAGCCGCATACCGGGAGATCACATCGTCGAAGCAAGCGTCCTTCCGCGTACGAGAACAGTGCGGGCCCAGTTTAAAGTCTGCACTGAGATACATCTGTTCGATCGATCGACGAGACGAAACCATATTCCCGACGGCTGGATCGCTGGTAAAACTTACAGCGGAAGTTGCAGGCCTCGGTGGAGATATCGGCTTTGTTAAGAACGAATTTTCTATGCAAAATAACTGGTCCCCGCACGAATGGCTGGTAAGTTTGTATTATATTTTTTCACACAATGACAATGATAATGTTTTGTGTAACAAAACGATTAATCGTTTCCACCTCACTTAAGAACTTCCAACTGGGAGCTCAAGCCGGCTTCTTACGGGGCATAAGCAACGACATGCAAATAAGTATAGCCGATCATTTTTTCCTCGGCGGACCACTGAATCTCCGCGGTTTCGAGATGAGAGGCTGCGGCCCGCGGGATGATGGCAATGCCATCGGTGGAAATATCTACTGGGCTCTTGCTCTTCACCTCTACACACCACTGCCATTCAGACCGGGAAGAAATAGCTTCGGTGAATTATTCAGGTTGCATGGCTTCATCAACGGAGGCAATCTGGGCAATATCGCCTCCGCAAAAGGTAGTCTATTGTTGAGGTCATCGGTTTTTTCGAAGCTCGTACTCCAGAGACACTATACATCTACCATGCGTTTGATTTCAGACGGAGACATTAGCGAGAATATGAAAATATTCACCGACAACGTGCGATGTACAGCGGGTGGCGGAATTGTAATGAAGATAGCGGGTATCGCGAGGATAGAATTAAATTTGGCGCTGCCTTTGTTCGTCGCGAGAAGCGACGTTCTTCATCAGTTCCAATTCGGTATTGGCATGCATTATTTGTAAGCAGCTCGTTCCCGCCAGATAGTGCTTGTACAGTAATTAAATTAAAATGAAAAAAAAAAAAAAAAAAAAAAAAAAAAACTAAAAACGCCGGTGGTATTGTCGAGATACGCCTAAGATCCGCGCTTCAGATATTGTTCGTTTGGTCTCTGTTACCATCATCGGTTGTCTGTATAGTCTTCGAAATAAATAACTAAACTATTCTGTTTTCATTTGTTTTTATATGTTATTTTTCACCTCCAATACGCTGTATTTTCTTAGCTGGAACTCGCCGCAAATATTGAACGGCGCATATTGCACACGGGCCCGATTAACATTAGCTACGTCACTGGGAGTGTTCGCCGGGGCGTCTGAAGGCGAAAACGAAGCCTCTCGAATCGACATGAGATCTCGCGTCACTTCACACCGGTCGGTCGAGCTGATAGGCCTTTCGTATTTTTGGTTATACTACCTGCGCGGTACGCGAGTGTTCGACGAAGAAATAAGCACGAACAATTCACCAAAGTAAGTTCCATTGTTTCGGAAAATAGCGTGAATAAATATCGTCGACTTTGAATCGTACGGTAAACGCCGAAAATAACCCACGAAAGTCGATCGAATGTGTACCATGTGTTTGGTTATTCACTTGCGCGATGGAGCAATTCGCGTCACGTTGCCCACCCAACGCACCAGCATTTCCCACATAGAATTATGATGCTAGTCGCAATAAGCAAATTCACTTATCCGTTATCGCCTCTTGAGGTACGAAATTAAGAGTGTTTTTGTATTTCTTATTCACAGATAGAATTTTGAAATGAGTCGTTTCTTTGCGACTGGTTCGGATTCGGAATCCGACAGCTCGTCGGAGGAGGAGCAGATTCAGAGGGCACCTGCGGCAGCCTATACAGTAAGATACTTACGATTCTTGTACAGAAAATACTGATTCAAAATTTCAACAAAAATGATATAAAAAACTGTCAAGTTTCAATGCATAGACTGGTATATCATACTTGATATACAAAAGTGAGGTAAAAATTACTTGTTCCATATAAGAAACATGTCCGAAGAACAGATATGTAACTTGCCATTTGATTAAACTTTTGTTTCTCCACAGTTCAGCGATGAGGAAGAGGAGACGAAGAGGGTGGTACGCTCCACCAAGGAGAAGCGCTACGAGGAGATAACAAATCTCATAAAACTCATCAGAAATTATAAGAAGATCAAGGACATGAGCAGTATGTTGACGAGTTTTGAAGATCTGACAAGAGCCTATCAGAAAGCCCTGACCGTTATAATGAAGGAGGAGAGCGGTCAGACGCCCCGATTTTATCTGAGATGTCTGGTAGAGATGGAGGATTTCATAAGCGAAGTATGGGAGGATCGAGACGGCCGCAAGAACATGTCCAAGAACAATTCAAAGTCTCTGACTTCGTTGCGACAGAAGCTTCGAAAGTACAATAAGGATTTCGAAGAGGAGATAGCGAAGTTCCGCGAGAATCCCGATCAGGACGACGACGAGGAGGACGGCAAAGCCGAGGAGGCCGAAGAGTCCGAGGAGGAGGAGGATCGTGCGGCTGCTTTCAAGAAATCGGGTTCAGAGGCTAGCGCTCCTGATGTAGCGAAGATAAAGAAAGCACCGGTGAGCGGTGAGGACGCGAGCGAGAGCGACACGGACTGGGGCAGCGATTCGGAGAGCGACAGCGACAGCAGCGACGACGACGGCCAGTATCAGAACATACGCGAGCGTTTCATCAAGAAGGTCACCGACAAGGACGATGACGGCGACAAGCCGACGAAGAAGGAACAGCGCGAGAAGCGCAAGGAAAAGGATCGCAAGAAAAAACGCGACGAGGATGACGGCGAGGGAGTCTGGGAAACGGTCAAGGGCGGAGTTGCAATTCCTTCGGAGAAGCCCAAGATGTTCGCCAAAGACGCCGAGATAAACGTGCCGGCCGTACTGAAAAAATTATCCGAGGTGATAGCGGCTCGTGGTAAGAAACGCACGGATAGACGCGAGCAGATCGAGCTTCTTCACGAATTGCAACTCATCGCCGAAGCTCACAATCTCGGTGCTGCCGTGACGGTGAAGATTAAATTTTCCATCGTATCGTCGATTTTCGATTACAATCCGAAAGTTTCGGACGCTATGAAACCGGAATATTGGTCCAAATTGCTCGAACGTATTTCCGAGATGCTGGACATGCTTCTAGCTACACCGGATATGCAGATAGCCGAGACGGTTAGCGAGGATGCAGAGGAGTTCGAGAAAACTCCGTATAAGTTGCACGGTTGCGTTCTGACTCTCGTCGAACGATTGGACGAAGAGTTCACTAAATTGCTCAAGGAATGCGATCCTCATAGCAACGAATACGTCGAGAGATTGAAGGATGAGAAGCAAGTTGCCGGTATAATCGACAAGGTTCAGGAGTATCTCGAACGACACGGTACCGTTGCCGAACTGTGCCGCGTGTACTTGCGCAAGATCGAACATCTCTATTACAAATTCGATCCTAACGTACTGAAGCAAAAGGACGGTGAAATCGGCACTGACGTTATTACGTCCGTCCAGGTAATGGAGAAATTGTGCAAGTACGTTTACGCTCACGACAATACCGATCGTTTGCGTACGCGCGCTATACTTTCGCACATCTATCATCACGCCCTTCACGATAATTGGTTCCAAGCTCGCGATCTCGTCCTCATGTCTCATCTGCAGGAGACCATTCAGCACTCCGATCCCGCTACGCAAATTCTGTACAATCGTACGATAGCTCATCTCGGCTTGTGCGCCTTTCGACACGCGAACATCAAGGATTCGCACAACTGTCTCGTCGATCTGATGATGACCGGTAAAGTCAAGGAGCTGCTGGCTCAGGGACTCCTGCCGCAGCGGCAACACGAGAGAAGCAAGGAGCAGGAGAAGATCGAGAAACAGCGGCAGATGCCTTTCCACATGCACATCAATCTGGAACTTCTCGAGTGCGTGTATCTCGTGAGCGCAATGCTCATAGAAATTCCTTACATGGCCGCCCACGAATTCGACGCGAGACGAAGAATGATATCGAAAACTTTCTATCAACAACTTCGTTCGAGCGAGCGTCAGTCACTGGTTGGACCACCGGAGTCTATGAGAGAGCACGTTGTCGCAGCAGCTAAAGCGATGCGCAACGGAAATTGGTCGGCTTGCAACAATTTCATTATAAACGAAAAGATGAATGCCAAAGTGTGGGATCTGTTCTATCAAGCCGACAAAGTTCGTTCTATGTTGACGCGATTGATCAAGGAAGAAGCTCTGAGAACTTATCTCTTCACTTATTCTCACGTCTACGACTCGATATCCATGCCGACGCTCGCCGACATGTTCCAACTCAAACGACCGGTCGTACATTCCATAATCAGTAAAATGATTATAAACGAGGAGCTCATGGCTTCGTTGGACGATCCTTCTGAGACTGTAGTTATGCATCGCAGCGAGCCGAGTCGTCTGCAATCGCTGGCGTTGCAGTTGACCGACAAGGTCAACAACTTCGTCGACTCGAACGAGCGTATATTCGAGATGAAGCAGGGTAACTTCTTCTCGAGAGGCGGCAATCAGGGCAACTTCCGGGATCGTCAGAATTATAACCGTCAGGGACAGGATTGGGGAAGACAGCGACGAGATCGCAATCGTGAGGAGAATCGCAACTACTGAACTGTCGTCGAAAAATAACACGATATCAAGTATTTACTCGCGTGTGAAGAATAAGAATGTATCTTCCCTTTGCACTCTTGTAAATAAACATTCATGAAGTACGATACGTTCGAAGCAGTGAATAATGAATTGCGGGAGAGAGGTGATGCGAATAATAATATTTCATAATCAATTATGTAATATGAATAATCTTTAATACAACAATAATTGTAACTATACAATTGTTCCTATCGCTTACATAGTACGGTTAAAAGAATCGTGCTCGGTGGTAAAAAAAATATGTCATTGAATCTGCCGAGTCTACGTAGATTCGAATAGTTTATTTATCAGTGAGATATAAAATGAGATTACGAGTCCTGAATGCTCTCGAGTAACTTGTTGCCTGTAAGAATCGTATCCGATACGAGGACAAGACGAATGCCCGCAGATCTCTCGACTAGACGACAGGCTGATATCTCGCCAAAAGTGATACCTCCGACGACGCAAACTACGATTGTCTTAGGCTGAACTATACCTCGCGGTCCGCTCACCGCACATCCCGGCAAGTTTGTAAAGTCTTCGAAGCTTTTCGGATCGGTTGTCTGGCTGAGTAGGCTATGCAACAGTTGTGCCTGGGAAATTGATAACATTTTTAACTCACAGTCGATTATTCATAGTAATTATCATTAGATATTTTCCATAATCTATACTCACGATTAACGGAGTGTAGGCCGCACTGAAAACGTAACTCGGACACCCAGTGGCCTTTTGCTCCGATCGCTTCGACTGGCCGGGCAGCAGCTTGAGACGCTGGGCGTTGCTCGACCACTCGCTACTCCAATTCGGTAGTTTGCTTCGAAGAATATTCTCCTTTCTACGACGCAAGAGACCGGCGGTCTCGAGTTTGTGAAAGAGAGGCGTGTGACGATACCCGTGAGCGTGGAGATGCGACTTTTGGATGGTTTGCAACTCGCTCGCCGTCACGCCATCGCTGGTTATCGACAGCATGCAGAATAGTCGAAGACTTCGAAGTGGATGATCGTCTGAAACCAATGAATCACAGTTTCTCTCGATGCAGAAGGAAAACAGTCACAATCTCACGGTCAAACTCACCGATGTTTCTTTCAACGTAGTCCAAACATTCCTTTCTCCTGGCACAATCGAGTATAGATTTTTCCGTAAATTGCAGCTCCTCGAAATCCGAGCCCAGAGCGCCCACGATCGCCTCGCAGGCAGATATGTGCGCGGCAAGTTGACCCTTGACCTCCGCTGTTTTATGCAACTTCGTGGCGATGTAGTGCTTCATATCCACTAACTCCATCGTCTGAGTGGCTTCCTGTTCGGCTAACATCAGCCATTTTTATCCCCTTTGATTATTAACGCTTGGAAGAGAAAACCGCGATTTCACAGGATCCGATATGGCAAACATTACGTTTTTAGTCAATGTTGGGACAAATAAAAGATTACATACATTTCAGTGATTTGGCCATCGCTCTAAGTTTTGGAAATACGTCGCTAAAATGTATATCTCGTACGTCCCCGTAGACACGGTCCTTTTTCGGATCGAGCTTGATCTTGGCGTTATCGAGAGTCGCCGTTCCGACGTTAATCGGCAAAACTTCGCTCACGAGGCCTACGTAAGATACCGGCGTAAGTAACGTTGATATAATATCGTAACTTCTGTCCATTACTATGAGGGCGCCGATTTCGTTGTCGTTTCGCGTTGTTCTTGAGCTCTCCTTCATTGACTCTATCATCTTCAATACCCGCTCGCTGTGCTTGCCAAATGATATTGTCAATCTAGGTGAACCAAGGACTAGCTGCATCGACCAGAGGCAACGGGCCATAGCAGGTAACAAGCCTGTATCTTTGTGATAGTACAAATCCGCAAACATCGGATACTCCAGAGAAAGAATGTTTCCATCCAGCTGCACAAATTCCCAGGACATAGAATGTAGAGTTACCAAATCTGCCAAACCTGAAATCATTGATTGAAAGTCCAAAGTCGAATGTTAATCTTGTCGAATGTTCCATTGCTGTGATAAGAGGTAATTGTCGAACCTTCTTCCTCCACCAAGAAGCGAACAACAGCAGGCACATGAGGAGCTACCAGAACATGAAACGCTAGACCAGGCATTTGTGATAGTTCCGACTGTATCTGAACCAATACTCTTTTGCAGGCTATAAGATCGCACGATACGAGAAAAATTCTCTGAGTATTTGTCGGTTTGAGGCCTTGTTCGAACTTGAAAATCTTGTCTACTCCGTGTCGTCTGAAAGAATCAGGCAGTACAATAAACAAATTACATCAATTGAGATACGGAGCTACTTTTTGGTAGCTTACTTGAGAACAGTAACACCGACAAAAGAGTCCAATATTTTCATGAGTTTTTGTTCTATCAACAGATCCTTCTTTCCGGATATCGCGTCGAGAATGTCGACGAGCTTTCGTTGACTAATTTGTTGAAGAGCGCCTAACCTGTCGTCCAGCGTTATATCCATTACTGATCGTGATAGATACTGGCATAGAATGAATTTTTAATCGTACGTATATTTAGTGACAAGTCAACGATACATCTGGATATTATCGATATTGTTATACGACTGAACTTAAAACATAGAACACTATTGCGACAGATTGTTCATTGTCAGCTCCGTTCTGGAATGTCCAGATTGAAAGTGTTATTTTTCGACGGGAAGTGACGTCATATTTCAAATATATCATTTCCGGTTTGAAAATCTTAATTTTCGATCGGTAGTGACGTCGTACCAGAAATACGTCACTTTCGGTTTGAAAAAATTCATTTTTCGCCCTGAGGTGACGTCATACCGGAAATTCGTCACTTCCGATTTGAAAATGCAATTTTTCGACAGGTCATACCGAAAATACGTATGGCATCTTGTGCTGGGAACGCCCATTACCGGGGTTGTTCTCATTTTTTAAAGCGAGGGAAGGCCGATAACATAGAGAGCAGATAATCAATTCAAATAAAATATTAACTTCCAGAGCCAAGACCAATGACAGCGCAGTAAAAGCGTTTAGAGCCGTCTCATTGGTTCGCTCGATTGACCCGACTCGCAGCTAATATTGAAAGGCGCCCGTACACAACTTTCGCGTACTATTTGGCATTTACGAAGGTTATTTAAAAATGGCGGATACAATGTCTTCCGACACTACCTCAGAGTATCCCGACGATGATTTATCCGATATATCCGCCGAACGTTTGTCAAATCACGTAGTTGTTGGACAGAAGCCAAGATCGTTCAATCGTCGTACAGAGAAGAACTTTCTACGCAAGCTTTTCACTCGTGAGGTGAGATTTTTAACCTTCAAAAAAACAACAAAGCAATGTTTCCCCGCTGACAGTACGTGCCCACTCTACATCTGTCAAACTAACTTAATAATTCATTGTTGATTGACTCGCAGTCTCGAATATTTTTTTTTCAACGCGAAGATGCCTCGCGCGAATCTCTCTTATAGTTCGGTTGTTTCTCGTAGCAACAGAAGCGTTATTATTGTCGCGATTTGTTCCAATCCTTACAGGGCATTGTTGCTTTTTGCATACATTCGTAACTCTTTTTTTCATAATTTTATTACAGATCAGAGGCTGCCTATCGACGCACAGTTATGCACCGGAAGAAAGACTGTTCACCACAATTCCCTTGTGGGGTCACTTGCCACTCCTACAGGTCATCCCCATGTCTGCTTTGGAAGCTGGGTATGGCTCGATCATTTTTATTCTCCAAACAATGCTTTATCGTAACCTTTTCTTTGGTATACTGCAAAACAATTTTTTGGAATATAGCAGTTTTTTTTTCTTTTATAGTACTGCTCAATGACTTAGTGTTGCCACATTCATTAACTTGATTTGAAGTTATTCACATACAATCTGTTATCAATAGGTTTACCTTGCCTTGAATTTATAAACAGTCCAAGCTGTAGAAATCTTTCCATGACTAGAAATATATATTATTTACTGAATTTATTTAATTAATAGCCTACATGGTTTCTACTGGGAAAATCCATACTACATTAATATATATGAAGTATCATCCAATTGTGATGTAATTATGGTATAGCAACTGATGACTGTCCATTTTTTTCTTCTGTATACTAAAAGTCACATAGTCATGGGACTTACGCAATGTGGGCAGTTTCTTCTGACCTACACATACAGTATGGACCTCAGAGGGAACGGTTCACACTACAAGTACCTGTTACACTGGTGGGCTTTCGCGCCGAAGAAAATAGCGCGTAAAGTCGCCGAAGTCACACTCTTTGGAAATTATACGATATGCACAGAGTTGGACATAGTCATAGCACAGTGGCCCACGGATAGGAACAAACTGGTGATACACGGCCTCAAGTGAGTTTGAAATAATCTTTTTTGTTTGTTTGTTTTTAATGAAAATTGATTTTAAAAATCTTATTTTCGGCTATAATATCGATTGAAATTGCAGCGCGGCATGGGTACACGTACAACAAACGACTGATAGAGCATACTTAACGATAACCACGGTACCCTCCCTCGAGAATTGCCGGGATTGCATGAAGGTAGCAGCTTCTTACGAGGAGGAAGGTGAGATAAATCATCTCCCAAAAATTATTTCCAAGGCAACAGAGAAATATAATTCTCAAACGTTATTTTGATTTCGACAGAACTGGCCGACAATTGGGACGGTTGCGTGCAATGTAATTGTCTCGTCCACGGTCTCACCGTCCACACAACTTATGAAGTGATCTCGCCCTTTCCACGATTTCGTGCGGCAGTATGTTTGAATTATTGGAATCACGTTGTCGTCAATACAGGAAATTTCTTACATGTGCTCAGGGTAGATCTGAGAGTTCCGAAGTGCAAGAGTTCACAATTGTCCGGGGAGAAGGACGACGACGTTATCGGTAACATGGTGCCGTTGGACGTTAGCGACGTCGAGGATATCGACGACTCGAGGACAGAGTGTTACGCATTACCAAGCGACAAGGTCGATACCCAAGAGTGCGTGTACGAGCAATCCCCGAGGCCCGAGTCTGCCGGTGATGACCGCGATTCCCATGTCGAAGACACAAGCCGAACTTCCGAATGTGATTCCGTTCGCGAGACAATTATACTCACGAAAACTTCCACGGATATTTGTCGAACAAGAGAAAACAGCGATTCTTCCACGCTGGACTCTTGTGCAGACTCAACTGAGTGCGAGTCAGCCGCTGCTGCGGTAATGACAGCGACAACGACGTCGATTAATACAATACGTCGAATACCCGAGCAACGTGCCATATCCGTGAGGGACAAGATTCTCCAGGACTTCTGCGAGGATGTTTCACAAGAGCTTAATATAGGAAGCGATCTGATAACTCTCGTCAAACATCCCGCGTGCTCGCCACGCTCAACCCCGCAGAGACTACCATCCTCTGATCTTAAACAGCCTATATGGCCCTCACCGATGCTCACACCGCCCTCGGATATTCTGAGCACCCGTAATTCCGAATCTAGTCACAATAATGGTTACTGGAGAAACAAAAGGCCGATCTCACCGCAACCGGGTACCTCGCACGAGCCCTGCAACGTCAGTGTTACATCGATCAATTCTCCTTTGCATACGCTATCGATAAGTCCCTCGCCGTCCTCTTGTTGCTCACCTCGTCTAATGTCTCCTCCGATAATAACCCAGTTCAGACATCCGAGTCCGCGAAAACGCTCGTGTCTTCACTCGCCGCCATTGCCACCGCCTCCTCCGCCGAGTCTCAATACCACAACCTCACCGACAACAGTGAGTCAGCCGAGAACGAGAGCGTCGCACAAGCTCAATCTTGAGGCTGAGAAAGCCTACGAGTTTACCGACGACGCACAGGAGACTTGCGAGAAATTGAGCTCGTTCAGAAAACGACGCCTTGCCGATAAGAAATACGAGTTCCGAGACGAAGCCGAGGATACCGAGAACATCGTTCCTTTCAAACACATTCGTGATCAGTTCGAGCATCATCGTCACAGCTCCGGCCACAGATTGTCCTCGCGGGCTGTATCGCCGGCTTTGTCGAACGGTCGATGGCCTATTTATCGTTTTGACTCCGAGCATAGCGAGAGCGAGGATCTCTATTCCACTCAGGATTGTCTGGCCTACGATTGTCAATACTCGGATACAGGCAAGCCATCGAAAGTTCTTTGTAACGTTGTAGGAGGCTTCTGTTTAAAAGATTTGGTATTGTTTCAGCCGAAAAATCGGTGCTCAGGCCACTCAATCAGAATCAGATCTCGAACGGTAGCGTGCAGAGGGATCGATACGGAAAATTTTATGACTTGCCCGCCGCCTCGCCGCTCGTGCCACGCGTCTCGCTTCAGTATCCAACTATTAAATGCACGGCGCATTTCAAACGCAGTTATATAGAATTGGACGATGAGATGATATCGGTCATTACCGACGTAGAAGGTTTGTGAACTTTTTTCTTTTTTTTTTACGTTTGTTATTTCATTGTCGGAAATAAATCCTGAAAAACAGATACAAATATTTGTATTGCAGATGACGAAGCCGGAGGATACGTGAGCTACCAGTGCGTGCTGCCGATGCACGTGCACGGTTCGGGATACGTGCAAATGCAAATGATCAGCAACAGCAAAGTTGAGAAAATGGTAATATTCGATAAAATCTATTTCTATAACTACCCTGCCCTGATAGACAAGCGCCACGAAAAGTAGTAATATTGGCGCGATATTTGCGACATGTGCGGCATATGTTTAACTGCTACTTTTTGTGCCGCTTGTCTATCAGGGTAAGTATCAAATGCGTAATAATGTTTTCTTTTCTATCGATAGTTGTTACCATGCGTATCTATAACTCAACTAAGTTTCGACATTGAAACATTTTCACATCACATTGCGGACTGGATCTGCAAACGTTTTAAAAAGAAGTATTGGCACTGCAGCGACTACGACATCGAGATTATCGATGTTTGTGCGATAAGCGGTGACGTAATTTGTCTTCTCATAATGAAGATACAGGCGAGCGAAGACTGTCCCCGGGCACATTGGTAAGTGAAAGTGAATGAGAACAAACAAAAAATCGAGTCTGTAATAAGTTCCTGGCTACAATATCATACGCATGTTTTCTCTCAGCGCCCAGGAAAGGAAACACTACGAGGTTGGCTGTAAGTACACGTGGAATATCGAAACGAACCAATATCGGATAACGAACGTGCTACCTCTCATTGAGATTAAATCCGAATCGTGGAATTCAAATTTCACCGGTGTCGAGAATTCACTCGGACCTCTTTGGAATCCGACACGATTGATAGCTCCGCAGTTGCGATGGAAAAGCCAGCAGCCGTACGCGCGGTCAGTGCGTTTTCTCCAACACAGAATGGCCTTCACAGGTTCGTACAGTTAAACGTTCAGTTATTGTTATTTAACTATGGCTAAATAATTAAAGACGTTCACGGCTCTTAAATTTTCTCTATTTTAGGGCCGATAACTCATATGCACGATCTGGATAATCTGGTATCGTTTTACATGACTCCACTGCCAGATGATATTGTAGAAGACTGAATCGAATGAATTCGACGAAGGCGAATAAATCGATCGAACAACGACACACACAGACACACGCCATGAAAAAAGCAAATAAATTATTCATTGTCATAAGTGAGAAATTGATTTATTTAAAGGTTCATATAATAACCGAGCGAGCGAAATTCCCTTGACGATCGTTCGACCACTTCGTTTAAACCTGACTGGGCAATGCAATTATGTGAAGTGAAATGTACAGTTGCCTCTTATTTCCGTCTGTTTGCACTGCAGCCTAGACTTAAGATGATCGACGGGGCGGAAACAGGCGGGAGGTCGACTGATTGAGATAAGACATCGCCGATTATTGCATTGCCAGCTATCTATAACTACGGGCTAACTAATTCTAACGGATAGCTCATCAACGGCAATAAACTTATTGGATAAAAAGTATTTCTAAAGTGATTAGCTAAAATTAAATTGATTGTCCGAATATTATTACTCGTTCAAGCTCGACGACTCAACGGTGTTTGAGAAAGAACAAATGTGTGTGTGTGTGTGTGTGTGTGTGTGTGTGTGTGTGTGTGTGTTTTACACGTTCAACGAGGGGTTGGTCCCAAAAATGAATTATCGATAATCGTAGGTCTTCGGGAAACCATGTGACATATGCGACAACTTTGCAAGCTCGTTTTTTTTGTTTTCATTTTTTTTAACTGTTCGCAAGCACGTGGTAATAATAAAATTATCTTAATCTCTATCAATTTACGCCAATTGTCGCTTCGAGATTCTATTCGTTAAAGTGACGGACTGTGTTTCGCGTAGTTCAATGCGATTCTATCGAGCTGTACATCGCATGTGTGTGTATCTATATATATACATCTACATGTATAAACATAACGAGGAGAGGTGAGAAAAGAAAGATGGCCTTTCGCCGATGTGAGAAAAAAGGATCTTCACGCCGGAATTTTGGTCGAGGTGCCCACTTTGACGTCCTGCCCGGGAGAATCGAATTTCAGGCCCGCCAGAATCTCTTCCCAGCCGTTCATGCATTGCTGATAGTGTTCTATCTGTCTATCGGCCATGTTTATGAGCATTCCTTTCAGATCACCCTGTTTTTCCATCGACCAACGTTCGAGATCGCTTCGCAAATTTTCGTTAGCGCACTCGACCCGATCTTGCAGCACTTCGCTACGTTTTGCTAGACGCGGAATCGTTTGGCCAAGGCGTTCGAGCTTTTCGTCGCGAGATTCTCCTTTCCATAGAGAACCCCCCCAGCTTTGACTGCGCGCCGATGAGGACCCGTTCGTCGATCCCATTACCTGCAGTTTCAAAAAAGGGCTCGTTAATTTGCTTCATACTAGAACTTCGTCAGCAGCGTTCAGTTAAGGTAGTGAGCAATGAATGCTAGACAGTTATCGGTATACCTGATCCTTCTCGAATCTTCGCTTAGTCAGTTCATCGACCGTAATCTCATACTCGATCTGCATAGTATCCCGACGGGACAAGGCATCCTTTACAGAATCTATGTAAGCTATATACTCGCGCTCTTCGTTCGGCACATTGTCCAAGAGTTTCTGATGCGCAACCGCATTAGATTCAATGGCCTTTGCGATTGCCAGAAGTATTGGCTCCAGCTCCGGCTCGGATCCGGCCCATTGCGTGAATATCGGCTGCATCTGATGCAACTCTACCAAATAATCTGTTGGAAAAAGAACAGCAATTGAATACTAATAATCAAGGGGTACGAAAAAAATTAAATCACGTCGTTAACAGAAATACGGACCTTGTCGCTCCTTGTGTATGCGACAATTTATCTTGTCGATGGTGCTGAGTATCTCGCTGAGCGCCGTACAATAATCGCGGACCTGTTCGAATTCCAAATTGCGCTGCTTCATCGTGTAAGCGTTTGCCATATTTTGCAGCGAATCCGTCATCTTTACCAGTACGTTTCCACGATTTTTCCGCACAATCGAAAACTCCTGAACAGATCCAAAGATACGAGAGTAATGAATGGCACGTGCACAAATTTCGCGGGAATGCCCAACATACCGCAGGCTTCGCAGTAAGAAAAATCCGCAGACCCTTATCGCAGCTGAATATAGGATGATTAATCACCCTGTTCAGAAACATGTGAAGAAGCTTCATACGAGCAAGAATGAACTCTTTGGAGTAACGATCCAGTTGGGCTAGCAGTGTGTGCTTTCCAGGCATCGGCTGAAATGAACAATAAATTCAACTTCAGATTAATGTTTCTTTGGGTGTAATTTATGGCGTTGTTCATTTTACCGGTATTATATGAGTCGGATACATCTCCACAAGCTTCTGGCGCAGCCAAATGAAGTCGTTGTAACGTCTGCGAACTACATATTCTCCTTCGTCAAACTCTGGTCTTGTGGTCTGCAAAATCGTTCCACACATTGTTTAAGTTTTAATTCATCCAAAGAATGTATGTGCCAATGAATAAAACAAATTACTTACCCTGGTAGTTACTCGGAAAGTGATATATGTTTCGAGGGTCTCCAGATGCTTCTGTGGGTTATCAACTTTGACTTGTAAGTCCCGCGAGTCCATCTGAAAATCGGAGGTGTCCTGCTCCGGTAGAGTCGAGAAACTGTCGATGGATGGCGAGGCAACCTGTGGCATAAATCGAAGACGATTGAACAAAAATTGCTCGAACGAACTTCAGAGATAAAAAAAGAAATGGGTTATACATTGTAGTACTACTCACGACAGAACCCTCGATGGACGTGCTATAGTTAGAGAGAAAGTCCGGATCGCGAATATCGGGTTTTACGATACCGCTCGTAGCCATCGAGCTGACCTCGAGAACGGCCGTGTCCTCGGTCACCCGTTTGTTCTCCAAATCCTCGGTCTCGGTCTCCGAAGCTGTCATCATCTTTGACAGATTTCTGAAGTATGTCAACGATCGCGTTTGATAACAATACACTTTCTTGCCTAAACGCAGACGACACACCTTCTTGGTAGGGGATCACGCCAAATCATTTCAGCCAAAACTCATTACCGTCGAAAAGTAACTAGGTTGGAGTAACACCGTGTATCCGAATCTTACATAGTAAAGATGGCGCGTAAGGCTTCTTTGGACAGAATTTAGCTTTTATCAAATAGTTCAAGCAAGCATGTAAATGAACGTAAGCAGCGAACACTTCTTTTTTCGTATCAATGATTTGCAATCTCAACATCGCGAGTTCCTGTCCGATATTATGCTAATTATTTTTTTATAAAAAAATAATTGTTTTATTAACCCTAGCAAGACCCTCCCCCCCCGCTCCGCGTCCGCTAGTCCCGTTTCTGTACGGTTTCTGACGGTGTGACTTATAAGTGGTTAATGTATCCATCGTTTCTAAGCATCATATCCTATGCTCCTTCGAGATGAATATAGTAATGAAATTTGTAACGTCACTTCCGGTTTGAAATTCTCATTTTTCGACCGAAGGGATGTCCTCGACGAGAACACGTCAGTTCCGGTCGCAAAATGATATTTTCAAACTGGATGTGATGTTTTCCCAAGATGGCGTGACTTCCGACTCATTGCATTGCATTATATGCATTATATGTATTCTCAATGCCGAAAATTCTCGTTAGCGTTTTTTCTTTTCGCTACCATTTACCAGTTTACCATTCGATTCGATTTACGTTTATTTTGTATTTTTATTTCGCGCGCATTACGATAAGGGTCGATCAAGAAATCTGCGACATATCCGACTCGGGTTTTCATATGTTTTTAATTGAACAAAAGAGCAACGTTCGTACTATTTGCTTGCAAATATGAGCCTGAGATCGTTCGTCATTTGTTCTTTCGCGGGGAGACCGTTGCCCTCGCTTCGTGGATTAACAATGAACCCGCCGATTAAATTGGAAAACAATGAAAGTCCTGAATCAAGGAGAGTGATTATTGTCATGTCCAGGAGGCGATACAACGAATTTCCCGTGTACAAGGAAGAATACGC
This sequence comes from Ichneumon xanthorius, assembly GCA_917499995.1. Lineage (NCBI taxonomy): Eukaryota > Metazoa > Arthropoda > Insecta > Hymenoptera > Ichneumonidae > Ichneumon > Ichneumon xanthorius. The sequence continues at coordinate 17,653,299 of OU824205.1, read as the reverse complement.
TGTTGGAAGCAACGATTTTGAGGAACTGCTTAGTCCGGATTATGGTAAGTATGCATCATCTCGAAGTGTTGATCTTCCTGTGAATGACGCTGAATACATATAATATTTCTCCACAACCTTTTTGTCCCAGCGATACCGTTGAATTGGTCGTAAATCGAAATAATCGTGAGTTCTACTACAAGAAATTAAACAGCATGCATTATGTTGTTTGTCAGTCATACAACTGGCAGTCCGAAGATTCGTATAACCCGCGCTTATGTCACGAAACTCCGCCATTAACGGAGATTCGAAAGGATACTATCGAAAATACTATAAGCTCCGTAAAAACTGTTGAATTTGTGTATAATTTCGAGTGTTGATCAATCGTCATTTTCGTGTGAAATCTTCTCGTTCAACCTAGCGTTACAAATTGAAAAATGTGAACAAATGTCATAATGCGGATTGCGGATGCTGTCTGCTGTTAGTAGGTGTCGGTCGTGTGCTCCGGCGCATCGATACACTATAGAACGCGAGAAAAATAGTTCCCTGGTGATAGGAATTGATAGGCGGATTAGTACATATTTCTCGTCGACTGTTAATCGTGAAGGGGTTAAAAAAGATTGTATCAGCGATCAGTTCGTGAAATGAGATTACTCGCGCGGTGAGACGAAATCGGCGATTTAACGGAAAGTATAAATATATACATAGTATATGTTCGTGAGTGTAACGAAGTTCGCGACGCGGTCAGTGATGCCGTAGCCAAGGAGACCGCAGCAGCAGACAACTGTGACAATACGACCGGCCCGTCGTCAACCATAATACAGGCCTGTACAAGGCTAGCGTGTCCGTGGACTCGCGACAGGCTTTTCTCCTCATTACGCTTTTCCGCGTCGTTTCCCGGGTGACAGAGTCTCAGGGCCGGCCCACCGGGAAAACGTGCGGGCCCCGGGGGGGAGGGGGGTCGCGGGTCTCCGTTCGGCCGTCCAACTTTTTCACACAATCGGTACAATCGCCATTCATGAAGACAGGTGAGCAGAATCAATCTGCCTTTGTAGAGAAATTACCACTTCGCCTTAACCCGTTCGAGCTCGAGTTCGGGCTCGTCCCAAAGTTTCCAAAATCCGTAAATAGCTCATTGTTATCCTTGTTCCGAAGCATAATCATGGTTTTCGAGCTGCGGAGGGTGTACTCGCCAGAGGCTCTATTTCCAGAGGCTCCAAGTTATTACTTTAATTTTTAGGCAATCTTGGAATCTGCCTTGTCACAAAGGCATACTGATTCTTTGAAATCTGAAAATACTTCCTGGTTCTTCAGGAATAGGATACTATCTCTCTAATATGTCTTCCAACTAACCCAGGCTCTCGAACGATCGTTACATCTGTTTCTGCCGCTAGCTTTACGAAGGGGGCCCTTGTAAATCTTTTGCTTTGTTTGCAGCTTCGAGCTATCCATGTGCAGGGTATCTCTCGCTATAGCCAATTATTCATCAACTGGAGTAGATGCACCTTCATCCGAAGCCCCAGGAATTTCAATTAAAGCAGGCTTATCTGTCCACCTCAGTGTGTTAACTCAACTGCAAAATTCATATAATTGATATATTCAATCTAAATTTGCTGCATTATTCTACACCCTTTGGCATAGATAATATAGTCTTGGATGCAATACATTAAAACCTATCAAGTTCTCTCTGTTCTGCGTATTTCAAAGGTTTTCAAAGATCTGCCTTAGGGATTGTTTTTTTTTTTTTGCTACCATTGCTACCATTGCTATAATTGCTACAAATGGTGGTCTTTCAATACCACTTCAATACTGATTATCAGCATTAAACATTAGAAAAAAATATGTTGATTTTTCCATGAATTCCAACTGTTTGTAGTATCAAAAGAAGAGATACTCTAGTACAGAATTTGATGTAAAGAGCATATAAAGCCAGGAGGAATATTTCCGAACGTAATATTGCATCTCAAGCCCCTCACTTGCTTATATTCAATACAATATCGTGAAGCATCGAAGCGTGTGCTCGGCAACAAACGCGGGGAATCCATTGTCCGCGATGTGGGAGCAGAAACTCCTCGATGTGAAATATTCTACTGAGTCGCCAGACACATAAGTCGTCGTGGTCGTTGTTTTTCATTTATTTCTTCTTTTTCACATTTTATGTTTCCTACTGAAAATAGCTGTACTTTTGCCGTCGCATATTTACACTGAGACCCGCGACAATGGTTCTTCCCACATGGGACACGGGCTTGAAGGTAGATAATAGGGGATGGGGCAGTGCCACGCGCGACATGCTGTAGCAGACTTTACACGGGAATGGAAAAGGGGGGTAGTCCGCTGCACACCACAGTACCAGGCACCAGCCATGCATAACACCCGGGGCCAGGTGCAGCTCACCTCACCTTCGATATGCTTCCTCGACTTTGCAGCTTTTCGTACCGACACCTTGTTCAGTTTCTTTTCGACGTTTGTTGTGCCAAGAGTGTTATCCCTTGTATCTCGATAGCTTTTTTTTAACGAACGTTCCCAACCCCCTTGCAACCGCTTTGTTAGGTAAGAATTACGCGCATGTTTAGTGCTAAACGTTAAGTGTCGAACTCTTGGTCTGATATCAAATGCAGTACAGTGCGTTCGGTTCTACCCCTCTGTAAAGTTCGACGATCTACATGTGTTGCACGGGAGGTTCAAGAAATAGAGACTACTTTCATCCCGTGTCGTGTACTACAGTGTTGTTGAAACACGAGTAACACTCGATAGCACCGCGGGGGATCGTAATGTACCACGCTTCGAGATCAGAGGTCCACTCTCGTATCCAGTTACCCATTCACCTCGTACCAGATTTGTCAGCCTTTCAATTTCCGAGAAAATGAATGATGTCGAAAAAAAATATATATAATAAATAAAGAAGTGCGAGCTTTCTCGATCATCTTCTGTGATACCCCATATTTCGACAATTGTCTAACATAATCTAATAAAAACTTCCTCAGCTAAACTTGATCCGAAGTGAGGAATCGCTTCTAATGGAAAACGTTCTTTGATACAGGTGTTTGTTGTTGCCCAGGCAACACCCCAGATTTCAAAGTCTCTTCTCCAATCTACCTAGATGCTATAGCAGTCAGAGCAGCCAGGTCTAAAAAAAATGAGGGTATTTTCGGTATCTTGTATTTTATTTTATACAAAAAAAATCCTTGGTGAAAAAAATTGCACGAGGTTGAAGGCAAAAGCTGTTATACGTGAGGATCCCTGATCGAGTCAGAGACTAAAGAAATAAAATTTCTTGCGTCTACCAATGTCCCGGGCGCATTGGTTTGAGCTTGACTTTGGGCTCAAATTGCTTTCGATTACTTTTTTTTTTAAGCATTGTATAAAAATGATCTCTGAAGTTTTATATCATAACTCTTATACCTCGGGATATTTTTTCGAAAGCTATCCTTTGTAGTATGGAAGGGTCAGCGGGATTTGTGCTAATACCATCTAATTGCTCTTGCTATTCGGACCCGTTTATCGTATACCTTCGCCCTAAAAGATTTTCTCCCTCATCTCTCGGATACTTGTATCTGGTCACGCGTATGCTTCAATTTATTGTCCCCCTCCATAGAATATATGTTACTACACCCTAATTCCTTCTCTCGCTCCCCTTTTCGTTACATGTTTGGTACCTGCCACCCAGCGAGGTACAGAAAACCCTTCAGCTACATAGGTACTGCAACACATAAAGGGATGATCGAAACTATCCCCGAAAAACTTTTCCGCGGATTATAATGAAGAGAGGAGTCGTGTGTATCGTTCGTAGCAAATTTTAGCCGGTCAGGGGCTTCTCTTTGATCTCTGGTGGATTATTAAATCCGTCTCTACGCGCACCTGCAACTAGGCACCCTCGCCCTCCTACTATCCCCACGTTCGATCCCTTTTCCGTCGGCATTAGGGTTTTGTAGGTTAGGCTCTACAAGCTTTTTGTACCATACACACATTTTTTTTTCTCAATTTTGCGTTATCTAAACGGCTGAGATAAGATTTGTTGAATATAATATGAAAATACCTTAGCGTGTCCGATTTTCTCGGTCGAACCGATCGCAAAGAGCCTTTTCATTGTTCTTATGCTGCGAAAATCGGTCGGTCCAGTGACAATGTTTATATCACCTTGTGAGCAATATTCATCGTCACATTTTGATACAATCGAGGTGAGCGTTCCAATTATTGAAGAACAATTATTACCCTGCAACTTCTGACTCGAGCCATAAACTTTAAATGGCAATGTTTATAAATTTGTGTTTAAGCTAATCATCATTGATCGATAACAACTGAAAGTCAATTGTTGTAGACAATCAGATATCGAAAAATAATTATCTATGGACACTTCTGTTGTATTCAACTGCTCCGATAACAATTTATTACAGACTTGATTTCACCCTACTGCACAGTTTAACGAGACAATATACCACGAAGCCTTTCATCAACAGATTTTTTTCTGTAATTTCATAGCTGTACAACCGGTCGACTGTACAACCCTCTGTGTACCACCCACTTTAGCTAGATTCTCCTGGAAAAGAGAGATGGATTTCTTAGGGGGAGAACTCTGGCGCCTCTACTGTCGAGAAGACGTTATTGATATTTAGTTGACACGGGGGAAGTCCTTCCACAAGTGTATATATATACATATATAAAGATATATATACATATATATATATATATATATATGAGTGTAATGTACCTATGTTGCAGAATCGTCCATCCAGAAGCAGGGAGGTGGCGAAGATACCGCCGTTTTGGACAGGAGTGAGGGAGTTATTGCCATGACTACGACTGGAGCCCAGTATGCCCTTGCAGCATCCGCTGGGGCTGCTAATGGCGGGGGTAGCTCCGTACAAGTGGGGGTCGATGCTAAGCCTAGCGTAGTTGTTGTCACCACTTCCAGTAACGGTGGCAGCGCGCCTCAGACACAATCCACAAGGGGACAACAACTCATTACAGTAGTTGCAGGTCCCGATCCTTCTAGTCCAAACAATCTTCAACCTATACAGGTTTGTCTTTGTTTCTATGATCGGATACATTGGTGAAAGTATTTTTTCATTGTGGTTCGTAAAATAATTGTTTTGGGACAGCCAAAATTGTTGCAAAGGTCGTAAAATGCTCCCACTTTGAGTTGACCCTTTGTAGACAATATTTTGTGCTTACTAATTGGATTCAAGCTATCCAAGAAATTAAGTGGAAGAAATTAAGTGAATTATAGACTTTTGTTCACTTATTTTTTACAACTTTAACAATGATTTATTATTGTGTGAAAGCAACGTCTAGTATGAATAAGGGTGCTCAAAAGAAAAAAAAAAGTGGTAAATTAAAAACAAAAAGATATCCGTTTTACAAAATCAATAACTGTTATCTGTGAAGAGCCATGGGGCCTGTTCAAACAGGCTGATAACGCGTCGAGCCATCTGTTCGGGGTATCTCGATAACTGTAACGTATTCAAATATAGAGCCCTTCTCTTCGCGCTCGATAAAAACGAATCAAACTGTCACCGGGAAATCGGAGCTTTGTCGATAGGTAAAATAATCGTGTTTGGTCACGGTGATATTGCAACTGTTAATAATATTTCAGTTGCTGGTCCAAGATCCACTCGAGACAGCGGCTGATTCGTCGAATGGTTCGTCGGGAACACCGCAGCACGTTACAGCACAGGTGGTAGTCAATACGACGCATCCTTCAGGGCAGCATACACTCGTCGATTCGGACGCTGCCTCAACGTCCGCCGGGACTATCGTCAGTGGCTCACCGCACTATATTACGGTAACAGGTACGGTCTATCATTTTTCGACACGTTAAAATTAAATCCGTCAATAATCCTAGCTACGCGATCATATCGATCGTGGCGAAGAACGCATTTTGTATTTATAATCGTGCGGTAAGTATAGCAATAGTCTGAACTTTGGCAAAAAAAATGCAATACTTTAGTAGAGATTTGGGCCTTTCCATGCTGCAAAAAAAAAAAAAAAAAAAAAAAAAAAAAAAAAAAAAAAAAAAAAACTGCACCCATGCCCTTCACTGAACCACTTCGCAACTAGACACTGGCGATTCACCGTCCTACGCGTCACTGACAACGGCTGTAGGTGAGGCAATACAGTAAAACACACGAGGGCATGCGATTGATTTTGATATAACTGTTTGTTTGTCTGCCATCCACATCAGTGAACACTCAAATTTTCTTTACGACGAAAGTTCATATTATTGTTCGCGGCTTTTTATGTCGACCTGCTACACCGCTGTTAACGAGAAACGTAGAACTAAGATTATAAAGCAAACGCATGAATTGTTTCAGTGTCCGGTGACGGCGAGGCAGTGGGTTCCGAGTCGGTTTCCCATTCCACCTATGTCCAGTATGTCGAGGGGGATGGATCAACGTACAATCTTACGAACGGACAGATGTAAGCAAACCCCATATCGCGTTCGATCATCCTCGATAACGAGAAAGAAAAAGACGGAAAATTTGAGACGATAATTTGTATGTTCAGGACATATCCGGTTTACGCGGTTGCTGGCGAGGCGGGAGCGATGTACACTCCCGCTTCGAGTCAATACTACACGCCAGCATCAACACCGGTCACTTACGCACAGGTAATGACTCATTCTTCCGATATTTTTTTTACAAAGAATTGTATGATAACAGTGTAGCGTTATCTATGTATTACGTAACCAATGATAATAAATGAAAATCGTTAAAAAAAAACCTTATTATAATAACATTTTGCAGGTCTCCGGACAAGGCTCGAACACGACGACCGGACAACTACTTTCGCAGGGAAATGGGACGTACCTGATACAGCAGAGCGTCGTCGATGGAGATCCAACGACTCATGCCCTCATATCCGCCGCTGCGGCTCGCGCCAGTCCTCAAACAGAAAGTGCTGTAAGTTTTCTCTTTGATCGCAATTACACGCGTTCTCACGGCGCGATCCTTTGTCCCGTACTTTATATAAATGACAATGATTGTTGATCAGTGAATGATAATTTATCGCCCGCTAATGCTTTTTTACCATACCTCTGTTGGGCTATATTAACGAAAACAATACCGCTACTACGGGATGTTTGAATAGGAGGCTGTGGTTAGCGGGGGTGGAGGGGCGTACTTGATCAGCGGTAATACGGGAGGCGCTTCTATCAGCGTGGAGGAAGCTGCATCGGCGGCGAACATGACGCATGCCACTAGGGTCTCCCAGGCCACCGTAAGCCATGTCGACTCCCCATTTGTTAGCTATTTTCTCATACTAATAAAACAGTGAAACGGTACAATCTACTTTTCGAGTTACTTTGCAAAAGTTTCAATGTTAACGCGAGCATTTCTATACGAAGACGTCAACATGCCAATTATTGTTTAATTGAAAAGTGATTAGAAAAATATATTGTGCCCGATTCTACTGATAATTATATGAATGTCTGCATGAATATGCAATGTATTTCTTGTGCTAGTCGTGCACGAACATATAGAATTTCGTATTGAAGTTTCTCGCTTGAAGTTTGCACTTTTTTTTTTTTTACTTATTTTGATATCCGCTTAATGTCTTTTTCTGTGTCGTGTATATCTTTATCGTTTCGAACGGACACAATCGACGTAGCAACGTCGGAGCGTCTCGAACTCGGTTTTGTTCTTTTCTATAATGGGCACTATTCACGCAACGATTTTATTCGTTTCAATATCAGATTATCAGATCTAAAGTTGAACAGCACCAGATGTGTTTCAGTTCTTATCTTTTTAATTGGTAAACAGCGAATCGGTTGTAATATATGGTTGTCTCGAAAATGATTAGGTACAATGGCTATTGGAGAACTACGAGACCGCGGACGGTGTCTCGTTGCCTCGATCGACTCTCTATAACCATTATCTGCGACACTGTTCGGACAACAAACTAGATCCGGTTAACGCAGCGAGTTTCGGCAAGCTAATACGTTCCGTGTTTCTCGGTTTGAGAACCCGACGATTGGGAACCCGGTGAGTCATTTGTTTTCCACCCTCTTTCGTATATTTCATAAAATAATTCACTTCAAGCCTCTAATTCTTTCAGAGGAAACTCAAAATATCACTACTATGGTATTCGCGTTAAGCCAAGCTCGCCGTTGATACTGCTGAATGAGGATGGCACATCGAGACAACAGCAGACGACCAATTCGCAAACGAAACGTTTCAAATTCGTTAATCAGAAACAAGAGTCAACGTACGAGAACAATGCACAAACGAATACAAACGTTACGTCAAACACAACGTCGCCACAATATCATCAATATCTCGGCGAAGCTAGCGGTGCTATTCCCGAATTTCCGGAGATTATCGTGGGTCATGGTTCGTCGCTACCGGAGGACTGCACGCTCGAAGATATCGACACCTTTCGCAGTATCTACAGGGAACACTGTGAAGCTTTTTTGGACGCTGTTCTCAACTTCGAGTTCGGCACGGTCGAGAGCCTCTGGCGCGAATTCTGGCGCAGTCAAGACAATAACAACGGTGACGAGTGCGAGGAGGAGAAATATCTATCCAAGTACGTTATCTTTGTTTATTCGCAACGCTTTCCCGTCGGCACGGCAGTCTGCGCACGTTTTAATTTCTTTTCCCAGAACGAAACTCTATCAGATGTGCAAATGTGGCGAAGTGCAAGATTTTATTAGAACGGTGGATTATACGTTCTATCAGAATCTCGTCGAGGTTTTGATGCCGGATGTACTTCGACCGATTCCCAGTGAGTACTTCCTCTTTCGGAAATCATAGTTTTTTTTTTCATTTAATGACTTATTATCGTAAGAATGACATGCTAATTGCCGTTTACGAATGTCTGTTCGAAGGTTCGTTGACACAATCCATCAGAAACTTCGCGAAAGGGTTGGAGTCATGGTTGACGGCGGCGATGAACGATTGCCCCGAGGAAATGATGCAAATCAAGGTACCAACTATAGAATTCATGACCATGAAAGAATCTGAACCAATTGATTTGGATAATCGAGGGTCTAATGTACTTTTTTTAAAATTTATGACTTTGCTTTTATCTGTCGTCAAAGCTTACCGCCGTATCGGCCTTCGCTCAAACATTGCGACGCTACACGTCGCTAAATCATCTGGCTCAAGCTGCCCGAGCCGTACTACAGAATTCTAGTCAAATTAATCAAATGCTAGCCGATCTGAATCGCGTAGATTTTCACAACGTTCAGGAGCAGGTAAATAACCACTGACAGCTTCGTAAAAATATATCAAGAGCTTTTAACGACTAGGTCATTTCTGTTCGCAAAGGCATCGTGGGTTTGTCAATGTGACTACACGATGGTACAACGTCTCGAGGCCGATTTCAAAGTTACCCTGCAGCAACAAAATTCGCTTGAACAGTGGGCTGTTTGGCTGAAGGATGTCGTCACTCAAGTTCTTAAGCCTTACGAGGGAAAGCCAACGTTCGTCAAAGCTGCTCGGCAATTTTTGCTTAAGTGGTCATTCTACAGGTACCAATCTCGGCTGATAGATTTCAGATTCAATTAGAGTCTCGATACAACAGATGCACCTTCTTTTCGTTTTTTTTTTTCTTACAGTTCGATGGTCATTCGTGATCTCACACTTCGAAGCGCTGCCAGTTTTGGATCTTTCCATTTAATCCGGTTACTCTATGACGAATACATGTTTTATTTGATCGAGCATCAAGTCGCGATAGCAACTGGCACGACGCCGATAGCCGTTATGGGAGATGTAAGGATCATTCAAGATTTTCCATTGTAAATATGTTTCAACACTCGATATTGAATGAACGTCACTGACTGTTTCAGAAGAATCACACATGTCCCATGATCAACACATATGGGGTAACATCGAATGGAGGTAAAAAAAAAGTACACAAAAGCTTTATTGATTGAAAAAAAAGCGATCAGCACATTGATCGGAAATATTTTTCAGATGCATCGAACGTTAACCAATCGAAACGCATGAAGCTGAGCTAACTGGGCGTCAGCACTCTGTAGATCTTTCGAGTGATGATTCTGAACGGTGAAAGAAAAAAAAAGAAAAGAAGTCAAGAAAAATAGTACACAGTTAATTGATTTGAAGGAATTCGCGATTAACGCGCGCTGGCCTAAGCCGAATCGAGCTAGTTCCACGAAATTATTATTTTATATAACGAATCGATAGCGATGAGAGAAAGAGGGATAGATTAAATAATTAAGCTGGAGATTTTTACACAACACTTGCGATCGAGAATTCGAACCTGAGGATATAAGTATGTGTGATAAAATGTATCCTACAATTGTCTATATATATGAATATTTCCGAAGCCTTGTCGTGAAACGACGATGATAGGACGCGAGTGGTGAACTGCGGGGCCCGTCGCTGCGATAGTGTCTGATAAACCGAAAAGGTTACGGCAGAGATCCAGTCTAGTCGGAACACCATCGGAATTTAATCCACGGGACCATGAATGATAAAATCATGAAATCTCTTAGAGTAAATACCGATAAGGCGTTGCTCGGTGTTCCAATTCCAATCGCCCCATTAGTTCCATAAACGAAGAGTCCTCGCCTCTTATTATATGCAAATTCAATCCGCCCGATCGATTGTCAAAAAGTAACAAAGAAAGAGATGAGAATAAGTAAACAAACAAATTACAATAATACTAATTGAAAACAGGAGCAGGCTAGGATAGTTTCTAATGTCGATGTAGTCGTACAACTTTTTTTTCTTTTTTAGATAGGACCAAGTATCTATATTTTTAATTACCATTACTTAATTTATACATCGAGATATGAGGAGAAAAGAAAAATGACAGAGAGAGGAATTCGTTAGACACGGATATTGTCGAGAGACGGCTTCCATTTATTTGTCAAATGTCAAGAAGTCGTCCGAGCGTTGACCGTCAATGTAATTTAAGTGACCGTTTGACGAATAGAATAGAAAAAGCACGATTGTTATAGTTTAAGTGAAGAACACGATATTTGAGTGTCCATGACGGACAGAGAGAGAGACAGAGATATCAACAATCTGAACGATAAATGTATGGATATATCGAATTGATTAATTAATCGAAAAGAAGGATGATATAATATAGCGACACAAAACCCGAGCTCCCGTCAACAGCTCGAGGATGCGCTGGGTCCGCTCATTATATAATCGTATCGAGAAATCGATGTTGTATTTTCGTTCGTTATTTACGTAAATTTATTGAAATCCGGTTATCCGTGCGAAAGCCCCATTTCTAAAAGTACTAAAAAATTTTATTTGTTATATCCGGGACAATATATCGACTGGAAATACGTGTGAAAAATTGTATGAGTCTATGCATACGGCGTATACGTACGCGCGTCTGTGTAATACCAGTCAAAAATGGTATACTTGGATTTTACGATCGTTTCACAACCATCGAAGAAACAGAATGAAAAAAACCCGAGATAGAATATCAGGGCGGAAAGATGACCAGCATCGACCGTGGTCGGTGTTCGAATGATTTACGATCTCCGATACTTGAAGAAAAATATGTTTCGCGAACGGTGCTGTGTAACTTGTACACGCGTATTGCTCGCACGTCGTAGGCCTTAATCTTCGAGTGCCCGGCAACACACAGATCAACTCACGCTATTCGTTTTTAATATAGAAAGAGGGATTATTCGTACGAAAAAAGACTGATACTTCGAAGATATAAAAAGGATCCGCCATTTTGGTTTCTCGTCGGGATACTCTTCCCGATAGCCAAAATTCGTGACCCCTTCAAAAACCACCCGATTCTTTCGTTTCCTTTGGTATATTAACGGTGTATAAATGGTTCGGTGTGTGATTTTATAGAGGCAGCACGTACTAGTCAAACTCCATAGATTAAGTTGGAAAATAAAAAAACGAAGCGCGATCGATCGTACCCCCAAGTATATGGAGAGAAACGTTTCCATAACTGTAATGAGCTTATATGTGTAAAGAAAAAAAAGAAACAAACTATCGATACCTAAGTGTACCTAATATGATAATGGCATATTTTACGCTATAGAGTAATCACTAATGCAAAAAAAATAACTCGGCGATAAGAGGATATAGGATGACAAAAGGCTGCTGCTGGATACAGACGAGAATACGTGGATAAAGCGATATTATTTATAAATCGATGTGTCGTCGATCCTGACGACTCGTCGGAGAAGAGCGAACAATATTATATACATACTGTCATAACCTCTGACACCTTGGTGAAAGTAGAAGAACAAAAAAAAAAGGACAAAGACCCTTTCCGCGAAAAAAAATCCGTACGTTCCAAGCGATTTTTATTTTGTAACGGCTGATCGCACGAGAATTTAATTGCACAGTATTTTATAACTTAAGGATACTCTCGACACTATTATTATCCATAATAAAACAAAGAAAAAAAGAAAACATTCCACGAACTAACTTCATCCATCGTACCTATTTCGCATTCTAAACGTAGTCCGACGTCTTCTCATGTCTACCTACTAGTTTAAGTAGGCATTTTATGTTTGAAAAATGTTAACAATCGAATGTATCAATGAATATGAAAGGTTTATCGTATTGTATACATATAATATAGTCCTGCCCGAAAACGGCCTGGATCGCTATGTGAGACAGAGTCTAATGATGCACACAGTGAACCAGGGTTTGGAGGACGAAAAGGAAAGAAAACAGAAAAGCGCGAACGAGAAACAAACAAACAAAAAGAAGGGGGTGATATCGTTTCTACATACAACGTATATAAAGATATTTTAATACATCCCGATCGGCGAAGATAACCGGGAAAAAAATGATAACGATAATAATTAATACAGCGCTTGGATAGAATTATTTTTACTGAATGCAGCTCAAGTCCTATTGCGAAAACTATTTGCATTGCATACGATATAACTATATATATAAAAATTGTATGAGCCGGGGGACTATATGAGTGTGAGTATCGAAGAAATTGGATTATACAATAAATATATGTTTAAAAAGGAGTATCTAGCTGTACCGATAATTCCATACCGATAAAGGAAATAGAGACAGGTGTTGTTACGATGGATTGCAAAAGCGTTGCACTCACGGTCAAATTGTCGACGATGCATCGATGTCGAAGCGAACATTTTACGAGACGATTAAATAATCTTCGATGGTCCGAGTAACCATTTAATCGTCCAGCAAATTTTTATGAATATAATTTCTTATGTTCATTTCCTCATTTTCCTGTATTCCTTAATTCACATATTTCTGTCAACTATCTGCATTGAGATACATTGCATAGAAAAATTAAACATTTTCTCTGAACGTCAGCCGTTCGAAAATCTTACTTTTAAACCGGGAGTGACGTCATACCGGAAATACGTAATTGGCGGTTTGAATAGTTGATTCCAGTTTTTGGATAACGACTGTAACCAGGTTGGACGGGGGGGAGGTATTTTATATCGTCTTAAGGGAGTCTTCTAGTGTATCTACCCATTTTCGAGGTGATTTTTTGGGAATTAAATTTAGAAAAACGGTTGTTGCGCAGGTAATGTCGCGAAAATTCTTTTTAGTCGGGTGGTGAGATTGTGGCCGTGTGAAACTCACGTGACCACGGCACGAGAGCGAGAGAGATACCGTTATTGGCTGTCGCAGTGGAATGAGAGAGAAAGTACGAGAGTGTTTCACATGGCGTTAAGAGCATGTGAAACACTATGGAGTGCGAGAGAGATAGCATCAGTGACGTTCTCGCCAGAGCGAGAGAGACAAGCTGAGAAAGCGTTTCACATGCTCTTAAGAGCATGTGCAATACCGCGGTTGATAATAGAAACTGTAATAAACTTTTCTAAAGTGGGCGGATGCTCACAGTCGAAAGAAAAGTCTCACCGGAGGCTGATGTGATATCCGTTGCCGATGTGACTTTTCTTTGACCATCACTACCGAGGCAAGTAAAAAAAACTTGATTACCATTTCTGATACCGACTGAGTCTGGGTTAAGTGGGGAGGAGATTGTTTCACACAACGTTAATTCGAATACATGATATTTTTCCTATCTAGTTACTTTTTGGCCGAAATGCGCTTTGGCTGAAATGAATTTGGCGTAAATGATACCCTATATTGCGGGCGCATAACCGGTAATGGCGTCGAGCGCAAGCCAGAGTGACGGCCTTTGCTAACATTATTGTCCGTTACCTGCGGAAGCTATACGCCGTTAGATACTTTGACAATTGGTAATCGTACAATCATACCCGTAGAACGAACCTCTCGAAACCCGCTTAACGAAAAATTGATCACACCCCTCCGAATAGTCCAGAGAACACGGCGTCTGTAATCATTCGCACGTATTTACCAACTTATACGTGCCTAAACTACATGCTAACCGTGACAAAGTGATCCGCGAAATACCCGCCCGCTCCATCAAAGCCTCTCGAGTCTACAAGGCGACAAGAGAATCGCACACGCATCGGACACGCTTCGTTACACGATTCAGCAGGTTCTCAATAGTGTATTTCGGCATCGTTTAACTCGCCCATCGCCGTTTGTCACACTGAGACAATTTACCGAGCCTCTGCCCGCGTTTCGGAACATTGTGTGTGTGTTTTCTAGGCGGCCACGTCTATAACCTATATTTCATTCATTTGCCGTGCAAAGATACTTCAATCGATGAATAATCTGGCTTAATTTATTTCCAGCGATATTTTGTTTCGTCATGAATTTCTCGCAGGATCAGATACAATTCTTTTCCCATTCTGCTAAACAAAATAAAAAAATGACAATTATGATAATGCTCTGCTGACTGTCGCCTCCAGTAAATTGGTTTCTAGGTACAATCAAAGTAACTGAAAATGATAATAGCCAAAACTTAATTGAATAAGTAAATATTGTTGTAATGCAAAAAAATGTACTTATTTCTTCCATTTTTCATATTCAATATTTTGAACATGTGCTCACAAACCCAAAAATTTTTTAAGCAAAATGATCGACGAATCTGTGTTTCCTTTGTGTTTCAGATGGTACACCATGGACCTAGAGCTATTACCTCGCTGAGTCCTAAACTCCTTGATAAATATGTATCTTTCCCTTTTCCCATTGATCGTTGGTACTTTTGAATTTAGCCACTGATCAAGGCAAATAGTATTTAAGAATTACCGAAAAAAAAGAAAAAAATGTCGGCAAACGCTCAATTTGTAACTCCCCCGCCGGCGATAAGCCTGCCAAACATGTCGGTACCACCTCCGTCAGCAACCAATCTGTCTGCTCCACCTCCAAATTTAACAACCATCAATACATCGGGAGGTTATCAGCATCGATATTCGAATCACAGGGAAGGCTCCAGAGGATTCTTCAAGCCTTTCAGGCCTTATCATGCTCCGAAAGTAATCGCAGGCGGTCAGGATGCTCTGCAGGACGAATTCGACGGAAAGAGACTGAGGAAGTCGGTGATGCGGAAAACGGTCGACTACAACTCCGCGATAATAAAGAGCCTGGAGGTAACCAATTAATCTTGATTACAGGAAATTTTTCAAAGATTCGACCGATTTTATAATTTCTTGTTTTATTGATGCATGAATGCAGAACCGAGTCTGGCAACGAGACTACAGAGATAGACGGGCACTCCAACCGGACGTAATCTACTATCCGGATCTCTTGCCACCACCGAGTTACGTGGACAACCCGATAAACGCGGTGACAACAAGGTTCGTAAAAACGGCGACGAACAAGATGCGTTGTCCTATATTCTGTATGGCTTGGACGCCGGAGGGTAGACGTCTCGTCACCGGGGCTTCGAGCGGTGAATTTACTCTCTGGAACGGTCTGACCTTCAATTTCGAAACGATACTACAGGTAGATTGGACAAAAAAATAAAAGAGTTTGAATATTAACGGAGCTCAAGTGTTCGTGGAATTAATCCGTTATTTCTGAACGTTTTATTTGCTCAGGCGCACGACAGCCCAGTGAGGACGATGGTATGGTCGCACAACGAGAGCTGGATGGTGACCGGAGACCACGCCGGTTACGTCAAGTACTGGCAGAGCAACATGAACAACGTCAAGATGTTTCAGGCGCACAAAGAAGCGATTAGAGGACTCAGGTATACCATCCACCACACTAGTCCTTACGTCTATCGCGCCACTGTTGAAATTATCGATACTGATTTTACAACGTACGCCCCAAACATCTTATCGTTTGACGACGCGTTTACTATACTTTTTCAACTTTGTCGTTATCGCGACACTTATCACTCGGGGAAATCGGTCACATGGTTCGTCGTTTTCGTACTGCGCGTCTGGGTACACAGGTGATAAAATTCCGATGATCTGTTGAATAAAGTGAAAATTTTCAAATGAAAATTCGTTACAGCCCTCTGTGTGTGAAAACTTGGTCGGCTTTTGCACGGTTATACCTATAGTTTTGTTCGTAGAATCGGGAATGCAGTAGTTTGTGGTCTTTTTGTTTTTATCAAACCAGCCGTCAAACGAAGAATTTCGCGTTGCGATCAAAATATTGATTATTCTTCATCGCGATTCAGTCTTCCGGCCATACCGGCTGTCGCCGGAAATATAACGTTCTCGACGTGAAGAACACAATTCCCTTCGGCGACTCCGATTTCGCGGGCGTCGAGCATTGCGGTTAGTATATTGGGCAAAGATGTATTGTTGAATATATTAGAAAAATAAAAAAGAGGTGAAGAAAAAAATACAGATATATGCAGTTGCACCCAGTCGAGATTCCTATATTGACGATAATAAAGATTTATATTAAAAATCCTGCCTCCTTCTTTACAACGTCCAAGTATCGATTTATAATATCGGCGACGATTCTCAATAAAGGCTTCACTTGTTTAATTCTTGTTTCTTTCTTGATCTCGTCAGCAGACGAGACTCGTCACGATAAACCAATCTTTTTTTTTATTCATTTTTTTTTTTACTATTACTCGTTAGTCTTGTGTCTTTCTTGACTGTAAAAATTGGTCACTCCCCACGTTTTCGTGATTTACGGGGATTCATTGAGAAGGACAGAGTGAATGAGCGGGTAACAAGCTTCGAGAGTTTTACTACATATCTGTGTGTTTCCGAGTGCTGCTTGGGAAGTACAGGAGACAACAAATTACACATTTATTCATGTATCTCGTTCATTTTTGTTGTACCAATAAACGCAAAATTTGTTGCTGAAAAAAAATTAATAATAATGATAATCAAAGACGTCTTGTTGTGCATCGTTCGGGGGGCGGGGGGCATGTGGCATCGATAAAGACAACTTTTTTCCACAAATGATTTAGACACAGGATGACGATCTATCGGACTAGCCCTGATATATTTTATTCGTTTCGCGTGACGTGATTCACAATCTATCGTAGAAGCGGAAGCTTCTCGGCTATACCAATAACTTTGGATTCGTCACACGTTCTTAGGATGTCTCGCCCTTTTTCGATTTTGTCGTTAAAGAAGTTTAACGATAAGCGATTGCAATATTTATTTTCCATTTTGTTCTATTAACAATTAAGGGCTCGACCTTGTTTCCATATAATTATTGTGTCTTTTGGGCGGGTAGTTTCAGCCCTACGGATCACAAGTTGGCGACCTGTAGCGACGACGGAACCGTCAGAATCTGGGACTTTCTACGCTACCACGAGGAACGAATTCTCAGGGGTATATAATCTCATATATGTTTTATACTACAGAAAAAAAAATTATTAGTTTATTCGTCTCTTCGATCGTTACGTTTGTACGATGAAAAGAATACGTGCGAGGTTTTGAAGAAAGCCATTGTTTTTCTCTGCAAATTACGTTTTGCAGCGATGAGTGTGATTAAAAAAAAAATGCGACTGACGAAGAAAACTAGGAAAGCGAGTTTATCGAATTTATCCCTAGGTCACGGAGCCGACGTTAAGTGTGTCCACTGGCATCCGCAAAAAAGTCTGATCATCTCGGGAAGCAAGGACAATCAGCAGCCAGTTAAACTCTGGGATCCGAAGAGCGGACAGTCATTGGCAACGTTGCACGCACATAAAAGTACCGTGATGGATGTAAAGTGGAACGAGAACGGCAATTGGTTGGTAACAGCCTCGAGGGATCACCTTCTCAAGCTATTTGATCTGAGAAACTTGAGTCAGGAGGTACAGACCTTTAGAGGTCACAAGAAAGAGGCATCGAGCGTGGCATGGCACCCGAGCCATGAGGGTCTATTCTGCAGCGGCGGTAGCGATGGTGCGATTCTTTTTTGGCACGTTGGGTAAGAAAAATACAATGAAAAAAGAAAAAAAAAGTAACATAATTTACAGTTCGTACGATGTTGGGGACGGATGACAAATAAAAATCCTTTTTTAAAACATGTCGCTCAGGGCCGACAAAGAAGTTGGCGCTATCGAACAAGCGCACGACAGTATCGTGTGGACGTTAGCGTGGCATCCATTGGGTCATATATTATGCTCGGGAAGCAACGATCACACATCCAAATTTTGGACGAGGAATCGGCCTGGTGATCTCATGCGAGATAAATACAATCTCAACACCCTGCCGGCCGGAGCCGCTGGCATCGACGATCACGAGATCGGTACCGTACAAGCTTCCATTAATATCATAGATGAAACGGTGTAACATTTTTGTTCGACGATTGATTGACTGCTGCTTTTTTTCTTCTTTTTCTTTAGCCGACGAAGCTGCGGTAATACCAGGCATGGGACCGGAAGATAGAATAAACGCGGATGGTGAGCCCGAAGAAAAGACTACGGCGGCCATACCGGGCTTGGATCTCGATCACGTCGTTGACGAGGGTAAAAAGTTTGCTAACAAGAAAGTACCGTACAGCAAGCCCATACCGCGGAACTTCCAAGCTCAGTGGAACGAGATGGAAGCTGAAGAGGGCGAACAGGTTGAGGCTCTCAACGCGATCGTCAATCAATTGATCGAGACGACGCCCGGCGCTGTACCTCTCAACGAAGTTGCACCGAACGCGATAATCCTATATGGAAAAATGATTCCCGTAGAACGTAAGTATAGCATTTGTGTGTTCGATCGACTGAAGTTTGTGTATTTATTGGTCGCCACGTTTCTTTTCTTTTTTAGCGGGTTCGAAACTTGCCGACGCGATTCTCAAGGGCAACGACGCCATCAACAAACTTGTCTACGCCGGTGAGATCGAGGAGCTGAGGGACGTAGCGACGAGCGTACCACCCGTCGAAGAGTTGGAAGAGCCCGAAGAATATTTGCACGACGAGGGCGATATCGATTACGCGAAGGTACCAGACATTGATCTACCACCGCCGTTGCCGAGCTCCAAATTCGCTCAAAACCCAGAATTATTAAAAACATTGAATCGCGGCGGCAAGCGAAAGTTCGATCAATTGATCGGTTGGAGCGACGGCGGTGCTAGCGATCGTACATCGAAAAATCATCAGCCGGTATTCGGTGGCTCGATGACCGAGGATTCACAATCTAGCGACACGGATGTCAGGTACGGCAGTGGAGTTGGAAATTCACCTTTCTTAACAAATCAGGATGAAGATTTGCGGCGAATGATGGTCAGCGGAGGCAGCGGAAGCGGCATGGATAGTCGAGGTGAACACGGACGAGGCGACGAAGACTTGAGATTCAACATATCCGGTGGTCCAGGCAGGCCGCAATCGGGGCACATGAGCGAGTACGATATGCGTAACACTTTCGGTGACAAGGACTTCAGGCACTTGGGTTCGCAAATCGGTGGATTTGGTCAAAAGTCTTCCCTAGACGGTAGTGGCGATCATTATGGTGATCGTGATCGAGAACGTGAACGAGAGCGTGAACGAGACGGACGTTCTAGATGGGATGACGAGAAGATGTTGGGCTGCGGTAGTAGTGGAAGCGGTGACGGGCCGGGGCGAAATAACTTCGACAAACGCGACGTAATGCCACCGAGCATGGGCAACAGTGTGGGACACATGGGTTCGGTCGGGGGTATGGGAGGCGGTGTTATGCCCAATCATCACAATATGCAAAATATAAACCCCAATATGCCACCGCCGATGCCGTCGATGGTGCCACATCCGAGCATGAGCGGACATCCAAACATGCAGAGTAAAAACAACGCCGGTATGATGTCGGGCAGTATGATGGACGGTCCAATGTCGCACATGATGCATCATCCGAACATAGGACCTCCGAATTTCGGTCCCAACGGTCCGCCACCGCCGAATTCTGGTCCGACCTTCGGCCCGAACTTCAGGCCGCCGAACGGTAATTTTGGTCCGAATCAGCACTTTCGACCTAATCAGATGCCCCCGTTTACTCCCAACGCACCACCCGGTCCGTTCATTAATAATTTCCAAGGACCGCCCAACTTCAGGGGCCCGAATCCAGGTAATTCTGGACCGCCAAACTTCGATAGGTCGAATTTCGGGCCAAATTTCCGTGGCCAAAGTCAAATGTCCGGTGGACCCAACGGCGGAGGGGGTGGCTTCAGTGGAGGAGGATTCGGTAACAACTTCGGCGGCAGCGGTGGAGGAGGAGGAGGTGGAGGAGGAGGCAATGGAAACAGCGGTGGCCACAATAAAAATGGACCGAATCGTGGTATGAATAGGCCCTCGAACGACAATAATGGTTCCGGTAGGAACAATTATAACAATCGTGGAGGCAGAGGAAGGGACGGTGATCAATCCAGAGGCTCGAGACTTCGAGACAACTACTGAACAACGTCATTCGTAACTAATGTGTGACTGGAAAAGTGTAACCCAATATTATCGATTCGCGTTTCGATAATAGCGCAGATCGTTGCTGCAACGAAATGACTCGCGAATGTGCAAACAAACAAAAAATGCTCGAATCTGCAAATCGTCGTAGTCCCAGGTAGACTGGGAAAAGAAGAAAAACAAGAAAAACTATTTTGTTCGCGTGTGTCTCACATTGATTATTGTAACTCCATGATTCAACTCCATAGTGCGAACAGCGCGATGCTGTTAGCACGAGAGAGATACGATGAGTAACTTTGGCGGTTGATCATGCGAGTGCTGTGTTCGTCGATCGACGGACTACTATAAACGATGCCTCGTCTAATACAGCGCGAGAACTTCCCGTTTGCGTACACCGGGTTCGAATTGTAATATATTATACAGTCTAATGAAAGAAAGGAAAGAAAAAAAGAGAAAAACCATCAATTATTACTCCTCAGACGAAAACTGTTCACGAGCTGCCTTGCGATGGATTTTCACGTTTCATTCGCCCTCCGATGAATTTTACGCGCAGTGTGAATAAGAGTGAATTGGAGAAAGTAATGAGTTTGATAGGCGTGCTCCTATTGAAAGGAACTTGGGAAAACAAAAGCGATTAAGGTAGTTATTAATATACCACGAAAGTTTGAACCGGAGCAGTTTACTTAATAATAAAATCAGATAATACCGGATGCTATCGTTTTTTCAGTTTTATTTATTTTTATTTTTTTCGACGCTTTTACTAGACAACCCGTGTGTTTCTTAATTCATCCGTTTCCGTTGAAACATCACTTTCAGTCGAAAAATTAAATTTTCTAACCGGAAGTGACGTTACAAAGAAATTTTTCAAATTTTTCGGCGTGACTTCACTTCGTGTTTAAAAGCAAAGGTTTTTAAACAGAAAGTCACGTTCCAGAGAAATTTCTTTACTTCTCTATGGAATTATCTCAATAGCAACTAGTGAAAGAAACGAGAGTATCAAAGAATATAGAAAAGTGGGTAAAAGAACGTATGTGATACATTTATTTGGAATTTATCTCGAACGTAGGCAGCGATAGAAACGGATGAATTAAGGAACACATGAAATGCGTGATGCTGCGCGTGACTTCAAAATATTAAGTGCTTTGCTCCTTTCCCATGCATACGTGACTGCTACTCTGATCGCATCTTGTTTACGATATGCAAGTGACTCGGACTTCGTGGGAAGTGACATCAGAATTCACGGGGATGATGACGTGCGTGAATCATGTAGGAATTTCCCCTCCCCAATTAAGGAAGCATGACTAATAATATAAAATTTGCCTTCGTGATAAATTCATAATCCCTACAATGTCGCAGACGTCTCCGAATATATTTTTGTCTTTGATGAATGTGAAAATTAGTATTTCAAAAGTGCAAGAGACTATTTTGTTTAGCCTCACTATAGTTGCTTGATATTAGGTGTGCAAGCCAGGAAAGAAATCTTTCGAACGTACGAGTAAGGGTACTTTCACATGGCGGGTATAACCTGTTTATCGTCCAACGTGCCTAACCAATCACAGATTTACAATACCGTTCAATCAGTTACCGGAAAACTTAATACTGACGCCCCATTGGTCGCCAGAACTGACGTTTCACGCTCCATGTGAAAGAAGCCTAACGTACTAAAAGTTTCTTGCGACTGCAACGCCAACCTCGAACTCTGCAACTCCGTTGTAACGTTAATTTTGCGCAACGTCCATTAAACAGTTGAAAATGGCCGCTTGAAAGTTAAATCCAGTACTCGTTGTAACAAAAATGTGCCTTTTTACAATGGAATCTTTGGAAACAATCGGGAAAGACGATCGAGGAAAATCTTACGAGACATACAAATTCACGAGTGATTCGCAAGAGGGAAGAAAGCCTCTCGATCTAGCGTGGACAGAATTTTCATACGACGACGATAAGTGCGAGCTTCGCGATTACAATTGTCACGTATACGACGTTTGTCCTTGGTGTGAGTATGTGTGTGAGTGAATAACATGCTCCTATCTTTCTGGAACCAATCGAGTGTGTCGAAGGGGGCGATCAAACGCTGCTTTGTATCTCATCCACATGTTTGCGAAAAAAAAACACAAATTCTCTCAACTCTTTATTCGGCCGCGACGTAAATTTTGATAATTGACAATGCTCATGTACGATGCATTAAAAAAAACATTCGCGTATGTTTCGTTCCAACGCTACCCCCCTCCACAGGTTTCTCGCCTTTCATTGGCTTTTGCAGAAAAATATTGTTTTCATTAATCGCTTGGCCTCTTGCATCAGCAATTGTTGCAATACAGCTACTTTCTCATGCATTTGAAAATACAACAAGCCACAGAAACGTTACCAGATAGCCAGTCTGATAGCGGGTAGTTTAGCTATTCAGGAAGCAAATGTGTAAAAAAAAGGTCGCTTACTTATCGATCCAGCAATGCCATAGATAGTAAACACCTCAGCTGATAAGAATCTACTCGCTTGAGTCTTCTTGTAAGATAATGAGATATTATTATTGGAAGTGACCATTTTTATATATTTCAACAGGTCACAGAAAAAGGATAAATCCAGAGGGGAATTGTACTTGGACAATAGACTGTTGATTTCTGAAGATGGAGATCTCTCGAAGCCGTTCGCTGTCCTTGAGTTTTGAAACGGCACCTGACTTTCCCGTGGCTTCTTCGTATCCGCCGTCGTACGCCAATTGCAGAAACAACATGCATACTGTGCAAGGAATGAAACTAGCGCCAAACCCCACGATTTCAAGGCCGTTTGTTATGAGAAGCTCACTGAGCGTCGATTCGGCGACATCAAACATGCTGATGCCAAAGAAGGAAAACTTTCTATCAAGCATGTTTGGGGCAGTAACAAGCATCGTCGTTCAACGGTTCACCAAACTACCAAGCGCATTCATGTCGAACATCAGCAGTACATTGTCTGTCACTGTGGTGCCGAACGAAGGTATAATATCTCAAGAATTCTTCAAAAATTTGACCCAAAGTTGCGAACCATTGGCTTTGGAGAACAACAAAGAAATCCACGAATCCATTAGAGTTACGGAAATATTGCCGAACAAGCAGTTTTGTGAAGCGAAATCTCATTTATCCCACATATTCGCGGACGACGTTATAACGAACGCGTTGTCTTGTAAAGTACCATTAAATTTGAAAAATAATCACATCAACCGCAAAGAATCCGAGGAGACTTCCTGTGGACCTGATAAAACTGAATTGAATATTGAATGTACGCGGAGTGGTGTACGGGAGAATAGAGATATAATTTATAGCAATAACGCACTAACGATGAAAGGTTTGCATGCGGAAGTAGTCGAGACGAACGACTGTGAACGCTCCGCGATTAATCCGATGGAAGTCAGACCGGATGTAAATGAGTCCTGTTCTTCAAGGTCCACAGTACCGAAAGTTCCGGATAATCTCTGCAAGATGGAAATTCCGGAGGAAAAGGACACGACGAGTTGGAGCACGGTGTGGAAAAAAGTAATAAACGGAATGACTGATCGCTCGACCGCCCGAATGGTTTCGCCGGAGGCGGAAGTACCGACGAAGAAAGCGAATCTGGCGAAATCACGAAGAAAAACTTGCCCGGTAGCGCGTGGACGGGGCAAAGGTCGAGGAAAATCACAGTTAAGGAGATCGGGCGTCAGCCAATCGCGACACAGAAAAGAACGAACGAAGCAAAACATTTATTCGAACATACAGGACGATATAGATGCTTGGGAGGATTCAGAGAGATACGATGAATCCGGTGAAGAAGAATCGTTGCAGCATAGACGATGTTCCAACGAGAAATGTTCACCGTGCCGAGATTCCGATCATACGAAGAACTGTTCGATGATCTTCGAAAACTTCTGTTTCGGTGAGCCATCGAAATCGAGAAAGCGAAAGCAGAGGATACGGGACGGTAGCGTCAAGTGTCCTTTGCGTGTGCGTTACGTACCGGAGTCATCGTCAATGGAGGTCGAAACTTATGGAACTGGATTCGCCGACGAGATCGACGGCCCATCGAGAATTAGCAATTTTCGACCAAGACTGGTATCCGAAAGTTCCGTGGACTCGGAGGATAGTTGCTACATTGTTTTCGAAAGCGGTTCCGACTCGGAATATACCGATTACGATTACGACGTTAGCGACGAGGATTTGGACGAGGATTCAACGACAACAGCACCGAGGGTAATTATTTCTTATCGGTTTTCATTGAGCAAACATGTGATGAAAACTGCAGCAACGCTTCTCAAGCATACATCGCGTGACTAAAATCAGAAAATACGTTCTTCTGATTTGAGTCATGCTGTGTAACGACGTGGCTCACACAGCCGCTTGGATTATTATTATGTTTCCATGAGATAATCAATTACTATGTCTTGTTCTAGGTAAGATTCAATCTCGAACCGCAAGTTCACATGATGCTTCAATGGGACTACGCGTATCGTGCCGCCCGTCCCGGACCGTGGGAGCAGATGGCGCGAGATCGTGATCGATTCCGGGATAGAATACGCGTTGTCGAACGTATTCTCGATCCAGTTCTATCGGTTCAGCATCGCCAATGCGTGTGGCAAAATCGTTTCGATGCATTTGATTGAGACCGATTGTCATCTCGCAGTCGAACGATAACGTGATTAACCATTCACCTTTTTTATAAAGACAAAAGAAACTTTGATTGAAACATAACCGAAAGACCGATCTAAGAATAGGTGCAATATGGTGAAGAAAATTACGCGCTTGGACAATACGTCAAATCTCCAAATTGCCAATGTATTCGTTTATCTGAATATTATCGAAATTATGAAATATATCATGAAGAGTTTCATCGATTGACATTGTTACAGATTTGAAAGAGGTACGTTCATATTTACGACTAAAAAGATGAAAGCGTGTTTATTTTTTAATGACGATACGCACGATCGGGTATAGCGCGTTAGGGGGTGCTATCGCAGTTGCAATACACGTCCACCGTACCCCACGACGCTAATAACGGCGTCTAATATTCATCACTCATTCGGATCTTTTTTTCCTGTACCATTGCAAATATACTTAAGATACCCCTAGCGTTGAAAAGGGCAATCGGCATTGAGTGAGTTTATCGTCTGGTTCATCGTCAGAGAAAATTAATATATTTATATAATGTTAAAGTAGAGTTCTGTATGAAAGTGGGAACAGAGGGGGAGGGCGGGGGTGAGGGTGTGCGGTGACTTTTTTGTGTATGCATACATTAAAAGCACCAGACTCGTGCTTTTAATGATACCCAGACGCTATGGGCCCGGAACGTTTTCCTAACCACCATATTCATCGCGTTACTTTAAGGTAATTCGTAAGCAAAAAAAAAAAGAAAATCGGTCGATCCTATCGATTGAGACTGTGCTTCTGTAAATATATTACATATATAAAAAAAAATTATTGGTTATTTTGAACATGTAATTACTTCAGGCGGCACGTTGAATGATGAAGAATTTGTGCAGATATTTGGTTTTACCGTGTAGCACGAAAAAATAGAGTAAAATAAGTTATAAACTACGTAATGAGGTCAATCGAACCGAAGCGACGAAGTTCTTTCGACTTCTTACGGTTCCGTTATCTTTGTATGATTTTATTATAGCTTTTCGTTGTTCGTAGCCCGGGCTCGAGACGGTGATTGCCAGCGTACCAAAAATCCGGCGTATCTGTTCCGCGATCCTTTCTCGCCGATCTGCATGAATTCTTTTATAAACAATGTGTATCGGTAGCTTAGCGTTATGTACGTACTGTATTTAGTTGTTAAAAAACAATAAACTGCATATAAATATATATGTATTCGAATGAAAAATGTAGTCCTGAAGTCCTGCAGACTATTGTTAATAATTACGATGGTCTTCGATAACTTAGGTGCCACGTTACCACGTTATTTTACTTTTCCCATCGGTCGGTCCAAGATTCTCAGGACCTCGATAAAATATAATGATATATACTATGTATAAACTCGAATCGTGTCAAGGGTACATTGCATGACGATTAAGTGCATGTTGCCGAGAGCGCGGGTTCGATGTATACTTAATCGTCGGGTCGCACAGCCTTTCCGGACTCGTGCGGCCGCAGTGTATACTTACAGTCGCGAGAACGTCTTCGCATACATCGAACGCAACGCGATTAATACGCTAGTCGAGGTATCCCTATGCATCTTCATAACGCATCTATGCTTATACCGTAAAATATCTGCGGAGAATCCCATCGCCGGGTCGCAACAAAATAACAAGCTTTCCTACGGCTTCCATCATTCACCCACGCTGTAATTACAGCAATGTTATTTGGAGGAGATTGCGAAAAGCTAACTGACACTAAGTACCAGTCGTGAATGGTACACGGACGCTCGTCGAATGAAAATACCGTAACGAACTGCCGGGAGCTTTATACGCTGTGAAACATATTGATAAGATGCAACCGAACCCATGAGGGTGTGGTTGCGAAAAAAAATACTGATGGGGACTTGTGCAAGTTGGAGAGTTCTCATCGTGATGCGATTTACAAATTTTGGAGTTGCTCGCGAACGAGACAGTCTCTTTTTTTTCACGTTTCTCGGAAAACCTTCGTTTCGCCAGGTCAAACGTTTGCCCCGTAGATTAACGATAGACAACGATGATGCGAGATGTAGTTGTAACCCCCCCCCCCCCCCCCCCACACACACACAAAACAAAGTGGAAGTACCGGATGGGCATGACTCTAATTGACTCGGAGACTCGCAGCAGCCGGAGAGCACTACGGGCTCTCGTTGCTCGCTTCAGTGTCTATTGCAAAATGATGCCGCCAATGGAATCGTAACGCACCGATGGACAGTAGCGTGTGTACAGCAGATAGTAGGTCCATTGACACATCGTCGCGCCCAAGCCACAACACTATGCCTGTTTCACAGCGCATCGGCATAATTCTTTCGAACGGTGCGCGTTAGCCAATATGAATAATGTTGTACCATTGCGGCTCCCGGGTTCCTTGAATTCGTGGTCACGGGCAACGGCGCAATAGAGGAGGATCGATTGACCCAGTCGAACTTGACTACCTTTCACCGTATCTTATAACAACACATATAGTAGAAAATAAATATGGGGCACGCACGTGTACGAATTACGACCGATGTAAGGAATTGTTCAGTTTGTTTGTTTGTTTTTTTTTTTTTAGGAATTTCCATCGTCTCAAACGATACAGCTGTCGGCACATTTGTTTAGTTCTGTCTCTCTCCGTCTTTACAGACCATTACCGCACAGGGACGGCCAATCACTGGTGGCGACACGGTGATAGTACGGCACAAACCACTCTCGGTCGTGAAACAATCGGGATTCTACTGTACTCGACTGTACAGTAATTGGCCACGCCCAACATGTAGTTATTGTCATAGTTTAAAGAAGATTGTGAAAAAAAAGTTTTGTTAATGAATATAAAGTAGCAGAGGATTCGCAAAAGTGTCGTGGATACCTCAGGGAGGTATCTGTTAGAAAGTCACAGCGAGTTCGTTTGGTAAAATTACAACACGCCGAAACAATATCACGGCGTCCTCGAGCCCGATGTAAAAATCGAGGTAAGAATGTGACAATTCCGAACGAAACCCGCTCCGGTTTCTGCAAATTTCGTGATAAGCGATCAGTTGATCGATATTCAAGATACGCAAGAGATTTTTAATTTCGGTGTACAAGTAAAAGTTACCATTTTGAGGTTAAGGCTAATGGATTGTTTTTGTTGACGTATGACAATCGCTGTATTGAGTTTTCGAACAAAAACAGTTATGGGCAACAGTGGCCAATAACTGTCGTTCGGTACAATTTTCGTATTGGCAACAAATTGTTGAATCAACAAAGAGCAAATAAAAATAATCGATTGGAAGAATATATCATTTTTTTTTCTCATCCTTCAAGCTATACAGTTATTGGCACTGTGTCAATAACTGCCATTTTGGATGTGCCAATAACGGACTTTATTGTTTTTTATATTTTTTCCAAGATGCCAAAGCTGGTGGAAGGAACAAAGTATACAAAGAGATACAGCGAGGACAATGTTCGAAAAGCGCTGGAAGCTGTTCAAGGAGATGGAATGTCGGTCCGTAAAGCTGGTCAATTGTTTGGAGTCCCCAGAGCTACCATACAGTTTCGTCTGAGCAATCAGTTCAAGAACAAAACAACGCTAGGCCCTAGCCCCATATTGAGCGGCGAAGAGGAGGATACGCTGGAGAAATGGATATTGGCCAAGCACAGGAAAGTTTGTCCAAGACGCAAGGAAGGGATTCAGGCATCGGTCAAGGACATATTGGATGCCAAACCTAGAGCAAATCCGTTCAAGGATAATTATCCTGGAGATGGTTGGTACAAAGCTTTCCTAAAGCGGCATCCAAATTTGAAGGTCACAGCTGCCAGTATAAAAGGTTCCGGAAAAGATATACGCAAATGGTTCTCCAACATTGAGGAATATCTGAACGAAGCTGGAGTCGGAAATATTCTTCAAGATCCAACAAGGATCTACAATGCGGACGAGACGAATTTCGAGCTCTGTCCAAAAAATAACAAAGTTCTGGCTCCGCGAGAAGTGAGAAATGTTGACGAAGTAGAGGGCGCTCTGCCCAAGTCTAATATATCAGTTATGTTCACGTTCTCGGCAGCCGGCGACGAAACTCCACCGATGGTCGTTTACCCCTACAAACGTCTGCCGACCGATATCGTTAAATCCGTGCCGCAAGATTGGGGTATCGGCTGCACCGATAACGGCTGGATGAAGTCCGAAGTTTTTTACGATTACATACGCAACGTATTGTATCCTTATTTGCAGAAAAAAGGTATTATATTTCCTGTTGTATTGTATCTGGACGGGCACAGTTCTCACGTAACTTATCGAGTAAGTCAATTGTGCACAGAGTTGAACATACTTCTGATAGCCCTGTATCCAAACGCTTCGCGTTTTTTAAAACCCGCCGAGGTTGCCGCGTTGAAACCTCTGAAGAACAGCTGGAAAAAAGGGGTAATGGAGTTTCAAAGAAAAAATCCGCTAGAGGTAATAACTAAAGAAAAATTTGCTCCTCTGCTAGCGTCTCTCCTTGGCAGCGGTGTTTCTTCGGATTCTATAAAAAACGGTTTCCGCGCTTGGGGTATATATCCGTGGAATCCGACGACGATCGACTACACAAAGTGCATAGAGAAGAAGAAGATTCAACATCCGGAAAAGACCGAGAATCGTAACGCTAATTTGTATCTATCTTGGGAGGATTATGAAAAAATCGTGGGACCGCGGAGAATCGATACATTCAGAGGCATAGAGGACGGTATAGAGCGCGATTCCGAGTGGAGATTCGAGAATACGTTCACCGAAATGGGCGAGCTAACGCTCTTTCATCTCTATCGTCAGTTCAGAGTGAAAAGGCCGAATACGAATGGTACGAATAACGTTAACAACGCTGAACCGGCTATGCACGAGGGTCATCATTTCGTCGCGGACGCGCATACGGCCGACCACTTGGAGTTTCTTTATCGTACTCATCCCGCCGATATAGGACCAGGAGCTACCAATACTTTCGTTCCAGGCTCGAGTAATATGTATAACAACAATGCCTTCCCCTAATGTGTCACTAGACTTTTTTTTTCAATTGGCAAACTTGTGATAATTTTTCGGGTCAATGACAAAGTCTCGAATGGGCCAAAGTCTCGAATGGTGAGAAGTTGGTCACAGTCGAGACGTTCGCCTATCCCGGTCCTGACTACAAACGAGTCAGCTTGTTTTCTGCTTGTGATTATTACTTGGATGGGTGACCGCGGTCACTTATCCCAGTACTGACCGCAAACGAGTTAATTTTGTCTTCAGCTTGCGGTTATTACTTGGATGGGTGACCGCGGTCACCCATCCCAGTACTGACCGCAAACGAGATAACTTTGTCTTCAGCTTGCGGTTATTACTTGGATTGGTGATCGCGGTCACCCATCCCAGTACTGACCGCAAACGCGTCAGCTTGTGTTCAGCTTGCGGTTATTACTTGGATGGGTGACCGCGGTCACCTATCCCAGTGCTGAACGCAAACGCGTCCGCTTTTCTTCAAATTGCGTTTATTACTTGGATGGGTGACCGCGGTCACCCATCCCAGTACTGACCGCAAACGCGTCAGCTTGTCTTCAGCTTGCGGTCACCCATCCTGGTACCGACCGCAAACGCGTCAGCTTGTGTTCAGCTTGCGGTTATTACTTGGATGGGTGACCGCGGTCACCTATCCCAGTGCTGAACGCAAACGCGTCCGCTTTTCTTCAAATTGCGTTTATTACTTGGATGGGTGACCGCGGTCACCCATCCTGGTACTGACCGCAGACGAGTTAACTTTGTCTTCAGCTTGTGGTTATTACTTGGATGGGTGACCGCGGTCACTCTTCCCAGTACTGACCGCAAACGCGTCAGCTTGTGTTCAGCTTGCGGTTATTACTTGGATGGGTGACCGCGGTCATCCATCCCAATGCTGACCGCAAACGCGCCAGCTTTTCTTCACCTTGCGGTTATTACTTGGATGGGTGACCGCGGTCACCCATCCAAGTAATAACCGCAAGCTGAAGACAAAATTAACTCGTTTGCGGTCAGTACTGGGATAGGTAACCGCGGTCACCCATCCAAGTAATAACCGCAAGCTAAAGACAAAGTTAACTCGTTTGCGGTCAGTACTGGGATAGGTGACCGCAGTCACCCATCCAAGTAATAACCGCAAGCTAAAGACAAAGTTAACTCATTTGCGGTCAGTACTTGGATGGGTGACCGCGGTCACCCATCCAAGTAATAACCACAAGCTGAAGACAAAGTTAACACGTCTGCGGTCAGTACTGGGATGGGTGACCGCGGTCACCCATCCAAGTAATAATCACAAGCAGAAAACAAGCTGACTCGTTTGTAGTCAGGACCGGGACAGGCGAACGTCTCGACTGTGACCAACTTCTCACCATTCGAGACTTTGGCCCATTCGAGACTTTGTCATTGACCCAATTTTTCTCATAGAAAAAATGACGATATATCGATGAAAAGTAGCGTGCGCGCGCGTGAATTTTCACTCTTAATCATCAACATTACTCAACGTGTAAAGTTGACCGCTGTGCAAACATATACGGGTACTACTCTCGTCTATATACCCCACAGGCCTGCCCCTTTACTTTCTAACGGAATATAGCCGCATCGAACGGAGCGATGAAGAGGCGCTCTGCCCCCTTCCCCTCCCCCTCCCCCCACCCCTCCTTCCCAGACATTGTATCTAAACATCATTGGTAACGCTACACCGAAAAACAAGAGATCGTTGAAGTTATCTTTCCCGAGACGCTTTCTCAATATTGTTTTTTTATTTTAATTTTTTAATCTTCTTGTACAACCGGGTACTTCACGCTATGTCGCTCGACTGGGACGCACCTCTCTCGACGATGCCTAACGACGTGCTGCAATATCTCTTCGGTGCTTCCTCTCATCGCGGCTTTTCACTTTTTCCGATCTCTAACCGTGGCAAACTAATCCCGAGTTTATCGAGCTATCGGATTGCATTCAGCAAAATTCTATGGCTCTTGTGGATTTTGTCCTCTGTCAGTGTGCAACATCCTTCGAGCTGACGGAAATAATTTCCGCTAAGGATATAGAAAGACTGCCGTTGCGAATGGTTTTGGGCGTGACAATCGCATCGGGGGATTGATCTGCTTTCTCCTTTTCACGATCGCGGGGCTTCGATAACGTGAAGTCAAATTAATCGTCGTAGTAAAGATACATACGAGATTGCAGCGATGGACACTCGAGAGCCAACTCTGAACGAGCCGTCGATCATAATTTTGCGATTAAATCGACCACTCGGAGAATGGGTTGACCCGAACGATAAACACGAGTGTATCCGTGCCCGGGGACTGTGTTCGCCGCCGGATAGTGACACAAATCCGGCCGCACTCTCCCACGCTGGTTCAACTCGAACCGGATCGTTCGGCCCAATTTGCAAATCGACTTTTGCGAACCATAGATCATTGACTGCGATAAAAATTCGTTTAGACGCGAAATTATAGTTTTCACGATCAGATTTTTTTTTTTTATATAACGTGACTTTACAAGTAAAATACGTAGAGTAGACCTTGTAAATCGTAGGATTGCGGGAGAGGCGCGAGGTATCGAAAACAGGAAATAAAACAATATATATGATAACGAGACGCCTCGCTTCGAGTACGAGGAATTACCTAATGGTTCCTCCCTCTAGTCAGGCTATACGCACCGTCTCTCTCGCCCGGTTAGCATCACCGAGGTGATTCGCGGTAAGCCCGTGAAAAAGTTACAAGTTTTCGTTTCACCCGAACGAATTATTATAAAGGCTGTTCGGACTTCTCGGGCCATACACAGACGAGGAGAGCTCTCAGCTTGTTGCCGGGAGCGACTTTCGCCTTCCTTCGTCCTTTCCTCCTTCACTCTCCAGCGAACAGCGCGAAACACGATTTCATCTTCGTGTTGGCCACCAACACCTAAACGCGTCGTCCGAAGCGTAAGAAGAGTTTCTCGGAAGTAATCTCTTTCCCATTCCCTTCTTCGATTCGTACACACTTTTTATTATTATGATTATAATTTTTTCTTCTCTTTCGAATCTTTCTTAATCGAACGATAACTTTGAGGTCGCTTCGTGTTGCAATTTACTGCGAACGGCGAGAGTCGAGTCTGTTTTCGAATGTTTATCCGGCGATGGAGTGGGCCTCTCGCCGAGCATATCGTACTCGGCGCGTTATCGAGTATTACTGGGAAACGATGTATATTTAAGTGTTAAGTAAAATATGTATAACTACGAGACTCGAAGAATAAAGAAAAAAAATCTTGCTAATTACTCGAGTGTGTGAAGAATTTATCACGATGTGAGAAAAAAAAACAACAACAAGACGTGGCACTCTGTGCTCGGAAAGAATTAACGTGTTCGACATTGTCGATGACGATGTCGTGTACGGTAGTGGTGGTTGGGACTCTCCCGATGGAGGGTCCCTTCGGACGTTCACGATCCTCACGGTGATCGGCGCGGAGTAGTTTCGAGAGGTGATAGCCACACACAGGCTTGTCCTATAGTGGGGATAGGGAGGAGGACCCCGCCCGGAGCTTACGTATAAAACGCGGACAGGAGGATCGGGCCCAACCAGTCTTAATCGGTATAGTCCAGAGGTCCACCGTTTTTCGTCCGGCCGCGGCTCATACACGCAGTACAATTGCATTATTCGCAATTAAAGATTAATCGGAAATCAAAGCTTAAAAAAAAAAAACATAAGGAATCATGAAATTCTTGGCAGTCGTACTTCTCGTAGCCGCGGTCGTCTTCGCCGCCGAGCAAGATAAGAAAGATGAGGAGAGACCGAGGACTTTCAGGAGGCTCATACCCGCCGATGTTCTTCGCGGTGAGTTATTTAATTGCAAACAATTTTTTTAAATTATTTCGCGTTCCGTATAACATGACTTGTACAATATCGAACTCCTATCCCGACGTAACGAAGAGAAAAGAGAATAAATTACGCGCCCGGCGAAAATTAAATAGCTCGTTGGTAAAATGTAAAATATAATTATCTATCTCTCGATTGCCTACAATTAACGACCGCTCGAAAAACTTCACTCGTGCATCTCGCTCTCGTCTCGCCGATCGGAGAAAGAAAGAGAGAGGAAAATAGGAAACGATAGTCGTTAACAACATCGCGAGAAAGTTGAACGGTATATAGCCACGCGACAGCACCTCTCACTTCTCCGATCCACAAGATGAAACTCGTCCCTCCATTTCTATTCATGTAACTCGTCCGCTTTCGGATAACGATATATCATCGAGGTCGCGATGTTGCGTTCTACCCTAAAAGCTTTTCCGTGTACAATTTATACATGCCTACCAACGATATTGGAAAACTGCACGTTACTACAGACGTTGAACTTGACGACGATGAAACATAAGTAGGACCTCACCGCAGAGCCTATCCAAACCTTGTAATTCTGGTCCACTCATCGGCCTTCGTTCTCCGTGGCCTCGATGCCGCGACGACACATGTAGAATATCTTGAGCCAGTTCTAGATTCGCGTTTGCGATGAGAAAAAAAAAACAAAGAAAACACCCAAGCGGAATAATGTCAAGACGACCTCGTATCTCCATTTGAGTCATACTCGACCGATTCGATTCGCATTCAGTTGGGATGCATGCATTTCTGATTAATTATTTGCCGTTGGGTGGGATCGTGTTAATAGTTGCGTTCTCTCGACTATATGGGGAATTCGATCGAGGTCGAAACTGGGTCACGTTTAAGTGAATAACTGACGATACTTTAGCCACACGAACGGATATATATACTCGGGACATATGCGCAGGAGTGTCGAGAGTCGCGTGGTCTCGTTGCACAAGTAGTTAGCGAGTGTGACAGTGAAAGTGTTTCTCCTTGAGGATTTCTATACAGCGACTGCATTTAAAGGACATGCGCGTGTCAACCGGTCTGACGCTTGGACAATTCGATTGTTCTCCCTACCTCGATGTTAAATCTACCTACGTTAGAGCGGATACGGCATGCCCGTCGGACGATATACGACAATCCTTACGGAACTTACTCTGTCTATAAGAAATTGTTACTGAAACGACCTACGCCCGAGACGCCCACTGCGCATGACTCGAAAATTAAAATAATTTTCTGTTGTTCACGGTGCAATCAATCGAACGATTTGTAAACTTTTTTTTTTTTTTTTTACAGATTTCCCGGGCATGTGCTTCGCCTCGACGAAATGCGCAACTATCGAGCCCAATAAAACTTGGGAATTGGCACCTTTCTGCGGACGTTCGACTTGCGTACCGGCCGACGATGACTCCGGCCGTTTGTTCGAGCTCGTAGAGGACTGCGGCCCTCTGCCCAAGGCTAATCCCAAGTGCAAGCTCTCCGACAAGACGAACAAGACTGCAAGCTTCCCGGATTGTTGCCCTGTGTTCGACTGCGAGGACGGTGCCAAGCTCGAGTACCCGGAAATTCCGACCATCCCACCGCCTACCGAGGAAGAAATCGCCGCGGCTGTGAAAGCCGCCGAGGCCGCGACTCCCAAAGCTTAACTCTTAACTCGTCAATTTATGGACGAGAAAAAACAACGACAAAAGAAAAGAACGAACTTTGTCAATAATGCCCGTACCGCCGATCTTTCGGTGGTATTGAAAATAAAAAAAATCAACAGGACGCTGAGATAAGCTCGAGGCCTATTTTGTAGAAACACGCCCGGCCTAAAAAAAAAAAAAAACCGCACAGCTCGGACTCTACGAGGAGTTCTACTTGCCTGAAGATAATGAAATAAAAGAAGACAATTATTTCCCCATGCATACACACAAAATCTCGCTATCAACACTACTGCACATCCGCGTCACGTTCCGTCAATGTGTTCTCAAGTTTTTTTTGTAGAGAACTCCCTCTACGATTTAGATCGACCGACGTTCGGTAAGAAAAAAAATAATTATGATAATGAAACGACAATATTTCGATGACACGCGTCTAACACGCCGACCATTGGCCACGGCAGAAAGCCTTCCCAAATGTATTGTAAACATGTGTGATTGTAATTATTCTATAAATGATAAAATTAATAATATACTTATTTAATAATGGTATACAATTGCGTATCCGTATTTTCTTTTCCCTACCCGTTGAATGATCTACGACGTAATATTTACGAAAATCGCTCGTGTGAGAAATAATCGATCGATAAATTTACGTGTGGGATTAAATAATCGGCAAACGGTAAATTTTCCTACCAACGATCGCAATAAGGAAAAACGTTATATCGACGTTACGCGTTAGCCGATGAAAGCGCCCGGTGCGTTCGGAGTTTCCTCGGCGATTATGTAATTGGCGATCGCGGACGCTCTTTCTTTTGCGTTGACATTCGATGCATTATAATTTATAACAATGGACAGTGTGCGGTGAGGGTGATGGCTTTTTGTCGACAGCGGAAGCTTCGCTTCACGCATCGGGCAGATGCATCCGCGAAACCGCTATGCTCTTTTATATACTGGTTGCACATGTTTTATTGACTCTACGAATTTAAAAGGTATCATTGTAGCGAGACTGGCCTATTGTTAGTGAGAATGCGAACCGGCGAGCCGGTTCGTTGAGCTTTGACGGTAAATGACGATAGTCTGCGAGGTGAGCAGTGCTAGTTTTGTAATAAAAGCCGAATCCTTCGAAAATCCGGGGTGTCCATCGTGTTCTACGGGAGAAAATACATAAGATAGGGTCCTGCATGAAGTTTTGAAGGCGTTTTATCGTGCCGTTTGGGGACGCTGAAAAACGCAAAGAATTGACTCTACAGGGGGAGCCTTGCAATTTTTTGACGAAAAGTTTTTTCGCATGCGCTATAAAGCTGTGAAAATATCATTGTTGGATGACAAACAATAAACGATGCTTTCGGCAGCGTTGTAGCCGCATTATTTGCTTAGAGGGGCCATCTCTCTGCCCGGTCTCCCCTATATACGTTGGAAAGTTGTTCGTTCATTTTTCGACATTTTTAAGTCGGAAATACGTCATCTCCGGAAATAAAAGTTTGCGGCTTCTCAATTCCATAGGTCGTGGCGAGTGCTCGAAGCGCTCGAGCTGCAATAACCTGCTAGTAGAGCAATAATTAAATCAGGGCATCGAAGACAGCGAAAGGAATCGTGTGGGCTTGAAGCGAAGAGGAAAGAAAAAAACTATAAAGGCCACTTGATCCTCGAAGGCCGAGAGTGACAAAAAAAATCTCTTGCCAGTGGACTAGCGGCAAAAAATATGCAAAAACGACCACTCGATGCGAATTAACTATACATAGTTATAATCGTATGTGGTTTAGTATTTCTGTCCCGTTGAATTGATATATGACTCGATTAAACGAATCAGTGATATACAATGAGATCCGCGGCGAGCCCGCTGAATGCGTCATCGCTCCTTCGCCTTGTATCGATTGTTTTTTTAATCGCTAGACTGATTCGGATCGTGTCCCTGAGATTCGATCTTAATTCCCTTCTCAAAAAAATGCCGCGTGACAAAATGTCAATAATCTCCGTATACAGAGGTCCATTCGATGTATATACTGCTTCAAAGATCCGAGTATCATGCGGTGACGTAACGAAAAATAAATAAATATAATATCGTTCTCCGGTGATTGAGTCATGAGCGGGGCGGTGTAGACTAATTATGAAATTACGGAATCTATAATATAATTAAGCCAACGAGGCTTCCGCTAAGCGTTGCGGACCCCTCGTCGAACAGAATAATGGAGAGCCCGTATGTGCCGCATACTTTCCCGTGAAAGTGTTTTAACACACAGATATAGTAGTTACGGGGAATATTCCAGATGGAGAGAATGGGGCCAGTCGTGCAGAAATACGAGTGGGAGGTGCAACACACACTCGTCGAGGATCACGCGCGCACCTCTCGAACGAACTCTTTCGCGCGTCGGCAATTACAATAATTTGCACTCGATGAATCACCGTGTCAAAAAAGTTCGTTCTTTTCAATAAATTTCATTAATCGCCTCAATATCGGTATGTAAAACGATTCTGGCACAAGGCGAGAAATAAGAGATCGGTATATTAGGATAGAGCCCTGATCGGGTTATTTTTTTTTCTCTCTCGAAATCTCATTTCCTGCATTGTGTTTCGGGCTCAATAAAGCTTCGATTGGTCGCACCTCGCTACTTTCGATGCAAACAGAAACGAGTACGCTATAATTGTATGCTCTATTTGGTAATATCAAGGTTGGTCGATGTCTTGGATTACCGTTCCCACCGTGTGTATAACCAGGAACCGCTCTGTGTACACCACTTTTTATGTGTACACGTTACTCGAACAAGTATAGTTTCTAGTTCCTTCCGCGTGATTTAACAAGCGTTTCCACTTGTTTATACAATTCCTTGTAAATGCATACTGTTGCATGGGCGTGTTCAGCGGTTATTTCTAATTTCTAAATTCGCGGTTTGCATACGCTACGTAAAAACCATTGTAGAGAATCGCGTTATCGTTGTGATTGTTCAAACGTACCCGAGGCCGATGTACACGCTCCGTCAGTCCAGCCGGAAGCTTCGCTTCCCAAGAAACATTGTCGAATTAGGGCTAGAACAATTGAATCACATAAATTTTAATCGTTATCCGTATAAAGAATGGTTTTCCTGTTGAAGAGCCGCGAGAATTTCTCATGGCACCGGCCGGTAAATTATCCCAATGCACGTCGGGTAATCACGTTCGTCGGTCGCGCCATCTACAACACACATCGTCGAGCTCAGAGACGAAAAACCAAGAGAAACGTCGGTTCCCTGGGCACTGCTGTCGTTCAATGAATTCAGCTCGACGCCGGAGTTGAATATAATATATATCGTTCACGTAAATTAAACGATAGCTTAAACAAAAATGAGTGAACTCGTGTGGGGACTAAAAAACGGCGATCTCGATCAGGTCCGGGATATCGTTGAAAAGAAGGTGCGTATTTCGACGAACAAATATTCTTTATTCGATTAACGTGCGATAGAATTTTTCGTGGGTTCAGCCCTGCCGAATTTCCTTTGTGTTGAACCTTTTTTTTTTAATCTCGTTCGTGCGACTTCCTTACTGTTGTATTTCTGTTCACGACAATTGTTTTTTTTTTTTTACGTCCCGAAAGAACATCGCGGAACGAACGTAATAAATGCATTTCACATATGCTCCGAATGATTATCAGCGCTTGCTGTTTTTTTTATTTATTTTTTTATATTTTGTTGACAGAACATAGACGTCAATCAGATGATCGAAGGCAGGACACCACTTCACTATGCTGCAGACTATGGACAGAACGAAGTGGTTAGGTATCTTCTGGAAAAAGGCGCTAATGCCAATGTAAGTTTGGATTTCTTTTTTACGTCCAAACAGTCATATTTACCACATAATTCAATTCATACAGTATAATAAATCGTTATCTTCAGGCAACAGACAAACACGGCATCACCACCCTTCTGGCAGCTATCTGGGAGGGTCACACAAATTGTGTTAAGCTACTGCTGGAGAAGGGTGCCAATCCTGATGGCCTCACGCCGGACGGCACAAGCTACATTGATGCGGCGGAGAAAGATGAGATCAAGGTTTTGCTTCGTCCACTTCACTAGCACAAAACCAAAATGATATTAAAAAAAACGATTATTTTCTATAATTTTCCTGTTACTTTAGTAATCGCTTTGTTACTGGGATTCTCCATATACGACCTAGAAACCACTACCTATATATTTATATACTGCAAGGAATAGGTATAAATAATAATAATAGCGAAACACAATTTCCTAAACGAAAATATCTATACAAGCACCGATCATTGAACAGTTAAAGATCGGATCTTTGCGCTAGACTGTGGTAGATCTTCCTTGTTTTGTAAACGAAAACAAAGCTATGTATGCATAAGTGTGAGAAATCTGTAAACGCCGTGGAGCCCCAGACTCGCTCGGGCTAGCATTACTGCTCTAGCTGCCAATTTTACTTTTGCTTTCGAAAGTGGCTAAGAGAGGTTTATTTTTGTTTTTGTTTTCATCACATTGCAACGATATGACACAATCAAACGTGTATTTCATTTTTTTTACTCATTGACAATATAGCTTGTTAGAAATAGCCAATAGAATAAATCAAAGCGTAAGCAAACTCGAGAGTCCGATCGTTCGCGAGAGTCCGTGAAGTTGGTACAAAGAAAAGAAAAAACAAATTATGCAAAAGCGACGCGTCTTGAATTTGCGTTGTGTGACTTTATGAATTTACCTTGTATTTTTAGTAATAAAAAAAACATCCATTTTTCAATGGGATTGTGTGTGTTTGGACATTTTTTCTTCTTCTTTTCTTCTTTATTGACGTTTATTCATTGTGTTTCATATCAAAAGTATATTAGAAGCAACGATTTAAATAGACGAGAAGATACTACAAATGTCTTGCTGCTCGGAGCTTTTTTCTTCTTTTTTTTCCTATTATATTTACAATAAATTATTTCGTCACTTTCTTCCATCGTAATCTAATCTTGAACTTTAGACACAGTATTTTTTTTTTATTTTTTTAAACACGATATATCCGGGCTGCTCGCTCGATTGAAATTACAACAAACGGCCGCGACAATTTGATGCACCGCACCTACATATTATTACTTTGCCGGGTATACTTCCCACGTCGTAGCTGTAGTTCCACGTCAACTCCTGACCGGCTCTTATGTAGTTCAGAGCGAAAAATGCTACCCAGGGAAATCTTACGTCGTGGGTATCGACAAAGACGTTTTGGACGAAAACGTTTGGATCACAAGAGTGCTATAAATGGAATGAATAAATGATTGATCGCACATATTGTATTTTTACAGATATGGAATTATGGTCCAACTTACATTTAGATAACGTCCGATATTCCCCGTAGTTTTTGCGTCCATTATATAAACCGCTTCATCCTCGCCGAAGAAATCACGTACGGATTTCAACGTGGGCCTCTTGACCTCCGTAGGCTCGAGATTCGGTTCGAACCTGCTCGGCTCACGCCGTCCCTTATTGGCGCTATTACTATCCTCATCGTCGCTTATTAATATCTCATTAGCGTCTTGACTAGTTGACTTTACCGTCGAAGAGTCTGAACCTTTGGTCACACTGCCGTCCTCACTGCGATCCTCCGAACCATCCTGGCCGCTGTTTTCTTCACTTTTCTTTCGTTTCCTCAATCGTTTTCTACACACGAATACATACACTCGTGAGCAATGTTTTCCAAGATGGTACTGACTGTCTATGTGAATTACCTTATGGACGTTGGCTCCGACTCAAGCTCGAGCTCGCCGTATCCCTTGTGAAGATTTATATTGAAGTCCTCGTCGGATTCACCAGTGGCCTTTTTACTAGCGATTTCCTCGTCGCTCGCAGACGGTGCGGCTTTTTGTGACTTTGCTGACGGTTCTTCTAGTGGCCCTTCGGGATCCAATGCATCGCTCTCGTATCCCTCTTTTATACCCTCGACGACTTCCACATAATCGAGCTCAGCAAGATACTCGTCACCGTAGTTCTTACCACCCTCGTTCGCTCCCTACGAAAAAAAAATGAATTCCGGTAAAATGAGATTTTCAAAACAGAAGTGATGAATTTTCGGCAAATCTACGAAAATCTAAATTTCCAGTTTATAATTTTATATTCCGGTTTATAAAGTTATATATGGGCATAGCAAAGGCGCAAAGCACCCGAGCGACCAGCCGATATTATAGCATATGGAATGGAATTCGGAAATCCGAAACCATTCCATATGCTATGGAAACCGTAATTCCTAAATTGTAATTATATGAATGTCATTTTGGAAACCGAAATCCATTCCATATGCTAGTTCCCAGCAGC
Source organism: Ichneumon xanthorius (assembly GCA_917499995.1). Lineage (NCBI taxonomy): Eukaryota > Metazoa > Arthropoda > Insecta > Hymenoptera > Ichneumonidae > Ichneumon > Ichneumon xanthorius. The sequence goes on along the minus strand of OU824205.1, from coordinate 17,611,405 downwards.
ATTAAAGAAGAAAAATTATTCACCTGCTCGGTGAGCAATCTTCCGGCGTAAATGCATATAAAGGATCCCAGAGGAATATCATTGAGACACCTGATCCCCCAGCCTCTAGGCGCCGTTTTGAATACTTGTAGCTTTAGCGTGAGAGGATGTTGAACGACTCGGTTAAGGCAAGTTTTCACGGAACATTTGCATCTCGAATTGCACTCATAGATTCCAGTTGTAACGGGTTCAGGTAGCCTCTTGTAAACGTAACCGACTGCGTTATTTGGTACCCGACCGCCGAGAGTTGCGCCTTGGATCGTCAATTGCCAGCATTGGCACTTTGTCTTGTCCTGAAAGATAATGTGATGTGATGAATGTCATTATTTAAACTGACTGGATGTTAGTATCACGAAAATTGGTACGAAAGTAATCAATTCCGGACATTGGTTACCTGACAATCGTCCGTACAGTCGCAGCTGCACAAAAATTCAGGATCCAAATTGATATTGACACCCTCCGTCGGTTCCCTCTGCGTGCTGTACCTTATGGTATCCGGTAGCGCGTGATCGATTTCGTTAACGCAAGGAATCGGCACATTCTCCACGCCGTAACTGAGATCTTTGATATTGACAAAACACTTATCGAGGACGAATTCAGCCAAGCAGTGCACCCAGTAGTCGAAATCAAACAAATCGACGGACATAGGACTGCGTGTGATTCGGAGATATTTGTGTAGTTCTTCCATGTTACGCAGACGAACGCCGCACGGAGCTTGATAGAGAGTGACCTTTTTGCCTTTCGGAAACTTGCACAGCTGTCGGTTCCAGCCGCACAGAAGCGGTATCGAAAGCGGCGAATATCCCTTCAAGTCGTCCGGCGTAAATGTTATTCCTTTTACGCACTGCGGGCCGCACTTATGCACCACAAATTTACGAGTCTGAATTTTGTTTTGTGTTTGATAATACTGCAACAAGAAGAAAAATCATAATTTTGATAAGTTTGGTGGCTTTGTAGCGAGAGACAGAGCCTGAATAGTTCGGTGAAACTCACGACTATGCTGTGCGAAGGTTTTGTCTCAGTTGTAGGGGCAACATAAGGCCCGACTTCCACGGTACTCTGTCTTCTGGTCGTACTCTTCTTCGCCACTGCCCGAGACTGCGGAGCAACCGGAGTCGCGGTACTCGCGGGAATCGCAGGGGCAGTTTTTCCAACGGAGATCGGCTCTAATTTTGCCGAACCGCTGACCGACGGGTCGTTAGACTGTTCGTACTCCAATTCGGGATTGAACGACGTGTACTCGACGTACGGCGCATTATTTTTCTGTACAGATACGATTAAGATTAACGAGATCAATGAGGTTCGATTTATCTGGATTCCGAGTCGTAAAATGTGAGAAGACTAACGTGAGCCGGTGGCGGAAGTCGATGTCGACTCGGTGTATTGGCGGAAGCATGATGACCCTGTTGCCTGGCGTTAGCTTTCAGGAATTCAAGGTAAAGAGGTCCCAGTCTCGCTGAACCTCGATAGATCCACTCGGTACGATCGTCCGCGTCAAAGTGCATCTGCACTAGACTACCATCGACTTGTACCACTCGGGCGATCCACCACTTTCCGTTCCATTCGGTTTTTACTACTTGTCCAGGCAATAGTTTCACCATCGGCCTTTCCGGATACGTCTCCAGATACTTCTTCACAAAATCTCGAGACTCGGGGGGAATATCTTCCCAGACGCAACTCGAACTTTCGCAAACGATACATATGTATTTGTGAACGACGTACTGGGCATAGCCATCGTCGAAGAATACCAGGTATCTGGGCAGAGGTTCAATAAACGTTAAAACATAAAAATAAAAACTCTATCGAGCGATAGTAAAAGAAAAAACATCGTTAGTTCGACCTCACCTGTAGCGATTCGTTGACTTCGGAGGCTCGGCGATAACTCCGCTGTAATAGTCGCTGGAATTTGCATCGAAGAACACGGCGACGACTCTCGTAGCGACGGGAATTATCACCGAACATGGAGTAGCGTTAGCTATGTGCTTACCGGTTAACGTTCTCATAGCTCCGTTACTTCTACGCCCGGAAAGTTTGACACGGCATTGAATAGGCGAGCGTGTGATGACCTGTTGGACCTTTCCTCTCGCCCACGGCATCAGGGGATGCTTCATGACGAATACCTTCGTCTCGACTTCGGGAAACTGTTTGTTAAAAGGACCTTGAGGCGGCAAATCGTAGCCCAAGCTCCGATTCACCGCATGCAAGGGGGTCACTTCGCTGTCCGCGAAGTTCGATGGGCTTTGTTTAGCCGGCAAATTCTTTGGCACGACCACGGGTGACTTTGCTGGCGGGGGATCGTGAATCTGAAGCTCCTCAAGCATTCTTATCTCGGGCACGCAACCGCTGTACAAACTGTTGCGCAGAGAGTCCATTTGCTTTATCATCGACATTATATCGTTGTCCAGAGTTTCATTCATGTCTAATATCATAAATACAAAGTCGGTTTGAATATAGCAATTGTTTTGAGATAAACGTTAATGTTAGTATCGTTATTGTGCAATATTTTTGTGCAAACAAGCATCCAATAAAATATTACCATTATTGTCATTATTATGAGTATGATTACCCTCGCAGGCGAGTGGCTTACCATTGATATGATCCCACTGGTTCTTCAATATCTCGTGTGAAGCTGTTATCTGATAATCTATATCATACTTTTGAAAAACATTACTCAGAGCTGGTTCCAGTTTCTTCTCTATATCCAAAAGAACGTCCTCTGGCAAATAATTCCCTGGAATCACAGATGTGAGTTTGTAAAAAACATGTGTTATCGTAGGAATGTAGGATTTTTTTTTTCTTGTCGATATACCATGAACTTCCAGATCCTTCTTATCATCGTCGGAGTCTTCACTGTCCGATATCTCTACTTCCATCGTATGATCGGGAAATTCACACTTCAATATCGGTGTTTTATTTACCAGAGCCGCGGCTAATTTCTGGACCAAAAGAAAGACCAAAATAGTTTGAAATCATTTAAATTATATTGCATATTTGAGATGCGATTTGTACCTCCTGATGTTCCATTGCTGTATTGAAGCACTTCGCACATATCATTCGTTTTCTCTTCTTTATAGGATTGACGCCATAAAAAGCGCAAGCGAACGACGGCGCTGTTTTTAAGTTGACACCTGACGAACATTGAAAATTTATGCAGTTGATGTACGTTTTGGAGCATTTATTGTTAGTCGCGTCGGGTTTCTCAGACGTCTCCTCGTCAGAGCAAAGCTCTATAATCTCAGCCGTTTCTACCCGAGACATCGTGGCATCTACTGTTCCACAATCCTGAAATAGACAAGATATCTGTCAGGCCGAGGAACCGCCAACTTCTTCTTCCTATTTTCCAGACAACAGTCTGAACAGTCATTCAAGATATTGGCGCCGAAATTTTGGACAGCAACGATCAATGACACACACGACAAACAACATTGCACTATTATTAATCCATTCCTAGCGATTGCTCCGTTAACATGGAGAAAAACTAAACTTTTAGGTTTACAAATTACCTTTGAGATTTAATAGATTAAATGTCAGTTCAATTCATGATCGACAATTATCACTGTTGCCCAAGGTTATGTGGGTATGCATCGCTTCGTTCGCGCTTCTTCTTCTTCTTTCCTTATGACTTTAGGTCAGTGTGTTATATACACTAAACTAAAAGTTGTCAAGTGACACACGCGGTCGTTAGATGGCGATAGCAGTTATGAAAATCAGCTGGGATCGTGGTGTAAAAGTGAAAGTGATAAAGGCCATCGGCGCATGCGCATTGTTCGAAACTTTCACTTTGGCGGTTCATATCAAACGATCAGAAGATCAAACAATAGTATTTAATCATAGGTAAAAAAAAGTATTGATTACATAATCGTGATATCTTTATTCTCTTAGCGCATATTTACGGTGTTACAAAAAATATTTCCCACAGGGAATTTATTAATGGTGTTTCTTCGAGCCCGTGAGTATCTCCTCGGTTCAAGAGCCGCGAAGGTAAAACGAGCACACCAGCAATTTACGATGTGAATGGATTACTACTTTATCCCCGATAATAGTTTCTGTAGTAAGAATGACGGCTCTCGCCGATATCTCTGCATCCGACAACCGCATCGCCGCGTGTACCGTCGAGGCACGTACACACTGCGATGTGTCGTCGCGCCTCGCACTTAGCGTTAGTTGCACATTCCTTGCCGGTGCAGGGATTCTGACAGAAGAAATCGATACAGGCTCGATTGTCGGGACACTCGCTGTCGGCCAAACACTCTCCCCGTTTGCAATTGACCAGAGCGTTGCCTATGTAACCGGTGGGACAGGTACAAACAGGTCGCTCCTTTCCAGTGTTATCGTGGCCCGGTGTGCATTCAGCGTTCTCCCCGCAGGGATTCGGTCTACAGAGATCGACTAAAAAAACAGACGTAATTAAATTTTCTTAAATATAAAAAAACCGTAAAAGTCAATAAAGATGCTCTTACTCGGTTCGAAAGGTCTGCAGCTGATGAACGGATTTCCGGTCATGTCTCTCGGACAACTGCACACCGGTGTGATGCCGCGCAGCTCGCAATTGGCATTAACGCCGCAAGCTCCTTCACACGGATTCGTACATTTTTGGTATAAACAGGCCGACTTGCTTCCCGGACAATCCGAGTGATGAGTGCATTCCGGATAACATCTCGAGTAGGGACTTCCAAGCCAATTCTGCAGGGAATGTAAACAAAATGAATGTATTTATTCGTAAAGAATGGTCAAAGTAAAAAAAAAGTGGGACTTACGTTCGGACAGCTGCATTTGAGCTGATGATTAACAACGTCGCAGTTTGCCCCTTCGCCGCACTTGTGGCATGGGCTTTCGCACTTGAAATTGGACGAACAGGCGAGATGGGATGGACAATCGCCGTCGCTCTCGCACTCGTGACGGCAACCGCTAAGTGGGGAGCCCCTGTAGCCGGGTAAGCAGGTACACACCGGCACTTCGTTTATTACCTCACAACGGGTGTTGACGCCGCAAGGACTCGGCTTACATGCGGCTTCTGATTCGTGCAATCAGAGATAATACATAGATGAGAAAATCAATTACATCACAACGAGGGTAGCGTAATGTTTCCGTAGAAGCAATACAGTGATAATTTCGTTCTGGATCTAATTGTTTGTGTTCATGTCTATACCAATTGCAAGACTAATTAAATATGCTAAATACGCTGTACATATGTAAATTTTAACGTTTGTGCTTTTGGCATTGCCTCTGTTTTGATCTCATTTGTATCTGGTGTTGGCTCTCCGGCAAGCCCGTCGTAGAGCGTCATTATCAATACATAATAATTATTATTATTACTGTGGAATGTAGAAGAGTTTTGCCCGCTTAAACAATGATTAACTATACGTACGAGGGTCGGCGATTCGGCAGCTGGAAAATGGGTCGCCGGTGTAACCCGGCGAGCAGATGCAATTAGATACGTGAAGATTCGTTTCGCAGTAGGCATTCGCACCGCAAAGCCCGACGCAAGGATCGATGCACTTGTTGTTCGGCCCGCATATTCTCGTCGACGGACAATCATCGTCGACTGTTCGAAGCGTAAAGAAATAATATATTTATTATTGAATTATTTTATTATGCGATGTCCGTGAATCGTTCTTTCAACTCACTCTGACACTCGACCTTGTGACAGTGGACCAAAGGATCACCCATGTGAAGATTCAAACACGAACACACCGGGCGATCGTCGCTCATCGAACATTTCGCGTTCGTACCGCAGGTGTAGCTCGCGCAACCACCTGCAAAAAAGAAATTTTCTATGATAAAACGAAATAACAGACTCTTCCCTACCGGGCCCGGTCGGGAAATTTTGACGATCGTAAAAGTGAAATGAAAGCAGATATGTTGAATACAGTATAAAATAAACGAGCGACCCTAGCAAGTTGACGGACGGCTGTTTTTATGGAAAAAACTAAAAAACGGACCAAAAAACGGACACGTCCGTTGGGGAACGAAACGGACCACAAAAACGGTAAAACGGACCGTACGTTTGGATTGGTCCTTTTTCGGTTGCGGAAACCGAGGAAGGACCGAATGTTGCTTATTAAAATTTTTGGCTAAGTTTTTTAAATTTTTTTGTTGTTTTGCTTTTAATTCTGTTTTTAATGAAAGGACAGAATAAAAATACGATCTTGGTCCTTTTTCGGTTGCGGAAACCGAAAACGGACCAAAGCAAATTTTTCGAAAAAAAACCTTCGGTCCGTTTTCGGTTTCCGCAACAGAAAAAAGACCAAATGCCAACAAAAAATGTACAGTCCGTTTTGTCGTTTCTTACGGTCCGTTTTGTTCCCCAACGGATGTGTCCGTTTTTCGGTCCGTTTGCGGTCCATCAACTTGCTAGGGGATAGTGAATTCGTCAGAATAAAAAAAAAAAATAAGTGGCAATACGCACCCGAAGACACGACTCTTCCGCTGTAATAAACTCCAGCCTCCACGAGTGTCGTCGAAACGGCAAACAGTGCCGCGAGCAGAACAGCCGTCGGCATGCCTTCCATGGTGTTTCACAAAAATTCTAAACATACAACAATAAAATTAATCTACATGCAATCAAACATAAAATATCGTCCCAGCATAGATAATAATCGTTTCTCGATACGGTAAACGGACGAATGCGGTCGAATAGCGAACGGTCAGGGAGATCTCGAGTATCACCTTTGTAAGCGGGTATCTTCGTTAAAACGATCCGCACTCTCGAATGCCCCGACGACGACTATCGAAAGCGTACTGGGACATTCACAAATATAATCGCAAACTGAATATAGTGGAAAGATCGAACGCGTTAACGGTCGTCTTTGCCCCACCATATTCCGTTCCTCTCGTCCATTCTCGAGAATGTGCGAATTTCCCAGTACGAAATGGATGCAATGACGTCCCTGATGTTGGCCTCCCACACGATATCCCACACACCACCGCACGGCAGTCGTCATCATCATCATCATCATCATCATCTTCATCGACATGGTAGTCGTGTTACGCGCGTAACGACTTGTCTGCCTTGCAATGCTTTGGAGGTCCGATCGGCGCCCATGTGGGCAGGTGATACACCGTAATTGGCTTCTCTTCGGTGGCCTTCCTGAGAGAGACAGCGAGAGAAGAAAAAAAAACTTATAGTACAAGAAAAGAATTACATTAAACGTAAGACCTACCAGACGACATACCACTTGAATTTTTACGGTACTACTTGGTATAATCATTAGGCCTCGGGCGCACCGCGATCTTATTGCGCAATTGCCTCGCTGCCTAAATGGTAACGTGTGTCGGTGGCTACTCCTATCGACCTTCAAGGGGTATCCATCGAGCGTCGTCTCAGTACCGGTAGAAACTCATCCGTCTCGTTTCTTCTCGGCTCTTCTCGATAACTGAAATTCAGAGACATCGATTAATAACACATATTTTTTTCGAGCCCGGTAAAACCCGATACTCGACTTATTTACATGCATGCAAAATATGTGTACAAACTCTGGCATTTGGGAATTATTCGTATGTTGTTGGCGGATGAGTCATGGCGAGAATAAAAAAACATTTCGAGGAAAGGTACTATTGGGCGGTCCACGTCCTCACTACCAATAGGGAGACGTTAAAAACTCGGCTCGAACGGGTTTGAGAGACATCGAGTTTGTAGCAGTGACGCATTTATCTCTCGTAGGCGAATAGTAGCATTATGGGAAAAAAAATTACACGTTCGCACTTCATATCTAAGTAGTCGAAGCATATAAGGTGCGATTCGGTGCATGGGAAGAGCACCAAAGTATTGAAAAACAAAAAAGAAATAGGTAATCATGAGCGTCGAAGGTTCCGCGTGGTAAACCCGGATCAGACAATTATGTCTCGTCGATCGCCCCCTCAAAATCGTGTTCGATCGATCTAAATCGTCTGATCCCACGGACGAGGAGCGCGCTAACGCGTGGGAAGCTGGAGACCGAGCACGCCGCAATAATAAAACGAAAATAAGACTAAATAAAAGCTCCAACGAAAATGTTAATCGTTGATGAATGGGTCGTCAATGAATAATTGCGCTTCTCTTCACTTCTAAAAACGAAAAGACAGTGGTTTCTTGTTTATTTTTTTGTTTTGCTTGCCGTACATAACTGTGTATTGATCATACGAATAAAACGCCAGCCGGCGTGCAGCTGCATGGGGTGCGCGTATTGCTCCGGACATTGAATTATTATTTAAAGTATAGTTGATTTAATTTTTTTTCAGCGCTTATACGTGGCCGACTATTAGGGAGGTGGCGTCGGGACAACCAGGAGTATCGACCATTAATTGTCCCCCTTTTTTTAAATATACATAATATACCTATACATGTGTAGTATACAAACTACATACTTAAATCATATGATTCGTCTTACTCTATCGTAGTTTTACATAATTTATGTGTAATAAAAATAAAAAGAGCAATGCGTTACTAAGCCGCTTACGACTTGGGAGTTGTTTTGTTGTAGATGTTGTTGTAGTTGTTTTGTTGTTGAATGGCGAAATTCTTTTGGGAAGTTGCCTCATGCGGACTGATGTGAAAGTGTTATTTATATTTATCCTTTTTTTGTTTTTTATTAATTTTTTTTTTTCATCATTGCATATTATTTAGTGCCTACGGCGGCTATCCTCTGTCGACAACACTACCGCCGCTCTTGTTCGGCGTAAGCTTCAAAAATTCCTCGTAAGCAGCAGCGATAGCGTCGTCTTCCTCATCCTCCTCGAAGCTTCGCGGTGCATTGCCGAGCTCGTTTTGCAGTTTGCTAAAATCGCAAGGAGAATAACAAATTGATGAAAAAAAGATTTCCATTGGCCCAAGGTTAACATAGAAGGACAAGGCGAGATAACATACCGCAGATCGTCACAAAGGATGTCTGCACCATCGTCGCCAATACCATCGACGGTCGCCCGACTCTGGCAAAAACTGCTCTCCTCCGCCGAAAGTATAGTACCGTCGGGTCCGTAGAGGACAGGCTCGTTGAACGAATGCTGCGACAGCTGATGATCGGGAATCGGAGGACTCGGCTCGACAGGATTCGGACCGTGAGACGGCACGACACGGCCCCAGTTACCGCTACGCAGCTCACGCACGCTGTTTACCATTCGACCCACGTGAACATCCACGCGCCCTTGAGTCACGAGTTCCGTAAGTTCGCGCATAACGCGCTCTATCTCTTCGCGATTCGTGCTGTCTCTCTCCAAATATTGGCCAGCCAACTGTCGTCGGGACGAGAATAAAAGATAGCGCAGTTTTTATTTTGTTTTTCTTAAATTTAATTGACATTCAACGCTATGCTCGACGGGGCGGCACCGCGGCCTTCGCAACTTTGGATGTCAATTGATTAATTAAAAGTGGGGGAAAAACCAATGCGTACCTTGAGAGCCTGACAAATTAATTTAGCAGAGTTCGGAGCTGGATTCTTGAGCGTAACCGAGATTAGTTGAACCAAGAGTTTGCCGATAATCGAAGATGCCGGCTGATCGAGCTGAGCTACCAGCTCTGCGAGACAGAGTATCAGTCCGTGGCAAGTTTTCTCGTTCTGTTCCTCCGGCCAACGTAACGTCTCGGCTTCGGTCTCCTCGCGGCACCTGCAATAATACATAATTCATTCACTCACGTTTCAAAGTAATACACGAAATTCTTCTATGCATAAGTCACAAATTTCCGTTAACGTCTACTGACCTAATGTAAAGAGCATTTCTAAAAATGGAAAGATTGTCGTCGGTCGATACTTCCACGGTGTCAAGATGGGCACACAGACGAGCGCCGCTGTATCGGAAATTGCCTTCTTTAATCGACTGTGAAATGCACAAACATGGGTTAGTAAAACAAATAAAACAAGTGTGTGTGTGAGATAACAGGATTTTATCGATGGATTGGTGTTACCTGTCGAACAATCGCATCGACGACATCCTGAGTATGACTAGAATTTTTTAAATGAGGAGTTATGCCGCAGACGAGCGGCACGACGAGATCGTCGAATTGTCCGGGACTCCGGTTCAGAGTATCCATGGCGTTCTCCAACTGTCGAAGAACGCTTGGGAAACTCGCGACTTGATTATTCTCAGTGTTACGTTCGGATCCCTGTAAAAAAAAAAAAAAAATTTTTTTTTTTAAAGGATATATAAATAAATCATTATCATTATGGCTAGTCTCCAGAATCGTGTTAAAGCAATGACAAACGTTTACTTGATGTCTGTTGTAGTTTCCATATACACCGTCGTAAGAGTTGTACCCTTGACCGCGCGAGTCTGGGTCGTTGTACTGCTGACCCTGATAATGCATCTGTTGCTGGCCTTGATAGCCGTACTGCTGTTGTTGATGATGCGATCCATAATGATGTTGCGGCGCCATGTGACGATGCATCTGCTGATGCTGTGCCGGTTGATTCCTGGCCAAGTTAAGTCGATCTTGAACAGAGTGTCTCTGCCAGCCTTGCGTGACCACCTGGAACGAACACAACAATTTTAGGGGATTGAGTCACCTGAAAAACATGAAAATAAGAGTGGACTCCGATTGCCCGTTACGACGGATGCAAATATTTGACAGCACGAAATGGATTCGAATATATCAAAATGTGCAATTGCACACCACTTTTATTTCCATGAATTTCAGGTGACTCAACCGCCGTGACTCCTAGAGAAAAAAAAAAGAAACCGTCTTTCCCTCAGTTTTTGCAAGTGTACTTACAGCATTGGGATCGCCGTGATGACCCCGAGGAATGAAGACAGGCGCATCGGCAGACAGATTGGAGCCTCTCACTTCGGAGTAGCATGCTTCACCCTTGTCTCTGTAGTCGTCGCCGGTAGCTTAATACGACAATTAAAAGTCACAATATGGGGGAAAAAAATGCTAACTATATCACAATGGGAAAAAAAAGGTACCTTCCTCAAAAAAATTTATATGGGTCTATGGTGGATACAGAAGTATTGCCTCACCTGGCGATTGATTGGCGTTATTTGCGTTCCGTGGGCGTCGCAGATGTTCCTGGGGCTGCTGCTGGATCTGTCCCCGCCATCCACGACCGCGACCCATGCCTCGTCTGTCGCCATCCCCATCGCCGCTACCGTCGCCGCCCGCGTGTTCCATCTCAACAAGATCTCACGATCGTTTGACTCGAGCGCTCGTCTGTACGTTCTCTCAGTTCGCAGCTATCACTTTGCTCTCACCGCGCTTGATGGGACTTTCACACGCGTTTCTGTCACGATTTACACTCTCTCGACGATCGGAAATATGCTCCGTTGATATTAATTCGCACTGAGGACTACAGGCGAGGATCCAGCAGCAGCTTGGTGATGGATAACGAAAACCGGGTTATGGTCGTTTGTTCCGAGTGCCGCCGCGGCGAGTCCTCTCGACCCTCGTGCGATATGCCGACCCACGACGACGACCGTTTACCCCGAATCGCAAAACGATATACACTCGTAGTGTAACGCAGCACAGTATAGTAGTGTAGCGACGATATGCCCTCGGCTCTTGCACGTATCAACGTCGAACTCGCGTATCACTGTATATTCATCTATCTGCTATACGAAATTACCGACCCAGTCCCTGGGAAACGGGCGCGTCGCGTAGGCAGCTTCACGAGTACTCCGTTATAATATTATGTCCTTGTTTGAGAGACAGTGCGCTCTCTCGAACGAGGTATGGAATGCTACTCTGCTTCAATAACGGATACTTTGGTTTCGGGATTTTTTTTTTTTTTTACGTCCCGGATATTATGATATTGCAATAAGGCCTATAGACTCGTCGAACGATACTTCTCAAAATCTCGTACACACATCCCTATCTGCGACCATTTAATTTTAGCTTCCAAAAGTTCGAAGACCCTATTCGTTATTTGATATCTTTGAAAGTTGATCGGTATGATGCGACGAGAAATTGGAATTTTTTGGCATGTGGACATTTTTCTCGGCGCGATAAGTCTGGAGAAAAAACATTTTGATTGGTACAGGCGATAAAGATGAGGGGAAAGAAATCAAGGCTGTGGAATTTCTTTCGAGTTGGCTAGTGCATGGCGCGGCGCTTTCGACAGCACGGATGTCCCCATTGCTGGTTTCTTATTTTTGGTAGTGCATTTGGGATGCCGGCACATGCGGTGTAATTTGCCTAAGCGTAATCGCTATGTTTTCTAGCAACTTAACAGAACTCCCGCTATTCGGATAGCCGGCATTACAACGGGACGCTTTTCGCCGAATTGCCCGAAATAAATACATGGATGAAGGGTTGTAATTGAATGAGCTGACGTGACTGGTCAGCGAATAAACGCCACATGCGATGACACCCTTATAGGAAGCACGAGTGTGCCGGTAAAGCTGCCTTTAGCGTCGAGAAAAGAGAGGTGGTCGGAACAACGCGTAGGATTTATATTTCATTGCGCGTACGACTGTCGGTCGATTCGCATCGCGTTCGCACAACATTGCCGCTGAGAGTTTTTTTTTTTAATTTTCCAACGCGTAAAATGGCATCGAAGGGTCAACGGTGGCTCGTTGACTCGGGAATACTTCGTAAAAAGAACGGTGATGAGGAAACGCAGGAGCTACTGGTGTTCGGATACAGCTGCAAATTATTTCGGGACGATGAGAAGGCGAAAATGATTGATCAGGGGAAGCATTTGATACCGTGGATGGGCGATAGCACGTTGAAGATAGACAGGTCCGTTTCTCTAACCTAGCAAAAACAAAAAAAACAATAAACAAAAATACATTATATCGTCTAGGAATATATCATTGCTATTTATTTACTTCTTGTAACGCACCAGTACGTTTAACACGTAGAGGCATGCGAAGCTACGTTCAAGAGAATTACGAGAGAGAGAGGGAGAGAGAGAGAGAGAGAGAGAGTGTGAGAGAACGAGAGAGAGGGGGGAGCCGACGACGAAGGACAATCGTGAGATCGAATAATTTCGGAGATTGCAAACAGCTTCACCGAAATATACTCTGGCCTCTCTGGTCGTGCGATATTCTCATAACGCATGGATAAGCATTACTGGAGACTGTTTAAGGTTTCCGCAGGTGTTCCGTCTACCGCGATGGGCAGAGCGCGTTTAATCACGCAAGCCCCGCCAAAAAGGGCGGTCAGTAAGATGCTTGAGAGAATTGGTGCTTACCGCCGAGCGTCCCAGCAGCAAGGTGAGACACAGCGTAGAGAGACAAGTCGCAGCCGACGATCGTATTTTTATTATTACGATCGTGCGGCTTGGTATGTATTAGCGTCAAACCAAGAGAACAAATAAAGAAAGCAGAAAAAGAAAAAAAAAAGAAAAAAAAACTGATCGATTCTAGCAGGAGCGAACGGTATTTTGGAATCTGTCTTGTACTTTTTTTTTTTGTCGATACACGATATTCGATTTGACAATTTTACTCCGAAACGAATATTACTGCCGTACGTTTGCCGTATCGAAGTATCTGCAAAAACGATTTGTTTTTTATATATGTAAACAAAAAAAAACCCCAAACCTTACCCGAAGCCTGGAATTACATTACTTTTGTTAAATTTCGCAGGACCCATACGAGTTTGGATACGCTCATTGATTCTCTATTTATTTACAGATGGCCGGTCGGCAGTGAATAACTTAGAGAGGAAGCCTGAAGCTTGACGAGAATCTAACTCAATCATTATGTGTCTGTAGATACGATGGACGCGGGGCACTGGCTGACTTGAGGATACACGAACCTCCATCCGGTGGATACGATCAGAGGACTATACTCACCGAGGATGAAATTCGGGTCGAACAGCTCTGCGATGAGGAACGATATCGCTCGCTCTACAACAATGATATAGAAGAGGCGACGTATCACGGTGAGAACACCCGTAATCACGCGTTTTTTTCCTACGAAAAAGAAAAGTCGTCTTAAGGAAGATATCGCAATGTTAAAAGTTGACTGAATCGTTCTATTTGATGTAAAAAATTGCAAGGGCCATTGTAATGCATATTGCATTGCCCTTTATCATGCATATTAACAACTTTTCTTACACCGTTCTGTTCTGTAGAGGAAGAAATGAAGCGCCTGCATCAAGCTCTCGGCTCGGAAAATACGTACGGACAAGTGGCCTACAACTACAACGACGATCAAGACAGTCAAAAGGCGTTGAGCGAAGATACACAGAGTCCCAAGCCGTCTGAAGGCTCGCAAGAGGAGGAAGATCAAGCATTCGTCGCTCCTCCGGAATTGGAGATCCCGGAAGGCACGACACTGGTAAACTTATTTTCTATGTGAAATTCAATATAAAAAGAACAAAATTTGCAAACGCCGATTGTACAAAAATGATGAATCGTACCATTTCAGCCGGAAACGCAAAAGCTTAACGCTATAATAACGAAAACTGCCCTATTCATAAGTCGCCAAGGTGGTCAAATGGAGATATTGATAAAAGCGAAACAAGCTAACAATCCGCAGTTCTCGTTTCTCTCGATCGACGGACCGCTACATCCATACTACAGGATCGTTCTCGAAGCCATAAAGTCAGGGAAATACAATCCGGAAAAACAACCCGAGAAGGAGGAATCCGGTAAGTTCGTCCAAGACTTGTGACTGCTTTAACCGTTGCCTGTCGATGAAAGGTTGTTCTTAAAGAAAATTTGTTTCAACAGAATCGGCCGAAGAATCTGAAGGAGATGACGAACCGTACCTTCATCCGAGCCTTGCGTCATCACTTACCAAAGTCGAAGCGGTACGTTAACCCGTTATCGTTAATCGTTCTGTTTATCTTTACTCTAGTACACGCTCGCTATTAGAACACAGTGCTCGCGTAACTATTCGCCTACCGTTTTGTGAGTGCGGTTAGGCAGTGGTTCGCCGGCATTCAATTTCTACGGAGCGACTTTGAAGGCTTGCGTTTGTCGTGTAAAATGTATCGTATGCCTAATTCAGAAGAATATTTATAGATGTATTATCAAAGCGAAAGATATAACGCGCACGCCCTCGAATCGCCGTGAATAAGCTTTGTAAGAGGGATAGAGGCGTAGGCGTCTGTGAAAACAATTCTCAGCTAATCATTACGTAAAATATTTCTGTTTCCAGGGCTGGTTCTGGTATGCATTGGATCTGCTGTTGTGCCCCCCCTTACCCTCTCTAGTTCATTATAATCCACGCAAAACCATTCAGCTCGTCCTGCGATATTTACCCAGAGAATCTAAATCAGTAATAAAAACGCGTCACAGTGGCGAAGAGAAAAACAGAGAAAAAAAAGAACTCGTTAAAGTCGTGCAATTATCGCCGGACGATCGATATTGAATAAAGACTCAAAAGCTGAAGGAAAAAAAAATTAAAAAATTAAAGAAAAGAAGCTCGATAGCGTATATAAATCGACATTGCATCTAAACATTGTTTCGATTGTTCCACAGGCACCCAGTATACCGAGTATACAATACAAGCCCTCGGCGGACTGCGCTTACTCTATGCTGGTCAACAAAATTACAGGAAAACCGCCGCCTCCTAAAGTGCCGCCTCCACTGCCACCGGAAGTACCTGTTCAATCTGTACAGCCACCAGGATATTTCCCGCCCTATCATATAGCGCAGGTGAGAAACTTAAAACCCAATTTTTCATCCCAAAAATGTTAGTACCTTACGTTTCGCAAATAATATGAAATGTTTCTTTCTCTACATACAGACCTATGCTCCCGCTTACCCACCGACGCCTCAGCAATACTCTCACGGTCCTGTGATCTATAGTTCAGGTGGACAAATTCGATCACCACCTCGAGTTTCCATACCACTGGTAGCGCAGTCCTCGATTGACGAATCCTCCAGTCAGGTAAACGTCAAAGATGCTCCAACTCCTTTGGTACCTTACGGCCCGACTCCGCCGAAGCCGTTGAGCCGACCGTCCTTCATCGTTCCTCCCGCGGACGTTCAAATAATAATCGACAAAATGGCGAGTTACGTAGCGAAGAACGGTCGCGACTTCGAGTCTATAGTAAAAAACAAAGGCGATCCGAGATTCAATTTTCTCGAACTATCGCATCAGTATCATGGCTACTACGCACACAAATTAACGATATATGAGGGTGCGGTAAATCCCCGCGTCCTCACGGAGGAAGAATTGTTGCGAAAGCAAGAGCCCCAAGAGGAGAAACAGAAGAAGCTCGAAGAACTTCAGAAGAAACAACAGCGTATGGAGGAGGTGCAAAAGAGAGTGAAGATGATACAGGCGAAGAAAAAAGGCGACGGCAAAGATGAATGTACCGGAAAACAGATAACTACCGTGTCTTTTTCGATAAAAAAACCAAAGGATGGTGACGCGCCGGTTATCGAGAAACGAAGCGCACTGCCAATGGAGGAGAGCGACGAAGAGATCGAGGACGATAAGAGAGATAACGGTTCGAAGCCGAGCTCTCCGCAAGAACCGACCGAGGAGAATAACAGTCGGGCTGTTAAAATCGAAAAGGAGACCTCGAGGATGGAGAAGTTAAAAAAAAGCGAAGATAAAGAATTGGTTGATTTAACGGACGATATACTCGAGGATTGTCAGAAGGAGATTCGATGCAAGCAAGCGGAGGATCGAATAAAGGACAAACTGGCGGCGGCCGCGCGCGATAAGCTCGCTGCTACTACTCGCGAACGTCAGCTTCAATTGGAACGTAAAAAGAAGGCTGCCATGTTTCTCAGTCAGATAGTGCAAACACCTGTATTGCCGAAAGCGATTGGGAATTCGAGAGTGGAGGAGGATGATTCCGACGAAGTTCATTCGTTGCCCTCGCCGAGTCCCGAAGAAGTTGAAATTTCGACGTCTAGGGCGAACGCAACTTCGTTGATGAATAGACTTAAGAGTGCCGACCTTAGCGGCAAGAGATCGAGACCGAGATCGAGGAGTCGGAGCGGTAGCAGAGGCGATCATACGGATCGGCACAGAATTCACAAGAGGCACAAGAAGAAAAAGAGTTCACACAAAAGGTAATTTAATCAAAATTGACAGTGAAATCTACATGTTTTTCTCCACACAAATTTAAATAATATTTTTAAATATTTTCCGCCAGTTACGACAGTCCGAGCAGTTCGCGTTCCCACAAGCTCAAGAAAAGCAAGAAATCATCGTCGAGACATCGATCGAGATCACGCTCGCCCGGCCGAAGATATCAAGCCAGCTCGAGGCGATCGCGAGCCGACAGTGACACCAGTACTTCGGATTCCAGCAGTTCTTGAAAAAAAAATTAACTGCAATCTGTTCAAGACGATTTCAGATAGCACATGAAAAATTGTATATACACAATATACATTGTCTTTACCGCCGATAAGTTTAATACCGCTTTCTCGGACCGATCGAGAAAATCCAATAAATATTGAGAAGTAAATCAAAGAGGATTGCAATTATCTGGCTTTTGCATCACACGATCGCCCAGCGATGCTTGCGTACCGCTAAATCGATTTTATTTTATTTTTTTCACGACTCACCATTCATCTTTGATTCCGCGAGTCGCGGTAATCGGATTTCTCGACTTTCCACCGAGGCACCAAGTTCACGGTCGCCGAAAGCCTCGTGACGTAAGGAGATTATTGTTTATTCTACATAGATATATAGAACGCTTATATCATCCATCACGGACAAACTACTGAATTTTTTTTAACAACATACATAAACGAGATCATTTACGTATAAGATAATGGTCTGAGCTTCATGAATATTCACAGTCATCGAGTTGTGTAAGATTTGTTATCAGTTTTCTATACGAGCAGAATTTTCATCGTGCAAATTCGCGGTGCGATTGACATTGGTCGCACACGAGAGTAAAATGCATAGAAGCTTACTTCCGCTACGCGAGTTTCTCGTGCGGGGCGGTTCATCAGGACTGCTACCTTCGTTGATGAAATTGCATGGACAGTCTCTCGGAGGATCTATTAGTCGAGAGGCTTAAATGTGACCCGCGGTTCGCAGTACCGAAGTCAATTGGATTCAATTAGAAACAACCAAGACGTTTGATGCTCGTTTTTGTTTGTGTTGTGTACTGACGCTTAATCGTCACTATCGCGTTCTGTTAGAGGTAAACACTGGAGCAATTGTAGCAAGCGCTCCCAATTAATTTTTATACTCTACGTATTTTTGGGTTTCAGGTTTATGTCCCTGAAGACATCAAAATCGACCATGGATAACAACAAGCGACGCTTTCACGGAAGTGTATTTCTCGTTAATGTCATCTTAATTGTCAAGCATAAAACCTTGTTAGACGCCATACCTCTCGATAGATAAAAGCCCAACATGCGATATGACTGAACGTATGGGCATGGATTTAATCGACGATGTTTATGAAAACATGCAATACTACTGCGCGACTTGCAGCATAATCCCGAGACTCGTTTTTATTTCTGTTTCGCTATCGAACTACATAGACATGCCTATGTTCGGCCGGTCGCTGCCTACGACACATCGAATTAATCGTTCGTCATAAAAAATAATGCTCGCCTCTTGTTATCGAACAAAAAATGTATTGTCGAACCATGCGACGTCAGATCTTCGGTCGCCTTTCCGCGGTTCCGAATTTCACCCCGACAATTTGCAATTAACTTGAGGGTGTATCAGTGAGAGATAAAGCATAGAATGACCACACATCGAAGATCCGTCGGAGGTCAAGGGGTGAATTTGCTCGGATTTATAAAGTCAACTCGCTCGCAGGACCGCTTCAGTTTATCCGCTATTCTCAATCACGAAAGTTATAAGCTTGTGCGATAGCACCCGTCGTCATGTCAACCAAAGTAGCTGTAAGTACACATATTATTTATTTTATTTTTTTCGGCATGCACCGGATACACTGGTACGAACTGTTTTTTTACAATATTTTCTAATATAAAATAAATAAATATAGTATTTGCGACGCGAAGTTTCAAAGTCGCGGTCTGCAGAGTCGCTAAGTTTAAAAACAATTCGTGTTGCAAGCTAATTACTCTAAATTTAATTCTTGTACTTACACCCTTTCGACGCTTTAGGGTATGCAGTTTAATCTTTTTTCTTAAAACTTAAAAATTAACGAAAAAAATAAGATCAACCCAGTTGCATAAAATTGAAGAGTTACAGAGAGGAAAAAAAGGAATTTCGAAAGAAACCGATAACGAAGTCCACTCAACATCGAAAACAGATATCCCGTTAATTACGCGCTATCTTTCGACATCAACAGCGCCGCGATATGAATCGAAGCTTTTTAACGGATCGCGTGTGTACGGTTGAGACTCGCGTTTCTTACCTCTTCACTTATTTTGCTCGGCAGACTCTCGACTTCAAGATCGATGAGTACGTGTGTTTGCTCTTTGGGAAGGCCCTAGTAAATACGTTATTCCCTGTTGACGCGTATACACATGTCTATAATATATAACGTATTAAACCAGATAAACGCCGTCGATGCGTCCTGCACAGTTCTGGAAAGAAGGGGGAGGGCGAGTCTTTGTGGCGTACGTTATCAAAGATCTTCTTGACTTATCACGTGTACGGTATTGTACAATCCGAGTGGGGAGGAGAGAGAATATTTAAGTGGCCTTCGTAGCTTCGTAGTTCAGTAACCGCAAACTCTATCGAGAAAATTGACGCTTCCAAAGCTCGTTCAGTATAAGCTATTTTCCTTTCGATTTAACAAACCATAAATTGTAAACACGAAGCCTCCAGAGTTTCCGTGTTTTTTCGTGCAAGATCAACGCCGCATCGAAAATTATTCTCTGGAGGGGAAAGAATATACTCTCTGCAACCGCAATTTCCCTGGCAAATTATAAACTTTTGTGAACATAAATTTCAAAGTAGAACAGCCTCAATCATGTTCAGTATCATGACCTACCGCGCCGCCCAACAGCCTGGTGAGAATTTTCGTTACTGTCTATCGATTTTTATGAATTATCGGGAGATAAATGTGACTGTTTAACGCATGGCTGATTAAACGGCAAAATGTATATTAATTCTTTCAGAACCAGTCTCAATTGTTTATTTGTTACAGCCCCGTGGCCAGACCACCAGCATACTCGACCCATCCGAGATACTGCGTCCGGAACCCGTTTATGCGGGAAAATTGGAGAATCAGTTCAGAAATTACTCCGAAGATCCCAACGATCCAATTAAGGAGAGAGTTCGAAGAACGTACTACAACATGCACACCAATCAGACCGTCGACTTTGTTCGATGTTAGTGTTGCTAATTAGACTCGCATTTTTAAGTTCCATGCGAAAAAAAGAAAGAACAACATATTCATCGCCCCATCATCTTTATTACCAATTTTACTCGTCGTCACAATTAAGGCTTAGAACTTAGAATAGACAATTATCTGACTGCGGAAATATATCCTGCTATGATCTGATCTGTTTTGTACAATGATATGCATGCATACGATGATATGCATGCACTTATTAAAGTTATACTATCGACTATGAAAGGATGTTTCTCAATTTACTCTGGCGAAAACGTCATAATTGTGGTGTCCACAGCGAAAATGGCCAAGTGGTTGAAATTCGATAAATTCAAGATGAGCGTTAAAGATGCGCTTATCAAGCTCAACGATCTTGTCGACGAGAGCGATCCGGACACGAGTTTGCCGAACATCGTTCATGCTTTTCAAACCGCCGAATCTATAAGAGAGAATCATCCTGATTTGGATTGGTTTCATCTTACCGGGTTGATACACGATCTCGGCAAAGTAAATACTCCGCAATTCATTCCTTAATCGATTTTTTTTTTCGTCATGCTATTTACTCTGATGGACCTTTATTTTAATTCATTCTACAGGTGATGGCTTTCTACGGGGAACCACAATGGGCTGTAGTCGGAGATACTTTTCCAGTAGGCTGTGCCTGGGGAGATTCTATTGTATATAGAAGCACGAGTTTCGATGACAATCCCGATGGCAAAGACAGCCGATACAAGTAACAATATTTTAATCACTTAATAAATATTATACAAATATTTTTTTAAATAATTTTCGCATTCTTGGCAAATCAGCACTAAACATGGAATGTACAAGCCCGGCTGTGGCCTGGAAAATCTGACAATGTCTTGGGGTCACGACGAATATCTTTACCGTGTTCTCAAGCACAATAACGCAAAGATACCGGAGAAAGGTCTCGCTATGATCAGATATCACTCTTTCTATCCATGGCATGCGGGCGGTGACTACGAATGCTTCACGACTGATAAGGACCGCAAGATGCTCAAGTGGATTCTCGAATTCAAGTGAGAACGCTTTTTTCTTCTCTCGTCAGTGACGAAATAAAGACATATATAAAAATGTATATCTATACATTTTTAACGCATATGGTTATCCGGTATTATAGCAAATACGATCTCTACACAAAAAGCTCCAAAGTGCCGGACATTGAGAAACTTTGGCCCTACTACGAGAGTCTTATCGAAAAGTACATACCAGGTACACTCGAGTGGTAACGGTCGAGGGGCAAGAACACAATACAAAGGCAAAACAAATAAATCTATTAATAAAGACTGGGCCTAGAAAATTCCGTATAATCACATTGTCCCAGTGTAATTTGGAATTTATTCGTTACAATCCAATGTAAACATTTTTGTAATTAACGATTTCTTGGTGACATTAAATAAAATGCAACTTATACATGTGGGCATTTTTTTTCGAACCTTGCGATAATCGACTTCACGAACAAGAGATAAGAGAGTTCACCGTTCGAAAAACTTGGATCCTCGCAACTCGAGAGTTTGCAAGGATCCTATTGGCAATTGAAAAATATGTTTGTGTAGGAAGTTCGTGATACGAGCAAATTGCGCGACGCTGAGAAGGGAGAAGGCGGGGCCTTTCTTTCCTCAACGATCGTCGCCGCGCGTCGGCTCTCTTGTCGTCGTCGTCGTCGTCATCATCGGATCGCCGCATCGATTCTCGATTGTCGTAAGACTTGTGAGCGCGCGTGGATAAGGCACACACACATACGAAAGCAGCAGCAGCAGCAGCAGCAGCAGCAAAAGGCGGAGAGGCACGAGACTACCGACTTCCGAGATATACTTACGTTACACGAGGAGCAAAGTCAATTGTGGTAGTCGGCGACATACAAGCCGGTCCGCCGAGTTCAGTAATTCATACAAGACGCCGTTTTTTTCATAGAAACTAATTCTCCCGATTAATTCAACGAGTTACCACCATATTCTCTTAATTTTTTTTGTTTGATAATATCAACGCATTTTTCATCGATTAACACGCTGTCCGTTGGAAAAAAAAAAAAAAAATCGTACCATTTTACGACGTACCGGCGAAGCTCGAACTCTCACACGAATCTCCACGCGCGCGCGAGGCTCACGGCGGCATAGCATCCCGCCAAAATCTTGTGACCACTTGTGTTGTACAGAAGCCTCGATAACGGTCAATTCGTGAGAATCAAGTGAAATATAAAAATGCGTAAGGCTACCAAACGCGTTGAAGCAGAGGCGGTGGATACGGCATCGACACCCGACGCATCACCACCGAAAAAATCGAAAGCACGTACGAAAGTAACGAGAGATGTGGCCCCGATGGAAGCGAGATTGCCGAGAGCGGCGAAGACCAAGGTATTGGCGAACAACAACTACGTCGATTCTGCCGCCGAAACGATGAAAAAATCGAAAACCCGTGCAAAACCGACTGTTAAGAAATCCAACAGCACCGAGGATATGTCGCCGAAGACGTCGGCGGGGATGAAGAAGAGCCAAAGCGCTGAGGATGTGGATCCCAAAGGCCGCGAACCCCCCGCGAAGAGAGGCAAGGCCGTTGCTACAAAGAAGCCGGCGTCGAAAAAGGCGGGAAGTACTGGTACGTGATTTATCGAAATAAAATTATTCCAGTCAATTATTATTATTATTTTTCAATTTTAAAACCTTCGAGCTTGTCAAAATATCAAATACTATTCTAACTTTGTCAATTATTATATGTTACAATTATACCAATGAGTCGCACTGATGGGCTTATAATGTATTAATTTGTATCGTTTCCATTCTGCAGCTGAAGCAAAGCCAAGGAGAGGGGCCAAGAAGGATGAGGAACACGTTGCATCCGCTGAAGAGGCCAAAGAGTCCGAAGATGAAGAACCCAAGGAGACGGCTCAACGTCCTGCTAAGAAAGCATCTGGCAAAGCTGCAGCTAAGATACCTGTAGCGGTTGAGACCGAAGAAAAGGAGGTACCAAAGAAACGAGCTGCTGCTGCTAAGAAAACTACTCGCGGGCGAGGAAAAGCTTTGGCTGCTGTGGATGAGGAGGAGACGCACGAAGAAGATGAGGATGAGGAAACAGAAGACGTTGCCGAGGAAGCCAAGCCTGCAAAGGGAAGGAAGGGTAAAGTCATTGAGAAAGCAAGACCTCCAGCAAAGATGCCACGTGGCAAGAAGACAGCTCCGATAATTGATTCTGAAGAAAAAGAAGCCAATGGAGACGAAAAGGAGATCGATGATGTTGCCAAGGACACGGAGGAGGTAGCAAAGGAAGTCAAGCCAACAAAGGGCAAGAAAGGAAAGGCAAGTGCTGCATCGGCAAAAATGCCGCGCGGCAAGAAAGCCGCTCCGGTAGCCCAGGATAAAGAACTCGAGGACGAAGAAGATGCGGCCGAGGCTGACGAAGATGCCAAGAGCAACACGGAAGCCGACAACGACACCGAACCCGAGCGGTCGGCACAAAATGGAACATCGAACTCACCAATGAGCACGGCGGCCGATGACCAGGATAGCCTGCGGTGAACAAAGCAGAGACTTTAACAGTAAAAGACACTCGTATTTGCTCTTGTATACTTCGCCGATTTTCTCACAATTGCGATATGTCTTTGATGTACGTTTTTTTTTTGTTTTCCTTTTATTTCTTTTTATTTACGATGTCGTAACCAGACCAGTCACAGGCCTGATATCGGAATTTTAATCACCAATACATTGCCATATACGGTCATCAAACTTTTTCCCGTGGCTCCTTGGCTGCAGGATTGACAAGGGTTAAAATTCGTCACATTGTTGGTCGTCTACTTATCGAGGCGGACAAAGTAGTATACAAACTTTTTGAATATTATTTCAAGTTCGCGCGAAACAAATAAATAATACGGAGCGAATAAACGAGAAATGGGTACGAGGAAATACCGTTATTGAAGTGAAAAACAAAAAATAATTATAAAACAAGAATATTGTAAACGTAGTCAGTCGTAAGGTATAAGTAATATCGGTAAACTCCTCGTAACTTGTTATAAAAATGCGAGTTTTACTATATTTTTTTAATACAACTTTCAAATGTACGCTGACTCGCTTCTTTCCTATTGTAATTTATTTTTATTCTTCAAAATAAAATGTTATGAAACACTTGTAAAAAAAATATGCAGTTAGACGAAGCGTCAATTATAAGATTAACAAATGGTAATGAGGAACAAATAAATATTAAAATAAAATTATTCGCGAGTACATGTATAGACGCAGCTTGGAAAAAGAATAATAACAATGGTATAGCACTCGGGAAGGTTCGTACAGTTCCGTTGATGTTCGTGTAAGGGACTCAAACTCCAAGAGACGTCAGATGTCGGGTCAATCGCAATTCCGTTGGATATCTCGTGGTTAGAGAGGGGGAGATCCGAGAGTCTATAGCCTTACCGCGTACAAACCTCGATTCAGAAGGCAGTGGCGAAACAAGCGGCGGAAGTGGGGATCCCGTGCGCCATTTTCTATTTTTGCGTAGCAGTAAACTAGCGTTGTATATGTACATTTTATGTGATAAATTAAACGATTAGTGATAATATAAGTCGTCGAGAGCCGACTTTAACGAAATGATAATCGGCAACGCGTGCAAAGAGAGTCACGGCGAAGCGCACGGGCCCGTCTACAGTCCGCGTTGCCGCGCGTAAACTCGATTTACTCGGGGTTTGCACGTAAACACTTTTTTCCGTTCGTTATTCGCGGTGTGTGGCGGACGACTTCCGAGTTACTATCCCTCGCGTTAACACACCACGCACGAAATTTGTTCGAACGAGGGACCGTGTGTGTGTTGCGTGTTTTTCATCAACGGAGTTGCCCGGAGTCTCTTGGCAATCGTAATAACACATAACGTACGTTTCGCCGAATATCGTTACCCTCCGTGTGAGATCCGCCCCAATTCCGGACAGCGAGTTTGAGACAGAGAGAAAGAGAGAAGAGAGAGTGAGTGAGTGAGTTATATAGAGATCCCATTTGGGGAGAGAAAAGAAAAAAAATCAGTCTGTGATACTAAACGGTAATAAGGTATGTAGCTAGGTGTAAAACTCTGTATGATAAGGAAAAACAGGATAAATTTGTGCACGATAGTGGCCTACGAGGCGGAAGCTTATCGCGTTTGACATCCCAATATTACGACGAAAAGAAAAAAAAAAAGAGGTGAGCGCTCCTTTCGAGAACAAAAAAAAACTAATAAAATAACGACGTAAGGACAATACGCGAGGTGCCCACGTAAGAAACACACATCCTCGCGGGAAGAGCTGACACGTTATCGGGGATAAGCGTCGGAAGGATGTCTCTGGAATCTGTGGCGAGTGACAGGCCTCAGCCGGACCCCAAAGACGAAGGTACGTGGTCACTCTGTGCTCTTTATGTTTCTAATGCGATCGTTGTCGTCGTCGTCGTCGTCGTCGTCGTCGTCCGAAGGACAGCTGTGAACAACGACCGACGAACTCGATACGTATTGGGAAAAAAAGAACGATCGATCGTGTCAAACTCACGGCTAATTCACTTCGCGTCCGATCGTTGCTTGCTTCACTGATATATCCAATGGATTTATCTGAATTAATAAAACCGACCGCGT
This sequence comes from Ichneumon xanthorius, assembly GCA_917499995.1. Lineage (NCBI taxonomy): Eukaryota > Metazoa > Arthropoda > Insecta > Hymenoptera > Ichneumonidae > Ichneumon > Ichneumon xanthorius. The sequence continues at coordinate 17,585,670 of OU824205.1, read as the reverse complement.
CTGCGTTGCCTAATGATATCGATGGTCTAACGCCATATCGCGGTCATATCGATGGGTAATACTCACACACAGCTTGCATGCTTTGTGAATTTAAGCCATCAATGTAACTGAGTGCGAGGCATAAAAGTTTGTCCCCTCCCTGTCAAGATTTGTGCTCTTCACTGATTACATCAATTTCTTATCTATTGTTCATGGCAGTTTTATTAACAGCTGCATGCAGTATAATACAAACAGTAATTCTTGTTTCATGACAACAAGGGTTCGCAGTACATTAACTGTGTTAAGGAATGGGTGTGCTGCAACAAGTACACTCATTCCCACCTTCGTAAACAAGGCAATTCATTGTACAGTATTTTATACGCAGGATATATCTATCGATACATCCATTGTTGGAAAAAATTTAAAGAAAAACAATAATACCCATCCACAGTTATTCACAACGAATACGTTTATTTTTCAATCGTTGATAGTCTACCGAGTAATTCACGTATAACAATCGACAAACAAATTTAATTAATTAGTAATTCGTTAACATGTTAATTGCGTTACATTACATTAAATGTGTTCAATTTAACGGTTATCTATATGATTTCCCGGCCTGATAGCCGCGCACCACAATGTACAATAATTCTCGCATTACCAGCTTCGGAATACGTCCAAGAGAGAGAGAGAGAGAGAGAGAGAGAGAGAGAGAGAACTATAGCTATAGATATAGTGAAGTGATACGTTGCGTTCCGCGAACTCGATATTCGTCGAGATAGTCGCCCAAAGGGCTAAACGAAATCGGGAGCCAATAGCGTTACAAGTAACTCGCGAATGTCACGTGGGATCGTCGAAGAATATCTTCCGAAATCGGTGGATCGGAGCGAACCGTTTATTCAGTCGTCTCGCAGTTGACCTGCCAAGAGCATCGTTTAACTATTAACAGTGTATTTGAAGATATACTTTCTTTTCATTAGATTTATATATTCACTCGTACGATATCTTCGTGACTAGCCGGCAACGTGCTGGAAAAGCGTTGCGCGATTTTACAACTTTTAATATTATAATATTATCATAATAACGGAGCTGAGAACTTTTCGCGAGGGGTAAACAAGAGAAATTGCCGGTTGGTAGACGCGGGCGTTCTGTCCGTTGCCCTCATCGACGCGTAAACATACGCCGAGTTCGTCCTCTGCTCGAGCCCGGAAACAACGGTTATTACTGATCGGACGCTTTTGAGAAATCGATTACACCGTTGGGTAATAATATTCATTAGTTTTTCGCGTCTGGGGACAAAGAGAGTTTTTCGATATGAAATTGGAGACCGCTCAATGTGGCGTGGGTCCTTACCGATATCGTAGACCACGTAGGCGTCCTCTGGTAGGACCTACCGGCTCGCCGTATCTAGACTCGACCCTCGTTCTACAGACAAGGTCGTGTCATTGGTATCGTCAGAAAAAATGCGTTAATTCTACAAAAAAAGTTACTTTTCGTAAGTATAACTCGCCGCGAGACTCGAAGTTAAATATACTAACTGAAGTTAAATATAGAAACTGTATTTTCGTTAGGAAGAAAGAAAAAAAAAGATGAACCGAAGACTAATCGAGCGGTCGCTCAACGTCGTAAGTCCAAACGATTATATACTTTTTTTTCTTTGTTTAGGAGATGAAGCCATTATATCCATGTCGGTGGCCGGAGAGGTGACCGACAGCTCGATCATGGAAGTTGGGAGATCGAGGCCCCAGTTCCAGTATTCGCGGGTAATAAATTTAATCTTTAATTCTATAATTCCATGTAAATAGAGTGTGGTTTTGTATAAATTTCATTGTGCTAATTACAGTCCATTTATATCGTGTATTACAGGAAGAATTGATGGAGATAAAAGCACTACCTCTGGCCAAGCGTAGACCCGATTATCTGGACATTGTGTACAACAAGTGAGTCACGATCGGGGAGCAAAAAAAAGTCACCACAACATCGCGAGATCGAGCAGAGGGCAACCTGTGTACATCGAATTTATATTGTCATATTATTTTCGTTTCTACAGCTCACGCGGTGTATGGGATCCCGAACTTTGGCATGTGAACAGAAAGCGTAGCGATACACCGACCGAGGAGGAACAGCGCGCGGGGCGAGGTGAGCAAATACCCGAGCCACCAGGTAACAAGCGTCGGAGCGGCGATCCACGGGAGCGAATTCGCAAGGAACAAGACGGTATAGTTTTGAGTCCTCAGAGGAGAAGCTTCAATTCGGGATGTTTCGTAAACGTTACCCAACCACCGACTCGACGTCCAGAAAGTCCTATCGGCAAGCCGGAGGTTCGTATTTTATTTTTTTTATTTTTCCACGAATTACTTCCGATCTATACCAGTAGCCATTATTTATTTACACTTTATTGATTCGGTGTCAGGTTGTTGTGGCTCGGGCGCCTCGCGCCCGCGCTATCGACCATGGAATTTAGAACCCGAAAATTTAGATTTCCGGTATAAAGTCACTTTCGGTCGAAAAATGAGATTGAAAATCTAATTTTTCGAGCGCAGAGTGTCCAGTGGTCTTGTACTTTATTATTAAGTAGATTATTTATTGTTTCAGGTTAGCCACCGCGAGCCAGTACGTCGTATCGGCAGTGGTCGACTCCTTAATCGTGACATGTGGGACGAGGGATGGGATCCGAAGCACATATTCATGAAGACGGAGAAGCTCGAACCCGAACGTTCGGAATTTGCTTTTCGCACGAGCTCGAATGCGGTTACTCGTGATCGCGACAGTCGAGACGTTGGACGCGATCGCGAGCCGATGCGCGATCGTGACAACGTGCGGGAGCGCGACGATCGAGGGGACCGTTATGAGAGACGTTCGTTCGGACGTGATTTCGGGGATCGCGAACAGACGCGCGATCGCGGATCGGAGAGAAACGACCGAGGACATCCGATGGATCGTGGAAGAGATCGAAGGTACGGTGGTAACGATCGTCGACGAACGCACGGAGAGCCCGAAGAACCCGAGTGGTTCAGCGGGGGTCCGACCTCGCAGCACGACACGATTGAGCTACGCGGCTTCGACGATATACCCGAGGAGAAGAGCAACGCCAAAGGAAAGAAACAATCTCCGGCTCAGAAGAAGCGTGGAAAAAAGAGCGTCGTGGAAAAGGACGAGAAGCAAGGTGGCGAGAGTTCAGCGGCTCCGAAGGGTCGTAGTACGCCAACGGCTATGGATCAACCGATGAATGCCGTGCACGCTCCGCACTCACCGATATCCGAGCAAAACGAAGAACAACCGGCGAATGAAAAGGAACGATCGGACACTAGCGAGAACGCGACTACGGAGTCTAGCGAGACGACCGATCGCTCGGACAAGAGCAAGAGTCGAGAGGACAATCCTAGTGACTTTAATCTTGATGATTTCCTCAAGTCCGACACCTTCCCAGGAGTTCCTGGCTTGCTCACCGTAAGTATCGCTCAAGACAAATACAAATTTTCGATTACTGTGTATCTTACATTGTCTTTTTTTTTTTTTTTTTAGAACGGTGTCGGCGCAGAGGCGGGTTCAGGATCGCGTTTCAGTCAGTGGTTCAAGCGTGAGAGTCCAATCCAGCAGATGGACAGTCGAAGGGCTTCCATACAGGACGAGCTACTCAATAATCTGCTAAACGACATCACCGAGCCGAACATACAGATACCCTCAACAACGGAATCGAATGCCTTCTTCGCGCCAATATCACCGGCCAATACGACATTGAACACGGACAATCCGGCAACGGGTGTTAAGCTGCTGGAGATGCTTCAACGGGGCAATAAACCGAATCAAAATGGACAGGGTGACGCCTCGAGCGTCGTGCCCATGATGAAGAACTCGACAATTAAGGATATGGGTAAGTGTCCGCACACTTGTCGATCGACTAATAATTTTTAAGTTGTCAACGATGATGCAGATATCAATTACCTCATTCTTTTTCTTTTCATGTAGAAGTGAGTGGGAAGGTAATCCACAGCCTGGAAGAATTAGAAGCTCGAATGAGGGGAGGTGCTCCAACTGGACCGTCCATCGAACCGCCGAGAATAAACAAGACTGAGGAAGATCTCTCCGCTTTCAAGAAACTTGTAAGCATACAACCGATAATCCTCCCGAAGATCGTTACTTCGTGAATTTATTAACTCATCTTTCAACTGTTTTATTTTTCGTATCGTTACTGCAGCTCGCCCAAGTTACGGGAGGACAGGCTGTTCCCGCTGCGAACGGACCTATATCACAGAAACCACAGCCGATGACTCTGATACAGTTTCTCAATAATCAGTTCGAGGCCCAGCAGGTTCCTGTTACGGAACCGATGCATCCCCAGAGTTTCAATCACGTTGGTCCTCTCGGACCTGCCCAGCATCCTCATCAGGCCCAGATGCAACACGAGAATTTGATGAAAGTTCTACGAATTCAACAGGTATACATTTTTTTCCCTCAAACTACTTTCTCCGCTATATCTTAACACTTGCTACAGAGTATTAAAAATTTTATTTTCTATATTGTTCGTAATATAGCAGCAACAGCAACAAAAGCAAAGAGCACAACAGCAATCCGACATGCTGTCGATGATGATGAGTGGACAGCAGCGTATGGTAGGAGTGAGTCCGGTACCGCAGGATATGCAAATGCTCGTTAACAACGCACCGGCGAGTCGCGAACTGTTACAGCGACCCGAGGCTCAGGCTATAATTCAGGGTCTCCAGCAGGGCGAGATTACGAGGCAGCATCTCATACAGCAGCTACAGGTACGTTGATTACATCCATTTACTTTATTTCTTGCAATCTTCCTCAAATTTTTTTACCTTTGGTTTTTATATTTTTCGTCAGAATCCCGCTATGCAGCATCGTCATCGAGAAGTTCTCGTAAATATTTTGAAGATGTACGGAGGAACAACTCCGCGTACCGTTAGTCCTCACGCCGGTTCGGTGGCGGCTCACGATCAAATTCTGCAGCACGTGCTTTACCACCAACAGCAGCAACAACAACAGCAGAGAATACCGTCGCCCATGAACAACGGTAAGTCTTTCTCTCGAAATTTCTTCAGTTTTATTTTCTTTTTACCACACTTCGGATTTGAATTACGTGTGGATAGACGTTTTATAAATTTACTTCGCACTCTCGTTTACCGAGGTGACGGTATATCTTTGTCCGAATGATGTTCCACGGTTTTTATGATACGTTGATGCCGCACAGTACTCGTGAGCGAACTTTTTTTTCTCTCCCCCATACAACATAATACAGCATCTAAAGTAATACACCACGCGAGTCAATAAGGTTTGAGATCTCGGAATTGTTGTGATAATTTTTTGTATATCAATTCTTTGGGAATGCAGCATTCTGTCCACCTCCAATTATATCGCCAAATTTAGCGACTAGCCCCAACACATTGTCGGTACAGCATCCAGGTAAAGAAAATCAAAGAATCCTTATATATATATGCACGATAAAAAAAATCTTATAGCATAGACGCGATTGAAGTTACTTTGAAGCTTTAACGTTAAATTTTTTATGATAAAAGTAAAAACGTCCCAGAAGCGTGGATGATTTTTCTGACAAGTAAATGGCAAGCAAGGTAAGCAAACACCGTGAACAGCGCAAGTTCACCTCGCATTTATGATTTCGACAGTGATACCGCACAGAGTGCCATCGCCGCGCGGTCTGGTAATGAATACCCAGACCATAATGCAGAACGCTTTGATCAAGAAGAAATTGGAGGAGCAACGGGAGAACTTCCGTAAGCGGCAGGAGCAGCAGCAGCAACAACAGCATAAACAGCAGCAGCCGCAGATGCAGTCGCAGCAACAGCAGCAGCAGATGACTAGTCCAGTGAATTCACCGTCGAAGCAGACGTTAAGTCCAACGCCATTGGCATTCACGCCGACCTCGGTCTTGCGTAAAATGACCGCGGAGAAGGAGCTTGAGGGTGCGAATATTTCCGATCGACAAGTAGAATTTATATTATCCTTTGCTTCCTCTTCGCACAAAAATCCGAACGCATCGCCACGTGCAAGCCCTCGTAATCGTCAGGCGCGTGAAACTCGGGAGAATACGTTGGAAAATACGACGACGATGATTAGTGACAAAACCTTGATGAACTTATCACCGAGATATCCGCGTTCTCGTGTACTCGGTGACTTGAACAACAACAGCTGTAACGGCAAAAACGCGAAAAAAGATATCGATGAAACGGCATTGAAGTCAAAGTATGGTAAATCGGGTGGGAGTATTAAAAAAAAAGACGGCAATAACAACGCTAACGCTGCGCCGACATTGCCCAAAAAGGACGACGACCCTAGTGTTAAATCAAAAGTACACGCCTCGTTTGATACCAATAATAACGGTTCCGCTGTTGGTAACGACTCGGGAGTGGATGTATCTGCCGCGAAATTAAAGGAAATCTTGATCGACGATAAAAATTCGATTAATCTCGCTGCTGTGAGTGACGAAAGATCCAAGGACACGTTGATCGACGGTGCCTCGAGCGTCGTCGAGAGCGCTGGATCGATTTGATAGGAGATTTCGCGTGCCCCCCAAACTCTATTTCTATTGATTTTATTCGGGTTCTTTTTTTTTCTTTTTTTAATTATATTATATCAGCCCTTTGTTTTTCCCTTTTCCCCCAATTTCTAACATTGGCGCGACAGAATATATAAATGATCGTTTAGTTTTCTTTTTCGCCGTGATCACTCATGAGGTGTGAGCATGATTCAGCTTTGTCGCCAGCTTGTTCATTCTTTAATATATATTTTCTTGTTTTTTAAAAATATATATAATTTTTTCTGCTTCTTATTGCCGACCGTAAAACGCATGTTTCAACCTTTCATACCTCAACGCAATTCTTCGAAGCGAGTCATGATCATGATGAACCGAATTTCGCGTTGGGACGCAATGGACGATAAATCGTACTTAAGAAGGAATTTTCTATTAAGCTTTATCTACAGGTACTGAGTGTGTTAACTAGATTTTTTTTACGAATAAACGCTTTATCAGTAAGTCCCAGTACGCACACGCTACAAATTTTCCCTCTATTCTCTGTTTCACTATCCTATGCTTATTTTCATTGCTATAATTTCTCTCACCGACGCATGGCTTTATCTGCACGACGCTTGCGGAATGACGATTGTCATAGATAATAATTAGACTGTAAGAAACGCGGAGACGATCGTCTCAGACGGTTTTGGAAATGGAAGATCGTTCGACGTGCTTCCATTTTTTTTATCTGTATTATATCGCATCTGCGGTCTCTCTGCTTCGTGACACTAAGTCCCTGTGTCTCTATTCGCTGTAGGCAGCAGTGAGAGTGCAAAATTGGCCGCTCAAACTCAACAAGCTGTGGAGATACAGCAGATGCAATCGGCGGTTCAGTTGATCGCCCAGGGTGTTCTGTCGCGGCAGAAAGCGCCGATGGGACTTCAACCGAGCCAATCCCAAGCTCAGGCCCAAACTTCGTGGGCGAGTCCCACGGTCAAGCAGCATCCCGGTAAGTTTTGCTTTTCTACAGAATATATTAATCAGTATTGGCTATTATCGTTATAACTTTTTTTTTATCCGTACTACCGGAACACAAGAACATTGGTGGAAATGAGTATGTCATCGACGTCGTCAATAAGGGTGTCATTGTTTTTAGGTCGACCGATCGTTAAGGGTGGCAGCGGTAGTCAGTTCCAGTACGGTGGACCCGTAAATTTCCCCCAGCAGCAACAACAACAGCAGCAGCAGCAACAACAGCAGCAACAGCAGCAGCAGCAGCAGCAGCAGCCACCGCAGCAGCCACAACAGCCTCAACCGACTCAACGACCGAGCCCTGCAGTTTATGGAAACCCTGCCCGATCGAAACACACGATGGCAACACCTCCGATGCCTCATCCTAACGTTGCAGCGTACAACGTAACGCCGAATTCCGTCATGAACCAAAGACCGAATATCATGAATAATCAAATAAAGGGGCAGCAGGTTCCGTACCGGGCTACTATACAGCAACAGCAAAGGGCCTCGCAGGTTCAACTGGTACTGAATCAGACCAACGCGGCACGAACGGGTAAGAATATAGCTTCCTAAAAAAAATAATTAAAAAACGAAAATATCAACAAGTATTACCGTAGGTTTATTTGTGGTCGTTGCCTGCTGCTGAAAGTAGTACATTTTACTGCTCGTCACGAGTATTTCACTTATTTATTTCTAGCTCAATATTTCATATGAAAATGAGAAACAAAAAGATTATTATTTTCGGTGCTTACCATTTACAAATTGTTGCTAGTAATTAATAAATCATTGAGCAGGATTATCCGAACTGGGTAAAAATTGAAGCGGTAATGTAATTCTCATCTGCTTTTTGTTTTTAATCTGTCGGCTAGACGGACGTATAATGCGATCGCAGCAGATAAACATGACTGTGGGAAGACAAGCATCGCCGGGAAGCAACGGAGGCAGTCTATCGCCAACGTCGAATCAATTGGCCAGATGGTTCAGTCCGGAGTTGCTAGCGAAGGCGCGAGCTGGCAAACTCCCCGAGCTTGGACAGACGAACGTTCTCTCCCTGGAAGAACTTGAACGGTTGCAGTACGCGTCGACGACTGTTCACAATTAGCTGTACGACAAGCTCGTTGATGAAAATTACGTGTCGTACGAAGATCGAAAATGACCGTTCTCGAAAGGATACCGCTGTCCGATCGAGTCCTCGAGATACTCGAGCGATAGTAAACCAACGTACGAACATTGGGCGAACGGCGTTAATGTACTCGATTAACCCTTCCCGGATCAGCATTTCTGGAAGAATGACGATTTTCTTCGAGCCCGAATCTTCGTCTCAGTGGGAAAAGTAAGGCTTAGCCATAGACATTTTGCGAGAAAAGAAAAAAAGAAAAACAAAAGAAGAGTGTCTCGATGTCGGTTCATCGACGTATCGTTCAGCTTTTGAAAAAAAAATCGTTATACCATTGTATATCCTACGATGCTCGAAAATTGAATTTGAAACTCTCTCTGTTCGGTTATCGTGAATAGTTCCAGCCCGAATATGCTAATACTTCATCGTTTCAACGATGAGACGACATTACACGAATACACAATTTACATAGATGAAGTTAAAAAAAGAAAAATGCGTAACGATCGCGATTCATGAGAAACAGGAAGCTACTACTACTCGCAGACAGTCCGGCCCTACGGAGTAACCTGATAAAAATTGAATGCTCTACGAGTCACAGGCATATATTATAAATATGAATATATATAATATATACTTTCTAGAAGTACGAGAAAATAACAGTATCGTTGTCGCAATTATGTTTTTATTAGGCCGAGGGTGCTGAGAGGCAGAAGAGCTGTGAAAAAAGAGCGAATGGGAAAAACAAAAGTAAAACGCGATATAGCGAAGAGTTCGAGAAAGTGCTGACGTTAAAACAAATGAAACAAATACCCCACATACACACACACAGGGAAAACTTAGAGATAGAGAGAGAGAGTGAGTGAGATATAATGTAACGAACGGCAAGACATTCCATCAGCCAATAAGTAAACGTGCTGAACGGAACTTATATTATCTGACGTATGTTTATAGTTTATAATTAATTTATTCTTTCATTTCCCGATTGCATTTTAGTTAACTCCCCCTCTCTCGTCTCACACGTAAACACTATTTTTATTTCTCTGAGTTGATCGAATAACGAGACCGGAAATCGGATTTGACATTTAAATGCGTTTTTCCTTTTTGTCCTTCGTGCGTTTCCGCAAGTTTCGTATAAAGAGACATTCACCCAAAGAGTATTCTGGACATTGATCGCGAAAATGACTTCGATAATTTCGTACAAGTGAAACTTTTTCGGGACTGTATACGGTCAAGATAAGAGGCATTGTATCTCGAAAGTTTGTGTAGGCGAGCTCGTGTAGCAACAAAAGAAATTTAAGAAAAATCGAAAATGGAAATTAACACAGAAACGTGTCAATGACTCTCCCTAGTTATATAGCGTTATTGATTTCATTATTACAACAGGAAGAATATAAAGACGTACGAATACAAAGGGTAAAGTGACTGTTCTTTATTATCGTTTAATGTTCGGCGAATTGATTATCCAACTTTGATCGATCGTATGTTAGCCGTTTCTCGTTTTGAAGATTACGAGAAGAATTGGTAATAATTTTTTTTTTTTTTTTTCGAATGCACTTTTACGTAGCGAGTGACTCGTTGGCAGTTGCATGCTTCCGCAACTAGTAGCACCTGATTTTCTTAATACGGGCAGCAGTAGCAGCAGCAGAGAAAAATCTCAAGTCGGACTCGAATAACGCGCGGGAAGTTCATAACGAAAGAACTTACGACTCTAAGCTTCATCATTGTAAAAGAGAACACAGGGATAAGATCGAATGAAAAAAGTAATAAAAGTCAGAGTGTTAATATACTTGTCAAATAAACGTATTGACATTGCTATTGTTTCATGTTGTGTCGACTCAGCATGGAATTCTTTCTCATAAAAAAAAAAAGAAAAAACAATCTCATCCACGATATACGCAAACAGTTCACGTACACTGCATACAAAAACCCGAGTTCTTTTACCCTCTTCTCCCAGCCACTGTTAGAAATCGTCCCTTCTGCGATACCTTTAATCTCGAGTATGTATAGTATAAACCCGTTCCAGAGATTCAACGACTCGAATATTATCCTCCCAAAATTCTTGTAAATAATTCGACGATTACGAAAAAACAGTTAGTAAGATACAAAGAGCTAATGAAACGGAAAAAAAGAAGAAAAAAACAAGGACAATTTATCAGTGCATGTATCAATCCGATATGTTTTGTAAATAAAGTTATCATGCGTAACGTTTATGTCGAAAAACAAAGTATTATGCTCGTCAGGAATAAATGAACGGAGAATGGAAAAAAGAACATGAAGATACCCTACAGATATCGACAGCTAAAAAATAAAAGGGCGCAACTCGTATGCTTAACACGGGCGATATGCCCTTTTGTCTTTTAGCAGTTGATACAATTACTGGTAGAATTAATCGATTAATCTATCCTTTGAAAAATGATTTTAACATTTTTTTATCAAAATTTCGACATCTCGCACAATCTCTATAATTGTCAAGATATTAGTTTAATTAATCGACGTACCAAATGTTACATGAAAAAAATAGTTTTGTCCGACCCGTATCCATGGAGCCTTGCGAGCTTCGGGGTTTAGACCTGACTCGGAGCCACTGCGCAATAACCAGAACTTCGAGAGTTTCCGCCGAGTTTCGTCGTGGATCGACGCTGTAAGAGAGATATGAATCAAACATCGCAACATGGCGAATGTACGTCGGGCGTTGGATACGTCGTGTCTCCTGAAGACTATTGGGATCGGCACTGAGGTTCGAAGACATCATTCGTGTAAGAGGACTACCAGTCAGGGGAAAGAGTTCTGCATCGCCTAGAAGTCGGATACGACGTCCTGTACATCTGAAAGCAATGGGATCGCAGGACCAGCAATCGTAAAACATACACGGGGGCCAGTTCGCTCCATGGTCGTCTACTGAGAAGGAAAAAAGATCGCACTCTCGGGAATCACGCAATTTCTAGCGAGCTAATACGAAGATTGCCTGGAACTCTACAAACTTCTTGGACGTTACAAAGTTTTGCACCTGATTCCGGAAATACCTCGTCGAGGATTAAAAAACTCAAAAATCCTATATTAATCCGTAAAAGTAGCGCAGTCCTGAAAAAGCGGTAAGTGAGGTAGAAAAAAAACAACAATTTCTCAACAGTCTCTTTCACGAGCTGAAACAAGAGAATACTATTAACGCAGAAAGTCTGACCAGGAGCAACGCGTTTACTTTTCGTCTCAACAGGAATGAACTTGATCGTGAACAGAAAAAAAAAACCAATAAAAAAAACCTAAGCGCTTCGTCAGTTATTGCCTACTGTTTCTACTTGCTTTAAAGTTGTCGGTGGGTGAAAGGGGGTGTGACTTGCGTGGCAAGTACATACGTAGGTTTGCGCTCGAAGGGAAGAGTTGATGCTCGTTTGTTTTGGAAGGTCTATCGATATGAAAGGCTTTCCGCTTGTTTCCTCGACTCTACTTGTGTGCATCGCGGTCGACGGCAGCCATTGAGTCGCTTTTTTCGCCAGTTCACGATTCTCTGACCAGCTGGCGCATACGTATTAGAATTAATATAACAGGATCACCCAGAAAGTTCGTTTCTCCAATGGATTCTCGATATACCAGTAGCGTGGTGCATGACACGATTGTACCATGTAAGAATATTCTATTAGTAACAGACACATCGTAATATTGCGCGACCCATGGAATCTACCACGACGCATTTCCATCCGCACAGTCATACACAGGTGTATATATTATATATACAAGTATATATATATATACGAGTGTACGATGTGAACCGAAGTACACAGTATCTGAAGTGAATCGCGTGAGAAATGCTCTATCCCACATTAAGCTCTTTAGAATTAGTGTGTGTTACAGCGAAAAAAAAGAGAGAAAGAGCGAGAGGGAGCGAGCTGACAGTGAGCGTGCGGATCAGTAAGGGCCATGTGTCCTCTGCCCCTTTGCCTACACAACGAACGGTCAGTACCTCGATTGTTCTTACGGTCGGGGTTCGCGCTTAGTATATATGGCGACCTGACAACGATGAGACGAGCTTGACGGGAAAGTGCTATCGATAGTGTTGTTCGTAGGGTTCTTGTGATCGAGAGTTGAATTAGAACATTTACACACGCACTCACATACGCCCGATCGGACTGGTGAGCCGCGGACACTCGGTGAAAATATAACTAGTACGTCTCTCTAGGGTTGCTCGGTCACACGATTAGGTGAAACTGACGCGTTGCTCGGCATCGACAATAGTACATAAGCGACGTGGAATATGTTCGTTGATTGGTGATCAAGAAAAATAAAATGAACGACGATAAAGTGCTATCTTCAGGAGTCGTTATGACGATTAATTATTACTGTTATTAGCAGCTGTTATTTGTAATATCAGTGCCGTTAGAATTCTCGTTCGCGTTCGTCGATAAGGCATCCATTAATTTTTGCACGGTTGAAAAAATTATATCGTAACATTGTCGTGACTGCTTTCTCTGGAATTTTACAACCCAATACTGAATCGTGATGATTTTTCGACATTGTACGTTCACCAAGGCACTTAGCAACGGCGAATCTAATGGAAGGAATAATTGAACATTGACTGGCATATCGGTGCCCTGGAAATTTCTCGATCGCTAAGCATTTAGGGCTTTTCGCACACGCGCAAACGTAATTTTTTATAGTCTATTTTTTTTTCTTCGATCAAAAGTACGGGTATCCGTGGCTGCATCTACCTGAGCGCCGTCACCGAGGCGGATGAGATGGCCGAACAAAGAACGATGTGCGACGCGAAACGAGTATCGAGGAATTCTCGTCGTGGCGCGTCGCGGTGAAGTGCTGAGGACACACAAAACTCGTAGGACATGATATAATATATTCAGTGGTGAATTTCGGTCGTTTCGGGGATCCATTAAGTGAACGTGAATAATAGTGCCAAGAGAGAGAGAGAGGGAGAGGGAGAGAGAGAGAGAGAGCGCGCGAGAGAAACATGCGAGGGAGTATCGTTAAGAGAAAAATGAAATTGGCTTTTGTTTCGTGGATCCGATGAGGATCGCTAATTGACGGTGCAGTCCGAAGGGATAGGCACGTATTAAACGGTAAGGACTAATTGAACAGCAGTTTACAACTTATACCCGAAGATACTTTGAGAAAGATTATTTCGTCATTATCGCTCTGTTTTTATTAGAGAATCTGAAATTAAATCATAAATCGGTTCTCCAAACGTGTTTTATCCGAGTCCATTTTACAAATCACGGGCAAGCCGCTTTTGAGGCATCAGAAATACTGCTTGCCGCTAATCAGAGGTCCTACTTTATTAGTTCTTTTCGCAGTGCCAATGCAATTTTTCTGGTAGAGAAATAAAGAATTTTTGTCGATGAACCGTAATTGATGCATTATACATTAATTTCGCACATTTAGATTACTAAGAATGAAGTATCGAGTAAAGTCCATTAGGTTGTCTAAATTTCACAAGTGTTAAATAATTATGAGAAGTAAAGGCAAAGGGGTACCGGGGTAATGATCTACGTTTATCTTTTCCCGTAGAATAAGCCAAATGCACCTTTTCGAAGTTTGTTTTTCAATTCACGTTCTAATACGAAGGAGAATATGGACACAGCATAAATGTCTTCTAGATTTTTATTAAACCATTTTCTATGAACCATTAAATTCCTTTTCCTTGATCCTGCGAAGCATCACGTTCGACGTACGCCATTTTTCTTCCGCCATTTTCGGTCCTGAGCTGATCACGTACCGCATTGCGTTAGTAACAGCCGAAGAAGACGGAAGTTTGGTCGTCGTGCAGATGCTGTGCGTCTTTTGTAGTACGTCGTATCGATATCCAGAGACAAGTTTTTAGAATTTTTGTGCTATCAAAACTGGTATCAGTAATCATCGTCAACGAGTCGCGTCGTCAATCAGGCGACAAAATAATTTACGAAAGCTGGCGAGACCGAAGTGACCAGTGTATTAAACTTCACCATTTTGTGAACGTGAACGAATCGGTAAGGCTCTAAATATAAAAAGGTTTTTTTCATTAGTCAAACGTAACTTTATAAGTCGTCAGGAAGAATGAAAAATAATAAGAGTCCGTTGAACAAGTTGTAATAATTACGTTCAAGAGATATATTGCAATATAACCGCTCAAACGTGGGCGAGTTCTCGAAGCGTGAATAAACCCGAGAGAATGGCGCTTTCTTCGAAGCTTTGTTAGGGGCCCGATGGTGGCACTGGGGAGGGTTGTACGTTGGTGATTACTGGAACTGTGTCGGCCAGGAGAATGTAGCTAGGCGGAGGGGTCGTAGACGCGTATGGACGCGAACGTGAACCGAGACAGAGCAGCAGGTCAGGATTCTGACACAAAGGAGAGCGCAGTGGGTTCGGGACGGGGGTAGGTAGCTCAATGCTCGAGGCAACTTCTCGCCAGTATAACTGCCGGTCCTTGACCGTGGCGGATGGTTCCGAAGGGGCCGAAAGAGAGTTACGATATATATCCAAATACGGCAAGATTAATCCTCGGGGAACGGTATAGGCGGGCGGCTGGTAGAGAAACGACTATGAACAGCAGCCCGAGTGCTCGAAGAGACCGTACTACGAAGAAACGGAGAAGGGTGTCGAAGAGAGAAGGGGGGGGGGAATACGTATATAGTATACAAAGAGACACCTCTCGACACAACTGCGAGAACATTCGAGCCACACTGCAGCGAGATCTACCGTTGAGACGCAAGAGCTACAAATTCGCCATCTATATGACAAAAGCCAACACACCCATCAACGTTGGGTTCAGTTTCACAAGTAGTAGCACAGAGAGACATAGCCGGATACTACACGAGCCGCGCGGCTGGACTGCCTTACGTGTTCTGTAAATCATGTACAAGAGAGGAGCACGCTTGGGAGGAGTTACACGAAAAAAAAGGTTTCTTGACACGACGACGGATTCGTCGATGAAGGACACGCGAGCATTATCGGAATTCGTTTTCAATAGTACATCGCGATATTATTAGACAAAACTGGTACGTATTAAAGAGAAAGGCGTTAAACGAAAGCAATAGAAAAAGACACAATATTACTCGATATTTCGTTACGTTTATCGGCTTCACCACGTAGCCGCACGCTAGCATCGGGCAACGGGAAAACGAGGCTACACGTGCTCGTATGCTTTACTGAGAACCCATCCCTATATATTATTTACTCCGGCACTATCAGTGGAATCAAGTTTCAGTGTGTCGATACGTCGTAATTTTATGGATCATTCCCACGTGGCAAGAATTGTATTTGTACGAAGTGTTCGATCGCGTTGCATTTTTTCTTTTTTTCCCTTTGCGATGACGTGGCACAGTTCGTTCCATTGTGATACACTACGATCGTGTCGTGTTCATTGCCCGACAAAACGAATAAGCAGATTTGTTCAGCACTTGTGAACGTTGAGCATGTACACCCAATCGCGCAATGAACTATCCCTTTACAGTGGCGTTTGATATACAAAGTTTATGTGCATAATATTTAACCCCCGAGTGCCCTTTTGGACTATGAGAAATATGACATTACGAGATTTCATACATTGTAGCTTTCCTGTACGAGTCTGTCAGGTACTCCCTCTCTCTTTCACTCGTTTTCCGGGTCTTCGTACTTTCATTTAATAAACACAAAGTTTATTTGGATCAATGGCGAATAGTTCGTAAAAGTGAGAATTTGCCGTTTATATATATTATTTGTGCCAGGGAGGGACAGTAGGAATTGCGAATTGAAAGTTACATCAAAACCTATTGAGAGTTTGAGGAAGAAAGTGGAAGATGAGATAAAAGTTGAATGCGGCAAAAAAAAAAAAAGAAAAAAAAAACCCAAAATAAACGATATAGGCAAGTGGTTTTGGTAAGCAAGGTACCGATAAAGTCATGAGCATCCATTCGCGGAGGTCTCATGTGCTCCGTGAGATTCTACGAATGGTGCACCAAAACCCCTTCAGTCAATTAAATAAAAATCTCGATTCATTTTTAAACGTGACATAACACGCTATACAGCAATTACGTTTCGCAAGGATTGCCGAATGAGTTCTTAATAACACGAGTTGAGAACCGTGGAATTTGTCCTCCGTCAGCCGAGAACTTTTCAGGCGTAAAGAGAGTTGTCTGCTGTAACGGCTAGTATACGTTCCTCGAACGAACAAGGCATTATACTTTTCCAGTGAGTGCAGCCACGCGAACCGTCGGTTCCTTGTGTCCACCACGGTGGAAATATGCTCCTCGGCTTGCCGAGTGGTGCTCAACGTAATTCAACGAAACGTTCTCGTTTTTTTTTTTTTTTTCTCTCGCCAAAACATATCGATCGTTGATGACTGCGTCGCACGGAGTCAATATTCACCATCGACAAAGAGCCGTCGTGAACGAACGTGTATAAATCTTGATCGAATGGGACAAAAACGTTCATGCTTTATACCGATGCGTTGCGGTCGGCGATCGATACGGTCACACTGGAGACTATGAAACTTCTGGGCCAAGAAGCGAATCTCACGAATATACATACGCACATCCAAGGAACGTTCTGTCGCCCAGACAAAATGGATGACGAGCGTGCTTCGCCTCAGTGGCAGAGCTTGCTTGAAGAGTATCATCGATGGTTACCTAAGAGTACCGTTTGATCATACTTTTAAGCAATTTTCAAATAGTAGGATAAATGTGTCGGCCCGGGGCATTACTTTTAATGGTATTTCGTCACGTCATATATGTACTTTTTTGTTTTTGATCACCGAAGTATCGACCTGTAATATAATAGTAATAATACTATTATATTACAGGTCGATACTTCGGTAGCATGTGTACGCACACTATTATTCGATTGGTTTATAACCGTATTTATTGACCTTCCGCGTTGAACCTTCCCTGCAGCTGGAAATACCTAGAACTGTTACACTTAATCAATTTAGGATCGCGTGCATTGTAGATTTTCAAGATCTTAAATGCAGCGTCCTTTCGTGGTCGTGCATGAAATGGCGACGACGCCCCTTCCCCCACCCCTTCCCTCCGGGCCGTGTACATTCTCGGCAACGCTTGAAAGTCTCCCACCACTCCATTCCTGTAGGTTACGAGGACGTGAGCTACGAGAGGGTCCTACTGTAACAGAATCGCATTTTTACCACCAAATAAATCGCCTAAACATTTAAGCTCCTAAACTCTGCCGACATTGCTGTACAACTTGAAGCTGCCATGTTATTAATATAAGGCGATAAAAGGGTACTTTGTGATAAGACCACAATCTCACTGATAGTTCGACTGGCATTAGAATTGAAAATTGCCAAATCGATGAGACATCGTAAAAACAATGATTGAAATGTCGGCGCAGGTGTCGCAACAAATCCCAGTCAACATGGACATGTACGAGAGGAAGTTCGCAGAGATGCAAAAATACATTCCCTTTTTGGAGGCAATGATCGAGAGACTGAAAAGAGTAAAGGATAATTCTCGGGAATCGCAACTGCAAAAAATGCAGAGTCTACACGGCATACTGTCTAACAGCAATGGCAAGAAGTACGTTCATAATGTCGCCTGTGCCTGATCCTCTGCTTTGCGAAAATCATACCTACTATTTATTAACCCCACGAACCCCCAAAGGGAAGGACGACCGAGTTACAAATAACACATTAATAATGGAGAGCGTTTGCAGACGTTCAAAATTAAACGTAACGTGCGAATAGTATTTTTTTGTTACATTTTTATTACTATTTATTAATGTGGTATGGATCATAGAATGTTCGTTTTTGATACCCGGTTCGTGTGTGAAGTACGAGGTATCACTGACGGGATTTTTACGTGAGGTACACATTTTGCTGTAGCAAATAGACCAATTTTTTCTTTTATGATTTATTTTTATTTTTTTTATTATTTTTTTTTTTTACAAACTTCTCAAAGTATTTTCTGGTCCACACATTGTCGATCCGTTTTGAACGATACCTGCAGTTAATGCACACAGAAATTATCGTCCAGATTTTTGATTAATATGGGGCTCATAAAAAACTGCATGGAATAATTTTGAAGAAAGCTGCATGAGCCATGGTGATGGGTTTCCTTTGATATCGAAACTTTCGTATTGGAAACTTCTAAAAAAAAATGTTTTTTTTTTAATCGTTCAGCAGGTTAACAATCGAGAAGTTGCAACGATGCGAGGAGGTTCTCCTGAAACTACACAGTAAAGTAGACAAGGTAGATATAATGACGATAATTATCTAAGTGTGTATAGCAATACCTTGTATACGCACGAATCGTAGTTGCTTGTAAACATACGACCCAAAGGCGCAACCCTATCGTGCATGTCATGACTTGTGTCGGTTTATTTCTCATACCGTCGTATGTTTCGTTCTATTTGGTGTTACTAAGTATGTAGAACTATCATAGGATGTCTAAACGATTAGTTTGTCATCGGTAGGGTCTATATGTAGAGCAACTATCAGCCAGTTCATTTTTCCGACTACTGTTCCTATGTTTGTCCGATACATCTTGACTTGTTACATGCTTCCTTAATGCATGATTGGGTAGTTGTATTTTAACGATACTAATTCGAAACGAGTTTCAGGGAAACGCCAGTGGAACTTTACAAACTGTAAAGAAGGAGACCGAAGATGTAAAGCCGATTATTACGGGGTGAGTAGCGAGCTGTAAAGCTGCTGGAATACTCTGAAACTACCGTAACTCGGGTATACCGATAATCACGATATTAATTTTCTCAGAAATTTAAAACCAAAGCTCGAAGTTGCGAGTTCGGTCGAACCGGAGCGTGGAAAGGATATCGCGATGGATTCAAAAAGGTTGGATAGCCCAAAAGTGCCGAAGGAGGAGGAAACACCGGCAAGTCCGAGTCCACCGGCCAGTCCTGATCAAGTCTCGCCACCTAGAATTACGACGCGTCCCATAATAATTCCCACCGAGAGAAGCGACGGTTTTACAGGTACCTCGTCGGACGATAGACCTGCTAGTCCCGACCCGTGCGAGATGATCGCTACGATCGGAATGAGACAGCCTATAATAATTCCCACGGAGCGCGCTGATTCTAGACCCCTGCCCAATCCGCTAAAAAAAATCGATCCGGAACCGCTGAACAAGCATATCCCCACGGTGAACAATTATTCCGACAATAATCACGGAATGCAACAAAATGCAAATCTCTGGCAGAACTCACGGCGCAGTAATGCTGGAGAAAGAGGTCCTTCAGCGCTGCGTCACATACCTACTGTCCCGACGCCCTCGAAGGGTGCAACTCTTCTACGAAAACCTGTACTGATATTGGACAAAAAAGTCTCGGATACTGAGAGTCCAGTGTCGAAATGGGACTCGCCACAGCCGAGTGGCTCGGAACCACGTTTGACATCACCGGAGCGCGATTCTCACAATCAGAGATCGTCGATAACGTCGCCGAAATCAAAAGAGTTGCCACCTCTACCAAAACTGCCCGCAACACCGCTATTGGTGTCGCCTCCCCCGGTACTGAAAGAGCCACCGTTAACGAATGAGGATATCGCTGAACTCTTGCAAGACGAGAGTGACAATAAGAGTGCCAAGAAACCGGAAGCTTCGAAAGATAACGATCCTAAGTCGTCCGAGCGATTTAACGATGAGGTTAAAAGTACCGATAAGGCTTCATCGTCGAACCCTTCAATGGGCATTAACAGGGATGGCAAAGCTATCAAAACCATAAATCTCACACAAGACGATGTAGATCAAGAGAGCGAGAGACGATGGGAAGAGGAGTACAGGCACATTGTTAAAATGCCATCGAGAAGGATATTCACTAGCCCTTCGGGAACACCGACGAAACACTCTGATGCGAGAGGCTCCGCGATGTCGCAAGGCATCGTCAATCAATCCGCGCACAGTTCATCGATGGTCGGTACGGAAAGACCAACAGATCCGAGGAATCGGCCGATATCGCCTCCGAGCAAAGAGAGAGACCCTCCCGTTGTTGAACCCCGATACGCGGATAATTACGAGAAACATCCGAGGGGTCAGTCGCGTGATTCTCACAAACACAATTCCATCCCCGACTTGAACCCCATAAACAGTGCCTTCTCCCGTAACTCCCACAACGACCCGAATAACTGCGATGACAGAAGTTCCGCTCATTATCAGCAAAGACCGTACAGCGGTAATGTTCTTCATATCGAACAACCAATGGATCCCAGAAGAGACAATTCGGATTTCTACCGAGGGATGTTGCGTGATCGCGAGCGCGAGAATCAACAGAACGCCAATAGAGCCCCGATGCTTCATTCACCCGGTAGAAGCGGCGATTCTTGCAATCAATCGCAGTGGGTCCAAAACCCTAATTACCAAACGCCAGTGCAATCGAATATGCAGTGCTCGAGTATGCAATATCAACAGCGTCCTGACATGTGGCCGAACAATTCCGGCGGGAATAATATGGATCCGCACCTGATGGGCGGCGATCCGTCTTACAATCGCCCTTCGCATTATCCCCCGGGTCAGAATTCATGTGGGAGACCCATGATGAGCCCGCAGGATATGAATCATGGACCTTGCATGGATCAAGGCTTTCGCGACGATCAATCGATGATACCGCCTTTGATACCTCCTCTGATACCATCGTTGATAACTCATCCTCCGGCTATGATGCAGCAACAGGGTTATCCTCCCGGACCGCAGTATCGCAACTTTCCCCCAGAAAACAGACCGAACGTCCAGCAGTTTGATAGGCCACAGGATTTTCCTCATCCGCGACAGTCTTGGGAGCAACAACAGCAACAACAGCAACAACAGCAACAACCGCCGATGAACAGGCCGGCCGATTCTTACCCGAGGCCAGTGGGGCCTGGTCAGTGGAATCGTCCGAACAGAGGTGGACCGCCGGCCTCTGGAGCCTCGGCAGCACCTCCCCCTCCGTTAGTAGGCGCCCCAGGGAACAGGGAAAGAAATTTCAACGACAGAGGCAGAGTCGGTGATTCTTCGAGACCGGCAGCTTTCAATCGAGATCCTCGAACGCGTGCCGAACCTCCGGTGCTTCCGCCCAGTGGTAACTCTCGACCCCGTGCGGAAGCTCCGCCGCAAGTCACGACCCCTCCGGTAGCGCCGGCTAATGTTCGAAGAGAACACAATCGATTCTCGAAAGAGTCTCCTCAAGCTACTGGGTCAAAGCCTAAAGAGAGTGCACCGCCGACGGATCGAAATGCGAGACGAAGACCCGATCCGAAAGATACTGGCAGCAAGCACATGTCCTCGAAGGACGTGAGAAAGAGCAATGAGAAAAAGAGATTATCGTACAGCAATGAAAAGAAGGGAAGAAGAGAATCGGATAACGATAACAAGAATCACAGCGAAAAGTTGTCGAAAGATGTTATGCAGTCGCCGCTGGAAAGTCTCTACGGTGTCATTGATACGACTGCTAAAACGGGAAAGGGTTACGGTCTTCAAAAATTCAAGATACCGAAGATACGAAGAGCCGAACGGGCCCCTTCACCGCCCAAGACACTGGATGATAATATCGAAGAGAATTGGGATCTTCCGGACGAAAGTTCGTCGACGTTTGAAGATACGTCTCCGATCGGTGGGGCGAACGAAGCTTCGGTCGTCGAGGTGTCTCAGACAAGCCGCAATGAATCGGATGACAAGAAGGCCGAGGTGACGAGTACCACTTGCGATACCACGGACGAATCGTCGGTGATAAAAGAAACAGTTCAAACATCCGAAAATTCTGCGCCGAAAGAAACGCCCGTACAGTCGAGCGAAGTTGTACCGGCGATCGATACTTCGACAAAGAACACCGAGGAGACTAATGCAAGCACGAAGAAGTCGGATACTACGAAGAACACGGACGAAGTAACGGAGAAAGATCTGAAAGAAAAAGTTACTCGTATACTCGAGTCAATTATAATGGACGACGAAGATGTGGCATTGAAAATTTGTCAGGCTCTCCAAGGTAAGATAAATCACAAGAGCATTCAGAACTTAGTCAATCGGGCGGAAGGGAGCAGCTCGGAGAAGGCAGAAGAGCGAGGGTCCCAGAGTAAAAAGGTCGCGATTAAGAAGAAGAGGCGCGTAGTGGTACCCCTCTCCGACAGCTCGGACGAGGAATGTTTGGCCGAACGTTTGAGTCTGAAGGACACACCGACGAGCGATAAATCGGAAAGCCCGGAATCCCGTGTCGAGGCTACAACCAACGAGGATAACAATGAGAATACAACAAAAAGTAATGCGAACGATAAATCGCCGACGGAGAACTCGTCGTCAAACAACGCTGTCGAACTATCGGACGATACGTCGCGGGATACGCGCGATGCTCCGAGCAAAAAAGGGAAACCTTTCAGAAGAAAAAGGCGGGAGAGAAAACCGAGGTCCGACGAAGCAACGAAGGAACAGCCGGCTGAAGTGGTCGAGCCTGCTCCCGAGACGAACGAAGCACCGGAGGAAAAGTCTACTTCGCCCAAAGATCCAACAACCAAGACAAAGATAAAGCGTAGAAATTCATTGGAGATGCTTCAAGAGGACGTGCGCGAGATGTTTATCAGTGACGAGGTTGTAACCGCGACTGGTCATCGGATGTGTAGATTGGTGAGGGAAGCTCAATCGTTGAACGTCGATAATTTGGGCGTTTCGGTCGAGAGTCTGTCGTCTCAAGCTACGAAAAACAAGAAGGGTTCGACGACCTCGCTGGATCGTCATGGTGCCAAAATGGACTCCGACGGCGACGAGGCTGGTTTGGCTCCCCCACCCGTTAGCGCGAGAGGGAAGGGAGGGCGTGGAAGAAGCAGGAGGAGAACGAGAGGAAGAGGTGCAGTGAGACAATCCGTCAAGGAAATCGCCAGTTCGGACAGCGAGGAAGAAGATTCCGTTGGTACGGGAGCCAGAGCGCAGAATGAAGCCTCCGAGACCACAAAAGCCTCGGATGAATCTGCCAAGTCGGAGTCCACGGGAGAGAGCCTCAAAAACAGCAAAGACGATTCCGAGGAAACATACTTTTTGCGACGTAGCGAGCGTGTGGGTCTTCGAGAATCCATGAAGGACCCGAAGGCTCATGCACAAAAATCAGAACTCGGTAAAATCGATTCGTCCAAAATAATGTTCGATACTTCGTCGGACGAGAGTTTTGGGATAGACGTGTCGGAGCTAACGGCTGCCGTCGATATTTCCTTGCATCCGGAGCCTCAGGCTCTGACTTCTTCGTCACCGGTGGCTAAACCGTCCATCTCCAAATCAGCAGTCACAAGAAGGAGGAGGACCGGAAGAAGGAAGGGAAATACGGTCGAGGATAAAATCGATAATGTCGCATCGGCTGACGAGGTGGATAGTATAGCGTCCGATTTGTCGAGAGCGAGCAGTCTGACTCGTGGAAAGAAAACGAGCGCTATTTTGACGAAGCCGGACACCAACGAAGAGTTACTCAGCGATCTTCTAATCGGTTTGGTGGATTCCAAGGCTCCTGGCGCTGATAACGATATAGACTGTGACACGTCTACCGTCGCTGATGGAAAGACGATTCGCAGGAAGAAGAAGAAAAAGGGAAGCTGGGCAATGGGCATAGTGAAGAATAAGAAGAGAAAGAAAAAAGTTCCATCGCCGGTTCGCGCAGCCACCGAGGTAACGGAAACTCCGGAGCTCGAAACTTCGTTCGAGGCATCGTGTGAAACAAAGACTAATCCGAATGACTTGACGAGCCCGAACAAAAGCAGCGCGTACCCGGGAATTGAGCCGAAGGAAGAGATTCTCTCGGACAGCTCGGTACCGAAGTCGGCGGGGGAATGCGCCGACAATGCGACGAAAGATACGCTTACCGTTCGGAAGGAGGAGAAATCGAGTCCGGTAAAGAGTCAATCATCCGCAGAAAAGGAGGATCTCAATCTCGACGATACGACGGAGGATAAAAAACCATTGGACGAGCTGTTAACCGATGGTAGCAAATCGGATATCGAATTAGATTCAAATACCGATTTTAGTAAAAATTATGGTGTAAGAAAATTAATGAGCTACGTGTGGTCAGCGAGAAAGGAACGATTCAAGTGTCTCTTTTGTCCTTGGATCGGGAAAAACATAGTTCATCACTACACCCTAGGTCATCCAGGAAGAGAAATAATGATATCCCGTCTGACGATTCCCGAATCGAGACGCGCCATCGGTCAAGCTATGGTCGAAGATTACGAGAAGAGACAAGCTAAGCCCGTGGTGAAAGAGACTCGCAAGTTTACCTGCCGATTCTGCGCCTTCACGAGCGAAGGCTCTTCGACTACGGCTCTCGAGGCTTTTTACGAACACTGTACGACGCACACTGGTGAGTACAGATTTCGTTGCAACAGCTGTCCCTATCAGACGGTCGCGAGGTCGTCGATGAAGACTCATTATTACCGAAGAGTATGTCGAAACAAGTATCACGGTAACATCAACTTGGCTATATCCGAGGATCCTGTGCCGGACGAGGCATTTCTTCACGGCTATATCTGCACCAAATGCAACTTTGTTCAGTTGAAGGAGAGCAATGTCGAGAGACACATAAAACTGACCCACGATCAAGCATCCAACGTCGATATAATAAAGATCAATATGTCGTCTTTCATCGAGAAAGATCTTTACACGAATGCCGATTCCATGAATAAGCCCACATTGTCGAGCGAGACCGAGGAATTGAAGATCGAAGAAGATCCCTTGGGTGAACCGATTGTCGACGCTTCCGCTACACCCGAACTCAACGATTCCGCGACGACCGAGATAAATATTTCCGGAAGACTGGCGGAGGATACGGACAAAATAGACATCGTCGACGAGACTCTGAAGAACGAGGAAGAATCGGAACCGCCGTGCTCAGGAAAATCCACCGACGTTCAGTCCGAAGCTGTGCCAACTTCGTCTCAGGAAGGGGCAAGCGACGGGCCGACTGTGGCGGGAAATCTGAGCGCTTTCGTCTGCCCACCGGAGCTCGAGAACAAAGAGGACGAGATACAACACGAACGGCGAAAGAAGATGCAAGAAGTAGTTGACAACATCGGTATCTTGAACAAAGCGAACGAGAAGAGAGATCTATCAATAATCGACAAATTGAAAGATAAAATGACGACCGATCTCGACGAATCGCTGGAAGCTGCGAGATCTCTAGAAGCAACACAGCAAGTCGAAGCTTCGAAGGCTGCGGAAATTCCTACCGTCGATGTATCCGCAATGAATCTACCGGTTCTGATGATCGAGTCCGTTACCTCTCTCGCGGAAGAGGATTCCAATTCCAAAGGACCTCAGGGAGACCCGTGTGTCGCCGAGACATCGGAAGAAATCTCCGAAACGATTGTCAAGGACGAACCCCCTGAGACGACTGTTGCCGCTGCTCCAGCAACGGAGACTCCCGAAGGTCCCAAGGAAGAGGATGAAGCAGCGGGCGACGATAAGACAGAAAAAAAGATTAAAGATCCCCTGGCGATTTTGGACGAGCAGCGAAAAGACGAGAGCAGCGATGGTGAGGAGACCGATAACGACAACGTCACCGAAAGAGCACGACCCTACGATTCGGAATCCACCACCGATCAATCGGACTCCGAGATCCCAGCAGACGTTGATTCTCTACTCGGCGAGATAAACTCTACGACGAATGCCCCAATGATGACAACTATACAGCGGCTAGCTGCGAAATTGCAAGGTGAAAAATCATTGTCGGTTGGCGAAGGTACCAGCGACATGGCCGAAGTATCAGAGCAAGAATTAGCCGAAGTTATTCCGAAAGCTCCTAAAACAATTCCGATATCGTGCGTTCAGAGATTCCTCGGTAGAAGGAACGCTATGCTGCAGGAAGTAGCCAAAGAAATGAGCCAAGTCGTCGACACAGAAGCGACGGACACTCCGCCGGCCTCGCCGCCGAAAAAATTTATTCGTTTGCGAAGATTGAGCGGCGACAAGCTCTCGGTGCCCGGTCCCGCTGAACCGCCTTCAGTTGAATCACCGCCCGTCGAAGCTACGCATTCCCCGAACGTCGACGAGAGTGTCCTGAATGAAACAGCGGAAGTTGTTAAAACGGATACAGAGGAGGAATGTTCGTTTCTGCGTATCGAGAACGTCGTCAGCCTCGCTGGAGTCGAGAACAATCCGACCGAAACGACGATACACGATATACTGAAAGCCGTTGGAAATACGAACATCACGAACGTGACGACCCTATCGGTGTTCAAGGGCGACGTCATCAAGAAGAGTAACAGTCCGAATATATTGAAAAGAGCCCCAGCGAATTTGTCGGGATCTATCGTTGGCCGTTCGTCGAGCATACAAAATTTGCCGGTACTACCGATACAGTCGAGTCTTACCGTTAAAAATGGTAAATTCGTCCGTCTCGTTACTGGACGCACTTCCCTCAAGCAGAAGGACAGCACTCATCGTATATTCGGCAGCAAAATGAAGTCACCGGATATGTTCACCGCTATGCTTGAGCCAGCGAAGCTTCGCCAATTTTACAAATGCATGGCCCGTAACTGCAGCTTCACGACCGACTGCCAGCAAGCTTTCGGTACGCACTATCGTCAACACAAAGATGCAGTGGATCGTAGCAAAATGGTACTGTCGACTTATGATTTCCAAAGATGCGCCTACTGCACGGAAACTCTGACAACATGGAACGCTATGAGCGAGCATCTCAAGGACAAACACAAGTACTGCCAGTACCAGTGCAGCTATTGTTTCTATAGAGCTCTGGCGCAATCATACGTTGAGTTGCATCAGATGACTGTTCATCAGGATGTTAGACCGTCGGTTCTCCTCGGTAAGCGGGAAAGTCCACCTATAGAGGTAATTGACAGACGGGAGTTCGTAATACCGTTCGTTTGTCATCACGAGTGTGGAAAATCTTTCTACGTACCCGGAGCGTTTCTCGCTCATCTTCGAACGAAACATGGCAATTCTCTTTCGATATTCAAATGCCACATGTGTCCGGCCCCGCTGTTCAATGCCGAGAAACTCGTCGCACATTACAAACTTCATGGTATCTACAAGTATCAGTGTTTGTACTGTATATTCGGTTCCGAACAGTCGTCCGATGTTCACGCTCATCTGAGCGCTTCTCACTACAATCGACCACCTCACATTCTCGAGAGGACCCTGCAACCGCGTCCGGTGCGGGACAAGGACGTCATACAGCAACTTGTCGTGCTCAACGTGGACGAGGGATACAAATGCACCGAACTCGTACTAGCACCGGACCAGGACGCAGCGGATATTCCGAAGAACAAGCACTGGTTCCAGGTCGATAGGAATACGAGCGACGGATCGGCAGTAGGACAAATAAAATTGCCTATTGGAAACATCGGAATGAACAGGCTTTTCCCGTATGAGAAATTGGATGCCGCTGAGTCGGAAAGCAGCGGAGCGACATTGTGTAATCCAGCTACACCGATTATCACGAAATTTCGAAACTGCACCAAGATATCGCCGAAAAAATCACCGGAGAATATGCTTGTGGTCGACGATACCGGAGGAATTATTAAGATAGCGAAACGAAGAGAAATCGTATTTCCTTCGTCGACGAAAAGTTCGTCGTCGGATGACCCTGCAACGACAACCGAGTTCATCGATACACAATCGGATCCTCTCGAAACGAGCCGTAGATCCCACTCTACTGAGGAATTTATCAATTTTAATATACTCGATAATCCTGAATTCCTCGGTTCGATGTCCGCTCAGACGTCCTCCGCATCGGTCATCGTTAAACCTAAGAGCTTCGAGGATGCGGCAAATACAAACGACGACAGTGACATTGAGATTTTGGAGGACATTGACATATCGACGAAAAAATCTACGACCAGCTCGATCAAAGTTATTCATCCCGAAGCAGTCAAGCAATCTCTGACTCCGGTAAAAGAAACCTCGACGAAAGAAACCTCGGAGAAACAGACTCCGGTTCCGGAGACAACGGAAGGAGAGCCTGTGATCGTTTGCAGCAGCACTGAGAATTCTCTCGACCTCAATATAAATCCAAATACAACGGAAGAGATCGACAATAATTTCACGAGGCCGTTGACCCTCGACGATATTAAAAATACCGGATTCACGGGCAGGCATCTCTACAGATGCGGCTACGACGGTTGTGAATTCGGTGCTGAAACTTCAGCCCTGCTGAGAACTCACATAAAGGAATGTATATTCGCTACGGAAACGAAGAACCTCAATTGCATTCACTGCAGCAAAAGATTCGTCAAGATTGGCTTTCTGTTGGAACACTTCAAATTGCACGGTCTCAAACGATTTGGTTGCTCCCTGTGCAGCGAACGATGGTCTATGCCCTATCAAGCTATGTCTCATATGAAGTCGAAGCACAGAAATCCTTACACTAAACTGATACCCGCGGATCCGAAGAATCCATCGGCTGACGGTCTTTTCGTCGTAGAAGTCATAGTAAGTACTCCAAAAGCATTGCGTAATTCTCGTGAATTTATTTTACGATATTAATCGATCGAAACATAAAGCAGCAATAAACATACGCATGACCCTTACAATATACTTATATTTATACACAAGTAACTATTTAAAAAATCTCGTAATCATTTGCAGACTGCATCCCGAGATCGAAGTCGCGGCAAGAAGCGCGGAAGGGTGAAGTCGCTGGAAAAGGAAGTTGATAAGATGAACGAAGCGGAGAAGTTGTCATTCGGCCCGACGGAGATCGATTCGCTACCCCGCCAGCCTATTTACCAACGCGAAGTCCAGTGCGCAGTTTGTCCGTACACGACTAAAGTCAGGACCAACATAATTCGACATTTGCAACTTCACGCGAAGGACGAGACCGTGCCGGAATCAGGTCCGGTTAATCCGGTGCCCTGTTTGGACAAAAAAGAAAAGATGTTCGATAAAATGGTCAATCTTGCGAGCAGCTCTCATCAGAACGGTCGAATGGGCGGAACAAAGACAAAGGGATCTACCGCAGAGAGCGACGCAGAGTTTCTTCCGAAGTTCATTCCCGAGCACAAAAGGTAATCGTCGCTTCGACTACGCGCGCCATAACAAAAAATAAAAAAGAATAAATTAAGTGACCGAGCATTGATGATTTCTTTTGTGAACAATTAGGTACGTTTGCGGCGTGACCGAGTGCAACTATCTCAGTATCGACGAAGTAATGTTACGGACTCACCTAAAAGCTCTGCATCCCGACGAGCCTTACTTTCGTTGTCCGCACTGTCCCGCACAGGTGCCAGGTCACGAAGCTCAGAACATAGCCATTGACAAGATGGGAATACACTTGAAAATGCACGACACTAGACTGTACAAATGTTCACACTGCAATCATCACCATTATCATAGGTTTGTAAATGTTACGAAAAATTCGGTCGAATATCTATTGTACCTCTTCGACACCTATGCAATGCCCTTGCTTTTTCGATATTGGTGTTCGTTAATCTGTTTGTACGAACGTATTTGTCGGAATTCGTAAATTATTTGGAATATCTGATTGCATCATCTGACCGAGTTAAATTTACGTGCAGGCACGTAGTCGAGCGTCATCTAACCGACAAGCACTCGGAGTTGAGTCCCTACGTGAAGGTGATCCGTGAGCCGGAGAGCACGGAAACGGTTCCGCAACAGGCAGCGCAGGACGACGGTGATGAAGGGGCTGCAGATCCTGAAGGCAATCATTGGAAGTGCAACGTCTGCGACTACAAATGCGTTTACAAGTCGGAGATGGTGTCCCACGCATCTTCGAGTCACGAGGAGAAATCCCAGTTCAAGTGTTCTCTGTGTCACTACAAGAGCAACAACAAAATTAATTTCGACCAGCACATCAACGCTAAACACGGAAGCGATCCGAATGCCGATTACACGATGGTCTATCAGAAAATAAAGGGTGCGGGTGGTACGAGGCGACAGGCGGAGGGCGGAGAGGCTGGCGGGCTCGACGAACCCTTCGACACAACACCGCTCTGGCGTCGAGATATGCCGAGAGTACGTCACATACGTGGTATACTCTTCGAAGACGAGGATATCTCCCAGCCCGAATCGTCACCGGCCAAATCAGGCAAACGGAAGAGCGACGCTGACATATCAACAAGGCCTCTTAAATCGAAACCCGGCAAAGGTACAGCCAGCGATGTCTTGAACGCCGACAAGGACAACGATTCCATGTGGAATGGCTCCACGGAAACTTCGTCGTCCGACAGAAGATTCGATCTCGCCGAAGATTTCGTCGACGTTGAAAGCTTGATGTCATCGGTCCAAAAATTTGACACATCGAGACTCGCGCATATATTTGGTCCATATGGATCGCCGATATTACACTTCTACCAATGCACGATTTGTCAATCGTTCAAGACGAAGTACAAGCATGACATGCGAGATCACTTGTACAGGGATCTTAAGTATTGGCGGTGAGTGGAGATGCGATTGGTAGCTTCGGCTCATCCGAGCTTCGAATCAAACGGGTTTAATTAACGTTTGGACTATGCTTGCAGTTACCGATGCTCGATTTGCGGATATATGGGAGTGAGCAAGAACTCTGCACTAAAACACTTTATGAGAACGCACGAAAACCGGCGGCCCACGGCTGAAGAGCAGTCGTGTCTCCCTGTTAATTTTGAGATTGAAACTTGGGTAAGATTAATCGCCCTTCGATCGTCTTGACCGTCGAAACTGCATTTTAAAGTAACAGCTGAACAACATTGACTCATTTCGGGGTCACGTAATAAGGCGCCGGTTTGGGGATGACTTCGTGATTCTGCTCATTTCGTTATATTAATTACATTATTTTGTGTTATTTTCTTTTCTACTTATTATCTTATGTTCCTATACTCTTACATTATTTTATATGCTTTTCATATTGTTATTTTTGTTTGTAAGAAATTGATACGCTGGTGGTTATGACTATATCATGCTTTTGTACACTGCTGTTCATGAATGCCTGGCCAGTTTTCCTATAGGGTCCCTATTCAGATCGTCCAGGCATTCATGAACAGCACCGTACCGTGTTGCACGGTGTTCATAGGCGGCTTAGGCCCTAGAACCCGGATTAACGAATCTATCTAATTTCAGGTGCAAACCCTGCTGAAGTCTCAAACAGCTCAGATGCGTGGCATTGCTGTAGATGCACATGGCAACCCAGCACATAACCCGAGGAAAACTACCGTCGCCAATTCTCGACGACCAATGGCGGACGCTTCGCAAAAAACAAGCACAACGAACATCACTCAATCACCCCTAAAAGATACTAGTCTAAAGGCGAAAACAGTCGATCTCACTCAGGCGATTACAGATATGAATGATAAATCCATGACCGTCGACACGGACTGCGAAATCCAAAATGTCGAGGATGAAGACAGCAACGACAACGATGCGCTCGTAATCGACAGCAAGGACGACGGATTGGAAGATCCGGAAGCAATTGAGGACGCGTCCCTTATCGATGAGGGTAAGAAGAATACCCTTCGAAGTTTTCGACTTATTTTCTTAACACAATTTTTTCAGACAGGAATAGAGGAGTAAGACATTGGTTAACAAAAGCCACGGGAATGTTAAAAATTCTTTTTTTTAGGTGAAACGAGCGCCGATCAACAACGTTTGTTAGCCTGCAAACACTGCACAATGAAATTCGCACGACTGCGAGGATTAAAGCTTCACGTACAAATCCGTCATCTCAGACGTCTGGCATTCCTGTGTCCTTACTGCGACACGAGTTCAAACTCGGAGAAGATGATGAGAAAACACATAGCCCTTAAGCACGTTGGACTACCCGAGAAGATCGTACCGAATACGGCGAAGAATCTACCGGAGCTAACTAACGAGTTCTGGGAAAAAGAATACGGAGCTGTAATACCCGAGAAGACAAAGAAACGAAAACGCATCTCCGAAGACTTTGCGCCCGACCAATTCGAGAAAACATCCGGTTTAGCTCACGTCTGCAACACTTGCGGCTTTCGTGCCATCAACATATTTGGCCTAGGTGTTCATATGAGGATTCACACAGCGGTTAAGAGTTTCAAATGTGCTTACTGCAGTTTCGCGGCCGCTGAGAAAGTTCATCTGTGGCAACATTCCGAGATAAATCATTGGAACTTGGATTGGAAAGCCGGTAACGGCGACGGATCGGTGCCGGGAACTTCGGAGAGTAACGAGAATGATCAAGTCAATCCGGAACGCCTCGTTGAGGATTCTACCAGCGCCACAGAGAATCGAGGTCCCTTGACAAGCGGCGAAGTCAAGCTCGATTTAATGTATTCCTGCTTCTACTGCAATACAATCAGAAAAACGAAAGAAGGAGTTCAGGAACATTGGAAGTTGACGCACAAGACGAAAGTAGTGGGTGATCCTGCGGGTCAAAGAACAGCTATGCCTTTCCGCTACAAGGAAGTCGCCGTTACTCCGCTGAAGAAGATGCTGCGATGCGGCTACTGTCCGAAGAGAGGATCGGCACCTACGATAAGACTACACTCTCGCAAGAAACACCCATCGAAACCCGTGAAATTCGTCGAAATACCGGTACCGACCGTGGCGCAGTCGGCGACGTCGACACCGTCGGCAACGTCGGTAACGTCGGCAATATCGGCAACCTCGGCAACCTCGGCAACATCGATATCGTCTGCAACGTCGGCGTCGTCAGCTCCGACAGCCCCGCCAGCACAGGTGAATCTGGAAGGCTGGGTATGCCAGTGGTGCAAAGAATATTGCGACTCCGAGGCGAAGAAGAAGGTTCACCAGAACATGTTCCATTCTCATCTACCGGCGAGCTTCAAACGTCAGGAGAGGGATAACGTAAGCGCCGTACCGGAAGTAGAGGCAAGCAATTGCCCGGAATGCCCGTTCAAGACAAGCTCGATGGCCGCGATGCAGAAACACGTAGCCAAACACTTGGACAGCTCGAGATGCACGCGTTGCGACAAGACCTTCCCCGACGTCACAGTTGCTATTAATCACAACAGACAAGCTCATCGGGGCGAAATTTCGGCTATCGAGTCTTTCGTTCCGAACGTTGAGAAGATAATGGCTCGAGTAGTCTGGCGCGGCGGCGAAAATTCGAATAAAACTCGGTCGGAGACCTGGAGAAATTACGGAGTGGCGAAGAAATCGACGACGAAGTCGTTGTTACGCATTAATCCTACACCAGCAGACTTCAAAGCTGTTGCGCGAAAGTCGACGAATCCATTGCCCCGATACCCTCCGGGAATCAGGTTCAATACGGAGGATATCGATCCGTCGCAAATCAGGACTGAGCCGGCAGTTTCGTATTACGGAAAGCCGCGCGTTCCTGTAAATTTGACCAACATCAGCACTTACATCACGTTGGGCGGTGGACGTCAGATGAAACTCACGTGTACCGCTCTCGCGCAGCTCTTCGATATTGATCCGCGTGTAATGATTGAGGATATTAAAAAAATCAAGGGATCCCCATTGCTCGGTGATAATGACGGATAATATGGAACGGTTTCCAATATATGGGATTTATGCTTGCCATACTTCAAAAAGCGTCAAATTTAGACTAATCAGTTTTTTTTTGTGGCTTTCAACGCAATCGCAATTATTATTGCGGTACATTTTA
Source organism: Ichneumon xanthorius (assembly GCA_917499995.1). NCBI lineage: Eukaryota > Metazoa > Arthropoda > Insecta > Hymenoptera > Ichneumonidae > Ichneumon > Ichneumon xanthorius. The sequence continues at coordinate 17,551,621 of OU824205.1, read as the reverse complement.
TTTATTTCATTTATTATTTACTTTGCTTTATTTTTAGATCACACACACTACACACTACATCCGTGAGGACTGGTGATCACAATTTTCACAAAGTGTTAAATGTAACTACGAAAAAAAAATAAGTGCACTCGTTTGTAGGAAATTGGGTAATCATCTTTCAATTATCAATTCGATTGAGTTTGCGCTTTCTTCGTTCATAGAAATAATAAACCAAAGGACCACAGTGGGATAATCCGATACGGGCACGACTCGATCATTCGTATAGTCATAAAAACTCAATGTTTATTCGAATGCAAAGAGAGAAAGGTGCACTGTTAAAACTTTTGCAATTAAGATTGATTTTTTTATGATCGTTGAACTGTCAATGACTGTATACCGGTAATATGAATTAGGGTATTGTATAAATTATGTTTGATCAATGCTTTAAAAATCAACGTAGTATCTAAATGTCTCATCACATTAGTTTTTTTATTATTAAATATAAGTATCGTTTCTGAACTGCCCCTCTGAAGCATTTTTTTTTATTTTTTATTTATATTGTATATCGTTAAAAAATTGATGATTTGGATCCTCGGAGGACATCCAAGTGAACTAGCTCGTCTGGTCCGAATGTTAAATAAACAAGACTGAATGTCCTGTCACCGGTAGGCGGAGCGTAGTAATAGAAAAAGTCTGTATATACTGTGTATCATAAAACTCGAAGTAATAAATATTTTTAATTTTTATAAACGTTGTATAATCCGATTTTTAACGCAATAGGTAGTAATTATACGGTAGGATTTTGTCAATAGGTAGTAATTATACGGGTGAATAACTCGAAGACAATATTTTTTGTTTTTGAATAAAAGTTTATTGTTAATCAAAAGCGAGAGCAGTTACGGATAGTACTTAATGAAAACAAAATTGAACGATGGAAAAAATACGTCATCGGCGAGCGTATGTGTGAAACAAGCTTAACGATCTTGTGACAAAATATCATTAGTATCAATTAAATTAGGTATTTCGCTCAGGCAGATGGTTAGCCTTTTAGAGATGAAAGACCAGCTCTCATGATCTCGTCGACGAGAAGAAGGTTGCTTGCGATAACGGTGCTGTAAGAGATAAATCAAGTCGAACATAGTAAGGAAGAAAAAAAAATGGAATTTATTACACTCGGTGCGAAAATGGCAGTCTTACGCACGCTTCGCGTGCACAAAACCCCCATTTTCACACTTTATAAAGTAATATTTGGTAGGATACTCGTGCGAAAAACTTTTTCTGAATTCGTGTGATCGCAGCATGAGCCGAAGGCTAGTGAGTCACACTAATCAAAAAAAGTTTTATCGCCCTCGTGTCGTAAATTACTATTTCATTCGTCATTTTGTAATAATAATAAGTAGCTAACTCACCAGGAATTGATGATTTGTTTTTTAACGACGTAATTGTCGTAGATGCCGACATCTTTAGGCTTCAGCGCTTCTCCGGTGGTGACATCCAAGCCAACGGGCTCGCCGAGTGCAACACCTTCCTCGAGCAACTTGACTATGGTGTACTGGGCATCGAATCCGCTGTTGACCGCTGCAATCACGATAAAAAATTGAATATCTCCCAATCGAAGTCACGGGAAGTCGTTCGAATGAATTGGTAAATTTACCGAGAATCTTCGGGATGATGAGAAGTGCCTCGGCGTATGCCTGAACTCCCAGACGCTGCTTTCCCTTAACTTCCTCCTTGTATCGACAGAGAGCACGGCTGGCCGCTACTTCGAACGCGCCGGCACCGGGGATAACAGCGCCGTCGTCAATAGCATTCTTCACTGCTCTCAATCCATCGCGAACTGCATCTTTCAGCTGAACCAACGTATACTTGTTCGGTCCCTGAAAAAAACAAAAAAATATATATATATATCGTTAGTGGTTAGTATAAATCTTCCCGTCGCTAATAACCATAGCAGTTGATGCGACGTTAAATAAAAGCAAATAAAGAGGAGTATATATCTTCGCGACTCGTATCAAATTCCAATGAAGCCATTCCCGAGTTTATCGATTACGCACGTACAGACTGGCATCTAATATTATACCCCCCACGAGGATACAAAGCCAATGAACATTTTTTTTTTACCTTCAGCAAGATCGTAACGGAATTCGGCTTCTTGCAGTCCTCAACGAAAGTGTACTTTGTCTCTCCCTATGAAAACAGAAGAAAACGAATCAATATCTTACATTCACAATTGTATAGAACAACAGGGAAGTTGGCGAGTCATTTTTAAACTCACAAGCACGTGTTCATAGACAGCTCCGGCCCATCCCAAATTTTCTTCCTGCAGGTCATCGACAGAGTTCATGGCCATACCACCACAAGCAAGCGCGAGACGTTCCATATTCCTGCGTTTGGCGCGACGAAGAGCCATAATGTTTTCCTTCGCGAGCATATCGAGAGCCGGAGGATCGATTCCCTTCTGATTTATTACAACGAAAGTCTTGTCCGTACCGTCACAGAGCTTCTTCTTCAGTTCGATTATCTTTCTGACGCGATTGTCAATGAACTCGCGCTCAGCCGCGACGAGTCTCTCGCGCTCTTCGGCTGTTTTGTAAAAGAAGCCGCTGTTCACCTCGCTCTTCTCGTACTCCAAGCTCACATTGCATGTGAGAATATAAGCGTTCTCAAGTTTCTTTGGCATATCGGGATGCCTGGAGCCGTGATCCATAACAATACCACGTATCAGAGTTGTGTCGGCGGCGGTTCTGTGCTGCATTTCCATCAGCTCGACCATGTGGAGATCTATGGGTTCCTCTCCTTGTCTGATGGCCAACACTGCATCAACGCACACATCTGTGAGTTTGTCGGCGAGCTTAGGATGGATCTTCGTTCTCAGGGAAGTCCTCGCGACATCCAACAAAGCTTCCTTGGTAGCTTCAATGGGAATCTTAAGAGAGTCTAGAATCTCTATGGTCTTCGCTCTGGCAAGCTCGAAACCCTCTGTCAGTACTCTGGGATGAAGTCCCTCGGAAATATAGAGATCAGCCTGCTTCAAGAGTTCTCCGATGACAAGAACCGTGCTGGTCGTACCATCGCCAGTCATGTCATCCTGAGCTGTCGACGCTCTAGCTATCAGCGAAGCTGTAGGATGCTGAATCTGCATCTCATGTAAGAGGACATTTCCATCTTTTGTGATCTTTATGTCTCCCGCTCCGGAAACGAGCCTGCAGAAATTAATCATCATTGATATTTAAAAAAATCATTTTACTATAATACTTTACAAAAACATTACGTGTGACTAGACAAAAATTATTTTTTTGTTTTATTCAAAATGGAGAAATGCGTCATGTCGCGAACGGCCGGTGTAAGGCGTGAACATGGCACTTCCTTATAAGGACAAATTTCCTTGCATTCGAGCGATCGATAAAGCACCTCCAAAGGTAAGTATTGACAAGGTGCCGATGAAAAGTTGCAATACTAAAACGGCAAATCGCGGACGATCGTTTGGCGAAGGTTAATTATTATGACAAAAATGTGTAAATCGGCATGAAAAGAAACACGTGAATCCTTACATCTTCATGGTGCCCCTCGGTCCCAAATTGCTCTTCATCACATCCTGAATGCCTTTCGCCGCGGATATATTTACCGCCAAAGCCTGAGCCGCTCTGGCGAACTCGGCTTTCGGATTCAACAGACTGATCGCTGCCATTTTACGTTATTAAACGGATAAATTTTCGAGATTACAGAATAGCACGGAATGCAGAAAGCCACACGATCTCCGGTTAAACAGAGGCACTGCCTTCTAGATCGAAGAGCGACGTAACTCGTGAGACAGAAGAGAGACGGATGGTGGGTACCATTTACGTCGAATTCGTTTCAACAAAACTCATTACCGTCAAAAAGTAACCAGATTGGAAGAAACATCATCTATTTCAATCGTATACAGTATAGATGGCGCTGTAAGGATGCTTTGGACAAAATTTAACTTTTATCAAAGTTTAAACAAACGTGCGAATAAGTGTACAAGCGAAATTTTCAAACTGGAAGTTGCGTGTTTCAGGGATGACGTCACTTCCGGTATAAAGATTAAATTTTCAAACCGGAACTGACGTTTTCAGGATTGGATGTGGCGACCGAAATTTAAAAAAAATGTCTACTCGATTAGAGGCACGTAAATGTTGATGCTCGCATCGAATTTTGGGCAGTATATCAGGTGCACACATAAAAAGTCGACACGAAGACAACTGGACACGAAGACTGTACACCGTGAACGTGGGCACGCAAACATATGACCACGAATAGACTGTACACCGAGTCAACTGTACACCGAAGGCAGTGAACACATTACCAACTGAACACTCGACAGCTGCACACCAATGACCGCATACTTCATACTTATACCGACGATAGAGTATCATCGCGTTGCGAACTAGCGCCTCTTTTATATTGCCGCAATAAGGCATGAGCATTTGACTCCTGAAGTAGTCTGCGCTTGTGTTGAGTTGTCGTGTGGTCAGTTTTGGAGGTGTTCAGTTGGTAATGTGCCCACTGCCTCGGTGTCGATTTGACTTGGTGTACAGTTTACTCGTGGTCATCCGTTTGCGTGCCCACATTCACGGTGTACAGTCTTCGTGTTCAGTTGTCTTCGTGTCCACTTTTTATGTGTGCACCTGATATACTGCCCGAATTTTGTTCCAACGAAAACTGCTCCACAAGTAGAAAAAAAAACACCATTGGAATTTCTCTATAGGGGTTTTAATTTTTTTCGAGTTAGCAGGATTGCGCCGAGGCACGCACCTTTCCCTAACCTCGTTTGACAGCGCGTACGGGCCATCTCCTGCGTGCTGGAATTATAATTTTACATCTCGCATTGATACAGTAATTCGTACGTTTTTTCTTTTGTACGTGAGAAAGATTGAATTTAACGATGGCTTCACGAGGACAATTGCGTCGGATTCCGGAACTGGAATCCCGCATCGACTACGTTCAATGTGACGGTCTCGCGGCAATGAAGATTGTTAAACATTGTCACGAAGAATCAACGAGTAACATCGAGGTTGCCCAAGGTGCGCTCCTCGGTTTGGTCGTACAGAGCCGGCTCGAGATCACCAATTGCTTTCCATTCCCAAAGCACGACGAAGTGATGGAGGAAGAAGAATATCAACTGGCCGTTATGCGTCGATTGAGAAGGCAAGAGTTCCGCAATATTTCAAGCCTCACTTAAAAGTATAAATTGTTATAATTAGTAACATTTGGTTTATCATTGCAGAGTGAACGTGGATCACTTCCACGTAGGATGGTACCAGAGTGCCGATGTAGGAAATTTTTTGAGTCTTCCGCTTTTGGAGTCTCAATATCACTACCAAACGTCCATAGAGGAGTCCGTAGTGGTGATCTATGACACTGCCAAGTCGGCCAGAGGATTCTTGACCCTGAAGGCATATCGTTTGACACCTCAGGCTATTCAGATGTACAAGGAGGGCGAATTTACGCCCGAAGCTTTGCGCACTCTCAAGATCGGATATGAGAGTCTCTTCGTTGAGATTCCTATTGTAATAAGGAACAGCAATTTGACTAATATCATGATGTCCGAGCTAGAGGAGATGATACCTGAGGAGGAGGGAACCAAGTATCTGGATCTCGGAACAGCCAGTGTTCTTGAGAATCAGCTCAGATGTCTGATGGATCGTGTAGACGAATTGAATCAGGAAGCTATTAAATTCAATAGATATCAGCATCTTGTCGTACGTCAACAGCAGGATAAGAACAGGCTTCTTCAGAAGAGAGCCCAAGAAAATGCGGCAAGGGCTGCCAAGGATGAGCCACCTCTACCCGACGACGATATCAACAAGCTCATGCGTCCACTTCCGGTACCTCCCAGGCTCAATCCGATGATTGTCGCCGGACAAATCAATACGTACAGTCAACACATTTCACAATTCTGTGCTCAGAGCTTAGCCAAATTGTACATTACGCAGAGTCTTCAAAGCGCCAAGGAATCCAAATCTACAAATTGATCGAGGGAACTGTACTAATTCCACTTGAGTACAAGGCTTGAGAATCTAACGAAACTCGAGACAAACGAGATTTATGAAATAACAATAAAGGCAATTCATTTCAAGTTCCTTTGTCCTTTATTCCACCAATTATAAGATCTACTCTGTATGCTATTTTTTTATTTGTAACTTTCATGTAGAATCATGAACTTAAAGATTTCTGCACCTGCAAACATAATTTTTGTTTCAGATCTCTAAAAAATAAACCAGATACAAAGAGGTGTATCATAGGTAGCGAGCTATCTTTGAGTTTATTGAACTTTGAACGTGAAAAGAACTTTACTTTGACGGCATTGCCCGAAAAGAAAAATACGTGAATTGTACATTTACTTTTTCATATATACATATATTTTTTTTATGCGGCTTACATTTACTTTACTTGCATTTATTTTAAAATATTAATATTGTATAAGTGAAATGAAATGAAAAAAGTATACGTAAGCTTTATAGTGCATGGCAGCGGCGATGAACGGAGCTAGACGGTTAAGGATAGATTGCGCATGCATGTGTGAATCGTCCAACACCATTGGCTATTTTTATGTAAATGAGCTATATTACGCCGCATCGCGCGTTACACTGAAGCGGCAACAGCCTGTCCGCAAAAAACAGTCTGTCCGCCTGGTCCTCCTTCGATCCAAATCGCTGAAATTTCAACAAGGAGTGGGGAGCGGCTTTCTAAGATCTACGACGCACAAAAGAACCCAATTGTGAATATAAAAAAGTATCAAATATGTTGCGAGATGTTATCGTACGACTCGCGATAAGCGGTGTAGGTGTAGTTGTCGGTATTTTGGGCTTTTTCGTATTATTCGTTGGTTACGGCAATCCCGATGTCGGCTTTTGGTCGGTCCTAGCAAGTTAGTAAACTTTAAGTTCTTTATTATTTCGATGGGTTGAATTCCGATTTTTTTTTTTTTTCATTTGTTCCCAATTTTCTCTCCAAGCGTAAACAATTGTTCGAAAGTTTTCCCGTCAACTGTTTTTTTTTGTTACGATTCCTGTTTATCGTCTTGTTAATTTTTTTTGTTTTTCTAATGTGCACGGCTCGTAAACGGGTACAGAAATTCACCGTATGGCAACTGCGAATAACCGTAAATCGGATATTCTTGGATTCCGTTTTATATATAATTTTCGTAAATCATCATTGAATTGACGACGTTTAGGTGCTTTGGCTGCTGTCTGTTTTCATCTCCACTGGGTCAAAGGAAAGGATTCGCTGGAAGGTTGGCACACTACAGTGACCCTTCGCAACATCACCCATGTGGGTTTTGTCAGCGGAGTTATTGGATCAACATTAGTAATTTGGTACCTCTTTCTGACGTTCTACAACAATATTCGTGAGTATGGGGATGCCAATACTATATTGCATTAAATGTTTATTTCGTTAGTTTACAAGGATTCTTTTTTTACTTCACAGCGTCACCTCCGATATCAGAAAGCACAGTAATATCGGCAGTATGGGCATTCATATGTGCCAAATGGGGCTTCATTCTGATGTATTATGGCAATCACTATGAAATAATAATCAGGGACGGACCGTCTGCAATCCTGGCTCAGGATGGTGCCTGATAAAAAAAGAAAGCTCCAATATTACTTTGATACAGTTATCTCTTTTTATACTACAAAATATTCCATACAGTATTTTTTAATTCAATGGCCGGAGGACATTTAATCTTTGAAGGGAAAGTATATCTTGATAATAGATCTGAATAAAGTGAGAGTAATATTTGTAACAATTTATTGTTGTTGGTGTTGTTTTTTTTCTTTTTAATTTTATTAATCTATACACAAATACAAATAGTGTGTGTACATCGATAGTGCGGGATTGTAGGAATTATTAACGACTTATTTTAGACTGTGGATATCCAATTACATTATTAATCTGTGGTTATATCCCCAGCAAGTTAAGATACCCGAATTGAAGACGTATCGTCGATCGAAAAGTCGATCGAAACTACGCTACAAATATTCTCTCGTTAAAGCTACCCTAATAAATTTTTAGCTTAGAGTCTCTTGACAACGCCAATGCGCAAAACTATTAAAATGCTGTTGCTTGCGGACGTTTGGGTAGATCACTTCACATCGGGAAACTACGGAATGCTTTTATTGCTGGGGGTAATGGGTAATTAAAGCTGATGAACATTGTCGCCATGTAGCAGTGACAAATAATACTAACTCTTTATCGAAATGGAGGACATACGGGCGCTACAAGTTCAACTTTGGTTAAGAAAGCGAGTTGTGATGTTGATTTCGAGCGAATCAACACAATTTGTTCAGTCATTATTCTTTTCATTCTGAAATCGTAAAAGATAGATTGACTTGCAATGATTTATTTACAATTTATTTGATCAATTGTCGTTAATTTGTCATGGCATATAGTCGAATTATTTAAACGAAAGTAAACTGGGAATTGGTGATATGAAAGACTAAAAAAATCTAGGCCTAGTAACAGTCGGATAAATCTTTGCCCATTGATAATTTTATATTAATTAGTTAATAGTGTCTGTGTAAGAATTCGTTATAATTTTGTTCTACGTATCGATTAAAGCCTCACTTATCTCCCCCCCGCCCATTACTAAGTAATTAAGCCTCGAGCCCGATGGAAGAAACAAGAGGTCGAAACTTGTAAGTAAATATGTAACTGTATTTCGATTACCGCGTCAACCAAAGTTAATTCCAGCTGTTTCTATCCTCATGTCATCATAGGCTCTCGAAAAAGAAGATAGAACGGGCCCCCTTGGCAAATGTCTTTGTTCTACCAACCTTTCCCATACTATCGGAATTTGCATTTATTAGGTTTTTTTTTAAATTCCCTTCTACTTATCGATGATAGTTTTATGAACATTTGGTGTCTATGAAGAGATGAATTACCATACATGCGAGTTTACTCCCAACATGATCCGTATAAAAGCACTCATGTAACTCTGAAAAAACTTTACTAATATATCGAGATATATTGGATCTCAAAATTCATGATCAGAAAAATATTTGCTCGTTTCTTGATTGACCATTATCTCGAAAAATTACGTTTAATCGTAATTCTCGAAGTGACGAGCCTACTGTTTGCGTTGATTAGCACCTGGCTAGTTGAGTTTTCTTTGTTTTTTCTTCGTTTTCACGCTTGTAGATGGAATCAATTATTCCTATTGTACAGGGGATTCAGCTGTTAATGTTGCTTTTGTCTGGAATTGTGTTTGGTACTGTGATTAGAAGTGTTGTTGGCCGACGCGTTGTCGAGCGAGACATCGGATATATCATCGCTGCTGTCGCTTCGAATATCACCTTCCATCTGTAGAGCACATTTTTCAGGATATTAGTAAAAACAAGCGAAGAGTGTACAAATCTGTTTATTTGATCGCCCGTGTTACTTACCTGACCAGCGTAAATAGCATTGTACGCTATTTTGAGGATTAACCAGGTCCAAATGATATGGAGTACCAGTAGTAAAATTAACAGTGAGTTGAATAAATAATACGCGGGAAACATCGGCACTATTTTAGGAGCCTCTATCGCTGTGCTGAAAAGTAATAATTACATATCAATTAGACAAAAGATGACGTACTGGAATTGGCGTTAAAACAATTCCATCGGGAAACGTTAATCGCTTTGTGACTCACTTATAAATGATCCAGAACGGATACACACCGATACGCGTAACGATCCATAGTATTGTAAAGATACAGAATATAAAATCACATAGTTTTTGGTAATTAGCGTACTTGGCCATTTTCGCCGCCTGGAAATAAATTATACGTCTCTTGTTACTCGAGTAAAATGGTATCCGATGGTTCTTGCTGACCAGGATGGTTTCGAAAATCTTACCTCTAAGAAAATATCTGCGCAATCGTGTACGAGCAGGACTAGAGTGCCGATTCTCGTCAGATTTCCAACCCACGAGAAACACATTAGAGCAATCGTCGCTATGTGATGGATGAACATTTGCCAGAAATCCTTTCGTTTTACGTCGAAGAACTGCGATATACTGAGAGACCAGTAAAAAGCTATTGATACCATGTAATACCACCAGACATCATCGGTAACCGGATGGTAGGGATAACCGTGATAGCTCTGATTGATGTTCCAGAGCCAAGACTTGTCCCACAGGATCACAATACCATAGATAAACGAGTACGTATAATAGAGACATCTCCAACTGAAAAAAAAAAAATCATTTATCTAATACTTTTTTCATTCCTACCTTAAATAAAAAAGAACATCAAAAGATTGTAAAATATCAGAGGGTAGCGTTGTTGCTTAATTGGCAATTATGTGCCAGTAAATCAGTGCCAAACAGAAAAAATGATTATTTTCAGCATTTAGCACTGACCAAATATTTAGGTGCACGTTCCAAAACAAATTTAAAGAAAAATCATTACATTAATCACTCACCTGTTCTCGCAAAACTTTGTCAACGTCGAAGGTCGGTCCTGCGAGCGTCGCAGCCTCAGCCATCTTTCCACCTGTCTTTCGCTCCAATCCAACTGCTTGGCCAATGCCAGTACCTTGAAACGGATAAATCCATTACCCTTTGTACAGGCGCGAGAAATATTGTGAAAAAATTGTACTGGAAGGTCAAGATTATGTATTGTGATTGTCCAATAGCAATTTCAATTCTGCCTGTTAAAGCAGGCTTGAACAAGTACTCCGCAGGTAATTGAAACTGTTATACATCAAATAAATAATAGCTAGTGAGTACTTGCAGATTATGACGCAAAAAAAAAAAAAACAAAACAAATACTGGCAAACCTGCTTGTGCTTGACTCTCTTGCTGGTATATGCCTTTTCCAGGATAGCGTTTGGAGGTGCTCTCTTTGACCTTGTTGTCTTAATACCGATAGATTTGCCAACCGGTGCAAACCAGTACCTGACGAATAATATTATTGCATACATTTTTTTTCATTTGTAAATGTAGAAACTTTTATTAAAAAATCTACTGCAATTTATCAATCGGAGTATATGACCTCTGACTTTGGATGCAATCACATTTGTCACAATCGGAGCAGAATTATGAGTAAAAATATATCACTAGACACAGGGAACCATCTCAGTTTAGATAAATAATACCCATACAGTGTAACTGAGTATCTTCAATTATAGCCCATCCACTTGCAAAACATTTATGAAGATAAAATATTGCCATGGAAAATGTGCTATTGTGAAAATGCGCACCAATCAGTTATATTTAAAAACCTTACGACATCATGCAATTAATAATCCTATAAAGCTACAATTGAGCGTACTAAAATTATCTACCATGATCATTAATTATTTTTGCTGATATCAACCAGCACGTGACAATGCGACTTGATGGTTGATCCGAAGTAGCCGCCTTAACTTTTTTTATCGTTATATTTACGTTGCGGTCGCGTGAGCGAAAAGGCCACGTTTAGCCGAGATATATTATTTTCTTGAAACAACCGATAGTGCATCCGTGACGTTAGAGCCGTTAGAGACGGAGACGTAACCTCTTTGACAACCGGATGTTAAAGCTACGCGAGCCGGCGGTTCGTTAATGAAAAAAAAAAATGAAGGATGAAGGACGCCGTTGGCTTACCTTTCGAGAGCGTATCTGAGGACTAGAAGACCCAGTGCCATCGGCAAGGGGTATAACAAATGTTGACAATTTGCATATTTATTTTCCGAATCGGGCGCAATGTCGTCCCACGTTATATTCGGCGGTAACCAAATGTCAGATGACCAAAAAGCCGATGATATGTTCGCCAGAATCTCCATTATTACGATTAGATCCTTCAGGGGAAAACACGCAGCGTTACCTTACTTATGCTTCGCGTTACGTATGTTACACCGGTACGACAATAATTTTTATGAAATAATTATCGTTAAGCGAGCACCGCCCGAGGAGCTCCAACTAGCGAGCACGCGTTCGTGTTATAACACTACAACACCTATACACACTTCACAAGGTTGGGTTTTTAACGGTGCGGAATTGCATGGGCGGTCCCGTTGGTGTTACATATCGAAATAGAAGGCGCGGTTCTGATGAGTAAAAATTTCGTGTCGCGTATGCGCGGATGCCATATTGCCATGCCAACAGAAGAGGGAGAGAGAGAGAGAACAGCAAGCACACAGTGCCCTCTGTGAAGGCAGATCCCTCTTTTATTTACCCGCCAAGCGTCCTGGAAGTTGAAAAGAATCAAACGATGAGAAATATTTGAAAACGCAATAACATTTTTTTATTAAAGATATAAAAATACTTGAAGTTTATTACATATTCACGTTAATCTCGAGCTTGTTGTTAACTACCGTATACGAATCGTCAGAAATTTGTCTTGCGCTTACAAAAACACTGCTATTTTAAGGAAATTTCACATGGCTATTGATACAGATGAATAATTAAATAATCAAAGGTAATTCCCCTTGCATGCAAAGGACGCAAATCTTATATTATCAGTCACCTTTGCATCTCACAATCTCTAAAGCTCAACAACATTTGTTCACACAGGGTTACAAGTAATAAAAGTAGGTGAAAAAAAGACTGTTCATCTTGTATAAAAAAAAGAAGAAAAAAACCAACAAAAATGTAATTGAAAAATATAAAAGATAAACGCGTATCCTATAGTTAACGCATTACAGTATTGTAAACTATTGGCGGCTTATGACCATATCTATGTGTCCTTTAAGGGTTCTGAGTTGTTGCATGGTCTCAGGGTCGAGGTCTGGAACATGGGAAAGTCTTAGCCCTGAATTAGGCAACAGCGATATAACATTGCCATTGTGAAGTGGTACATTTATATTTGGCACACGTTGTTGAAGATCTGATGACACCAGAAGAGGACTCCCCTGCATACTGAGAACCATCTCTCCGTTCCTTGGACGTCTCAATAAGTTCAAGGGTGTGTTAGGCTTGACCTTTGGAGTAACAACGGCGTAAGACGAAGCAGAATTCTTCAGAGAGGGAGTCTTGAATTTGTTTGCGGTGGGAGGGCCACTTGAGCTGGTCAACAAATCTTTTCTGTCAGGTTGAGCTGTTGGTTTGATACTTCTGGTCCTCGAATGACTACGGGTGGCTCTCGTTCGAGCTTCCGAATTTCTCGTACTCGAATTACTGCGCGCGGTTCTCGCCTGCCGACTGTTGTTCGTGCTGTTCATCCTGGATACGTGTGTTGTTCTCGTTGTGCCTTCGGTCGCGTAGCCGTCGTCGGATGCCGCGGTGACCCGTTTCGTCTTCTTCTTTCCTTTGGCGGTCGTGTGACCGAGCGACGGTGGCGACGATTCCGCCGCGGATTCGTTGTCAGCGTCGTGCTCGTCGGGTATATCGAGAGCAAGAAGTTCACCGAGTGTCATCTTTCTTATTTCCGTTGGCCGACGAGCGACAGCGAGGTCTACGGCAGTAGACAGATTGTTTATCTGCATACGCATCTCGGCTTCGTAATGGGCAGTACGCTGTGCCGTCTGTCTCTCGAAATCTCGTATGAGAGAATCGCACTCCTCCGTATTATCGCGGATTGATCTCTTCGCTGGTTGCTTCGTGCGAGGCATCTTCGATCGTTCAGTACTAGCACGACGATGCGAAAATTTTGTTCGAAGCTGTGTCCAACGTTACACTTGCAATTATCTTAACGATAAACTCGCTCAGCTCACTTGGAATGCACCCATTTCACGTTACAATTGACTGGCTGGTGTTTGCACGCGCGTTGAAATCGCAACCGTCCAACGTACTGATTCGATAAAATTTTGAAAACAGCTTGTGTAAAGCACGGAACGATTGTGTGTGACCAAGAGTGCGTCGCCGACGAGATGACGATTGAATATGTAGTAAGTTCTCTCGATTTATCTCGAACTAGTGCTTTCTTCTTTATTCACAATTTCACACAGCTCGAGGGCGCGCTCTTTCGTTCGTCTTTCGCAGCAAACAACGATAACCGCTGAATGGCTCATTCCTTTGGCGCACACTTTTCTCAACCAATAGCCAACTAGCTTCGTTATAATTTAATCGATATTTACCCAATTATTCGTACGCCGTGTTTGCCCGGAGCTTGCCATCCTTGTCCAAGTGTTATCGTCTTCCTTGTTGTTTATAACTGTGAAGAACAAAATCGCGATGACACGGGGCAAGGAAATAATTGCCTTGATAGTTGTTCTACTCGTAGAGTCTGTACGAAGCGATGAATTCTACGAGCTCTTCCATCGCGAGGATCCGTGCATAGCTCTCTGCGAAAAAATACCTCAAACTTTTCTCAACGTAAGTCACATTGATAAGAATTCGTGCTGCTTGATGCCGGATCTTCGTTCTATCAACGTCGGGCGATATTTTCGTCGTATCTATACTCGCAAAAAATATCATAAATTTCTCTGGTGTTTAACAATTTTTTATTATTTTTTTTTAGTACGACTATGAGAAATCATGCTGTCAACGAGGTTGCAGATTTTTCAACCTTGTCGATCTGCGTCATGGAATTGTGATTAACAACTTGAACGGCTCCAAGGATGCCTGCGAATCATGTCAGTTTCGTCTGTTGAGTTTGCTATTTTTTTGAACCCTATTGGACTCTCATTTAAAGAGCAACACAGGAGCGTCTGTACATACCGTTTATAATGATGTATATATATTTTATAGCTTGTACCGAAGCATACTCGGTATATAAAGATAAATTAGCGTGCACTACAGGATGTGACTTTATGGCTCAGCAACGTGTCACCGACCTCTTGTCGCTCCTCTCGGTTTTCTACGTTGAGGAAGGTATGGATTCCAATGTACTGTTGATGTCTCTGGACATGCCTGAGAACGATGTTATGACCGACCCTGGATTAAGAAAGGAGCTCCTACCAGGCTGGTGGGATACAGAGGGATTTAAATTGCCTCAGACGTTTATCAAAACAGTTCCAAGGGATTCGGATGTAAGTGAGAAAGAGATTAAGTATATCATGTATACGTTTCGCTCTGACTTACATTGGATCTTGGACACGATTTTTGTTTATTTTTTCTTTCAGACTATGGGAGACTACGGTGGTTCATCGGTTTACGACGGTGAAACGAAGCCGTCGGTATCGATACCCGGTTCCGATTGGCTCCAGTGCGCTTCTCGTCACACGGGAATACCGCGTTGGCTTCTAGCATCGGCTATCGCGGTCGCGGCGTCGGCCGCTACTTGGCTGTGTTTCATCGCAGATAGATCTGTAGAATCAACGGAAGAGATAACAACGCCCGACAAGCAGACTCTGACGCACAAATTAACTATCGTTATCCCAGACGATGCGCCGCTTTACAAAACTCCACCGCCGAAATACAGCGAAATAGCGGATGTCAACGATGTTAACTTCAAACAGTAGTCAGGTAAAACGTCGTTGATATTCATTTTCTAAGGGCATTTAAAAAATTCAAGTACCTAAAGTTACATAAACAATTAAAAGAAATATCGGTTTCTATGGTATATCTTAGACTTATTTGTCGGTGATATTTCGCTTCGCGTTTCTTTAGCGAGTGTTTCTATATATATATATTTTTTTGTTCTTTTCTCGTTCGAGAATCAACGAAGGAGAATTACCGAATGAAAATGTTAATCGTTTTCACAGAGTACGATTTCACCGTCGAGGGTAGAGAGATTCTCGGCAATTTTGATGTTTGTAAGGAAATCGTTGCCATTTTTAGAAATTAATAAATGTGATCGCGATCACAGTTTATGTCTCGCTTATTGTGTTTGATAATTCGTGGACTGATCTCATCATCGGGTGATATAATATTTCAATCGAACGGATATTTTTATGAATATTTCTCCTTATACGAACGTCGAATCGCTCAAGATCTTCTAAGCCTGACACTATGTTTAATACATCGGTAAGATGTTATTGATAAACAGAATCCGTATACTCTTCGATAGATCGTGTTGCGATCTACTCGTAATCAATGGAATGCGCCACGAGACAACGAAAATCTCTGAACCTCAGCTTTTTACTAAGCTAGCATAGTCGCGAGTATGTAAAAGAAAAGCCACCATAAATTATAATATAGAATGTGCGTAGTGTTGAGCGAATGTGTACTGCAGATTTTTTTTCATCATGGTGTCAGTAGATACACATGGCACTCGTAGCTCGTGACTGATAACAATCTCACGACACTATCGTGAGTTGAGCAAATATAATTGTCCCACGCCGTTTTAATTACTATAGGTACAAGGGTTGGGGTTGCCGCGTTATCCCCCCACACATTTCATTCTGATGATAGATGTACAAAATCGGAAGTTTTAAATACGCACGAAGATCGGGCGAATTTTCGACCGTGTATCTCTCCGATGTGCCGGATCAAAAAGCTATCGAACAACTACAGATTTTTTATTCCGCCTTTTGCGATCTTGCTGGAACATTTATAATAAATATTGTAACAGTTTTCAATATAAATTTTCAATTGCTATTGAATATTCGACTGGATAGGATACAATAAGTATTGTAAGCTCTCGGTTTATCTTCATGGAATCATTTTTTTTTCTTTGCGAGTTACAACTACGTTTTCGCAATTGTATCTGGGTACAGGATACGTTCCGTTTTTTAAACCAAAGTTTCGTGTTCTTTTTTTCGGTGAAACACAAAAAAAAAATAAACTAAACGAAAAAAAGAGTAAATCATTATTAATACTAGAGGTATGCAATACAATAAGTTTCGAGGTGTAACATCGTAGAACAAATAAAGGATACTCTCGTTGTTTTAAGTTATACCAACAGCGTTTACTTATTTCGTTCGATAATTATTACGTTAAGCATGATCGATGCTTACAGAGATACACGCCTAGGTACGTTGAAAATAATAAAGGACAAGAAGTAAACGGATCATTCGTCAGAAGGTTTCAAGCCTTTACTATAACTAAAAAAAGCAAACAAACAAAAAGAAAAGATCTCAAACAGGGTTTCACGATTGTATCACGTTCTCAGACTAGGGTCGTTTTCCCTCCCATTCACATGCGCGATTGATGAAAAATATCAATTCCAATTAATTCTCCATAACAACCCCCCTCCTCCCTCTCTCCCACCGAAACAATTCAACGTTTGTCTCTTCAATATACAAAGTTTCTTACGGCATAATTGGAAAATATTGACTTCGTTCATAACAAAAGACATACCCTAGTCTCCACGATCGAGACATCGATATCGTTACAATGTACACTAATTCGTTTCGCGTCTCAACAATAATTTCGTCGATTTTTGTCAAGTCGAGCAGGTGAAGCGGGCGAACGCATTGGCTGCTCAATGTTAACAACAAAGCTGCATCGCCCTTATCTCTTATTTCGAGCTCGAGCAATATGTGGCAAGACAATCGAGAAAGAATTGTATAAAAATGGTCTCGAGATAACTTCGATATTTACAAACGTTAGAAATAATCCAAAGGCCGTTTTACAGCCAATACAGTCGAGGGTCGTCACGACGCATTTGAAGCTTCAAAACGTGCCGATAGATCTTGAGCGCAGGTCCGAGCAACAAATCCAAGCCGCTCAGTACGTCCGAGCGTTTCATGAGAAGCAACGAGTGCCCATCAATATCCTGCACTCTGAATACCTCTGCTTCTTTCGGAAAGAGCCTCGCGAAATACTGGTAAACTTGCTCGGAAGTCCAGTCAGAAGCGTCAGGTATATTTGGATCTATACCGTCGCGAGCTCCCGATTCATCCTCCATCGGCTCGGATGACGCTCTAGTCGGTGAAACTTGAGGGCTCAAAACAGGTGGAAGAACCGGTGGATTTGACGGGGTTTCCGGACGGCTCGCAACCAAAGTAACATTCTGAACGACGTTCGACTTGAAATGCTTCTGCGTACAGTCGTTGCATTGCCATTTTGAGTTTGCTTTAGGCACGGAGATGCGAGGCACGTGGCAAGAGTGATGGTAAGCTTCGTCGCAGATGTAGCACGTTATAAGTGGTCCCTGCAATCGAAACGATGACGTAAAAATATGAAAACAAATCCGAATAGGTACAAATTATTAAAGATATCCTTAATGCTGTCCTCGGCTTTCTGAATACTTACGACATCAGAAGTTTCGCAACAAACTGTACAACTCTTGCAACGCTCACACTGCCAACTGCAACCGGATTTTTGGAGCAATTCGTCGGCAGAATAGATGCACGTTGGATGAGCTAAAAAAGAAGAACGTTATTCGAAGCGTTATTGAACGGATTCCAGAATACACCATTTGAAAAAAATAAAATTTAATCCCCTTATCCTACTGACCTCTGACTGTGCAATCGCGACAAGCTACCAGACTCTCAGCTTTGTCCTTGGCGCACAGGCTGCACTGCCTGTTCGGCCCTTCTTTCACAATAGATTTATTGGAATCCTGTGACTCCTGAGACGCTGTAAGATTCTTGTTCTGGGACACAGGTCTGCCGCGTTTTCTCTTTACGACATTGTTGTCCGATGGATCGAAAACCTTCTTTGCCCTCTGCACAGAAACACAAGGAATATTAGAACAAAAAAGATTGACAAAAATACTAATCATTTTATTTGATATATGTTTTTATAATTTTTTTTCTTCCTTCATTGGGACAGGGGTGCAAATAAAATTTTACAGGCATGCTAGTAACGATGCTTGATGTGAGATTTTAGATTTATTTAGCATAAATTAAAAAAATCATATTGTCCACTAAGAAACGAAAGGGCATAAACCGTGTGCTTTAAGGTGATGTGGAATCGTGTCGTCAGTAACAAAAACTATACTGAATGCCATTTTGATACAGCAGTTCACCAAGGAAAATGAAAATTGTCTTTTCCTTGAGAATCGGCAGACGCAGGGAAAGACAATTTTCATTTTCCTTGGCAGACTGCGCTCTCAAAACAGCATTCAGTTTTTGTTATCAACTGGGCACAGGGTGGCGAGGGTTATCCCATTTCACCTTAATCAGTTGTATGCTGTTTTGTCTTTTTGACTACTCGTAGCAAATCATTTATATGAAACAAATCTGGGTGTAAATGAAAAGTATTGTGGAAAAGAGGACAAGTCACCTTTCTTCTGGCGCTGCGGAACGCACCAACCGTTGTGTTGGATGGTGTCGGAGAGGGATTGGTAGAACTTCTACCTGCATCTTCGTCATCTCTCTCGTCGCTGTGATGGGCGAGATCGAGATCTCTGTGTTGATGCTTGTCCCTCTCGTCTTTCGATTCGCGACCAAAGTTCTCAAATTTTATCTCGATATCCATAGGATCCTCCGATCTAACGAGCAGTCTCTGCTTGCGTTCGGCCTTGGACGATCTTTTTAGGTTAGAAAAATTATTCTCGACAATCTTCGTCTCCCCTTTCCTTGAATCGGCGATAGAATTTTGAGAATCCTCCTCTCTCGACTCGCCGTCGTCCTTCGTTATCGATTCCTCCGGTGAATCGGGCTCTTTTCCAATCACGGTGATCTCGTAACATTCCTCCTTGTTGTTCTTTTCGTTAACCCCGTCGATGGGTCTTGGGCTCGCCTGTCGCGAGGAACGCGGTGTATTGGATCTCGAATCTGTAACCATAACGTCCTCCTCGTTTTCGTCGAAATCGTAGAGACCCGGTGGATCGGGACTCTTGTTGTTTCTTGCAGTCGCGTTCGATGTTGTTTCACCACCCGATGTCACACCGTACAAAGACTTGAGCGTATTATTACCATTCTCCGTAACGTAACACCGGCTCGACGTGTTCGACGTTTCTCTATGCTGCTGCTCCTGCTGCTGCTGCTGCTGCTGCTGCTGCTGCTGTTGCTGTTGTTGTTGTTGTTGTTGTCGTTGTTGTTGTTGTTGTTGCTGTTGCTGTTGCTGTTGTTGTTGATTATTGTTACGTTGTTGGTGAAGCGCCGATGCCGATACCGAAGAGTCGCTCATCGATGACGAGGACGTACTGGTAGTGGTGGTGGTCGTCGTAGTAGTGGTAGATTCAACAACGCTCGTCATGTCGGTAGTCGCTACGAGGGAATAATTGCCGTTACCCAATCTCGCGATATTGCCGCTAGAGACTTCCTTGCTGAGAAAATCTTCCACCATTTTTCTCGACGTCGGATTCGAAACACCGTCCAAAAGTTGCTCGACGAGCCTGTATGCCGGCACCCCCTGATCCAAGTAATCGGGTTCCTCGACAACGAGCTCGGCAACTGCGCCGGCAACCATAGCGGAATTTAATTTTTCTTTTACGAACGTCTCCGGACGATTCTTGTACAACTGGAGACGCGACCATTTCGACGCGTTTCGATAACTCGTGTTACCCTTGTAATCTACCTGTATTACTTTTTCAGCCTCTATTAGACGATGAAGATCGGCTATAGTGTCACGAGCGTCGACGGAAAATTTTCTCAATAGATAGTTGCATATACGATCAGCATCGGGACGCGCCTTACGGCGGCGCAGCTGATCTATCGCTTCGAGAATCTGTTCCTCGTGAAGGATCTGCGTGTCCACACGGTGCTGCTGCATCGCGCGATCTTATAATTTTTTCCCTATATCCCTATGAGTATATTGCTATCGCATTAATATACTCTCCTTTCGGCCTCACGCCTTAAATTTTTTTTTTCTCATTCACAACCCGGCCAAAGCGCCGATACCCGGGAGAGCGCGGCCGCAACGCGCGAATCTACGCCGCTGGCTACTTGGCTGTGGCCCCACCGCGGTCAGACGGCCCGACGGTGATGCCGGAGACGCAACACAAAATTCGTATTGAATCGTCCGCCAAGGCTTCGTCGAGGTGATGCCGTCGCTGCTGCCTTCCTTCCGCGGCTCATTTCCCGGCACACCCGGCTCGGCGCGCGCGCGCGCGCACGCCTTCGTTTTCTCCTCGTATTGTGTCGGTTCCTGTCGACGGGTATAGAGCACGATTGTGTAGTCGAGAGCGTGTAGTCGTGCGCTCGTCACGTGCACCCACGGCAAAGCTCCGCTCCGCGGACTTTATGATGCGGACGTTACGGGGCTTTTACAATTGTGTTGAAACTCCCTCGTTCACCAGCACGAAATAATATATATATATATATATATATATATATGTGTTTCTTTTTTTTTCACGACACTTCCGTCGCTTTACAGCAGCTCGCGAATAACCCGTTCTGCCGTCCAGAGAGATAAAGCAATTTCCACGCAGCAGAAGCAACGTCGCGGCGCTTCTGATACAGGCAATCCCCCAGTCCCTTCAGTGGCGATGAATTCTATATCGGTAATAGTGAGACGATTAGTCATTCTTATAAGAGTTGATAATTTTTTGCGATGATCATGTACAGGAGCGCAGACTCCATTTACTATAAAGCATTATTGTTTTCTCTTCGTAAATGGAGCTCGGAGTATGTTGAAGCTTTTTTTCCCTATCGATTTTTTTGAAGCGCAACGACACTGGAAATGTACGCTCGAGCGAGCTCGATGAAAAGATAAGTGAGATGTAAAAGGGTTGGCGACGTTGCGAATCGATTATATATCCGGGTAAACGTCGATACTATGCGCGCTTCCTCCTTCGAACGCGCGAAACTAAGAGAGCAATGAAGCGCTGGGTGTTCTCTCGATTTCTCTCGATGATCCAAGTCTGATAATCTCACAGAGGATAAATATTTCGTTATCTTTTTTTTCTTTGTTTTTAAATCGTCGTAGGTGAATACCGCGTAATGAAAAGTTTAATCTGCAGGCCGACCTATCGAAGAGGAATGTACAGGAGACGCGACGGGTACGCGAGACGCGATAATACTATGCCCGCGACGAGACATCGTCGGATTGTGCGTGATCGAACTACTGCGCCACCCGGAGCGTTCCGTTGGTTGGCGCGCGAGTGGTCTCTCGTATACGCAGCTATCAGCCAGCAGGTCTCCCGCACCGCACACTACTGTCCGAGAGAACTCGTACTATATTGCCGCACTACTACTACCGCAACGCTGTCCATAGCTTCCCCGGGGACCCGCAGGGAAAACGCTTTGTCGCGGCGATGAAGAACTCTCCTGTCGTTTGTTAGGATGAGACCGAAGTTAGAATTTTCAGCTATGAGATTTTAACATCGCTGTTCCTTCCCTACTCCCCCCCCCCCCCCAAAGTTATGGTTGAAGACTAGTAGCAGCCGCGGCAGTCGCAGTATTAGTACCTCCTATAGGCGCAATTGCGTCACGCGACGGGTTACGTGCAGCCGGAACATAAATAATGCCCGTGCGCTCCTCCATCGGGCTACAGAGAAGAAAAAAAATAAATGAAAAGAGAAATTTTCGTATTTTAGAATGGGTACATAGCTTTGGCTGCGTGGTTTCAAACTTTAAGCCCGGGCTACCCGACTTCCATTTATAGTTGTTAGGCTATCGAAGACAGACGAAGAAGAATGCGTATGATCACCGATTGATACGAACGGTCGATTGTTTATTTGTTTCTATGTCTCTCAAGCCCGCGCGCGTTCGTTCGTCTGGCGATGCAATTCTTCGCCCCAAAGGGGGAGGGGAAGAGTCGTGAATCTGCAGGTGTAACCTATTCTCTGCGATACTAACATGCGCCTATTTGACCGCGCATCGCACAGTGGCAAACGCCGCGTACACGATACCCGTAGGTATACGACGACTCGTATGAACGCGCGTTCCATCGGTCCGAGCGCTCTCTACCCGTACAGTGAGAGAAAATAACTAGAAAAATCTTCGCGCTCTTCTTATCGGTTCTCTCACAAATGATTCTTTAAGGTCTGTCTTTTTCTCTCTCTCTTTTGAGAGTGTGACCGCGCGATTTTGGAGGTGTACGCGGTACCTCACGCGACACACGTACTCGGCTCAGCCGGGGCTACCCGGTGACGAGACGAGCGTGCTAGGAATTATACAGAAGAGGGAGGAGAAAGGTAGATATATAGACAAATCCCGGTCGTCGCGCCGCCTGATCAGCGCGCGCTTCTCGGGAGGACGCTGACGAGATACTACTACCCGGTAGTGTCGTGGCCGCGAAGAAGACGCGCCTCGGGCCTCTGTACCCTCGATAACTACATCGAGTACATCGTATAGACTTTTGTCCTTGTATGATATCTTCCTACACGTATGCGCATAAGCTCTACGTACGTAGATATATATGCATATATATAAATATATATGTATACATATATATGTGTGCGCGTGTGTGTACGTACGTATGTGCCGGTTGATCACGTTGACGAATTACTAGTAACGTTAAAACGACTTTTGTATTCTGCGGTAGGAAATGTCGATAAGCAAGTAACTGAACACGCGGATAGCGGTTCAGCGCAATTCTGGTGCGGTAGCACGTCGACGCGCTCTTCTCTCTTTTATGCCCGCGCGCGCGTGTATATGTCCCCGTCTCGCGGGCTCGATCCGCCTCTTTCGTCGCGTCAATCTTATTGCTTTTTTTTCACGCTCTTCCCGTTTCTCCGCTCCTCTCCTCGCTCTCTCTCTCTTCCTATCCCTCCCTCTCTCTCTCGCGCTCTCTCGCCTCGCTCTATATAAGCGATATGCTTTAGGGATCTCCGCGTTTTTTCTCTTCCGATCGAATGCCGTCTGACTCGGCGCACACGATTTTAACTTCAAGAGTAGTAGAAAAGAAAAATTTTCGTAGTATATGTTGTGTGTGTATAATGATTGAAGGCGCTCGTTGAAATGCCCCGGCGCGCACTTACCACCCGTTCACGGCAAAACATGCACCCGCATGAGAAAATTCTTTACTTTGCAACTCGTCGACGATCACTCGAGCCACTCCGTTTTCACTCAGTGTCGACGATAGCAAATTCATATGTAGTTTTAGTTCATTGGAGATTGTATTTTTTCTTTTTTTTAGGCGATCAACGAACGATTTCCCCGGCGGGCGCGGCTGTGAACCGACACGCCAGCTCTACGCGACTGACTATCGGACGAAACGCGCGTTCCGCTGCGAGCCCCTGTGCGCGCTCTTTGGCCTAACACTGTGTGGCCCACGGCACGGACACGCGGATACTGGCGGAAGGCAGGGTTCGCGAAACAACCACGGCCGAACGACCGTTTCAGCCACCACAGAGAGAGAACGAGGAAAGGCCGGTTCGAACGGCGCCACACTCGCACCCACACTAATAAACGGAACGATGTACTCGATCCGTGTGGCTGCGACGAAAATCCTTCGTACAGCATTGCAGCGAGACAGCTGATTTCGAATTTAGGCGAGTTGTTGCGCTCCGAAAGCGCGGCCAGGTGTTTTGGCGTGTGTTCGAATCTTCACTCCGACAAGACGCCGAATTGACTTGATCTTCGTAAGCATCGGAGAGACGTATTTTTTAAATATTTTATTGCAAAACGTACAAAATGTTGCTCGAGCCCTTAATCAATCGCGGGCATTTAA
This sequence comes from Ichneumon xanthorius, assembly GCA_917499995.1. Lineage (NCBI taxonomy): Eukaryota > Metazoa > Arthropoda > Insecta > Hymenoptera > Ichneumonidae > Ichneumon > Ichneumon xanthorius. The sequence goes on along the minus strand of OU824205.1, from coordinate 17,527,387 downwards.
TAAAAAAGGGGGGGGGGATGTTATCGATTGATAATTAAGTAATACATATAACCGTAAGGAGAGAGGGCGAGTTTGTATAAGTACGAATATTATGATTAATGTTTCGAGGTAACCGGTGATATGTTACAAGAGAGGTTGTTCTTGCCCGGACTTTGAGCTATCGGAGGTGCAGAGCGACGTCCATTTTTTAGAGCGCCGCCGTCCGGTGTCGACGATGCCATTGGCTTTGATTTCGGTGATTTCTTCGGGCAGGAGAGATGCACGATTGCAAACGGAGTACTGGTCGTCACTGCGCAAGTCGAAGAGTCTTCTCGAGCAGGCTTTGGCGGTGTAACCGACGTGGTGGAAGAACTTACTCGATGTCCCTTTTTCAATGAACCTAAACAACATGAGAACCGCGTTTTTACCGATCGATAGTTGACCAATTATCACTGCGATAATTACCTTGACGCTGCATATTTCCGAGTGGAAGCAGAGCCTTCATAGGGCCCCTCTTGCTCGTTACATCGGAATCGATCTTCTTTTTAAACTTGTTCTTGACCGTATCGGCAACAGTTGAAGAAGGTTTCTCACGTCTGGCTAAATCCGAAATAGGCTTCAGCGGTATGTCTGCAACGAAATGGAAATTGTTGAATCTATTTCTGTACGATTATAATAATATGGCGATTAAAGACAAATTCTACGAACCTTTACCAGACATACAATTGCTACCTGCACGGTCGGATCTCTTCTTATCGGCTGCAATATTCACAAAACCTGGATCGCTGGAAAAGCGTTTTTTAACTTCCTTCAGATGAGCCTTGCTCTTGTCGGCGGACAGAGGTTTGATCGGAATACGAGGTGACGTACTGCTCGGAGTTTGAACGCCCGTTATACTCCTTCTTACACCGCGTTCGCTCAGTGTTTTAGTCTGAGAACGTAAATCAACGATTACGATTCGTGTTTTTTGTTTTTTTTTTATTTTACGTTTTTTTATGCTGCAACAAACTCATTAATTCGTTAAACTTGAATACCTTCGCACTCGATTCCAAACTTTTTCTATTCGCCGATCTTGAGAGGACTGACAGTGGAGCGGACTTGCGCGGTGGGGTGGCCATACAACTCTTCACAGGCGTATCTGCGCGCTTCGATTCCTTGACGCTCGCTTGCACGGCGTTCTCGAGTTTTAAATTATTCGATGAAGCAACATTCAGCACCCTGCCCAAATTTTTCAATACATTCGCCGTCATCGGATCCTTGTTTTCACCGGTCAGCAACTTGCCAAGACCGACGAGTATTTCCACAGCCATTTTTTGATCATCCGTTATTTGATTCTCCGTTTTCATAGCGGTAATCGCATCATCGGAAACTTGGTCGCACGAATCTTCGAGATCCTTCGGTGATTGTTTACCCGGTGAAACTTGGTCATACTTTTCACCGTGAAGTACCAACGACTTGTCACTCTTGTTTATCTCCTTCTCCGTATTCATATTATACTGTAGACTCTTCTCGTCGGACGGACTCAGCTTCTTGAGACTTTCCGAAGACTCGACGTCGAAGTTGTCTTCGCAGCTCTTCTCGTTACTCTCGTCTACGATGTTTTCGTTTCCAAGAGGATTATCCGATCTCTTCGGACTCTTGGTCAAGTCGTTTCGCGTTGAGAAACACGAAGCCAATAATTCCGCGTTGCTGCCGCAATTTACACCCAATGCTCTCTCCAAGTTTTCTAGTAGCTTGACCGCTTCTGAATTACCCTCAGATTTTATAAGATTCTCGAGTTCCATCAATAGAGAAGTCGCCAAGACTTTTTTCTCGGAAGCTATAAACTCAGTTTCCAATTCTTTCATCAAACTCTTCTCGGACTTTGCATCGGAGCTCGACGATGATTTGTTTACAGCGCTGTTTTCTGTTTCGGAATCTTTTTCGGTATTACGTTTAATCGGTGAATTCGGCAAGTCGATCAAATTGTCGACCAGAGCTTCATCGTCCGATATAGGCAACAGATCGAAGTTCCATCGCGGACGACTGTTTATCAGATCGTCACTGCTATTGCTACCTGCTAAGATAATTTTTATTTAAGCATCAGTTCATTTCACAAGCAAACATTTATAATTAGACGAAAACGACGAATATACTCACTGGAGGAGCTGGCCTTGGCTGCCAATTCTTCGAAAGTTTTAGCGAGACTATTGGCTTCCGCGATTATCGATCTTCCAATTGTGTTGCTATCCTGTGAAATTAAAAACGACTACAGTGTTCGAAGTTTCCATACAAGTAAGGCGCGTCCATCGATTTTTTATGGATTAAAATCGATGGACATCGCCGGTGATTCCGGCGATCGGAAAGCTCGACTCACGAAAAATACGGAGTCCGATGAGGTGCTCGATACCGATTGTCTCTGACTGTGCTCGAATGGCGGACTCCCTTTGGAACCGAGCACGAAGACATCGACGTCGATCAATTTATCAGCGGCAACATATTCATTCGTCATTCCCGAATCGCTGACAACGCTCGACAATCGGGGAGTTGTTACTTTGATCGTCGGCAGCTCGGATGATTCAACTTTCAGCTGAGAATACTTGAACACCAAGTTCGATATATCTTTATTTACAGAGTTTTCCTTGGTAGGACTTTTGGAAATCGACGGGACGGAGCCATCGGAGCTCCCTCCGCGCGCGCTCAACAATCTATCCTCCGATCTCCCGTTTTTAGCCGCGGATTGGTCGTTCACCGAGACTTCGATAAACGCACGATTGACGGTACGATTCGAGGAAGCGGCCGAGGAATACGACGAATTGTAAGCGGACGAAACAGAGTTAAATCTCGTGATCGCCGAAATATTGGATAAATTCGAAACAGTCGAGATATCGTTTCTACATTGACTTTCTAGAAAAGCTTTGTTCATGCTATCCTCGAAGATAAACGAAGGCATACAGCATGGTGAATTTTCGTTGTCGTTTCCCATGTCAGCTTTCAGACTGTCGACGATAGACTTTGATCTCTGCTGTCTGAATTTTCTTGGAGATGATTTGCTGCTCTGCGAGAGGCTTCTTCCAAGTTTCTGATACTTGAGAATTTCATTTGGTACTACAATATTGTTAGCTTCGTTGGTACCTTTTTTTATACACATAGAAATTCTCTTAGCTACTATCGACTTTATCAGAGATTCTTCAGAGTTGTCGCTCGACTCTGTCAGACTGTCATTCATGGCTGATTGATTGAGAATAGACAAATCGTTGGGTGAAGGTGACTCGACATAGCACCTGGGAACAGAACGAGCTTGTACAAAACCGTCGTTCGGCTGCTTGACTTTTTCTGTAGATTCCAGCTGTGCATCCTTGCTGCTATCTCCCAGCAAGCTCGTGTTACCCAGATCGTGAATAATGCTATCCTCACCACACGGAGACAGCGCCGTTTTCCTAGCCGTCATCGCATTCAGCTCTGCTTCCATCAGTGAATCGTCCAACGTCTTATTCATCTTCAGAATATCGGAATACCTTCTTCGCTTTGGAGTAAAATCATCCTTGAATTCCATGCCCCGTGCCTTTGGCGTTAATATCCCATTGCTGTCCTTGTACTTGAGAGCCTTCTCCAGAGCAATCTCAAAAGGATCGTGCTGTTTTATAGCAAAATCGACGGTTTGGTGAAGCGCATTGTCGAAAGGATTATTGTCGAGACTGTTGCGTTTAACAAAATTGAGGTTGGACGTAACGATTGTTGAATCTGTATCGATCGCTTCGTTGTTTGACGACTTAAGTGGTGCCGGTATCAACGGCGACGCGAGCCTTGGGCCAGCTGCCGTTTTTCCATCAGGACTCTTTAGATCTATGAGGTCGCCCATTTCGGTCTATTCGACTCGTGACGAGACCGCGTCTCGCCTGATTTTTTTCCCGTCCTCTCAAAGACCACCGGGGCCGATAAAGATCGAGCGTTTGTTTGTATACACTTGTCTCGAGAATGGAAACTAAGAGTCCGCCGCTAACGATAATAACAGGGGCCGCCGAGTCTACCTGTTTTGTCGGACGTTACGCGAGGATCCCGATGGATCCACTGACCATTTGAGAATTATTCCATCCAAATTCCAACGAGAGATTCTTTGAGGGTGTACGTGAACTGCGCAATTTTAGTTGAGTTACTGGCAATTCAGCGGAAGATACTACCTGAGAGTAACGTGCCAAACGTCCTCCAGGTAGGTAGAGTACGAAAGTGTGTTGTGTGTTTGAAATCGATGAAGACGTTTTGTCATTGGCCCAATTGGCGAGAGACCTACGGCAAAACCCGCTGTCGGAGAGAAGAGAGAAAGAGAGAGAAAGAGATACACTGGCTGTTATGATTATGAGCAGTTAATAATGTGAGTCTGTAAATTACCGGTAAAATAACTACAGGAATGAAGAATGTTTTACCGTTGGTAATTTTTAAACTACCTAGCAATAAGGCTATATATAAAAATGAACACTGAAATAAAAAGACGACTCCACAACTATTAAACACTACGTGTCCACACCGTGAAAATGAGCACGCAACATTTTTCTGCTAGTCAGCGGTGCACCAAAAGATAACTCGACGGTAGGGTATGCTCCGTCACTTCCGATCCAGAAAATCATTTTTCGACCGGAAGTAACGTTATACCGAAATACGTCACTTCCGGCCGAAAAATGAAATTTCCAGACGGGAAATGACATATTTCCGGTACGACATCACTTCCGGTCCAAAAATCATTCTCAAACCGGAAATGACGGAAAATTAGATTTTCAAACCGGAAATAACAAAGAATGAGATTTTCAAACCGGAAGTGACGAAGAATGAGATTTTCAAAGCGGAAGTAACGAAGAGGTTTTCAAACCGGAAGTGACGAAGTGTGAGATTTTCACACCGGAAATGACGAAGAATAAGATTTTCAAATCGCAAGTGAGGTACTTCCAGTATGCCGTTACTTCCGGTTGAAAAATGATTTCCTGGACCGGAAGTGACGAAAAGTCTATTCTCGAATTGGTTTGGTGCACAGCTGACTAGTGGTAAGATGTTGCATGCTCATTTTGACGGTCTAAACTTTTCATGTTTAGTTGTATGGTGTCTTCTTTTTCGGTATTCATTTGATATACTGCCGACTATAACAAATGATTTGACATTTTACATTTTTAAGTTCATTAATTTTACTAATTATTTACAGTTACGATAAGAATTAGGTTATTTAAAAAAATGAAAAACTAACATCACTGAATCCGTTTCGATACTACCGGATACGATTTATAATTTGTCGATGTTTCTCTTCTCAAGACACGCATGCGAATACACAGCTATTAATGTTCTATTTTCCTCTCTCACTCTCTCTCTTTCTCTTTGCGTTTCTATATTCGCGTCGTTATCATCCCCTGAATCTCCCGAGACTCGCGCGGACCTGCGCCTGTCAGAGAGCGGCGCCGAGAGGAGGCGGAGGAGGAGGAGAACCAGGGCCAGTAGTTGACCGATCGTACGTCGGGGGTAATCGGAGATTTCATCGTTGCCTTCCCACGGCGATAATATTCTATCGCGGCGCGCGTCGTTGTCCGTGTCACTCTCTTACTCTCTTTCTCTTTCTGTCTCCCTCTTTCTCTCTCGCGCGCTCTCTCTTTCTCTTTCTCTTTCTCTCTGTCTCTCTCTCTCTCTCTCTCTCTTTCTGACTGTCGCTCTCGCGGGCGTAAAGTTGACAATTATAACGCGTCTTTTTTTTTACTTTTAACGCTCAAGGTGATATGAGAAGTATAGCGAATGGTCCAGTCATCGGACCGCCCAGGTGAGATCGCTCGATGAACCCAGAGGAAACTTACAACGAAATTATCGCGATCCGGGCCACGGAAGTCACAGCCTCTCTCTAAGCGAGCCAGGGGCACCTCGTCACGTGACCCATCTGTTTACCAAAATGGTGTTCATCGCCGTTTTACAAACACTTTGCTACATTGTTTTTGCGCCCCGGACTACCTGAGGGGTTTTTATCCATACGAAAAGTCCTCGGCCGACTAGTCGAGAGGACACGAGGATATATCGCGGTGAGGCTTTGATACGGTTAACGAAACACTCCTTTCATTCTTTAATGTCGTACCAACGACAACGCGTCACGGGCCGTTGCACCGACAGTTTCTCACGTCCGTCGGATGACAATGAAAAACTGTCTTTCGCGTATAACAGGTGCACAATTGTTTGTTGCCGAACGCGAATCAACGACCGGTACTATAATATCACGAAAGATTTCTAAAGCCTAGTAAAATGACCGCACGACTTCCTTCCGCTGCGGTCGACTTATCTAACGAGTTTCACTCGATCGTGTTATCTAAAGAAACAACTAGTGTGTGCACTGATAAATTACGAATATTCACCGATGGTCTGTCCGCGACTCGTCTATCCAATGTCTCCCTTTCATAATTGAGAGGACTTGTAATGACATTTATTTTTTTTTCTCAATTTTTCCAGGTGGTGACAGAAGTTTCGGTAGGTCGAAATTTCATCGCTGATATGCTAAACACTGAGCATCGCAGGTACCACTTTGTGATTACTGTGAATTGTTTCCATTGTTTTATTTATTTGTATATTTACGGCAATTGTACTTTTACCAATGCACAATTCAAAATGACAATTGTTTTGGTACAGCATAGAACGAATAAACCGAATAGGAAAACTCATACGCAATTAATCGTATATAATTAATATACATGATAAAAGATTTTATTTTGTTTTTATTTACACGTCTGTTGGTTTTTCAGATTGGATCGCAGATGATCTTGGATGTAGCTAGGGGCAAATGGGAAGTGATCTAGGAAAGGATATCTAGATGCCTGTCGGCTTCCTAGTATAGCATCGTGCGCTAAGGCCACTAGTTGTTCAAACATGGCCACCAATCAAGTCGACTACCAGTGGTTAGAGATTGAGATAGCGGCGAATATCCAGTTTTGGTTGACGCCAAAGATGAATATCGTGTCCACAAAAAAAAATATTGCGGTATCATGGCAAATTTGGTGTACATAAATGTCTTCTTTTTTTTTCAGGGCTTACTCGATAATGGACTCTTCCAGAGTCTCCACTTTCCTCATATCGATATTGCTCATAGTTTACGGGAGCTTTCGATCGTTGAACATGGAGCAAGAGGCGAGGGAGAGAGAGAAGGAGAAGGAACGTACGAATCTGTTGTCGGGGCTGGCTAGTGGCGCCGGCAATTCGGATGGTGCCAACAGTGGCAGCGTACAAACTCTGGACACGATGCACGCTCTCTGTCTGCCTCTTGGAGCTTCCATTTCTCTACTCATTATGTTTTTCTTCTTCGATAGTATGCAGATGCTATTCGCCATATGCACCGCCAGTAAGTTTACCACGGAACAAAGTAGTAGACTGAATTACTTGCTGAAGAATTTTATGCTAAAACATCTCCGGTGGGCTCATCTGTCTCACAGGCCTTGATTATTCATTAAATATCTCACAGGCATTTTTTTGTTATGAACACCACAAATACTTTTTTCTATGTGAACTGGACACTCTGATGGAAGTCCAGCTAAAGATGTTTTAGCATGAAAAAGAAAAAAAAGAAAAATTTACGGATTGTAATTGTGAAAAAAGTGATTTTAATATAAATTTTTGTTCTTTTTGTTTGTTTATTTTTTTTTTACGGTTTAGTCATTGCCACGGTCGCATTGGCGTTCCTTCTACTGCCCATGTGTCAGTACATAATAAGACCGTGCTCGGACGGCAACAAGATATCGTTCGGCGTATGTGGCAGGTTCACCGGCGCCGAATTGTTGTCGTTTTCCCTGAGCGTGAGCATCGTATGCATCTGGGTCCTGACGGGCCACTGGCTACTGATGGACGCGATGGGAATGGGACTATGCGTTGCGTTCATAGCATTTGTTCGATTACCCAGTCTGAAGGTATCCACCCTGCTACTCACCGGATTACTCATATACGATGTCTTCTGGGTCTTCTTCTCGTCTTATATATTCAGTACCAACGTCATGGTCAAGGTGCGTAATCTTTGTTTGTTCCACGATAACGTAATGTTTTTACGTACATTTCTCTTAATTATTACAATGAAATATTATTCCTCTCTTCTTTTACTCATAGCTCGACCTTTCACACGAAAATTATATTTTTTATGTTTACGATTTATGGAAACAATTTTGGAGCGCTAATTACTAGTTCAGCTCTGTTCAGTTTTTCCAGGTACTCTAATTGTCAAAGTCTGAAATAACTTACCATCTTTTACAGGTGGCTACCCGTCCAGCGGACAATCCCGTTGGTCTCGTCGCTCGGAGATTACATCTCGGCGGTGTAGCACGTGAAGCACCGAAACTCTCTTTACCCGGTAAATTGGTATTTCCGTCGATGCACCAAGCGGGACATTTCTCGATGCTCGGCCTCGGGGACGTTGTCATGCCCGGTCTTCTGCTATGCTTCGTGCTTCGTTACGACGCTTACAAAAAGAGTCAACTTGTGCTCGGGGGTTGCGAGGCCGGTGTACCACCACCGAGACATCTAAGTCGCATAAGCTACTTCCATTGCTCACTCATCGGTTATTTTCTCGGTCTACTCACTGCCACGGTCAGCTCCGAGGTTTTCAAAGCCGCTCAGCCCGCCTTACTTTATCTTGTGCCCTTCACGCTGCTACCACTACTGACAATGGCATATCTGAAGGTGATATTCTAGTGAACCGTCGATTTATTGTTCTCAAATAATATCTACTCGATTTAATGGCTCATGTAATTTTTTTCTTTCTTTATCTGCAGGGAGATCTTCGACGCATGTGGAGCGAACCATTCATATCTCATCCACCGTCGAAACACATGGAAGTTTGACAACCGACGTGTCTCGAAGAGCCCTGTGAACTAAGCCGTACGAACAAAACCGTAATCACGTTGGCAATGCCGTACCACGACCTCGTTTCCTTATTTTACGTCGATATCATTTTTATGTAAGTAATTCGTTTTTGTTTTTCTTTTTTTTCTTTATTCTTCTCTCTATTTCTCTATCCCCCTCGCTTCCTCCGTTGGTCTGTTTCACTGTTTCTGTGCCTACACGAGTAATGAAACACACGCGGGAGATACTTACTCGTGGCTCTCCGTCGTCCCATCCCGTTCTTTGAGTCGGCGAGATGATACCGAGGAAGTGTTACAACGCGGCATCGGTTGTCGAACGATTCGCTTTTTTAGCATTAAGTTTCACTGATTAAAGTATGATAAATTAATATCCAGTGACCGCGCGTAACTTAGAGCGGAGTATAACCGGAGTGACTGAGACTGAGAGTAGACTGCGACCGAGCCCCAATTCGAATGAAAATGGTCGATTAATTATCATTATTATTTTTCATCATTGATCCATGACTAACCTGTCGTCATTTATATGAACGGTGATACATTGATACGATGCATCCTTCAGTTTTTCCATACTCCAAGCCTACGTTGTACGCGGATTATCGAACAATCGATACTGAAGATGTGTTCATTTATATTTTATACGTGTATGTTTTTCTTGCTAATTTATTATCGATTAATCTAGCTAATTTGAAAACGTACGTAAGAAGGCAGGAGAAGCCCGGTGTCGGTTATCGGCTTGTACACACGAATCCAGTGAAAGCAAAGAAAATGAAGGAAAAAAGAAAAGAAATAAGAAATTGCGCGCGTAGGTTGTGACTTTATGTTTAAACAATTATTTTGTCATGCGAAGAAAGCAACAATTGTGTACATAACTATATTATTAACGATCATTTGTTTTTTTTATTATTATAATTATAAAAAAATATAAGCCCGGGTCTTGAAGCTGCGGTTCGCTGCTGGCAATTTTTATCGTAAAAAACATCTCGTGTTCTCGAACAGCGTCGATTTTTTTTTCTTCCGAGAATGTCAGTTGTCTATTATTATACGTAAGTAATATACATGAGCCAGAGGAGTACCGGAACTTCACCCTCAAGTTTCATAAAGAGTTATATATATATATATATATACACATAGATATATATATGTATCACCTTCATTCGACAAGACCACTACTTTTCCTTTGTGTCACGGACGGGGCAGCCCCTTTATAAACTGTATATTTTTTATTTGATCACAAGACTGACGAAGATGTAGGAAATGCCAATTTATTTGAGAGGACTCCGACAAACCAAACACTGGACACGCGGCTCCGGTTCTTGGTACTATTAGAATTGGAAACTCTCGAGCTTCGAGACTAATCGAACGTTCTTCAGCAATTGAATTTCCGGGGGGAAACCCAGTGCAGTTAATTATCATTAAAAATCATGACTGCGTTCACGCAAATACGTTGCATGCAATCGTGCAACATTCTTTTGGTGGCAGATCAACCGGTTCGCGAGTAACGTCAGTAACGTTTCGTACAAGTCGTACAAAGCCCCGCTATAAGACTCAAAGAAAAATAACTCACACATTTTTTTTTCCCCGACTCACGAAACACCGATTATGCATTAATTAAGCTAAACAGTAAACGGAGTTGCCACTAAGACTAATTAGCGATATTTTCGGAGATCCTCTCACGTGTACGACGCAATAATTGTCCAAGCATCTCTATCAATTATAAAATTCTTCCCCCCTCCCCTTCATTGAGGGCTGTCCGACCCGTTCGTAACACATGCTGCAATTTCCTCACCCGCTCCCTCTCTTCTCTAACTCTATTCAGTGTTTTGTTATCGCGAACCGTAAGGTCGTTCTTTTTTCTTCGTTTTTACCAATAAATCTAGATCGAAACTCTAATGTATTTGTACTATAAAAAAAGAAAGCAGAAAAAAAAGATTAAGTGGCAGATGAAAATTTTATGTCTCAACTTCTTCCGTTCTCGACACGATTGTAGGAAGATATTTCTGCCTCCCCTCCCCCCCGCGATCTTCAAACTTTCGTGTGCACGTTATCGACGACGCTTCGTCTCTTCCGAATAGCCAACGGTAATAATTACGTGGATTCACATTCTATGGGTGTTCGTCTATTCGCTATATTTTACCATCGTCCTCTCTCTTTCTGTCCGTTCTCTTTTATTTTCTCCTGTATATAAATTTATCCCGAAGTGCAACTATTAATTTACCGAACGATGAAGAAAGTGGCTCGATTGGCTTTTCGAAAGAGAGAGGGAGAGACAGAGAGAAAGAGAGAGTGTGAAAGGTAGAGAGAGCAATGACCGAATTTGCATTTGGAAATGATCTCGAAATTAAATGAATGAGTTCTCGGACTCGTTCCACTGTGCAATGAGAGACAAGTTGCCGTTTTATTTTTCTCTTATTTATTTAATAAAAAAATGAATCGTGGTAAACACATCGATCGATACCACGTCAAAAGTAAATATATAAAATGTTCCTCCCCGCCCCCCCCCCCCCTTCCCCTTTCGCACCTTTCCACACATACGAATACACTTAGGGTTTTTCCCCGCCCGCACTGTAGTTCTTTTTTACAAGGAGAAACAACAAACATAATACTGTAGACGTTATCGACTGTCGTAAGACTATAAAAAAAAAGTAACAAAATAAATAAATTTCTCGATTTACGGAGGACTCGAGCGGGTATCAGCAGCGAAGTGTCGAATACGTACATTTGTGCCGATTGATATACTTCATCGTTGAATGGCTACTCCTCGACCAAACGTGACTAACAAGACGACGGTAGATCGACGAAAAAAAAAGAAACGATTTAACTTCGATCGCTCGATTCCCCCGTAAAGCGATCGAAAGGGAAATATAACTTAAAGAGTCTATACATTTAGAACAAAACAAAAAAAAACAAACAACTTATGATAGAACGAACGAACAAAATACAGGTTTAAGCGAAATGAAAAAAAAAATTGCAAAGGTAAATCTTAAATAGAATGTAATTATTGATTAAAAAAAAAAGGAAAAAAAAAAATTAACATGATTATTCTAAGAGCACTCGCTTGTACTGCTGCAATTCTCGACTTGCATGTGTACAGCCATGTACATTTTTTATATATAAAATAAAAACGTGACCGCAGCGATTCGCCACGGTATATGTTCAAAAAAATTTAAGTCATTTTTCGTCGTATTGTATGTCTACCGCCTTTGATCTCTCTCGAATCGCTTATATACAAAAGAAGTGGTAATTGTTATTAAATAATACCGAATCACACAGTTGTCTGTCCCGTACTAACACTGTCCAAGTTTTTCTTTATGTTCTCCAGCTCTGCCATGTCGGTCGTCGAAGATTCGCACTTGTAAACTACCAGGGAATGATAGAAGTGAACGGCAAACGCGACGAACACGATGAGCACCGGAATAACGATAATCGTACTGGCGACGGCAGCCATGAAGGAATAGTCCCAGAATTTCACCCAACAGAGTATAGCGATTTCCACGAGAAACAGAAAGAGTCCGAGTACCGTTGAGAATGCCCAAGCCAGCTCGATGAATCCTCGCATTCTCTCGTGAGGCGATTCCGTGACGAGGCGTGAAATTTGTAGTTTGCTAATTGCCTCGACGTTCGGCAAGAGATAGGTGCTTATCATGAGCGCGAATATGTGAACGGATACGAGGACGGTGGTGCAAACGGCGAACATAACGAACAACCACTCGGGCACGGCTGTTGGTTCGTTGATTTGGAGCTCGACCATCGCAACCTGAAAATCAATAGAAGAAAGAAACATGCTTACCACGTTTTCATTAAAAAAGCTTCCTCCACGAGGTAGCAAAATCATGGAAATTTATTCGCACAGTTATCGTTGCAGGAAAATTAATTCTTCATCTCGCGAGCGGCATACTACCGAGTTTGTATCGCCGTCGATAATCCGAGCGTTAATGTGCGTATAATAAATTGAATATCAATACGAGTAGCAAAATTACGCGCGGGAGGCGTCCAGTCTTACATAATTGCAAAGATGTCACCCAAGATTTCTCAGAACTGTCTGTGACGTTGGAACTAATTGGTTTTTTTTTTTTTAACAAGTCCCCGGATAACTTGTGTCGTGGTGTATTATTGAAACGTTACATGCGCATCTTGACCGTGACATCTTGGTGCGTTTCAATAACTTCCGTTGGGACTGAACATCCGTGCACGGAATAACAATTACAGAGTCGCGATAAGTGTCAGACGTTGTTTGTCAATTAGTCCCTAACGGATCGTCATTGTTTGCTCTCGTAGGATTTAATCATTTAATGAATTCAATCTCGGACGACGAGTCATCAGTTTGTTTTGCTTCTTTCCGATGGTAATTATTCAACGTGACAATGGTTCAAAAAACTGATTAATAGATCATCGATCTGAATATATATGTATATATATATATTCAGATATATCTCACCATCGCGAAACCGCTGAGTAACTCGGAGGTCGTCGCGGTAGCTTTGAGTTTGGCTCTGCTCATGTGAAGTCGTCGCCACGATAGTCCTTGCGGACCGTCGTGATCCTCCTGCTGCTGCTGCTGATGATGAGGATGATGATGATGATGATTATTCGAGTGCAATTGATTCGTTTGCCCTCCGTGGCAGTGGCAGCAACAATTGCAATGGGCATTGGTACCAGAGAAATGACTTCCCGAGTATGGATTGAACGGTGGACTTTGTATAGATTTTATTATATCCAATCCGACGTATCTGTTCGGTTGACGATTCCTCGGCGACAGTACGGCCTCGCTCTGACTCGTGTAGAGAACATTTTTCGCCGGTGTGTAGATCGATATGTTCGATGAGTTTAATTGATTGGACTTGGGCAAATGTCCTATTGACGTTGGCCTACTTGGCCGGTTGGCCATTCCTGGACCGTATCTCAAGTACGGCTGGGGAAAGTCTATCTGGGTCGACTTGTTGCTGCAACTCGTTCTCACGAAATTTTCTTCACCAGAATTACTCGCTGAGCTTGTACTTGCTTTACCATTTCTCGTTGATGTCTCCGAACAGCTTGGCGTCAATCTTCTCACGCCCATGCGATCTTTGTTCTCGACGAGAATTGCCACATTCTCGTTAGACATCGTAGCTCCAAATGATACTCTCGGTTGTGCAAATATTCGACAGCATATCTCTAATCTCGTTATCGTCGCTTCGAATCGGATCAAGTACGTTGTACCTTACGATTGCTCACGAGCTTCACGATAAAGTTGGCTCTTCGGTTGTACAGCTAGACGCTCATCGATAGCTCGGTTATCTTTCGCATACCTCCTGTGCGTATTTTTTTTTCCTTACATTATTTTTGTGATTATCATTTTACGGCGTAGTTTTTTTTTCGTTGATTTGCACACTCCTGGCTGACGATGAGCGCCCACCGTTTATCCACTAATGGTCTACTTCGCACCGCTTGATCATTTCAATTGTCAGCCACTTGGGAAAATAGTACGAAACGTACGGTGAAGTCCGTCGAAAGATATTCGACGCGGGACGATAAACTTTACTGTAAACTATGACTTTCATGTACGAACTTGAAAGAAACACTGCCGAGGAGATATCTCGGTCTAATGAACGACGAAGAAAAAAAGAAGAAAAAAAAAGAATATCGCTGCTCCGTTAAGCGGTCAATTAAGTAATTGAACGGGGCAACGCTATCGGCGGTGAACCATGAAGAGCTGCTAATTCACCTCATGTATTACGAACTCCCGTTGGCACTGAAATTTTGCAGCTCACGCGAAACCGTACACTTATTAACGTAAATATAACATTTATTCGCGAGCAGTAACAATGAATGTAATTCCATGTGACACGAACGCTCGAGATTTATACCGGATGCGACGGATAGAGATCTTGGAACCGGACGCGGCTACAACAAAGTACAAATACTTCTCGTATGTTGTTTTGCCGAAAAGAGGAAAAAAAACAGTTTATCGCACGTGAAAAAGCTTCGGAACGACGTCGTAGGTTTGGTAAGCATTGTTTTATCTACGATACTCGGAAAAAGAAGCAGGCCTTGGTCGTATCCGAGCTCTCGGAAAGAACTGAACAGCGAACGGACGGAAAGCCACACATGCATTGTACCTGAGGGGAATCATAACAATAGTATTAATTGCCTCGAAGCCATATCGGCCGCATAATAACCGGCTGTAAGGCTCCCCACGTGGTCGACGATCGACGGCGTGTGTGGGTCCTTTGCATATGCAGTTATAGGCTACAGCTCTGCCCGTGTGCGACGGTCGAGGGAAATGTCTTTGCCGTCGTTGGCCCCTTGAATAAAGAGAGATAAGCAAATCGTAATTCGACGGCGCAATCGAGGGACAAAGGCAAGGTGACGGTGAACGTCTCGAGGCCCTACGACCGTTCCGAGCACGATCCGACACTCAAAAGTACGTTGACCGTAACGGGAAAGGTGAGCACCAAAATTTCCTGCGAGGAAAATTTATACGGGTTTTTTTTCTTGAATATTATTGTTTCCACGGAAGCCGGAGGAAATTTCGAAGGAAGCAGGAAAATCGGGGATATCCCGAATTATCGATCGATAGGACGGGTTTTTGTGCGAGACTCGCACATCGGGACGCCGGATGACGCAAGCATGACTATGTTAACATTAAAATCCGAACATTCTTCTGTAATGCTAAGACGGCTAACATTGATCGTTGAAAATTGCGCGGCGACGTTCGAGAATCTGGAAGGTATGGGAGAATAATCGCGACTGGCGATGTGTCAGGATTATTTATATAAAAGATGTTTGCTTCTCGATCTGTTGCAGGTGTAGAAGGTAAATAAAATGTTCATTGCAAAGATACTTCGTATAGCGAACACGTCGCTCGATGTATGTATGCATCGAGAGAATTTGTCGTTGTCCTTGAATTTAAACCGCGACGTGGATAGGTCATAAGGTCACAAGGTCCAAGTGACCCCCATAGAGGACGCGATTAGTTTGCTATGGATATTTGAGGAGAGATTGTCTCGTATTGCGGCAGAACGCCTTCAACTCGGTTACTGCCATCTTCTATCATTGATTCGGTCTATTTAATAAATGTCGATGAATCGACAGATCAATGGTAATGCATTCGAAAGCCAAACAGCTTTGAATGCATTTTTCGAATACCTCGGAGGATAGTGTGAGCCGAAGGTCATTAATTCGTCTCTACTCATCGGAGCTAAACGGGTTTTCACAGTCGGTGCTTCTACGAATAATAGTCGGATAAGCGGAGATAACGCATGCACATGTGCGTGTCCGAATAGCGCGGAGCTATCGGTGTATACCTTAATTCATCAGTTTGTATCGTTGGCTACTTCGAAATGATTTTCAAATACATTTGTGACGTATGGCATAAATTCTTTTACCCACTTTCATGTGTTCCTTAATCCACACGTTTCATCAACTCGCAGCATTTTATATAATTTCATAGACAAATCAAAAAATTTCTCTGTGACGTGACTTCCGACTTGAAAATATCATTTTTCGACCGGACGTGACGTCACACACACCGATGGTATATATTGAAAAATTGAAAAGTACGTTGACAGAGATTCGATGCCGTGGAATTCCTGCCAAGCAAACAGTTGAGTTTCTTTTTTTTCTCTTTTAAAAATCACGTATGTTACGCAATCGTCTTTGTTCGATGTCACGAAAAGTCAGAGGACACGCCAAGCGTTTCGAGAAAGATAATTTCACAGCATACATTGTTGCTCTCTCTGCGTCGCTTTCGGTGAATTTCAAGTGCCGAAAATACGTAGCGTTCCTCGTTTCAGTGTAATTAACGAGAGATCGGAATGAGAGGAACATAATCGTTTATCATTGTCGGAAGGTTGACACGATCGATATCAATTACGAGTTACAACACAACTGCCCGAGACACGATCGGTTTGAACAGCTATCGCCGTCTCGCCGCCTTTGCGTCGTGTCATGCAGGTAATACCCCCACTTCTCCCGTATGTTTTCACACGAATGTAACCCTGCGCGCTTCGTCGCCCAAAAATATGGCGGGCTTTCCCATCGACCTTCAGAGCCACTCGCTTTGTTATTGTTTTTAAAATGTCGTGAAAACCGCAGTTGTCGAAAGTTAGGGCTAATCGTTTCGCGTAGTAATTTTATCTTCGTACCGTCTTTTAACGAGTGTTTTATTAAAAATCGCATCAAAAATGAAGTACGACGACAAGCATCGAACTCTTCTACAAATAGTTATGCACGCCGGCATCATGAAAGACTACGATTTTCAACAGGCTGCTTACAATATATTCCGTAAGATTTTTGTTTCTTTTTTCTTTCAAGTCACTGCGTTACACGATTTTCAATTATCGAACGAGCCGCATAGCGTTATCAATATTTACAGAATATAACAACAGCGCCCAGTTCTACAAGGTATTTATTAACAACAACCTCGATCCGGTGGGCATGATGATCTCTTCGGCCCAGTGCGAATTCACGGGTGAAAAATACTGGATGCTCGCAAGTACCACGGTCGACGATGTCACGCGGTTCCAGACGCAATTTACCCAGGGTCAACTCGAGCTGTTGAGAAAAATCTTAACGGAGATAATCACATCCCTTGATGGCAGTGTATCGAGCACTACGTCCCTCAATTATTGCACAGACCTGGAGAACAAACTTAGCAAAGGAGCTGCCGAAACATTTCTCAATGATTGCGTTCAACGCATGTGGCTGTTTTCTAAGGTTAAAATACAAAGAATTCTTAATCCTTCCAGTTCGCACCTCTGTAGCTCTAATCTTCTGGTGCGCATAGGGTTAAACAGTTGTATCATGCTTTATAGACAATTTATTCAAGCCTGAGGCTTCACAGAGACATAATTAACAAAAAGAAAAGAAAAAAATATTTAGTTATTGAAAAATATGCTTTAATTTGTAACTACGTGCCCTGTGCACTGGAAGGATTAATTATATAGCATACAATCGACGGAATACAGATTAGTTATGAAGATTCTTTTTTCTTGGTTCAAAGGATGGACATTACTACATAGGAGTCCGAAGTATCATAGAACTGATGCCGTACTTCAAGGCCACTCACGAGGAGGACTTCAATATTTGTCCTCTCTGCAAATCCTCTGTTTTCCATGTAAGCCAATCGAGAATAGCGTCGCAAAGAAGCTATTTTTTTTTCTTATGAACAATGTTTCACACTATTTTTTCATTTTCAGGGACAACGCTGTACGGAATGCCAAGTAGTATCGCATCTGTACTGTCTTGCCAAGCTAGCTCAGGTTCAGAATCCTCTGAAATGTCCTAATTGCAGCCATGCTGTACCCACAGACGATCTTCCAGGTACGCTTTTTTAAACCTGGAACATGGTAAAATATTTGCTTTCCTGTAAAGTAACGCAACGACGAAGCCCTCGATATTTTAGGATTAATTTACACTGGTTGTCCTCAAATTTACGATTGTCCGAACGACGATTCGGTTCTTTGCAGAAGTCGCGGCGCAGCAGGAGCCAATGCAACAGGATGAAAACACCAGGGAGCGAGAAGCCGGGATCAGCAGCCAAAAGAGGATGAAACGATCTGGCAAACGCCGAAGCAATCGTTAAAGAATGTATGGACGATTTATTTTAGTACAAACTCCTTTAATCTTAACTTAAGTCTTACCGCTAACTATCGTGTGTCGTCTCGAATTTCTGTCGCAAAAACTTTAGTCCAGCTGTGATAGTACTAACGTCCAAATTAGTGGATGAATTCGTTGGACTGTCGGCCGGAGGTTTAGTTTCCTCGGTCATAAGTCGTGTTTCCGGTAATTGCAAAGGGCCCGTGGGATAATTCCGCAACGGAGGGAATTTTACAATAGAGGGTAGCGGAATTTCCGAAAGCATGTTTATGTGTACGTTGTCTATGAGGCTCGGACCGCAGCTTTGTACCGGCGCATTTGAGAATTGATTGATCGAGGGAGGAGGTACAGGGCCGATTATCATTGAGTCGTCGCTGTCGGAAGTGTCGCTGTCTT
The DNA here is from genome assembly GCA_917499995.1 of Ichneumon xanthorius. Classification (NCBI taxonomy): domain Eukaryota; kingdom Metazoa; phylum Arthropoda; class Insecta; order Hymenoptera; family Ichneumonidae; genus Ichneumon; species Ichneumon xanthorius. The sequence continues at coordinate 17,508,599 of OU824205.1, read as the reverse complement.
CGATTATGCAGCTTGCCGTCGTTGCGGCTGTCGGGGGAATCATCGATGGCGGAGGCCGAGCGATATTGACGATAGGAGGTGGTGGAACCGAGCGATCGAACGTTACCGGCAGCGTAGGCACTGTGACGATCGGTTGCGGTACGAAAGAGTTTATAAAAGTCGGTGGCATAGAGTTCTTAAGAGTGGGAGGTCTAGGAGGTCCGATCAGATCGACGTCGTCGCTGCCCTCGGAATCCTCGATAGTCACGAGCTTTTCGTTCTGATCCGATGAATCTTGGCGTTCGGAATCCTGGATAGTCGCGAGCTCTTCTTTTCGATCCGATGAATCTTGGCGCTCATCTTCATAGGGCGGTGCTGCCGATTCCCAAACATCGGTAGGCTCCGGTCCAGATACGTTTATTCTGACGGGATCTTCCTCCTCGCCTTCCCTCGGCATCATCCGACTGTCTCGATTTCCTTTGAGATATCCGGAACGCCGGAAATTCTCGTAAACCGGTGCAAATTCGCCGAGTCGATCTTTTCTTCTTTTGTAGAGCCATTCTTCCTGCGACATCTCGTGCCACTTGGGCCGCTTACCCAGTAACTCGCCAAATGCCTTTATCTTGTCCTCGACGACGACGAGACTGTTGTCAACCCGTGGTTCTTGCGTTGAGCCGGTCTTGCTCGCAACCTCGATCGATTCGGGACTCGTCTCTTTCTCGGCGTCTTGACCGTCGTTGGAATTACGCATCTTTATTTGCGCTCGCAAAGCCTCCTCCTCTTCTTCGGTTAATTCGGCTGGTAGACCCGCTCGTACCCTTCGTCGTATCGTCGCTGCTCTCAGTCTATTCAGTTCCATCTTACTCTTCAGATCTCTCGTCTCTTGCATCTCCCTCTGTCGTTGCTCAGTCTCCTTTCGTAATTTCGCGAGACTCTCCTGCTGTTTCGCACGTTCCTCCTCGTCTTGCGAGAAACCGTAGTAACCGACGCCGTGAGTTCTGGCCTCGTCGAACAAAACGTCCTGGTAGTGAATATCGGTTTTGTCCGCCAATCTTTCCATTTGCTCCTCCCACTTCTTTCTCATGATCTCTATCTCTGGTTCCTTTTCCGGTACGACGACCGGAGGTTCCCGGCTCTTTTCGATTCGATCTTCGCTCTCTGGCTCTTTCATTATATCGCGCTTTACCATATTATCCTTTTCTTTCATCTTTGGAAGATCTCTTCGCAAACATTTTCTCGTACGACCAAAACAATCCTTGTATTCTACCCAATCGTCCTCGGGATCAGAGTTTGCATCGTCGTAATCGTCTTCCTTGTAAAATTCGTCATCGGAATCGTCCGATTTGTTCCCGAAATCTACCAGATAACTGCGAGTCTCGTCGCCTCCAGTCTTCTTCAGTTTATCGTAAAGCATAGATTTTGCCTCGAGCATTATTCTTGATTTTTTCAACGTAGCTACATCCTCGATTTCCGTGTATCTTGGCTCGACCTTCGGCTGTCTGTCCTTCTTGGTTTTGACCTTTGGCTTCGGTACTTTCGGCTGGCCATCCTCTTTTGCCTTTGCGTCCTTGATCTCTGTCTGTTTTCTCAATAATTCGGCCTTGAGACCGACAAGCGACGAGAAATTTACGTTTATCTTTTTCGTTGTATTCATCGTGACGCTGATAGTTGAACAGACAGATCTGCGAACAAAATCGTTTGATTAGAATGACGTTGGAAAAAAAGTGAGGTTATATTACTCGTCAATCTCGCTGTTTTATTTGTCAAGTTTATCGTACATTTATCTCGGTTCACTATATTGTAGACCCTCTCACCATTCAAATTACCAATCATTAATGTAATTATTTGTTTTCTTGTTATTTCAGGTCAGGTGTTTATAAACCTTGGAGTAATGACGACTGGCTCATCCATATGACATCCATCGCACACACGTTCAGACACCGAAATATGCCGAACAGCTGATCTGTGTTGATTTCCACCATTCGTATAAGTTATATAGTAACGACACTTTTAAATCGTCTTTTGCATCCCGATAATTATTAGCACGAATAAGATTTTATTAAAGGGTGTTATTTATACTTAAAGTATTTAATTGCTTTCCCTGTGCCTTGTCGTTTATAGGATTTCATGGAATCAAGTTCGCAAATCGTGATAGCACGGATTTATTAATCGAAGCAAAATGGGATTATAAAATGTCACGGACAATAGGCGGTTCCGTCCGTTCATCGACATTAAACGCTCCGCTTGGTGTGTTTTATCCTTAAATATATCGTATCATAAATAATTATTTACATTATCCGCATTGTTCGTCTCTGACATTGTGTAATTCTTTAAGTTTATCCATCTTCACAGAACTTCGAGATCGCAGTGCCGAATCTCTGGATGATTTTTCTTAAGTTTCAATTCGATCCTGTCTATCTCACCGCCGAGCATATCGACGATGTTTTCGCCGTGTTTTAGCAAGAAGGACTCGAGTTCGTCAATGTTCTTCATCTTTTTCACATCCTGCAATGCATCGAAGCAATTGTTAGCGGCTGTGATTGATTGTCTTCTTTATGAATTGCTAACAGAAGAAAAAGAAACAAACCTCCAGCATAGTGTTCAAATCGTGCTTATCGAGATAGGACCGCGTTAGTTCGCGTCCGTCAAAATCCAACTCTGCCTTGTATCGTACCAAGCTGTTACCCATGTCGATACCCTTTACGTCGTAGATGGCTCGAACCTAGAAAAGACAATAGTAATTCAGCGTAAGAAACAAAGACAGTGAAAGAGTAGTTCGATCAACGATCTCACCATTATGTCGGATTCGAGTTCGGCATTTATCTTGTCGAGATTTTCCTGCGGTATGCTTCGTCCAATGAGAGCGGCAACGTTTGTGTAAATGATAAAAGAAGCGACGCCGCCGAGCAGACCACCTACGAGGAGAGATCCAATAGCGTCGAACATCGGATTACCAAGATACGAAGTCAATCCCATGCACGATGCGGCGAGAGTGACGCCGATCACCGCTGCCAGGTCTTCCATCAGTACAACATTTACCGATGGATCCTGTCCCGATAATACGTAGTCTCTGAATTTTTCTCGCTTTTCCTCGGCTCCCTTCTTTATCGAATTTATGGCGACGAGCAGCGTCGCTCCTTCGGACACGAGCGAACCCCCGAGAATGAAGTAAGCCCAGTAGAACGATTCCACGGGATTGGGAAAGAGTAAGCCATGAATCCCGTGGTAAATCGAGAGACCGGTACCAACGCAGAATATTCCGACACCGGATATCAACGACGAAACGTACTTCATGTTCGTATATCCGTAAGGATGATCCGGATCGGGATTCTGTGAGAATTTAAAGTTACGATAAAAATTCAGACTCGCCAGTCGGCAAATGCCTGACTATATCTGCCTCACCTGAACGGACTTGTGAATACCGTACGCCAGAATCAATTGATTACAAGTATCAGCCGCCGAATGTATGCATTCCGAAAACATACTGTGAGAGCCGGTGTACAACCAGGCGAATAGTTTGAACAGAAAGTTACTGGCGTTTCTGCGAAAGACGATTAAATAATAAATGTTCTGATTCCACGGATTCGGCGAACGAGTTCAATTAGTCATAAGGTATTAAAAAATTGTACCGGGCCTTACATTATAATCGCTGTGAGAACGACTCTTCCGGACCTGCCGAAAAGTCCTTCGTTTTCATTCATAGCCTCTCCTTTGTTGCCCATTTCTCTTCTGTAGTCGCGTAATCGTCTCTTTACGGTGAAAACATCTACAACGACAATATCTTTTATTATTAAATGAAAAGTTGAATAATTTGTTCTTTTTCTCATACGAGAGCTGTTTACTTTGCTGATAAGTCTTTAGTTCCAGCTCTTTCTTGAGAAGTTCCTTCAACAATGATTCCCGCGAGCCCCAAACCTCGAGTGCTCTAAAAATGATCAAATTTATTAAACGATGTATCTCCGTGCTCGATTAATCGGGCACAGGTAAACGGAGCGATGACGTAAACCGGAAACAAACCATCTTACTTAGCTTCGACATCCTTTCGCCAATAAACGGTGATCGGCGGCATGTACTCGTACGGAGATCTTCTCTTAGTTTTCGGCAAACTCTCGAGATCGCCTGGTTTCAGCATAAAGTCCGACATCGCGCGAACGGGTGTGATGAAATTTCTCTCGAGCGACGATGCCGAAAGATCGACCCTCAGTCTCTTGGCTGAAATACCAATCAAGAAAATTATTTATTTATATATTTATATATTTTTTTATTTTCTTTTCTTCCTCTACTACATGGATCACATGCTCAAATAAAATTTTAAAGCTACACCACAGCTATTGTCTACAATATTTAGACTTTCAATAAATTATTTTTATTGTTTTATTAAGCAAATCTGATTTTCGCATACCCTTTTTAGCAATAGTCTCATCTTGTTTAGCAATTTCGGGGCTTGTCTCCTGTTTTCCCTTATCGCTAGTTTTGGTCCTCTTTCCTTCAGCCTCTTTGATCTTCTTGCCAGGTTCCAGTGGCTCAACGTTCAACATTCTTTCCTTGACCATTCCCAACTTTTCCCTATCCAATTCTATTATCTTCTGCTGTAGCTGAGCCTTGCTCGCTTCTTTCTTCAACTCTGAACTCCCTTCATTCCGTGACTTACTGTCGTCGGATGCCGCCCTCAAGGTTGCCAGCAAAGCGCACCTCAAGTTATCAACATCGTCAATCTTTCTTTTCGTGTATATTCTCTGAGAATCTCTGGGAGCTACAAGCTTGTAGCGGGTTCCAAATCTTGGAGTTATGTAGATACTGGCATGTCTCTTTGCCAGTCCTATTCTCAACTCGTATAATTGATCCGTGTAAATGGAGCTGGCATTGCCGCGAATGAAGGTGAGAAAGCTGTACGAGCGGTAAAGCATTTTGCACGATTTTTCAACCCAATTCGATTATCCTGAAAAATTATCCGAAAAATTCAAAACGACATTAGCGCCGCTACTGTGCGATGTAACCTAAAAAATAAATTATTTTTTTTCCGGGGCGACGAATGTATGAGATTGCAAAGTGGATCGTTTCTTTTTTTTCTAATCAATGTAGAGGTAACTGTAATAGTTTACCTTATCAAGATACAGTGACACGTAATAGTAACAGGTATCATACGATAATAATTTTTTTTTAATAAATAAAAAAGAAACGCAAACCGTTAGACTCACCCTAAACAATTATTTTACTGTAGCCGGTTCATAGCATCCCAATGGTAACAATATCACGACGTCTCCTCTTCGCCCAACTTTCAATTATGCGAGCTGTCAAAATCCATGTTGACGATCGCGAATAGTGCAGTATTGCGGAGGTGGTTGCAGAGAACCAACTATAGTCAAACGGATAATAGGAAAAATGGCTAAGAAAAAAAACTATGCTACAGTAGTTGTAAAAAGAGCGCCGCCTGGCAACAGAATCGATCGAAAGATAAACTATCGATTTACCAAATAACAATTTTCGATGTGAACAAAGCTATATGCATAAATATTCTTGAAACAATGAAATTAAAAATCACATCGGCAAAAAGTTACTATACATTTGGATACACGGTGTTGCTGCGATCTAGTAACTTTTGGCTGAAATGAATGGCGTAAAAAATACCCTACCGTTTTGGCAGCACCGGCACTGACCGTCCAATCAAGCCATCATCACAGTGCACAGTATTCGCTTTTCGGAGCAGTTTATTGTACCGCATACATTTGTTTGATCTACACGAAAATATGAACGCTGTACAAAGTTTTGCACCGTCAAACACGGGAATGATGGCAGATTCTATGTCGCCGGACTGGCTTACGTCGGAACACAGCACAGGCGTAAGTTATTTGACGTAACGTTTTTAAAAAAACCTATGTCATTCGAACTCTGAGAGGTTAGAATGACAGTGCAATCTTTCTAATTTTCTTCGACCCATTTAATTACACCAAATAATTTGTTTGCGCGGATGTCGTGCATGGAATTTACTGAATTGTAACTGAAACAAAGTGGGCTTGATATCATTTGCTGTATCAAATATCGCAACTTGAGATTCATCTAATTTTTAACAATCCCTTGTCGGAAAGGTATCAACGTATGCAAAATATATACCGTAACATTATCCGTTTCCTTTTTTTTTTCTTACAGACTTCGATCATGGCTTGTGAATTTGAGGGTGGGGTGGTCATTGGAGCTGATTCTCGTGCCACGACCGGGTATGTATCAAATTTGTCTGTTCGTCGATTGGTTGTTTCATACTTTTCAACAATTAGACTGACTCTACTCTGTCACTTCCAGGGCCTATGTGAGCAACCGAGTTGCGGACAAACTCACGAGAGTGACCGACAACATTTATTGCTGTCGATCGGGTTCGGCGGCGGACACTCAGGCTATCGCAGAAATTGTCACCTATCACCTGGGTTTTCATCAGTAAGCCATAGCTTTGCCAACAAAGTCTCAGAACGTTTCGTTGCTCCGATGTAACCTATCGATTGTATAATCCCCTAGAATGGAACTGGGAACTCAGCCACTAGTTGAAACAGCAGCCAATGTTTTTCGCGAGATGTGCTACAATTATCGGGATTCCCTGATGGCCGGTATTCTCGTCGCCGGCTGGGACGAGCGCAAGGGTGGTCAGGTTTACAGCATTCCTCTCGGCGGCATGTGCGTTCGTCAGCCTATCGCTATCGGCGGTTCCGGCTCGAGTTACGTTTACGGCTACGTCGACGCTAATTACAAGCCTAACATGACGAAGGATCAGTGCGTCGAACTCGTTTCCAACAGTAAGATTGAGCTTCGCACGCGATAACGTTATTATTTCCGTTGCTCGTGCTTTCAATTTTTGTAGCTACACCATAGATACATAGCGCTGACTTCTTACAATGAAATTTTCTTTTCACAGCACTGGCCCTGGCCATGGCTCGCGACGGCAGCAGCGGTGGAGTTATCCGTCTTGGTGTCATCACCGAGAAGGGTATCGAACGGAAGGTCATTCTCGGCAACGAGCTGCCGACCTTCTACGAGGGCTGAAAGTCACAAAAAAAAAAAAAACACCGATAAAATAAGTCGATTCTTTATACGTTGCTCCTCTTTTGTCTTTTCGTAAAATAAATATGAAATTGAAGCACGTCGCGAATCCAATGAAATTTACAAGCTACTCCGAGACGAAAAATTGCCGCGCTTCTCCGTTCACCGTGCGCACAAGTCGCAAAGCCGTGTGGGACATAGGCGGACATGCATCATTAGTCTCCGATTACGTGGTCGTTCGTACGACGAGTTCAAGGCTGAGCAATTTTGTCTTATTCCCATTAATCGTTAGCTCTATACGAGCAACTCGAATTCGTATGGTGTCTCGCTTTCGTGACGCGACGAATCCTCGACCTTTCGAGGTTTTCGAGGGAACGGCAGCCCTTCGCCGGGTGCAGATGTTGCGGAACCGCGTGCCGCAAGAAGCGAATAAGAAGTGAGCACATTATGTCCGCATTGCCCGCTCTAAATTTAGGACACATTATCCACTTGATGGATAGCTCCGTGCTTCTCTCTATCGTTACGTATCACCGTGGTACTTATACCTATTGTCGGTTTAACGAGAAAATCGTCGCCGTGATACGGGTTTTCAACGTGACAGCGATGAGCCATATGTCTCATTTGTCGTCGGACTCCGAGTTACACGCACTCGTTGCACTTACGCGTACGCGGACATGCGACTAACATAGCTTCATCGATAGCTTTCTCGTCGCAAAGTGTAACCGATATATAAACATAGACCGCGTATCTTATTTGCACAAAATCATATTCTCGAAACCGAAGTCGTTGCTCGCGATAAGTTAACTGTGAAGTTCGACGTTAAACACGGCTCCAATGAAAGAAGAAACAGTATCTGCAACTCCATCGTAATGATAGTCAGACACTGATTCATGCAACTAAACAATTTTAAGCTTCGATAGAAGTTATAGATCGATAAGTCGGGGAACAGGAGAAAAATCATTTCCGGTGTCTCTTGAAGTAAAAAAATATATGATCATCTCATAGACGTAGACTATTGTACAACAGCCAAGAAGAGACAATAGATTGCAAGGGTCATCGTGTCGCAACTACGGGTATACCGAAATTCCATTCTGCAAGAAAATGACGTCCGAGGGGACCTCGGGTATCGCTCAGCGAACGAACTTCATACAGGGTATGACGACCGTCGACGAGGTCAGCAAATCCATGCAGAGTTTCGGTATCGCCGATTATTCCGTGTTCACTCTAATGCTGATATCATGCGGAGCAATCGGAATTTACTTCGGTTTTATAAAGAAGTCATCGGGAGAAGACGAGTATCTCGTCGGTGGAAGAAACATGAAGATACTGCCGATAAGTCTGAGCCTCATAGCGAGTTTCATATCGGGGATTTCATTGCTCGGAACTCCGACCGAGATATACGTGCATGGAACGAATTATCTTTTCGTCGGATTCGGCGTTATTCTCGTTGGATTCGTAATGTCGAGTGTTTATCTTCCCGTCTTTCACGAACTCCGATTGACCAGCACATACGAGTATCTCGAGAGGCGGTTTGACAAAAAAGTTAGAATCCTCGGATCGGCACTCTTCGGTTTTGGGATCGTGAGTCCATTTATTGCTAAAGATATTACGTTTACAAATAATAAATGAATTATTAATTTCTCGTAGTTTTCTCTTACCGCGTCGACACATACGTTTAGTACACTTTGCTCTATTATATTACGACTATACTTGTAGATGCTGTGGCTCCCCATTGTAATTTATGTGCCTGCGCTGGCTTTCAATCAAGGTACCTCGCAACATCTGATATGATCTTGTCACAAAACTTTGCGACGATTATGATTTCTTCTCTTCCACATTTCAGTGACTGGAATTAATATTCATATTGTGACGCCCTTCGTGTGTGTCGTGTGCATATTCTACACTTGCGTGGTTAGTACTTGTCATTCAAATAATCAATAATTAACCCTTTAAGGCCGAACTATATTTCCTGTTAAAAAATATATATCGTCTTTCGTGAACTGCTTGTCTGCTTTTGTGAATCAAAATGTCTGAAAAATATGTTTTTTCAATTCGTTTCCACGGAAATGAAAGACTCTTTGTAATTAAATTGCAATGAAGATATTTTTTTTAAATATATGTTTCATCAATGTGCCAAATATGGTACATTAGGCATCAAAGGGTTAATAGCACTTAAATTACGGAAATGAATCCATACATGCAACTATTGTAATCAAGGGAGGCTTGAAAGCAGTGGTATGGACCGACTTCGTTCAGGCTTTCGTCATGTTCGGAGCCATGCTTCTCATAATCATAAAAGGTACCGTTGATCTCGGGGGTCTCGACGTCGTGTTGCAGAGGAATCGCGACTCGGGAAGACTCGAACTACCCTTGTAAGTGAAACTTTATTCGCCACAAACGTTCAAACGGCAATGTTCAATCCTATGGTAGGATATCATCTATGCCAAAATTATTTCGGCGAACAAGTAACTGGGTCGCAGAAACAACATGTAGGGGAGAGCGGGGCAAAATGGGGCAACGGGGCAAAACGGGGTTTTTGGGCAAAACTAAATTTTCCAATCATTTTTGGATCGGACAAGGTGGCAAAACTGGGCAGAAAAGCCTGATGTATCCGATAGGGCGAATTCGGGCATCCAAAAATTATTGGAAAATGACGTTTTGCCCAAAAACTCCGGTTTGCCACGTTGCCCCATTTTGCCCCGCTCTACCCTATATGAACATTATATTCTATGGATGAGCCTGTAGAGCTACTGTAGACTGCATTTTTTAAATATCATTTTTCGTCCATAAATACGTCACTTCCGTTTTGAAAATCTCATTTCTCGGCCGGAAATGCGCTATTTCCGGTTTGATAATCTCATTTTTCTACCGGAAGTGACGTATTTTCGGTATGACGTCCCATCCAGTCAAAAAATGAGATGTTCAAACCGGAAGTGACGAATTTCCTACTGAAATATGCAGAAGATAAGATTCCTATACATGGTGTTTCTTCAACGCCACTCAGTTTTGGCGGAAATGAATTTTGATTGAAATGAATTCGGCGTAAATACAAGTTCTTCATTCGATCCGAAACAGAATTGATTGGCATCCATCGACCAGACACACGCTCTGGGGGCTGGTGATAGGTGGTTTCGTTCACTGGCTACAAATCGCCGCGATAAATCAGAACATGCTTCAGCGTTACATGGCACTACCGACTCTGAAGGCGGCCAGAAGGTACACGAATTAACATCCGATTTGTCCGATTCTATCGAGATTATAGGGATTCTCAGCGAGGAAGAAATGTTTTGGCTAGGCAATTTATTGCAGGGCACTCTGGGGATTCATCTTCGGTGCTCTGAGTCTCGTTGGTATTTGCGGATACGCGGGAATGCTCATTTATGCTTGGTACCACACGTGCGATCCTCTCACGACCAAGGTACCCAATCGTGAAGTATTCTTCCTTTTTTTCTTAAGATCCCCATGGGTATATTTATCGTGACTTTAGTTAGCTGGAGCCAAGGATCAGTTGCTGCCTCTACTCGTGATGGACATCCTTGGAGATTTTCCAGGACTTCCTGGACTGTTCGTTGCTGGAGTTTTTAGCGCGGCTCTGAGGTACGATCGCTTCATTTTGAAGATATTCACTATATCAATCAATTGTTGTATCGATGATTCGTCTTGTTCAGTTCGTTGTCCACTGGACTGAATTCTATGGCTGCCGTGGTGATAGAGGACTTCATAAAGCCATTCAGAAAAACTCCCTTCGCCACGAGAACTGTCGATGTACTTATGAAGCTAACAGTCGTCATACTGGGCGCCGTTTGCGTTGCGCTCGTGTTCGTCGTCGAGAAAGCCGGCTCTCACGTTCTTCAGGTTCATATCTGCTGTGTAACAGCGAAAATCCCTAGTGCATTTTTATTCTTCAATAAAAAATTCGCTGTTTCAGTTATCAATAAGCCTGAGCGCAATACACAGTGGTCCATCGCTCGGAATCTTCAGCATCGGTGTTCTTCTTCCCTGGATCAACGCCACGGTACTCTTCGCAAATGATACCGCTCAATTATTCTGAACTTGATATTTTTTTTTCTTCATTCAGAGCGCCCTCATCGGAGGACTCACCGGCTTGGGATTCATGTCCTGGATAACCGTTTCGGCGCAAGCCGCCATCGCCAGTGGTGCGGTCAGGTAAAAGTTCATTTTATTTATCGAACGAAAGACACCATATAATTTTTATTCTTATCAATACCATAACATCGATCTTATAGATTCGAGGAAAAGCCGGTAACGACGGAAGGCTGTACATACTGGTACCCGCAAGTGGAAAATATGCTATTTCTTATCCCACCCGAGGCTGCGATTAATGGAACTGAATCGGAACGATTGGGGTAACTACTTACTATATAAATAATTTTTTTTTATCGCAAAGCATATCGACACGTTTCAGAGAATCCTGGGCATTGTACCGTCTCAGCTATCTCTGGTACACCGTAGTCGGGGCCTTGGTGACTATGAGCATCGCCCTTGTCGTGAGCGTGTTCACACCGGCGAGGCCGGATAAACTGGATCCCATGCTCGTGGCGCCGTTTCTTCGTAAATACATGAAGAGCGTCGATGTAACCGAGCTTTGCCAGGTTCAGGTAAGGATATCTATTTGGTCAACGCGTTTATCGCAACAACACTTGCTAAAACACTTGCCCTTCGCAGATTCCAATGCAAGGCCTAAACGGTACAACGACGATAGCGACGGAAGATACGAAGACAGATCAGAAAACGGCACCGACTTAGCAATGTGGAAAAAAACGACAGGGATAATTTTTTTTTGAAATCACAACTGTACGACAGAAAAATAAAGATTGAAGATGGTCTTTCTGTGTTTTTTTTTCCGTAATGAATACATAACGCTTTATTATTCTACATTCACATGACAAATCATCGCGTGCAAATAATAGAGGTGTACAAGGGGTATATTAATAGGTGCACACGGTGCTTTCACGTATCAAACATTCGTTAATACCAATTTTCATGATAAATTTCACATTGAGATACAAAGTTGCCACGAAAATCGATATTCAGAGGCTTACGTCGTTCGTTTTAACTGCTAATTATAAATATTAATAACGGTTAAAAAAAAGTGTTTCTCTGTGAAAGCGATTTTGACGGTAAATAGTTAAGAGAATGTATGCGTAGTGGTAGAGCTCAATTTTTTAAATCCTACTACAAAGACACGACGAATTCTTAGGCTATTAACAAAGGCGATTTACCTAAAGAGTAATTGAAAATCGCCGGCACCAGTTTGGATCGGACACATGTCCCGAACGAATTGAGCGCGGATGGCATAAAATTGTATATACCTTCCTCGCTCGGGCTTTACCGCTGCAGAGCCGACCTCGCGAGGGAAGGCGGCACTGTTTGACTCTTTACACTTAAGGCAATGTGATCGTGTAGCTGGATCCAACGTAACAATATCGTTCTAGTATTAATAACATGAGTTGGGATGCTCGATCCACTTTCTGGGCGGGCTTAAGAATTTATTCTCTTATGACCCTGAAGATATCTGCATGACATCAAATTTCATCTTTGGCAAGTCTTTGTCTGTGCATTGCTAAAAAATTGCGAAAAAATTGTTCGCTTATTGAATTTTATTCTACAAGTGAACTTCTCCGAGCGAAGTTAGTGCGATGCGAAACACAGCCGTTATAATTTGACGAAATTTACTACCATGCAGATATCTTCAAGGTGATATTATCTTTCTACAACAAATATCGGACATGAGATAGACACTAAACATACTAAACGAGCATCGGTGGAAAGCCCATCGGTTGTACGATTGCCGATCGGGGGTTGAAGCGTTCGACACCGCCATTAGATGTTGTGAGACGAGTAAATGGCCAGTTTTCCCGTCTCGTTCTTAAAGCTTTTGTGATAAGGACTGTGAGTTCGTAACGACGCGGTGGACTTTCGACTTCACCCGAAAACAAATATCGGTGGGTGCTGGGTGTAAGTAATATGTTTACTTGTTTTCATACGTATGTGCACGGGTGCCAGTAACAACGTTTTATTCAACGCTTGCAGCGATAAGATTTTCAGAGTGCACAGCATTACACATTGTCGACACGATACTTTTGTGACACGTAAAACTTACACCGTTGAAATTAAGGGATATGACGTTAAGAATATCAATCTTACGATCTATCGAAGAGGTGTCATATAATTTAAAAAAAGATTACTTTGTATTTAAATGTTCAACGTATAAAATTACTTCTAAATTCAAAATGCACATCAAAACGTAAGTGTGTATAAAGTATAAAATAACGTGCAAAGTATATGGTGCTCCTTAAATGTAATACGTAATAATATTTCAAAAATCACCGGGTAATTGGTGCGAAATTTATGAAATAAGCGATCAACGCTGTTTATCTGGAAACATTATTACATAGGAAATTAATAGTTAAAGCGATCAACGCTGTTTATCTGTAATCATTATTCTATGGTGAATTCATAGTTATGTATCTCAATGATTTTGCTCTCATTTTCGTGTGGTTGCGAAAACATTGTCATTAAAAAAAAATACGTTGTTAGGAAAAACGTAGACGATATTTTTTTCGATCCTCTGTCATTAATAATTTATCTTCACTTTTAGCTTTCACAATTTATAAGCATCAACTGCCGGACTAGAAGACGGGTTGAGATATCCTTCGATTGGTATATAAAATTTGCTCGCAGCGAATGACAAGGGATGTAGTCGTATATTAAAGTTACATGCTATAAAAATATGATTTTTCGCGCGGACGGCTGATAGATTTTTTATGCTGATTATCCTGTACTATAAACCTTAGGATATAAGTGAATGTTGACGGCATGACCATCGAATTGAGATCTTGTTTATCGATGTTGATCGACTGGCGCCGTATTGTGGTTTTTGTACTGAAGAAAACACCAGTCGTTAACTATTTATCGTTATATCGTATTATTAACTGATAAATGGGCACGCCCTGGAAGAGATATCTTTAATGTTTAAAGATAAAGAAAATTCATTCCCGAAATGGGCACTTAGCAAAACTGTTGTATGTTACAGATGTTTGACGGGATAATAAAAAATAATAATAAAAGCTGAGTTTCGAAATTGAAGTCAATTATTCGCTATTATTAAAGTATGATGAAGGCACAGCGGCACGATAGTTCAATGTACGTACGCTAGAAGCGTGAAATACTCAATTCGAACAGAAGTTAGTTAATAATGCGTGCCAAACATTGTTTTTCTTTGTGTTCACAAAGGAATCCCGAAAAAATATCCCAAAATAATCATAAATAAACGAAAACAATCATTCTCACACACACATCACATTCATACTTCGCACAATAATAATTATTATCATCGTTGTCGCAAACTTTTCAATTATCACTTTCCAACTTTGTCTCGGTAAGGATCACTTGGCGTCGATCTTTCTTTTTTTTGTCTCAAAATTAAGAACTGGTGTGACTCTAGAGCGCGTCGCACGCGCCCTTAATCGAATTTTTTTCTGCCAAATTTGAAAACCACGACCGAATTTGGTTGCGAAAGTTTTTTTCTCGCCGACCAATATCATGGCGTAATGGTTGCGATATATATATGGCAATATAAAAATCTCAAAAGTCGAAAAATATCGTGACATACCAACTTTTTTAGGGACAGATAATGCCCCTAAATCGAATGATGTTCAGTTATTCAGTTATTCAGTTATTGTCCACGAACTTGAATGGATGAAAAAAATATATACTGCTTTGTCGAATGTTAATACGCGTAAATCTCTTGAGAGGAACACCTCACAGTGAAGTCAGCGGAGTGGGTTGTCCTCATAGACCATTGCCATCATCGTGCTGTTGGTTAATATTTTCTCACGGTTTTGTGCTGCAACCAGAGAAAGTATTTCTCTTCGTTCGCGTCTTTTCGTCAGGACAGCAGCCCGTTAACGAACGAAAAATTTCGTGGATCATTCTATGCCTTTCGTTATAATCTTTCTTATCACGATTATGTTTTCGCCTCCGTCGCATCGTGTTAACCAGCGACATCGCCTTCTTCTACCGAGAATAACACAACACTCATAATTAATTACAATGTACTTTTCGATATCCCTATTACGGCCATTGTCTCAGCACGTGTTAGGTGCCGGATTATGTCATTGGGTATCCAAAAAAAAGCTATAAACGCTATACGATATGGCGGTAGGTGACGTTCTCGTGACACTATTATTAGTTGTCATTCGAGAGGGTGCATGACAGATTCCCGACCGTTAAAAATCAATTATCTCCAAAAAAAAAACGATGAGGCTTTTGAGCGCTATGAAGTAGTGGATGATTCAGCGTCGGTGAGGTGACCTTGACAATTTCTCACCTCAGGCATATCCTGCTGCAGAGCTTCATTGCCGATTTTACTCTTTTTCTCGTTCGAAGTATCGATACCGCTCTGCATTAGCTTCGTTTTCCAACTACCGAGTTCCATGTCTGAATAGAGCTGGGCAAATTTTTCGTTGACCATCTGGGGTCGAGTCATGCTACTACTGAGCGTTTTCTTGTCGTCTTCGAGAACTTCGGTCAGCGGCTTCGGAGTTAATTCGTCTTGGTAAGTCAGATTCGGAGTCATTTTCACGCTTTCCTGCCATGGTGGACCCTTTCGTAGTGTTTCTTGCTGTTCTTTATAATTTGCTGTGGTCTCCAACATTGCTGGGTTCCATGAAATCTCCTAGAGACGAAAATCCATCGAGCGGGGGAAAAAGGCAAAGGTAACATTAAACGAAAAATTATGAGAGAAGCAAAGAAGCTGTGACGCGGCGTACCTGTGGTGTGCATGCGGCACTCTCATCCCGATTGGAACTGTTACTGCTGGTCGTATTCATGAAAGCACCGTAGAAGCTTGAGTCGCTCGAATCCTCAAGACTAGATTCGAATTCATTGTCAAGGATCGTTTCGCGTTTTGAGTTAGCCGTTGTTTGAACTTCGACGAGAGTGGAACCGCCACCGTCGATACTCACGCAGGACGAATAATGTTCACCCAGCGATAGCACCTGCAAATTTCATAATTCATTAGTACTCTAAAATTGCGTGTATAGTATTTAAGACTTTGCGAAACATATTTTCAGTGTTTTTTTTCAAAGTCAATATCTCGTGCGAAGAAGCTAACTTTTTTCGATGATTCGGAAATCGCCATGGTACTGCCTGGCTCAGCCTTTACACTGGTAGCTTGGGACTCAGGGCGCTTTAGATCGAAAGAATTTTCTTGCTGGTGAACGCCCGAGTTTGACTGCTGCGTTTCACGAGGTATCGGAACTGGTCCTGGTATAACGAACGGCCTGTACATCGTCGGGGCAGGCGCAAGTGCACAGACCATCGGCGGATAAATCATATTGGCCAACGGTGGTGCTACGTACGAAACTGAAAGACGATAATTGTATCAAACATACATAATATTATATAAACACAGCCTGCACAGCGTTGAGCCATCAGTTCGTAGATGCTTCTGTTTACCGTAAGGGTTTTGCTGAATAGAACCGTTGTGTAAAATTTGATTGGACCCCGGATGTGTCATTGAGTTCAGGGAGACTTCACGGATTCGCGGCACGGTTAGATAATAAATCGGGACTATCGGAGAAAATGACGGGGATCTCAGGACCTCTTGTAATCCCATACTAAAAATACAAGGAATGCACGATTAGTATGTACGTACTATGTACCTACGTATGTACAGAATGAATAGGACTTTTTACGAATGTGTACGCACTTTTGCGTTGGCATGCAGATGTGAGAAGTTTGTTGCGGTGGTGCAGTGACCGGTCCCGAGGGCCACACATTCATGCTGGGCCTCAATTGAGCTTTGGGCGGTGAAGAATTATCGACGCTCATAGGCATCACCGTAGGGTTGTTCGCGGCAGTTGCTGCAGGTGCTACAGATGCTACAGGCGCTACAGGTGGGCACGGTCTCACAGTTTCATCGTACTTAGAAACCTGATTAAATCAAACGTATAGAAAATTAAGTAAAAGTTCGTTCTTTTAAACGCAATTGGCTACCGCGTCTCTCTATAACCAGCTAATCCCTTATTGGCATTGATTGTATTGGAAATTAAATGATTCGACGTACTTTACAGTAACTTCTGCTCTGACTGCGACTACCGCATCTCTTTCCGTTACGAGTCTTCCTCCGTTCCTTCTTTTCGTCGATAGATTTCTTCTTCGAACCGATTACCCTCGAGCCCTTGTGTTGCTTGTTATTTTTTATCTCGCATCTATGCTGTTTATGCCGCTTTATCATTAACTTCTCCATATCGATGTTGTGCTTGTTCAATAGTGATTCCGTCAGCGTTACAAGTTTGAAGCTCTCGGGTGGCGTAGTGTTCGCGCTTCTCGCGTTATCACTGTCGTATCTGCTACCGTAGCTGGTACGAATGTTGGAACCGCTACTGAGATTCCCCCCGCTGCCGCTATCGTTGGGCGTCGTATCTTCAGTGCCTGGGACACATTAATTTAATTGATCAACAGCTCCTTTCCGTCATCCGACAGAGGGATATCTTCGTTGATTCCTTTCTTCGACGCATTAGTAACATACCAGTCAAGTTTTTAGTCGATTTTCCAATGTTATCGTTGCTCTGACCGCTTGAATTAAGATTCCCCTCGTCACTATCAATCGTGCTAACTTGGGGCTTACTGTTGAAGAATCTTTCCATTTTGTCGTTGTAATTGAGCTGATTGTAGCTCGGCGGTGTCTCAGACGATGACTTGCTACCGCAGTATTCGTGATGGGGCGATATAGCGCCTAGCATAACGCTGTCGCGTTCCTGCAACAAGGGATTTTGTGATCCCTTCAAATGTATATTGTAGCAACTTATAAATACCGAAGAGCCGCGCAATCGGTCGTTAATTGTTCCGGTTGGTTTTTTTCGAAGCATTCGTTAGAGATCGCTAGCCAGAGTTACATGTCTTTCTATTTCTTCGGTCATTATTTTCCTTCCTCACTTATTTATACTTTCCTTATGAAATGGGCTCTTATCGATCAGACGCTTTGACGGCGTTAGTCGCTGACAAAATAATGCGTGAGAGCCCTTATCCAAGCAGTCGCAATTTTTTTTTGTTTACTTTCAAATCTCTGCACCTTTCGCTCTCGCTGCCCTCTACACCAACCTCGCTACTTTCAAAACCTTGTAAGCGAGATGATACACATCAACACATACATACGTCTACCTTATCTTCAATTTTTTTATTTTTATTATTCGCCTGATGCTGTCCGCGCTAAATCTGCGGGATAGAATTGAATAAGTAATTAACGATGACAAATAAAAGGTTTATTGTCTGGAAAGAGAAGAAAGTAAAGGTCCATGCCATGTTCGGGTCATGAACGACGGCAGTGGATATCTTCAGTACAGACCTTATAATTACTTCGCCGTTGCGATACACGTTGTCTATATCGATATTCGTGTTTATCGTAACGAAACGAACGAAAATAAAAAACGAAATAAAATAAAATGAAAGTAGTGGACTTACCGACGTGGATGCCTACAAGGTTTTGAAATTGACGCTATCCATCAGCGGCCCTAAATTACTCTCACTGTTCACCCTCAGCACCTCCGTGACGAACCATAGTCTTTGTGTGCGTGTTAGACCTGGGAAGATTCGTGCAGCTACGTTTACACGTTTATTACAGCGGTCTCTCGCACTCGCGGCTGAAGCACCCTAATATGTGAAAAAAGTAGCTTAGCTACCGGCTGTCCGAGACCATTAGTAATCGTTCGGTCGCGTTTAATGCCAAGCTGCAAAGTTTACTTCGTTATTGCCTGATTACTCACCTCTCCACAATCAACCCCTTTTTGTTCTACCCCCTCATATATACCTTAAACCGACTTTCTCCTTATATCCCTTAAACTTTTCTATCCACTCAATTTATGTTTCCTCGTAGAAAAATGATATTTGCACGTAGAAAATCATTGTTCGTAGGAAGAAAAAGAGTGAGAAGGTAACTTCTCGGGAAATTGTTTCAAAAGACAAAGCAACAAACCATGGGAGACAATGACAACGAAAAAAAAGTGCAAACTTTTACCGAACGATGGTATCTTTGCACATTATTGTAATTTTTTTTTAGCGATTATCAGCACCTCTCTATTCTCTAATCTGACATGCACCGCAGCGACGAAACGTTGAAGAAATAACTCGCAGTTTCATCCTATCGACACACTCGCATTGCAACTCGGATTCCAACTTTTTTTTGTTTGATTGAACAATTAATTGAAATAGTAAATCGATTCAATATCTACAAGTTGCAGTGGTAGCAATTAAAATGTATAAAGTGAGTAAAAAAGCGAAGCATCGCTAGCGTCAGATTAATAGGTGATGATACCTGCTACTCGTGTTCGTCTTAGAAAAAGCTTGCTCGTGGTACGTGCAAGGGGTGGTCGTTGGGTGATATGTGAGTATGTGGGCAAACGCGTTCCGCAAGTGAAACAAATATATGTACATATATGACATATAAAATATATGCTGTAACAGTTAACGCTGGCAGGAAAAAATTGCGTTGGGAAAAGTATTTCGTTGATACTAAAACGAAGCTAATAGTCACCGAAATGCTCCTGTCCTCAGTTGACACAGGATCCTTGGAGACTGGCGCCGAGTGCTTGAACTCCTGCAGCAGGTTTTCCACGAATGACGTCAGATCATTAGATCTACGCGACAAGTCATATGCGTCGTTGTTGTCCGTTCGTTGGATTTTCTGCTCATCGTAAGAGTTAAACAAAAGAGAGGTCGTATAAAAAAAAACACATTTCTCATGGGACTTTTCAGATGTTACCTGCGAGGAGGAATAGACGCGAGGCTATCGTACCGTAGTCAATTTCATTGTAACATTAAGCTGCTCGAATTGTTTATCTGTTTTTTAAAATCTTTTTTTCGTTCGTTCGTAGTTGTGAATCGACTGTTGCGAGCCGGTTTTAAACGGACCAGACTCGTAGAAGCCCTTGGGGGTATGCGAGGATCGTCGTGGATGATATATTACCTTATCGAGAAGAGCGCGAATCTCGCCCTGAATTATCTTGGATTCCTTAAAGACTTCCACGCTGATGTTCTCCAACGCATTACGCTGACATTCGCCGGCTTGTTGAAAAACATTCGGATTCACCGGTCCCCGCAACACCCTGTGATGACCTACGACAAACTCTATTTTTTCTTTCCACGGATTGATAAACGACGACCACTCGGTCTCCAGGATAACGTAGCCACCGCTTTGCGTTGCGAATCTGTACGGTTTCGAACGGAACGGTAAGCCTTCCATTTTGACGACCTGTTTTGAAAAAAATAATTCAACACACGCTTGTCAGTTTTTCTTTTTTTCTTGCGCTATCAATGATTTATATCGTCTCGCTATAAAAAAACGAATAATCATTGGCAATGGACACTCGAACGGCCTTCTGGAAAAGAAGATATTCTATGAGAGGTAGTTCGCTTATGCTCACAGTCTCGTAGATGTCTTTGATGAATGGCAGATCCTCGGGATGATACAAGTCGAAGAGTGAACGGCCTATCATGTCTTGCGGCAGATAGCCGAAGTATGGTACAGCATTATGATCTACGTGTGTCAGGATACAGTTCGGATCGTGCCGAGTCGAAAATACAGATGATATTATCGTTTCTTCTGGTACTAATATAAAAAAAAAACACGGCGATGTATTGAGTTGACTTTTTTCAGTGATAAACCTAACAGCATCGAGAGAGGAGGGGTAGTTTGGTTGGAACGTTTGCAGCTCTCCCAAATATTGTTTTCTACCTTCAATGTATTGGAATCATTGCGGTCTTTCAATTCGACTAAATTATCAGATCGATATCGGTCATTCCCAGTACACTTGGTCGAGCACACCACTGGCTCTCGTCAAGCTACCCTACCCCTAACGCAGCGCGTCGTCGCTGAAAATATGCCGATAAAATGTTGCCAGGTCTACCTTTGTAGACAGGAAGAAGATACTGTGCGTCAATGGTAAGAAACATCGCTTTGGGCATGTCCTCCTTGGTACATTCGCGAAAAAGCTTGACGTTCATTGTCAGGTGAAACGGAACAAACATAGATCTCGCAGGGTTTACGGAATTGCTCTCGTCGCTTCCGCTTCCGGTGGTCGATGATCTTCCTTCGTCATGTTTTCGAAGACTGCAAAACAGGCTCATTTGGGGTCCACTGAAATCTGAGGGACAGGGATCGAATAAAAAATATTAAAAAATCATGAGAACGGTAAATTTTGCACACGACTATTTCTTCACTTGTAATGTTGCGTAAGAAAAAAAAATATTGAAAATCACTCGGGATGCCTTACCCGGGTTGCGATCTGCGTAGGGCAGAGCGATGTTCTTCGTGAGATGATCGGCGAACGTGGACTTGTCCGTTGGATGCACAAAGTCGATGAACGAATGGCCGACCCACGCCTCACGCGCGTATCCCAGTGCTCTTTTCAACGACGGGGTCGTGTCCACTATGAGGCCATTGTACAATGATATCACCGCACCGAATCCCTCCTTTATAGAATGAATATGCACACGAAACGATTGATTAGAAATTCGTAATTACACGTTTATCGATGTCCCGGACACAAAAAGAAATGAGTCCTGAGCCAGTGGCGATATATTCAATGAACGCCGAGCAAGTTTTAGAGATTCAGGTACCCAGATATCCGAACGTCCAGAAACTTCAGCAAACAATTTTTTATTTTCCACAGGAATCCTTCCCCGCATTTGTCATAATTTGTCATTTCTTCTTCTTCGATTATAATTTTTTTTCTCCATTTTAATCTATTTAGTAGACCCGGATTCATACGTTAATTTCAATATGGAGTGAATAGAGGTTGACGAACCGTAATTTCATTACTGCCAACGATACGATATCTGTGTAACAGGTCAACAATTTACACATCGAGGCCGTGATCTCATTTTTTTTCTCTTAACTTTCGTTTATGCACATTTGCTACGTTCATTGGTCGGCATTGAAAAATAAAAAAATCATAAGTCATTTGTTTATCCGACACTCGTTTAAGCTCTGAAGACGGAGCTTATTGAGTATCCAAATTGTTAGTAGATATTAGAATCCAACCGATTTGTTTTTTTTTTGCCTTTCCACCGTTATACATTTCTCTCTCACTCAAGTCTCATTGGTTTTACCGTGTTATATATACTACTGTGCACAGTATATTATTATGAATTCATTCCCACGTCGTGCGTAGCGCCGCTACATCGAATATTATATTGAATACTAACATTGTTGTTAGAGGTGGTATCGTCCAGAGGACTGGATTTCGTACCAACTCCCCCCTCAGGATCTGTAGAGTTAGAGTAGCCGTTGTTCTTGCCGAGTTCCGTAGCGTCGACCGACTCTACGCGTGCTACTTCTTCTTGTACATTCAACAAAAGATAAACGTTATGTCTAATTTTGTTTTTTTTTCCCCCTGTTCGATCGCCTACATTTTTTTCTCGCTCTAAGTGCGTTCGGCCCACTGGATCCAAGAGTATTATAATTCACGAATTGCCGTTTCGTGCATCTCATTTTTTTAAATTACGTTTCGAACTAAATGACGATAGAACCGAGACTTTTACAGGGTTAACTACTGAAGGCTATTTGGTACCGGAAATACTTGGAAGTCAGCAAAACAGCTTCAACGATCGTTCAACGAAGAATATTACTTTGATCGCACTGCATTTGCAAAAATGTACGAAACAAAAGATTTGAGAAGCATCAGCAATAAAGGTCGTCGGCTGGGAACGAGTCACGTTTTCTCGTCGTTAATTTTCTTTACACGTCGAGGGTGATCCATCGTTATACAATCGGGTCCATCTTAGCGAGTTTCCGAACTACTGTAGCTCTGTGACAGAATCTGCTCTGGATCACAAACTTTTTGCAACTTCTTGCGAAAAATCACTGTACGTTATTTATAATCCCGTCCCAAGATTCGTTCGACGATTACTCCCGCGATACATTTTTTTTTTCATCGAGCTTTCCGGGGTTTTTCGCGTTTTCCTCTTACCAAACAAAATCCGATCCTTATTTTAAAAAACTCAACATATTATATATATGAAGAACTTTAAATCATTTTATTTAATTAAACTGTCGAGTGATGTAAATATATTATCGACGAGTGATGCAACGCAACCTCGGGGTATCCACGAACAAATGAAAATTCAATCTCCCAGAATATTCGCGGTCGTTACGAGAGCACAATACGCTGTTAACGTAACGCGTGGAAGGAAGCTCGATATTTCCGTGTCTATGCAGATACGTTGTCGCGAACGTCTGTATGCAAAGTTCGTTAAAAGAACAAATTATGTAAATAATTATATAAACTGACGAGGGGCTTGCTCGTTAGTGTCAAGGGGGAAAGAGAAAAATCGGAACCTACTCGGTTAGATAAGCCGGTGAGCCTTAAAAAATGTCGGCTTACGTTACCAGACAGAGCGGATGGCCCAGTTGGTCGTTTCCGCGAGTAACAACGGCCGTTCGCTATACGGGGGAAGCTTACCGTTTGTTTGTCTGTTTGTTATGCAATTTCAAATATGAGGTACTGCGAGCAGCGAGGCTTCCGAAGCGTTAACTTTATGCATACATAATGTTGGACGAAGATATTATTGGAAACAATAATATAACAGCTCAATAATAACAGCTCAGAGGTTTGTTTCGATAGCAGCTTGTTTTTTTTTTTTTTTTTTTTTTAAATATAAAAATAAGATTTTTGAATAAGAAAAGTTGAAAGTATATTCATCAGAAGTGGCTGATTGTAGGAGCTCGCGGATTAATCAAATGGTCACGGCGCAACGAGCGGCCTATAAGAAATAATGGACAGGCTTGAAAATCCGCCCTTCGTCCAAAGGGTTGAAGAGGATAACCGAGCAAGCAGAGAGATTAACGAGAGAAATACAAACGCGTCCCGTTATAGACACAGAAGGAACATCGAATGAAGATCACGTGTAATTAATTTCGGCTTGTCGGGACTAAAACGGATTCGGAGGCAAAAATAAACACGAGGTTGAATTTGTATCTCATTGTTTCCTGCAGTGGATTTCGCGAATTAATTAGACACTTCCTGGGTCCGAAAATAATCGGTAACAGGGGCTCCCGATCGGGGATGTCCCTTGAGGGATTTTAGAAAATTCTAAAATTTTCAAAAATCCATATTTTTCGGGTCCCTCGGTATACGCATCGATAAAGCTCGTCGATCGAATCCTTCATGGACTGTGGACAAAGCCATGTATCCGTTATACTAGAAAAGCTTGCCAGTTAGGTGTCTACTTAGACGTATATATACATAATGCATGGCAATGAGCGTGTTACTGTTTGTTAAATTGCATCTTTGTTAAAGCAGTATCGCAATAATATCGGGAGGGTAAACTTTCTCCGACAGTCGGATAAACCGATTGTTCAATTATTATTTCTCGATTCGTTAACTAATAATTGGTTACTCTCTGTCTCAGCGGTGCCGCTCGCCTTTACCTTCGCGCTTATGACGCGGTAACCAACCTGATTTAGTGCAGTTACTACTGAAATTGGATGAACTCTCGAGACGGTTGTAAGATCCGACGTTGGTCCCTTTGTTAATCTGAGTTCCGAGTATCGTATCGCCGATCCCGAGAATCGTCGTCCCCGACGTCGTCTTCGATTCCTTCTTCTTGTGCTCCTTCCTCCGACTGATCGGTTTCGGCAATGCGTAATTGCTGAAAGTTTTCACGAGAAAAAAAAAACATCAGTTTTTTTTGTCTTGTGTTTAATCTATCGTCAATTTTTTGTTACCTCATATTTGCACAATCTTTATATATATATTAAATACAATAAATCACAAAAAAATATGCCGTCGTATTGTAAATGATAATATGAACGGCTAAGAATCAAAAGGGTGTGACCCCATGATAACGTATTTGATTGGCCTTTTATCAATCGTCGACATTACGATCGTTACATGATGCCTCGTTTCCCGAATAAACAAACGCGTCGTACCTGCACAGTCGCAATTGATTTATTACGAAAGTAACCAACTGTCACGGAACAGATTTAACGAACCAGATGAAGGAAAACGTGCCATTTGCCGAATTGGTCTCTGTATAACGAGTGGTATGTGCACGCTCTTCTTGATGCGTAATAACGGTAGAGTCGATCTTACGTTTTAAATAACGAGAGCTCCCGGAATAATAATCTGTAACGACTTTTACACATTGTACAAATATAATGGGAATATAACATTTTTCGACCAATCTTATTACCAATTTTTTAGAGTTTTCTACAGTCTATTAGGAGAATGGGCGAATACATTCGATATCACGCATCACATACGTTCTTTTATCCACTTTTCTGTGTTTCATAATGCAAATGTTTCTTCCACTAGCTGAATTTGAGATAATACCATACTTTCTTTTTAATTCTCTGTGACGTCATTTCCGTGTTGAAATTCCAACTTTTGGACCGGAAGTGACGTCACGTTCGAAATAGATAATTTCCGATTTGAAAACCTCATTTTTCGAACGGAAATTACACCAAAAATACGTCACTTCCGGGTACAAATCGACTTTTTAAAACCGGAAGTAACGTATTCCGCCCTTTCGCTTCTGAGCGGTCGTCACAATTTCCGAGATATAATCCTGGACCGGTATTTTATTACGATGACAACAGAATCGAATAGTTTCCTCGGTGAAAATAGCGGCTCGAACGAGGAGGCCGAGAGTCGAAGAAAAAATGGTCGAGGCGAGATCGTAGCCGGGTGACTCGTCACACCGCGAACCCTCGTGGCTTGCCATGTGCCTCGTCGTGGTTCGCAATGGAAACCTTCACTCTGCCGGTCGAGCGAGTGTCGGGGAGCTTGCACAACGAGAAGCCTCGGCAATGATTCGTTGGACACGTTCTCCACACACAAACTCCGACTATCGCCTCTCACGCGGATGCTAACAAATACTAGCGATATTTTTCCACTTACGTGCTTCGACCGGGAGGTGGAAACGCGGGAAACGTGATTTTGCTTCACCGATGCGCGCTTCTTTTTTTTCCATCCAATCGTACAGCCTCGCGTGAGAACCCCGGCGATTGTCTCGACTGATCAAGGAATGGCAATTTTTTGTGCATAATTCTAATGCTTGTGCGAATTATCGGCATTCTGAAAAAATTATCAGTCGCAGCCTCGCCGATATGTAACGAACAGAGTGACAAATAGCGCGAGACGTAGCTGTAGAGCATGCCGAATCTGGCGAGACAATTAATGTCTGCAACGTCCACCGATGGGGTGCATCACGTTGCATCGTTATCGATTTATCCCATATCGCTACGACCCACGGTACCATAACGAAAATATCACAATACAAAAATAACAGACGGTCGATAATAATACAAAATAAAATTTCAATATTATTTCGTCATTTGTTATTTTCGCGTTGTGTTATTTTTTTCCTATTATTTCGAAACCCGTCATCGTCGTCGCGACGTCGCATGTGCATGGATAAACATCTAATTTCGTACCATGACGTACTATCGAGCCCAAGGGTCGTTAGCCAGGGGTCTCAGACTCGGTATGATTAATTCGTCACGTGTCAAGTTACCAATATAGTTATGAATGGCAATTGTGCAATAGATTTAGATGGGTTACGTGTTAACGTATCCAAAATAATCAAATAACGTCTCATTTAGAAATCCCCATTTAGAATACCAGATTATTCACAAACATAAAACTTACGACCATCGATCTCGTATTTCGTACAGTTCCTGTTGCGTAATTCAAAGACTATATTTGTATGTAAGAAAACTATGAGTATCGTCTCATTCGCAGACCGGAGGGTGTTTCATTCCATTTTATTGTGGAGGGGAAAGAAAAAAATAATCGATCGACCCGAGTCGGTCGTTGGTGGCCCGAGAAAGCGAACAAACAAATAGAACCAGAAGAGAGTCTGTGATGCAAGAGGAAAGTGGGCGCCGATTATCTAATAGATTAATGTTTATGCTCAATTTTCTCCAGAGACCACGAAGACTTCCTGATTCAAGCTTTCTCCGTACGACGGAATGACCGAAGAAACTCCTGAGATCGTTGTGGCTCGTCTAAGTGCACTTGAAACTTCCTAGTTGTTACATATCCAACCTCGTAGCCCAACTCGGTCAGTGTGTTCGCCACTGTTGCGCGACTTGTTACGTATTAAATTATTCTATGCATAACGCCATCGAAGTAGGACGGATATCTGGAACGCAGTTGAGTGAATCATTTTATTTTTATTTTTTCATCCGATGGGAATAAAAAACAAAAATGCTTTTGCAACCGTTCGACGGGTAGACTTCGTTTCAACCTAATTTGAATGTTTCATGCGTCGTCCAAAGGACAGATATGAAATGGAAAAAAAAATGTCTTCGAAGAACTATTTTGCATGTAATGTAAATTGCAGAGACCAAGTGTGAGCAACCGGACATTCGACGGGTATGCCGATCGCCGACGGTACGATCGGCATCACATACTTACATTCTTATATCTTGCCGGCGACAGCTCTAAGCACCGCGAGGCACGCGGAGGTACACGTGCTTCGAGCTGACGGAGAATGCAAAGCCGGCGAGTGTTCGTATCACATGCTCGCGCGTCTATTTAGCCCCGTTTTCTTTGTAACCGTATATTCCTCGGGTGCCGCGTGAAACACCGGACAAATCGGCTTTGCATCGATCGACTTTAACGATCTTTTACGATGTGTGGATTTAAGGGTTTCCACTTGACATCGTTAAACTTTGGTCGAAGACGATGTATCGAGAACGCTTAATTATTTATTTAAGAAAATTAAAATATAGCGATATAACATTTGGCACGTCGAATTTCGGGTCGAACATTTTTTTATGGTTTCTTCACACCCCACCAGATACTACACAAAATTGATAGCAAAATTTAAGATCTATTAATGGTATAAACAAATTATAATGTCCTACATTTATAAATTCCGTGAATCATATATCCGACAGAATAAAAAATGGTTCTCACAAATTGCGTCTATGTATCTGTACGAAAAATTCTTTCGATCAAATAATAATGTCGATAATGTTTACCTGGAGTCAAACGTCGAAGGGTGTCCACCACAGTAGCCGCTGCTCTCCGACCGGTTGTTGTTTCTCGACAACGAGCTCCCACTACTGTAATCATACATTACAAAAAAAATGTTGAAAAATATAGCACATTTAAGTTGTCTTCCGAAGTTAAAAGTTAAAAGTTAAAAGATTGTCATTTATATATGGCAATAAGTTCTCGTTTTGTATTATGGACAGTACGATACAAACTCTCATCTCTCGGGACAATCCCAAATGTTTTTTGCACCATCCTGAACTGCCGACCGATGCCCCTTTGTGATAGGGAGTGAAAAAAAAAAGAAAAACAAATTAATATCGATCACATTTCAATCACTAGTACATCCGATTTTGAATATGTAATTTTTTTAAATCCTATAAACTATGTTCATGAATAAAGCAAACACGACTCTAGGAGCTGCAAATCGGTACTGAGGTACGTCACAAGGCTCCGTTGAACGGGGAGTCCTTTCCTAGCTCTCAATTCCCATTCGAGAACTTCGCGGAAAGTCAAAGAAAAAGTATTGAAAAAAAAAATCCCTTCATCACATGTTCGCCAAACGTGACTTGGCAGGAGGAGGATGAGGAGAGAGGGCGATTAACTACGGGGGTTTACGCCAGGACTTTCACTATCAACGCTTAGTGCCCGTAGAGAGACTCTTGCAGGCACACATAAACACGTTCCGTGTACCTACGATGCAGCTAGAGAATAGATTGTCAGACGATCGGTGCAACACGTACACGTAGGCTTATTTAGTGTCGAGCAGTCTTCGTTTCCACACGACTGCAGGGAGTCGGAAAAATCATTGCATAAGTAAAACCTCGATTCACGTTTAAAGCCCCGTGACTCTGCTTACGATGGTGGTAAACTGGCTATACTCACTGCGTTACACGCTGCCCCCCCCCCCCCCCCTCCCCTTCGCCAGAGTCATACACGCGTTTATGTTTACGAATTAGTTACGTTAGGAGTTATTAATAGTTCGGCTGTTACATTTCACCACGGAAGATACGAATTTAACTGAGTGCTTCTATTTTCGGGAAATTCGGGACTGCCGTCCGTCCCGTCATTGATGACGGATCTTATTTTAGGGCACGTTTCTTAATGAAATTCGATTTTAGGTAGGCTTTAAGAATTATTACGGAACGCGAAGTATTTAATCGTGATGATACGTAATTGGATTCGTCGTGACAATGCTTCGGTCCATGTATAATACATATCCATGGCCATTGCATAAATACATACGGGGATATATTTGATGTATTACATCCGGTTTCGAATAGGCAAAAACTCGACCCTCTCCGAAAAAATTGTATTTTCACCACAATTCATGATTATTTACAAGGGGTTTTTGTTTTTTTTTCAGAATTTTCTGATGAGATTAGTTTAAGTTATCAAAAAATTGAACTTTTTTTAAAAACCCCTGTACCTTAAAAAGTATTAGTCGTACAAAGAAACGTTCAAGACATAAAATATGTCTTGAAATATGACATAGTACAGTTATTCTTGGTTTCGAAACCCACTATTTACGATGCAGAACACGGCTGTTATAACATAATGAAATTTAGTATCATGCAGATATCTTCAGGGCCATAATAGAGACTTATCTGTCGCTCGGATAACTTTGAGAGATATCTCACGAGGACTATTTTTGATTTTTGTTCGAAACTTATCAACTAGCCTTCTCGACAATCGACAATTTTAATTGTGTGGCGCGAAACATTTTGGACCCTTCGATTCGACGCAAAGAAAAGTTGCTTTGTCATACTTTTCATGTTTTTCTTCGGCGTGTAGCTGCATGAAAAACGTTTTCGCACCAGCCCCGAGAACCCCATCGTGTATATTCGTATCTGTGAAACACGACAGATACCCGGGATTTTCCATAATTTGTTTAGAATGCAGATTACGCCGGTTGAAAGTGCCGAAAAAATTGCGGCTTTCCCCAAAATAGGTCTTGAAATACATACTTCGCGATCGCTCGACGATTGGTTAACCCTTTATAAGTCACACCGCCCGAAACCGCGCCGAAACGGGACTAACGGCCGACTAGTAAGGGCCACGCGTTGCTACGGTAGCACCTAAGAGTGGGGATAGGAGTGTGACTTATAAAGGCTTAAACTGTGTTTGCAATATATTTTTTTACTAGCTGATCACGGATCTATCGCTTACTTTGCTCGTTCGATATTTAATTATAAAACACCCCGTTGGAAACAAAATTCCATTATTTTTTATGTTTATGATCTAACGTTTCCAACTGAATCGTTCGCGAGCGCGCCAATGATTCACTACCTCTCTCGCTCCCAACAGCGGTTCACATATGCTTAAATAGGTTACAACAATAGCGTCTTTGTTTTCGTCTAGGTATAACTCACCTCCGTTGCGACTGACTATCACCCGTATTGGTGTATCCGGAATCCGAAACCTTGCCTTTGTCTTTGGATAAGCGCTTCATGATTTTAGGTGTAATGAGAATCGTTTATTTGTTAAAGTTCGTGTGTCGTATTTCTAGAGCGTAGATTACGCTACACTGTCAGTGAACTTGACGTTCGCGACACTCGCGCGATCGTACATTGCGCACTGAGTGCGATACGAGCGATTTGACAACAGTTAGCGCCCCAAGGTTAAAAATTGCGAGAAAATAAGAAACATACACGATGCCGAATACAACACGTCGTTACTTGAAGTGAATAAACTCGATTTAATTGTAGGCGTGAAAACAGCAATTTCAGGATGACACAAATATCATTCCCGCAGTTCGAGTTAAACACGTCCAATCGTGTCGAGATTCTTGTCAACAATGATCGAACGAAGACGAGTCCCGAGCACTCTGCCATCAACCGAACAAACCGTGCACGTGGGTAGCGAATCTCCCCTCTCTCGATCTCCTTCTCCCGCTCGTTCCCTCTTTCTCCTTCGCGACCGCGATAGCTTCGCCGCGCAACAGCGACAACGTGCCGCCGGTTAAAGCAGACGACAAATCTATTTATTTCTCTCGCAAGCGAGAAAGATTTTTGCTTTTTATAGCTCTGCGCACGTAACAGTGAGCACAAAAAATGCTTTTAATGAACTTAATTCGTGAAGGCAAGATGGTATAACAGTTGTGATATGCGCATCTCCCACGGTGGAAATTATTGTGTACCATGTCAATGAATAGTTTCGCTCGTATGGAACAATTGTTTGTTAAAGATTTCGCTTGTCGCGAGAGCGGGCATGAGTGCATATGTGTATATGTGCGAATGGGAGAGTAGTGTCGCAAGGTTCCGAAGTGGCTGAGGATCGAGTCAGTTGACCGAGAGTTATGAGGCCGACAACAAATACAAAGTCCAATAACATTTTCGATCGAATAAGGGTTCGACGTGCTCGCCCGTAGTCCGTTAGACGAAGGAGACCAAACGTTTAAATGTATTTATTTTTTCAATCAAATAGTTTAATGTGTTCATTCTCAAATCTCGAGCATTCGTGAAGGTACCGCTTCCCGAATCCAAAACGCGACCGGCAAGGTCGAACCAAATAACATGTTTTATTTTATAATATTAAATAACACTGACCTTCGTTGCGAATGACCGACGCCGGAGTCCGAGACTTTGCCGTTGTCCTTCGACGAGTCCTCCATTATTGACGATCGTTGTATGACACACTTTCCGGAAGGCTTGATCAAGCTTCGACAGCTGTACGCGTAAAGTCCGTGACCTTCGCGTGGCTCTACATTTCCGTCGAAATACCCCACGACAGAGGCAATATTGAATAAACCATAAATCTCAAATTGAATTGATAAATCTTATCGAAATTCTTATATATCTTATTAAAATTGAAATAATATGAATCGAATGATATTAAGAGATATATCAGGAGTTCAACTTGATCGAAACACACGTCCATTCGTACGGAGTTTCGAATTGACAATGATCGTCCTGATGGTCGGAAGCTGCTCTAATACTCTCAGTTGGGCAACTTACGAGCCGTGCTCGTAATTCACAAGATTGAATCATCCCCTCCGAAGTCGATTTCGGAAATATCGCGTTATAGAAATGACACCTGCCCACTTACTTAACCGCCAATGAATGACAAACGTGATTAAAATAGCTGCCTCCAGTTCCCCTTAGACTGAACGAATCGTCCCGAAACGAGAACTCGTCGTCTTTATATAGCTTTACGTTCACGTAACAGGGCAGGTTCGCTTGTTATAGAAATAAAAAAGGAAAACACGTTGATCGTTGCCCTTAACGTATTGACGTAACGCGATCGATTGGACGACGAAAAGTCGATTCATACTTATTGATTGATACTAGATAAATTAAAAAAAATCATTTTTTTATTGTATCGTATAAACTTTTTTTTTGTTCCTTTCGTAAATATATTATACATAGCATATCTATGTATATTGCGTATTTAATGTATGTACAGGGCAATAATAAATATATTGTGGTCTGGTTATTATATAGCAGTGCTCAAGATAATTAAGCCGGTAATATTATCACAGTCGTCAGGTACTCGGTTGTGCTCTACTCTCGGTTGTCCTGAAAACGAAAGAAGAGAAGAGACTAGTAATATCGGTCGGATATAGGTGTGAATCCAGCCGGAAATGCTAAAAAAAACAGCAATTATTTATGGATTATCGTATCGTCGTTGATATCTATATTTTTATTAGTTAGCTTTAATATATAGTATATATTTATGAGAGTGAGTGAGAGTCGTTGGGTTTTTGCGTACAGCGTGTGTATTTGATTCCTTCAGGCCCACAGTCTGTTACAGTCACCTAGCAGAATTGCTGCGTACAGTCATAAAGTAAAAGTCGAGCGCACATGTTAATAGGAGTATAGTAGTAGTAAATTTGTTCATTTCGGAACTATCCTCATTTATCTTGCTCGTTTTTTTCCTTTCATTTATGTGTGGTAGGGCTTAGAGGCACAGGTGTCTTGCAGTAATGTGATGTTTTCGACATACGTTCCGTGTTTGTTTTTCTTTATACTTCATTGACTACCCTCTATTCCACATATCGCAAACACGCCTTTTTACTGTTTTCTCGGATTTACAGGAACTCGTAATCTAAAATTGATACATAAGTTGCAAACATTCGAACGGATTCTATTTCGTATATGTAATATGTCTATACCGTTTTTTCGTACATATGAACCATTTACACATCGTATTTCTTCTTTGTATAACTAAAGAACGAAAAATAAGAAGAATGAACACGAACGTAAAGGCAAAACTTTTTTTTACCGTGATGTATCCGTATTCTAAGGTGTCGCGATTCGGTGTCTCAATGTTATTTTTTAATCGATAAAACACATCATCGACCCTACTTTCACTGGCAATTTCTTCGTATACCGTACTACGAAAGATAACGCAGGTGCTATCGATTCACGGTTTTGAATAAAAAGTCTCGTGTCTAATTGAAATAAAAAAGACAAAAATCAAACTTCTACGATGATAAATTTTTACGTTTCTATAATGTATACTCCCACTTGTGGCCTGCTAATTCTTTGTTCTCTGCGCTCACGCCTAATCACGACACCAACACGCCGGATCGGACGTCAATTGAAAGAGGAAAAAAAATAATTTCATCCGACGATCTAAAACAGCTCTTTCTTACTTTCTACAAACGACAAGTACGGATTATTCCGCTCAAACAAAACCCGTACTACATGCACAATTTTCTACATACACCCATCTATCAAGTGAACGTGTACAGTGAAAAAAAATGATTAAACGAAGGAAGAAATGTATTACAGTCATGGATCCAATGTACTATGGTATTGAGGGACATGTATGTAACGAGTCGTAAAATTTGTACGAAACTCAAGGAACATCAGGAGTGTCCGAACTTGAATTTTTTTTTGTCTCATCCACAGGTTTATCTAGGATAAGACCCTAATAGTTATAACTATTTGAAAATGATGTATTTGAGTAGCGTATCTTTTGTATTTAAATAGTCTTCGTTTATATCTTCATTGTTTAAGTTTGCTTTCATGATTTACCACTTGAGGTTCGCATTTGTACGAATCTTGAAAATTAAATGTATCGATGTCGCCTCAAAAAAAAAAAAAAAAAAAAAGATAAAAAAATCCTAAGGCACACTTTGTACCCTGAAAGCCTGTGCGAACAGGATATAACATTTGA
This sequence comes from Ichneumon xanthorius, assembly GCA_917499995.1. NCBI lineage: Eukaryota > Metazoa > Arthropoda > Insecta > Hymenoptera > Ichneumonidae > Ichneumon > Ichneumon xanthorius. The sequence continues at coordinate 17,474,442 of OU824205.1, read as the reverse complement.
CGTGACAGCGATTTAACTAACGGTATACGCTTGTTTGCTTCGTAAAACGGAATCACAAACACTAATTCATTGTAGTCGAAAAGTTTCATTTGTTCTTAGCGCACCTGAGCAATATAGCAATTATGAGCGGTATATGACTCGTCCGTGACTCACGCTCAAGTTGAACCACAGCCTGTAACATTCAGTACAAAAATATAGATCTTTCCGTACGTCGATTGTTTTTATTTATTTTTTTCGTTTTTTTTTTGTTTTCATCAAAATCATGTCTCATTTCGGTAGTCAAAACTTACGAAAAATATACAACTGTGTTCGCATATATGTACCGTTTCGTATCGTGTCCCAGGATGACTCTCGTTTTCATTAGGCAAATAAAAACCTAATCGCTCTTCGCACAGGCCTACACCTCAAACTATACTAACGACGGGGAAGTCCGATGTATGTGTAACGACGATAAGTAAAGGATAAAGTAAAGTAACGTTGAAGTATCAGTAACGTTGAAGTTTGGCGAACGTAAACTATAATGGATTTTTTTTTCAAAGTAGGTAGTTGGAGTAGTATCCTCGGTTGCAGGCCAACGACGTGGTCAAGTGAGTCTTAAAATTCGTCTCAATTGTTGCGTGCGTCCAGCTTGTGTGTACCAGTCAGTCTGTGAAGACAAATAGAAAGATTACAACTTTTTTTTCCTCTTCCCTCTAATCGCTTCGATGATGCTTCACTATCGTCGAGAATCAGTTTTTTTTTTGTCCGGGAACTATTATTAGGTAAATCTATTAGTGTACACGATCTCCCTCATTCATTATTCTCTTTGTCATGCATCTGTCTTGTTTACTTACGATATACACGTAATGAGACTAATTCTCGTCCTCGTCCATTCTCAAACGTTTTCGTCGATCGTCACCGACGTTACGTTCCTCCGCCTCCAATACCTTTAGTCGAGAGCCGTATATCTCCTGCCCGTGAAGTACCTGCGAATTGTCATACAAAAGTATGAACAAGCAGTCACGAAAAGAAAAGAAAACGAAAGTAACAAGGAACTCTAGTCGATCGTCCAGCAAAAATGTCCTTTCAAACGATCGCGGCTCACTCGCGCGGATTCTGAATATCAAATTCGTGCTAAGTGAGTCACTGCCTATGCGTCACCGACTTGTATAAATTTCAGCATCCCAGACGAATTTCGCGAAAGAAAAGAAAAAAAAATATACGTAAATATATAAACATACCTCGATCGCCTTGTTAGCGCTCTCGACGTTCGCGTATTTGGCGTATCCGCAATTCTTTCCCGGTAGCATGTAGACGTCTATAAGATTGCCAAATCTGCAGAAGGCATCTTTCATAGCGTAAATCGGAGGAACCGGCGGACCGCATACGATGAAACATCTTTTCTCGACGTCGGCGTCTATGTTTGCCATCGGTTGTACCGGTGGCAGCTTGACGGTCATCGTGTGCTCCAAACCTGAACAACCAGTTGGCGAATCGTTCCGAAAGGTTAATCGATTAGTCATCGAATCCGTAAAGTGGACATTGGCGAAAGTAATACAGTCAGTATACATTATAGACGGGAATATAGAGTATACGGTAGACGAGAAGCGTGTAGAGCGTGCAGCGAGGCGAGTCCCTCGCGCCGCTAGCAAAGATTACTCACTTGGTGCCGTTAGTCCGGCCGCCTGAATCAAGGATGTCGCCTGAGCAATTGTTTCCGCCAGATGGGCCAAATCCGTTCGCGCGCTGTTTATTCCCGTGACGCTCGTATTAAATGGTTTAGCTGTACTTTTCTGTGGCGGCGCGCCTGTCAAGTCCGGCTTGACGATCATCCTGTGCCCCGGCGGATACTCGAAACCGTGAAACTTTTCGCGAGCGTAAGCCGCCGCGCTCGGATTTGAATAAACAACGGTAGCCTGTCCTCTCGGCATCCTGTATCTAACGTCCGTCTTCAAATGACAATAATCCATTCCGGGCACGATGTCGAAGAGCTTCCACAGTTGATCCTGATTGAGGGCCGGATGTGCGATTACTTGCAGACGATTGTAACCCTCAGAGTTCGGAAAATTCGTCGCTATCTCTAGGCTTATGCTGCTTTTGCCGAAATTTGATGTACCGTAGTTTGTACCGAGGTTCTCGTAATTCATGGACAAACCGTTGCTAAACTTGGAATCGCCGTGCTCCGGTTTCGGTTTTTTCGGCTCGGCGAATACGGCTTTGTACTTTCTGTCGCATTCCTCGAAAGCCTTTGCCGCGCTCGAGACTTTCCGAAATTTAACGTAACCGAAACCCTTAGATTCGTTAGTGTTGCGATCTTTGACCACCGTTGCGTACTCTATGGCTCCGAATTTCGAGAATTCTTGCTGCAGCTCACCGTCGGTCATTGATTTTGGAAGTACGCAGAATAAACGGACCCACCGCTCCTCCTCGTTCGTCTCGCGCACGGAGCCCTGATCGCGGCTGCAATAAATAGAAACAATGAAGCGTTCAATTAGTCTGTTAGAAAAATACGTTTTGCAATGTGTTCCTCAATTCATCTAATTTTGCAAAAAAAAGTCAGTATTTTTTCATAAACAGTCCTCGATTATTGACGTTCTTTTTTTTAACCATCTATACAGATCCAACTAGCTCCGCTTAACTCCAACTGCATACCAGCTTAATTAAAGAATGCAGTAAGATGGTGATAATAGATTAACTCTGTGGACATGGCAGATGAATGAAAGAATGTGGATCAAATGTATCTGGAATTTATCTTTAACCCAATCAGTGAAAGAAATTGATGTATTAAGGAACATAGAGCTTATTTCAATGTATGGCTAGAAATACCCACTTGGAAGCTATCATAACTTTTATAGCTCTACCGACAGAGCCCAGCATCTTGCCATTCATCTCTTCCAAGGCAAAAGCTGCCTCCGAAGTTTTTGAAAACTTGATGTACGTAACTCCTGGAAAAAAATGTTAAAAAATAAAAATTAATACGAGAATTGGCGGTCTGTTTATTATATGATATTTGCGATTACGTTATCGCGGCGGCTCTCCCTTTGATGTTCACGCGAAAAGCTTTTTTTGAGCCCTGGTAAAACATTTCCGGTAATCGCATGATAGCGTATTATACGACAACCGCGCACGACGATTTTATTGTATTTGAACGATGCACGTTGCAAGACCGAATGGAACAAATATGCTTATTAATTAATTAATTTTTTCGCCCGGTTGGCGCGTGGCTCCGTGTCTCGTAGCGAGGCAAAACAACGAGTGCTCGGGCGTGAAGAGGTCTCGGGTTAAAGTACGACTATAAATCACGTAACAATAATGTTGCAATGTCGCCGAGCGCGTATGGACTTCACGATGGTAAATTGAATGATATGATTAGGAGTCGACGACGATAGCGAAAGATAATCGATGAGAGAGTAACTGTGTGTACACGTCGGTGACGAATATTACATTTACCTTTATTTTCACCCGTGTTACGATCCTTGACGACCCATATATCCTCGATTTTTCCAAACTTCTCGAATGCCTTTCTGAGATCATCCTCGTCTAGACTCTTGTGACAGATAACGAATAGTCGTGAATTCGGCGGATCGTCGTTCTTGGACCGTGGATCCGACTGGGTGTTGTAGTACGTGTCTCGTTCTCTGTGATCAGCCATTTTGCAAATGAATGGACGGAGCGAGAGCGGCGAGCTATGCCGCCGGCTGCGGGAGGCAACCGACGATCGTGCCAGTACCGTGGGGATAGAAAACGGTGCCCTCGTCCAACCGTGTTTCATATAAACTCTAAGGGAGAGAGCGAGAGAGAGCCTTTATAATGTCAATGACTCGTCCGATGCTATCCGACGGGCAGCAGCTGAGAGTACCCGGACAACGTATAATCTCTTCGTTGCATTTGCTTTACCGTCGCTCATCGCTAATGGTACGAGACGATAGTGAAAGTAAGGGGAAAGCCGGATAGTTGCAGCATCGCATTTGATGATTTTTTTCCATTCTTCGTAACTCGAGTCATTTACGTCAGTAGGATGTTGCTACGAAAAAAAAGAATAGTAAAACCCTCTCGGTTACTATACACGATAGCCAATCGCTTGCTTCACACCCAATAGCTGTGTGTACTTTGAACTCAATTATATTTTTGTTAAACGGGAGTCAGGTGTGTAAAATTTGTGGCTTTCACACATCGAGCCTGTACAACACGGTTGTTTAATCTGCTATCAATTATTTTAATATGATCGTTTTTATATACGATTATATATTATTACGAAGAATGTACCGTGACTTTCCCTTTTTTCTTCGCATGACATATATTTCCTGCTCAGTTCGATCAGGAGCTTCCGTTTTACCGTCGAAAAATCTTGGTGGGGGACCGGGGAACGAAAGATCCTTATTAAACAGGTTTCTCTTAACTGGAATTACTCGTTTTTTGCCACTCGGTCGATGAGCGAGAAGCGAGTTCATTTTCATGGTTTTTTTTATCTTTCACTTTGCGAATTTAAATAATCGCCTTTTATTCTTGAAAATATTAATCTTGCAGCTACGTATGTATATAATTTATGTACACAGTACTTCGTTTAAATATAGTTAATCCCGAGAGGATTATGATAACTACACCCATGATTTTTATGCATCAGCCCGTTAGTAGATATATTTTATTATCTTACACCGGTACAACTGGAAACGTACCGAACGAAAAAAAAACCGATCTCGTTTGTCCACAGATCGCGAAACAATTTTACGCGTCGTACGTGGAAGCCGATACGTTTCCACCGCGTCCGGTCCAATTCGTGTGGACGAATTTTCCTTCCTCTCCGAGAAGCTCGTACGTGTGAGCGCCGAAATAGTCTCTCTGAGCTTGAAGCAAGTTCGCGGGTAGACGGGCGGTTCTGAAACCATCGTAGAACGCCAGAGCGGTAGACAGTGCCGGCGTAGGAATGCCTATGGTGACCGCTGTGGATACAACGACTCTCGCACTGGCTTGGCAATCCTTCATTGCCTTTGCGAAAAAATCGTCGAGCAACAGGTTCGTTAGCTTGGGATTTTTGTCAAAAGCTTGCTTGATATTTCCCAAAAAGGCGCTGAAACAGTCATGAATGGAAGGGGCTGTTAATTCCATGTAATAAACAACAACAGATAACAAGACAGCAGTTCGTTCATGCATGTCCGACAGTCTATCGCGGCCAGGGCCGTCGATAAATAGGAACGCGCAAGCTACCATCATTTTCTTTTTTTTTTCACACGCGATGAAATTGGCACTCTAATTTTTTTGCGGCTGAAACCCTACCTTCTAATGATGCATCCTCCTCGCCACATGAGAGCAATTCCTCCGTAATTGAGCTTCCAATTATGAACTTTGGCAGCTTCGCGCAAGAGCATGAAACCCTGAGCGTAAGAGATTATCTTCGATGCGTAGAGAGCTTTTCTAAGATGTTCCAAAAATTGTTTCTTGTCGCCTTTATAAGTGTCGTTGGGTCCCGCGAGAACCTTGCTCGCCTCGATGCGCTCGCTCTGCAGCGCGGACAGACATCTCCCGAATACGGATTCACCGATTAGCGTTACCGGAACTCCATAGTGAAGGGCGGAAATGGCCGTCCACTTGCCGGTCCCTTTCTGGCCGGCGGTGTCGCGAATTCGTTCCAAGAGATAGCCCTTGCTGTCTTTGTACTTCAAAATATCCCGAGTTATTTCGATTAAGAAAGAGTCGAGTTCTCCCTTGTTCCAGTCATCGAATACATCGCTCATCTCTTGCGGGCTCAGACCCAGACCATTTCTCATAACGTGGTAAGCCTCGCACGTTAGCTGCATGTCTCCGTACTCTATACCGTTGTGTACCATTTTTACGAAATGGCCGGCTCCGGTTTCGCCTACCCAGTCACAGCACGGCTCACCGCCCGATTTCGCGCATATCGCTTGAAATATCGGCTGTATGTGAGGCCAAGCTTTTGGATTTCCACCGGGCATCAGAGACGGTCCGTATCTCGCGCCTTCCTCACCACCGCTGACGCCGCTGCCGACAAATAAAATCCCCTTCTTCTCCAGCTGTTCGCAACGCGATTGCGTGTCTTGGTACTCGGAATTGCCGCCATCGATTATTATGTCGCCCGGGGACAGAAGCGGCACCAATTTCTCAATAAATGCATCCACAGCTGGGCCAGCTTTAAAAAACAAAAAATAAAAATAAACAACAATAGAGTGAGAAATGTTTATTTCTTACTCACGTTCTGTTATTATAAAGAACAGAACCATTGTATCAGGTATCGGAGTGAAATCATATTCAAGGACATTTGAAGGACTTTTCAAGGATTTTTCAAGATCTCTCTCAGGATTCCCAAGAACATAAAAATAATTGATATTAAAGGGGTTATTTACCTTTGACCAACAGCATAATTCTCCTTGGCAATTTAAGCTTTGCAACCATTTCCTCTAAACTGAAAGCTCCGACAACCTTGGTTCCCTTTGCTTCGTTCTCCAGAAAGGCCTTTACCTTGTCCGTCGTACGATTGTATGCGCAGACTACAAAGCCATGGTCGTTCATATTGAGAATCAAGTTCTGGCCCATGACCGCAAGGCCGATTAGGGCTATATCTGCTACACTGATAAAATAAGGAACAAAAAACGATTTTATCAGTACATAATAATTCACTACTCTCACCACTCTTAATATCAGAGGAAACACATGAATAACATAGCCTAGTATACTAAATCGATTAATTATTTCGCAGCACAGACAATGTGAACTTGAAATTTACACAAAGTCTGTAGAGATTTTCCTTGTTATTTTTGTTCTTTTTTTTTTGTTAATGAATATTACATGTTACTAATTTTTATTTATACGTGTAAACGTGTTTTGTTGTGTAGACAAGATAATAAAAAGTCTCCCCTAAAAAGCAAATGTTAAAATTACACAATTAACACGATTCGAGTGAACTTGAATTATTAACATTGCATACTTCCAAGTGGAAGAGTGACTCAACGAATAATTAAATATTCGATCGGTCTGAAGTACGAAAAATTTTGGTCTGAGCGAAAAGTTGTGAACGATGCACGGGAAGATTGGATGTTGCAAGAAAACTTACGGTTTGCTCATCGTGTAGATATTTGCAGTTGTGAGGTAGATGTAATATTTCGGCAGCTCGGTTATAACGAACGTAGAGCAAGCAACAAGTGTCCGCTGAGTTGTTGCAAATCCGAGGAATAGTTCGATAGTGCGTCGAGGATGGATAGCCGATAGCGGCGCGCGTCCGACAGTCAGCCGACCGTCCGTAAACCAATCGCGTCGTGCACATGGTCGGCGCCGCTTCCCATTATCACACCCATCGTTGCCCACTCCCGGCTAACGTGACTGATTACGTTTCGCCGAGCTATTCGAATGTCCCGTAGGCTGTTTTGTTGAGAGCCGCGGGCTCTTGGCCCTGGCCTACCCGTCAACGATTGCCCCATATTCACACAATCCTTTCACTGCCTCACTGCTGCTCTCATTCGGAATGTATAAGCTGTATAATCTGTCTCAAACAATACTATGGCAAACATTTTGTTCAGAAAGTCGAAAAACTATGTCGATAAGAATTTTTTGCTAGCGCAAAAAAGAATTCACATTGTCGCGATTGAAATATCACTCGCGAATCACTGTGACGAATGAATAACAATGTGGGAAATATAAAACTCTCGTGGAAACTCATGTTTTGCTCGAGTTCTTAAATCGCCAAACGTGTATCGCGGTGATCGACCGAAGCGCCGCGACTATCTCGACACACGCGCGCGCGTGCGCATGTGAGGAGTGGGAGGGGGTATTATTCGTCCAATAGGAGAATCGGGACTTTCTCATGACGTCACTCGCTCCATTGCCAGGGCGAGCGATTGGTCGGGATATCCGAATTCGGTCTTAATGGGCAAGTGCAACATGTCGCGATCGGCTTGATTAGATTAGGGCAGGTCCGCTTACTTCGCTCTTCGCAATCTTCAACGTCACTTCTACCGTCCGGAGCTTGTCAAATTTTCTTCGAACGAAAAGAAATAACAGTAAAATCTTCGAGCCTCGCCGCGATCGCCGATTGAATCGATTCGACATTGTTGGTCAGTGTTTTTCAGAGAAGAGAAAAAAGTCTAATACAACTCGGAATGTCATTACGAACATAACCCCCGTAACTATGAGATGCCCCCGATTCGACGCACGGTACAACTACACTTCCTTTTCATCGTTACGAGATCAATCGAGTGATTCCCTCGAAGGTAAAACGGTGCTACAATAATTTCGCCCTTACCTCGTCGGCCTCGCGTCACAATGGGACTTCTCTTTTCGAAACTTTGGAGCTTCTTCGGAAACGAGGGTGAGTTTATGCATAAAATTTCTCTCCCGTTAACTTCTTCTCTTAGCGTTCACTCTGGCTTTATGCGGGTGGTCTCTTTGTTCGCGAAACACTATCCCGCTCTGCGTAAAACGAGATCTTACCGAGCCGCGTCGAATTACTCGTCGGAATTGCTTTGTCCTAAACATACATCAGACATATGCTGGGTCGATTTACGTTATGCTCGCGGTTCATTGGATGGCTCGTAATAAAAACATTTTTTGTTACTAAAAATATGTTCAGCTGGCTCGGTGATCTTTGATTTGTGCGCGTTTGTTGGAAAAAAAATTAATTGCGTAATTGTATGTGGTAGATTAGCACAGTTCGATTATACAATGACACACATTAGAGTGGAATTTGTACTTTCACTCCGAAGTGAAAGTTTACAAATGCCTACAGGAGTTAAATTTGCTATTGGGCTTTTTGAAACCTCCATGCTCCAATTTTGGAGTGTACGCTCTGGAGTTCCCATTATCGCTTTGCTCTCATTTCCTGTAATCTTTGTCTCGTCAAGGCAAGCCCACACATGAATTTGCGTCAAATGGTAATTCAAACTCCCCTACCAGTTTGGAAATAAAGCGGGACACTTGTTCAAATATACTTGCGATAGCCAAAGTACGCACAGCTGTAATTATACAATATATTCTGAAGCCATATGCTTTTTTTTTTGTCAATCATTGAACATATCTAATAATTCCGACCCGATTCCCATCGACAACAGGAGAATCTGTTAAATGAACAACAAAAACATAATATAAAGGAACGCAGGATTAATCCCAAAAATTGATATTAATTTGCAGAGCACAAGATCGTAATGGTGGGACTGGATAATGCCGGCAAGACGACCATACTCTATCAATTCCTGATGAACGAAGTTGTTCACACTTCGCCTACGATAGGCTCCAATGTAGAGGAAGTAGTCTGGAAGAACATACATTTTATAATGTGGGATTTGGGTGGTCAGCAGAGCCTGCGAGCGGCATGGTCTACGTACTACACCAACACAGAATTTATAATAATGGTGATAGACAGCACAGACACAGAGAGACTGAGTGTTATTCGCGAGGAATTGTATTCGATGCTCAATCACGAGGAGCTCAGTAAAGCGAACGTTCTCGTTTACGCGAACAAGCAGGACTTGAACGAAAGCATGAGCCCGGTGGAAATATCGCGGCAGCTTGACTTGACGTCCATCAAGAAACACCAGTGGCACATACAGAGCTGTTGCGCCCTGACAGGAGAAGGGTAAGAATTTATAACGACTCTCGAGATTGCCGCCGATACGTGCAGGCGATTTTTCCGCTCGGCCGTTTGTGCACAGACAAACGAACGTCTTATTTTTTTTACAGTCTGTACCAGGGCCTGGAGTGGATCGTCGGTAGATTGAAAAAAACATGACGTACGCTATGAAAATTATCGACATCTCAAACGGAATATCAACGATGTAAATTAAAGGACGGGTGTGGGAACTTATGCCACTTTGATGATTGTACAAAATTAAATGAAGAACGAAGAGAAGATTTTTCAAATGATTTTGCTTCTTCTGGATTCTCCTGGGTTGAAGGTAGTAATGTGATCTTCGAAGTGTAATCGTGTAAAGGAGGCTCGATGCTCGGAGGCGGCGGTGGACGGGTAATTCACGTAGCTCGCTTGAAAAAAAAAAAAAAAAAAAAAAAAAAAATTACACCGAGTAAACAAAACGAATACACAAATTGTTATCGTGTGTACGTGCTCGGGCGTGCACTGATTTCGAGATATCGATCAGATCGAAACGTGAGCCCAAACGCTCGCTACATACCTTTGCTTTTAACTACACATCGAGCGACACCGTTCGCCAAAATGTTTCTTTTTTTTTTATTGTCAAACAATCCCGTCCACCTTGCGTGATCGAATTGGAACTTGAGAGACCGATTGGTCGTACGATTAAAACGAGTAGTTTGGCTTGTTGCGGCAACCCTCGAAAAAAAGAAGAAAAAAATGTACTCCGCTGTATATAGTTTTTTTATACTTCATCAATAACGGTAATCCGCTGTACAAAAGATCGCAATTAACTATCCCCATCGACGTGTAACTGATAAATAATTGTCAGAGATTTTTATCGCTCCCCGCTTGCTGTCGCTACTCCCTCTCTCCGAAGCGCCGTAACAGTTTAAGTAGATTTGTGAGCACAAAACATGTTGTAAGACTTCGTGCGACAAGGTTACCCAACAAGCCCGACTATGAAACTTGGATTTAAGTACAGACTGCTCTGTGATAAAAGCGTGGTTTCAACGACGAGGCAGTTTATAGCTGGACAGAAGTGCTCCAAATAAAAATTATAATATTTTGAGTTAAGATTTTTAATCAAAAGTCGACTTTTAAGCCAAATTCTAATTACGGATAAATCTCGCGTTTAGGCTTAAAAACGGAAATGATTAGTTACGCTTCGTTATTTCGCGTTGCAAAAATTCGTTGAGGGAAAGAAGAAATTAAAGATAAATGAGTGATACGTTTCATCAGTCCAACCATCAGCTGTCTTGTTCTTATATTTTGCATTGTAAATGTCCATTACCAATGTCTGTAGTATATAGGTAGTAAATACTCCAGTAGATAATTTTTAATTATTATAATATGTTAACAAACCGGTAAAAGATAATTGATAATGTAAATGGAGACTAATTTTAACGTTTGTTAATTGTATCGTATGTGAGAGGGCAAGAGATACGTTCCGAAGCCAGAGTGAGACGAACACGAATTACTTGAGGGGCGAAAAAACAATTGTTAGTTTTCTCATGTTGAGAAGTGTGTTGTCGAAACGAACGAGAAAGCTGGTTATGGTTCGTTAACACTTTCCTTTTTTCCGAATATCGTTCCCAACAGAAGAGTGTCTCGAATGATGGCAGTGAGAAAATCTTTTTACGAGTATCTATTGTACTGTCGTTTCGTGAAATTGAAAAAGGCAATTATCAATCAAGAAAGTAGATCAGAACTGGCTACATCTCGCTTTGAGTATAGAATAAAAATTTAAATGAACTATCGAACGACACTTGGTACATCTCAATCGTATGTTGAACGAGTGAAGAAAGTTTTCATGTACAAATTTGTTACAATATCCGACATTCGAATTCTGAGGTGTACAATAAATTATAACAATCCCTAATTCAATATATCTTCTCGGCAATATTCTTCGCTCGACAGACGGGAAAGTTTCACAGAGGTAATTGAACAATCGCAAAAAACGTTTTTACGATTTTGGGACTTCTATTTATTATCAATTTTTTTGTTATAAATTAGGTATCGCACACACTCATTCATACTCATAACGATGGATCTACCACCGGTCATCCGCTTTTTTGTTTTTACGTTTTTCATTTTCATTTAATTTACACAAATCATAATGACTTCACGTAAAAGTTGAATCGCCACGTCTACGTCTTGTGGGGAGAGGATCTACAAGGGTCGGTGCGTGTTAGGCACTTTTCAACGTGAATTTTTTTTTTATTAAGTATATTTCGTGACTCCTGCAGAACGTGCTTCCACCAGTTCGATGATTGTTCGTATGAGAAAAACTGGTAGCTCTGAAGAAAAAAAAAACGAATATAACGAAGGGGGTCGCCCGACGATGACAACGGTATTTACTCTAAATGACGAGAAAGCCTAGCGTCGCGACCAGACTAGTATAGCACCAAATATCTATTCGGCATTAGTGCTAGGCGACCCTTGTGTGAACTGTTACTTTTTTTCTTAGAACGACGTACGGATTAGTTATTGTTCGCTATATATCACGTCCATATAAGAATTCGGAAAACCGAATGCCTGGACAATTACGATTCGATCTTGCAACAAGACGATAAACGTTTGTCGACGAACCACTAGTTACAATCTATAGTTTTTTTCTTTCTACAACTTCGTTTCGCACCGTTCATTTTGGCGCTGTCATAATGGCGATTTTTATTTCTCTTTATTATCTGTGATGATATGCAACTGATCGAGGATGGAATTTGAGAACAAAACCGCGGCCACACGAGTCACGTTAAAATCCTCGTGTGAAGTCAATTAATTTCTGCTCGATCAGTAAGGAAAGACGTTTACGCACGTTATATACTGTCATTTGCTCTCGATATCTTCTCTACAATTGGTCTACGTACACGCGACACGTGGTGCTGCAAACGACATACCCCAACGCGGCAGTATCACTACCTCCTTTTCATCCATCTACATACGATGTTATCAACAGTTCGTACCGTTGTGCAATATCTCGGTTTTTTCCACGAATGTCGGTTTAAAAATGGTAATACACGAAGCTCTTTCAAAGCCACCGAGAGTTTGGAATTGCTTCTGACGATATCGACGTCGATCTTAAATATAAAACTGAGCAAATTCTAATGACAGTGTTATCGTCGGATTCGGCACCGACTCTATCGATCTTGTACGCGTGTTTTTTTTTTTCTGTGAGTTTTCTTATACTTTTGTTGATGTTATTTGTTGTCGATTTGCATGAGTTTGAAAATTAAGCGTGTTTAGGCAGCCTTAGTAGCCTTCATGAGGAGATCAGTGCTGAGGGACTTGGGCCTCTCGATGGGAAGACCTAGAGCGCGGTCCCAGACGAGAGAGGCAAGTACACCGAGGGCTCGGGATACTCCGAACAGGACGGTATAGTAGTTCATCTCCTTCATTCCGTAGTACTGAAGGAGAACCCCGGAGTGAGCATCCACATTCGGCCACGGGTTCTTCACTTTGCCGGTTTCCAAAAGTACCGGCGGCACGATCTTGTACACTTGAGACACGAGCTGCAATGCAGATATTTAATTTGATTACAAATCGTCGAAACCATGAAAAACGTGTATCCACAAATTGAAAAGGTGTCGGATTTTTTTTTTACTTTACGACTGGAAAGAGACTCGAAAGCTCAAAGTGTACAAAAGTGATATGTTACCTTGAAGAGTGGGTCGTTGGGCAGATGCTTGAGGGCGAATTCGCGCTGGCAGGCGTATCTCGGATCGGTCTTCCTGAGTACGGCGTGTCCGTATCCAGGCACCACCTGACCGCTCTTGAGGGTGTTCCAGATGAATTCCTTGAGCTTCTCGTCGCTAGGATTGTCGCCGACTTGGGAGCGAAGCTTTTGCAGCCAAACTAGTACCTCCTGATTAGCGAGACCGTGAAGAGGTCCGGCAAGGCCGTTCATACCAGCGGCGAGAGAGAGGTAGGGATCGGAAAGAGCAGATCCTACCAAGTGGGTAGTGTGAGCAGAGACGTTGCCGCCCTCGTGATCCGAGTGGATCGTGAGGTAGAGCCTGAGAAGTTCGATGAACTCGGCGTTGTCGTAGCCGAGCATGTGAGCGAAATTACAGGACCAGTCCTTGCTGCTGTCGACCGAGCCGAGACCCTTGCCGTTCTTGTAAACGTTACGATAGATCGTCGCCGCCACCGCCGGCAACTTTGCTATCAGATTCATCGAATCCTCGTAAACGGTTTCCCAATATTTGTCCTTGCGTACACCGCTCGTGTACGCCTTGACGAATTCGCTCTCGGTGTTCAGAATAGTTATCGCAGCGGAGAACTGAGACATTGGGTGAAGATTTTTGGGAAAATCGTTGAGTGCCTTGGTGACGTGGCTCGGCAGAGAGCTCCTCGCTGCCCACTCCTGGGAGATAGCCTTGACCTGAGCGTCGTTCGGAACGTCGCCGGTGATCAACAGCCAGAAGAGACCTTCCGGCAACGGCTCGGCGCCACCGGGAGCTTTCGGCAAGAGCTTCTGACACTCGGGAATAGATTTCCCACGGAATCTTATGCCCTCCTCCGGATCGAGCACCGATGGCTCCCATACCAATCCCTTGATTCCTCTCATACCACCGTACATCTGTGAAAATTAATTCGACGATTAAATCATTGCTATTATATGCATTATAGATTTCTCTTTGTTGCAGAATAAAATAGTTTGAAAAAAAAATCTAACAATTTGCGAGCTTTGAGATTAAACGATGCTCGGATGATGAGCTCTTATCGTGATCACAGAGCGGACACGCGGTGTCCACAGCATCCCGTCAGCTATATCTCTATTACGCGCTACTCTACATATATCGTTGAACTCAGCGAACGTTATTGGTTAACAACGGAGTGGGGATAAAAAAAAAGTGCAGCCCATGTTGGTACAGAGATCTTGAAATCGTTCGATAGCGTTTGAACTCAGTTTTAGGGGAGAGCGAGGCAAAACGGATCCATTCTAGTTTCGTTGGTCCATTTTACCCCGCTCTCCCCATCATCCTCTACATACTTTGTCTTAAGTTAAATTAACGATCATTAGGTGATTATTGATTCTTGACTCTTACCATGTCAACGGTGACCTCGCCGACCTTCGTCGCGCCATGACTCTTGCGGAAGGCCTTGACGCGTTCCTGCTCTTTCGGGATCTTCTCGGCGAGGACCTTCTTGAGATCGGTCGAGGCGTCGGACAGTGGTCGTAGGACTACCGAGGTCGTTAGCTTCTGCAAATTGATTTACAAAAAAATTAAGTATTAATTAAATTCAGCAAAATTCAGATGGAGTCGCTGCGACAAATGCAATTTTTTTCATTTCGATTTAAAATATGACCCAATCAATTCAGTATTCCCCAATTTATCAGCCCCCCCCCCCCCTCCCCATTTTCTAAGTTCAGCGTTGCACTTTTATGAAAATGTTCTATACTATTTTGCCCCGTCCTCCTTTATATACATACGTATCTATCCAGTAATCTCTCGTTTACTTATCAAAGCTTCTCTATGACGTACTTTTATCGCGATTATTTATTACGCATAATCGCCATTAGCGACGAGCTTCTTTGTCAGTAACTAAACGGCATATCGACTTCGAGCGTCGGCTCCGTATTGAGGATCATCGCTTTAGGTGTGATAGGAGAATCTACTCAATTTCTTTCGTCCATCAGTGTGCATCTATCCTTTAGCAGATTCAATTGTCTCATCAAGATGATTTCTCTCAACGATCCACGATCGAATTATATTCGACGATGCGGTATCGCGGATAGCCGTGACCTTGATGCGCCTTTTTTCCCCTCTCTCCCCCCCCCCCCCCTCTGCGGAGCTAATCGAATGGCAATGGTGTGCCGCGCGTACAAGAGAGCAACTTTTTCTTACAGAGCACTTGTATAGTTGTATATATAGCTGTGTGTGATTTCACGGATTGTCGTGGCGGATGTAAATGCACTCGTAACTGGCGAAATGAACCAAGAATTCATAGTCGATTTAACGTCACGATATACTGCTTATACACACTACGTATCGCGAGTGCGTCCACACGGATGACTTCCGTTCCGCGTAACGGCCAGCATGATTTCGTAACCGTGTACGTGCATCGCGTTAACCCCGCGCTCGAACCTCCGGGTTCCCGATGCGATCGATGAGGACAAAAAAAATTGTTAAAGCGTCCGCAGCATTCAACACTCGTCCAGTACGTTGACGGTTTGCGAACCGGAAATGAAATTTTCTTATCAGTTATCTGATTCGTGTTAATTTCCCGCATCTTTCTGATTCAAAAAATAATAATTTGTTTGAATAAAAAGAGAAGTCGAACGACAACCAATAGGAATTGATACCATCAGCAGACTTTGCACTCAGCGACTGTACAGTAAAAATTGATAACTGCTAAGTGCTCTTATCTGCTGGAAATCGGGACTTCCAAGGGTATTCGTTAACTCGTGCTCTTCGCTGTCGATCCAACCGCGATTATATAGATACAACTCGGAGTGGAAGAGCTGGTGAGTAAAAAAAAAATCGTATCGACGGCCGCTCGCGAAAACCACGACCCGTAATCCACACAGGCTTAAGAGCACCCGAGGGCGAGAAGGCGCAGGAGAAATGTAGGTCGAGGTGGGATTTTTCACATCGAGGTAACTGGGCCATTCGGCTACTCTCCCGATCCTCCGGGCTTAAAACTTGCCGAGGGTTTTTATTATTATCGTTGCTTTTATGTTTGTACAACAAACACGATCAAACGACCAGGTTAACCGCGTGTTCCTTAATTCACCCGGTTCTATCGCTGGGTACTTTCGAGATGAATGACAAATACATTTAAAGCGACACACATTGAAATACATTGAAGCAACACACATTGTTTTGTCCACTTTCCTATGTTCCTCAATTCAGACGTTTCCGTCACTGACCGCATTCGAAATACAGAGAAAAATGAAGAAAAAAACGCAAATTCTGTGACGTCACTTCCGGTCGAAAAATGAGATTTTTAAGCCCGGAATTGACATTACAGAGAAAACGTTTTATTCTCTATAATGCATCTCGAATACAGCCAGTGACTTAAGGAACACACGAAAGTTGGTAACGCTGGTGTTTGAAGAGTCTCAAATGCATTTGGACTCATCGCGAATGCAGCCAGTGACAGAAACGGATGAATTAAGGAACACACGGTATATGTCGTATCGTGTTGCAAAGAGAAAAGGGGCGGAGGGTCTATCGAGTACATTTACTCCAGTGCAGGACAGTGGCTCGGTGTCGGGATTAAAGTATATACAAATAAAAATTCGTATTCGATTACCAAAGCGCAGCGGGTTTACTCGTACGAGTCCGAAGGTCATGTTTCAAGATTCGACTTCGCCACGCGGTATCTTATCGTCTGTCGTGTTCTGTCGACCGGTCGTGTATCAGCAAAACCCTCGTGGTAATATGCGTGGCGCTATAATTGTTGTACATGCATCGAGTAGCCGAGTTTTTCAAATGCGACACGAACGCGTAGACAACGACAAACTGTGATTTTCCATTAAGGTACACACGACGATGAATTCCTAACCTCGACTCAACAACGCTTTCCTCGTGGGGGGGAAATGGGGATTTTTCCACTTCTACGATGATGAATCAGAACAAAATGATACTTCCTCGTTGGACTTTCAGCGACCGCTTAAACTTCGACGAGTATCGGATGGCGTGCATCATTATTGTGACGATTAATCGAAGAAGTGCTCATCGACGTGGTCGTGGATTCGATGGTATATTCGTGAATATATCATCGAGGCCCGTGTACTCGATCGAACCAGGTGAAAAATGTATTAATAGATTATCAAGCTCGATTCTATTCGTGTACCGAGGTACCGTTAATCGATAATCCGAACGTCCTATGTACATCACAGCGTATATATGCGATTCTTCCCCATGTACGTAAATGCAGAACCCGAATCCGATTAAGAGACGCACGATCGATGCCACAAACTGTGAACTCATTCTTCATCCGCACTGGTCTCGTCAATCACTCGCTTCGTACCAATCGCAAAAAAAAAATCTATTTTACGCAATGCATCGAAAACGTAATAACATCGATTATTTTCGGTGTTTACGATTTTCATTAATTTCTACCGTTCGCAGAGGTAAATGTCGGAACGACATTGAGAATCTATAACGACATTGAGTATTTATTTCCCAATGGAAAGGCGATACGTAACTGGAACGTTCGAGTGTGAGTGGAGCCCAACGAATCGAGTGCGGTACAGGCTAGCTGCGCTGTCGTTGCGGCTATGTGACGAATAGGGCGAAACCCAAAGCCCACACATTCCACTGAGCGGTTACGGCACACGGCGCTTCGCGGAAATAAGCTTATTACAATTAAAAGCGACGAAAGGTCAAACGACTCGGCTGAGACAAATGACGAAAAAATTGAAACGAGATGAAACCGTCTTTCCGGCCTTTAGATTGATGATGAGATAGCGGAAAATTCTCAATGGCAATCTTCCAATTGTCACTCTCAATGAAGAACGTATATCCCCCGATGAAACGGGAAAAAAAGATCCTGCTGAACGATGATTCAAACGATCTCGGTAAATCGTCGACTGCGAGGCCTCTTTTTACACTTCTCGGGGAATTAAACTCTTAAATCTTTCGATGTCGAGCTCGGAGAAAGATATCCCGGCGATTACGCTGCAACGTCAGTGCCGAGGACTTCCTACACCGGTGTTTAGAGTGTATATTTCAATTGCAAGTGTGAGCAGCTGTGACTCCGTGCTTGCTGCAATGACCCTGTAACAATTTGGCTAAGGTCAGTCACTTAGAACATTCTCCAATGGTCCTACATTTGCCATATATATATATATATATATATAGATATATATGTGCATATATGTCTCCACATATGTCTCTAGACAGCTCATAAAAATGTACATATATAGTAGGCATGCGTTTCGCGAAATTGAAATGTTTCTACAGGTGACACACTGTGCGTCTTTAGACTACAAGAGTACGGACATGCTTGTTAAAGAAAAACTCTTCGGAGTACCTGCGTATCGCAACACGGTTTACGCTTATCAGCGGCGCGTGTTTGTATCGTTCAAGTGCAAAGCATTCCTACCTTATTGTTAGTTACGCAATTCCCAACGCTAGCGAGAAGAAGAGGTGTGCTAAGAAAACACCTCGCACCGGGAATCGAACTCGCGACGTCGTGGACTACAGACTAGCGTAATGGGACGGTGACGTGTATGGGTGGAATCGAGGAAAACGACGTACGAGCCGAGAAAAGGATTACAATTTGGGCTCGAAGAGCGAAATCCACTTCTGGCAATTATGACTATTTATCACACGTATAACAATACGGCACGCTAGCCAGACCACTCGCTCCGTCCCTAGCGAGAACTATTAAATCGTGGCACATTCCGCAGTGACCAAGGTCCTGCCGTAAAATCCTTGAACGCCTCTTCCTTGAAACTTCGACACTCGCTATTTTGTATCGACCGTTATAATGTTTGGTAACATGCGAAGCGTGCCGATTTCAATCGTGTTCGACTTGCCGGCAAGACGGCTTCAGCGGGTGCAGAATTCATCGTGCACCGTGTCATCAAGCGAAACGCGAAACGCGTTGTGGACACGGGTTTGCGTCAAAGCGCCTACGTCATCGAACATCACGCGATGGGTGGCAGCGGCTGGCAAAAAACATCCAGCCACTCGGCGAGTGCCAGTGCGGTGGACGACAGGTAATTCGAAGATTTCAGCAAAGAAAAAAGAAGTAAATTCGATCTGCAATCGACAATCTTAACGACTATCCAAGAAATTGATTTTTTTTTTCAATATTATCAATGCCTACGTAAAGTTTGACAAAAAAACATCGTTATTTGAACTACATATCTGTAATGGTACTGTGCAAATACATATGAATTAAAAATATAAATTAAATCGAACGAATGTTTGAAAAATTTCTCGAAGCTCAAAGATCAATCTTCGTGCAGAAAACTTCGCAATAATAATTTTTTTAAAGACAATAAAGCGAGACTATAGAGCTCGGACGGCGATCTCGGACGGAACGACTGTACGGATCGCGACCGTTTGGTCTGCTTCGGAATCCACGTTGAATTGGTTGGTGGTAGGGCGATTGCGAAGTGATGGAAATACGCCACGTGGAGCAGCATGGAACACGAGCGAGTTATCTCCGAGTGGGAGGGGGGAATTTTACGATGCAAGGTAGACGATAGTAGTTGAATATTTCCATCGGTAGATTCTGTTACGACAGCACGGATTCGTTCCACGGTCGACTGGCCGCGTTGTTCTCTCGCGCTTATACGAGATAAATTGCTGCGAATGAAAAAGGTATTCGCTCCTTTGATTCTCCACCCAGGGCCATCGCGAAAGGACCACGACGTTTTTTGTACGGTTAATATATATACACGCACGGACATTGGTGGGATTTGGCATTGAGTTTGGGCTATTCGGGACTGGTATAGATAACGACCACGTGTGGGCAGTGTAATAGTCGGCAACGAATATAACACGCTGCGTGTACAGTCCAGAAAGTTCGGCACCGAAGCCCACCGGAAAGAACCATTCATCTAGTTTCGCTCAACAGCCATATTGATATTATGATGATGATTATTACCCTTATTATTATTATTATTATTATTATTATTATTATTTCTGTGGAAAACAATTGTCTCTGTCCATTGATTCGCGACAGTAGTTTCGGTTGCTTTTCGAGCCTCGTGTTCGCTGGCGTTGGGAAAATGATACTTTATCAGCCCTGCGCATACGTTGCCAACGTCGGAAAAAAAAAATAAAACAGAAAAACTTGTCCAGTCATTTGAAGTGAGGATTATTTATCGACGATGAATAATCTGTATGCACTCATGTCGGGAGACATCTCCGTCGGGAGATAATCACATTGTCATCCGAGCCAGCAGAGATCTCGTACTGGAGCAATTAATTAACACGAGAGTGTAGAGTGTATCGTCAAAGATAAAGCTCTCTGTCTCTCTCTCTTTCTCCTTCTCCCGTTGGCAGGCGATTGCGTAACGCCAGACGCGTCTCGCGTGCGAAGTGACGACTTTCGGATGGGACGAATGGGCGGGCACGAAGAGTTCCCGAAATATCTGTGTACTACGCTATGCATACGGATAAAGAATCGTTCCATTATCGTTCCATTTGGCTGCATGGGAATATGTGTATGGCATTTTCAATCCAGATGTATTACTTAACGAAGAAGACAAAAAAAAGTTATGTGTGCAAGAAGAATAATCGATTGTCGTATCTCGGCTAACTGCTCCTGCCTGATTCGGCCGTGATACGGCGATAATGTCGGCGAGGTGAGTATTAATTGATACACTCTGGGATTCACCGCCGTCGTCGGTATTGGCGTCCGGACAGGTGGCGGTAATCTATGTCGTCGAGGTACGTTCGACAACGTCTTCGGAAACGAGATTCCTGATTTTTATTAAGTCGCGGTAAGTTGGTCTCGCTTGTTCCTTATCAGGCAGAAATATTCCCACCGATTTTCGCTCGTTCAAATGGCAGAAATAACAGAGTCCAGGTTCGCGGAGTGCTCGACGTAATTCTTACAGACAACCGTCTGGTATTTGAATGATCAAAGAAAAAAGAAAAAAAGTAATATCAATTATTTTCCCCGATCCTAATTATAGGTAGAAACTACATCAAAGGACAAGTTCTCGGTAGTATCGAGAGAAAGATATACAAAGATGGGCCTGCGAGACTGAGAGACAACCAACTCTGAAATAGTTTGTTACGCGAGCAGAAGGTCGTCGCGTCGATGCCGTTAGGTAATGCCTTCGCGGGTCGTTTATAAGCCAGGTAGATAATTTCGCACAACCCCCCACCCCGCGTCTGGTACGTATGATGGATGCTAAGGTATGAGCGTTAAAAAAAACGTATCCCAATTTACACTCCGATGAAAGTTTGTCTTTTTAATCTAAAAAAAGAATTGCATTTTTATTCCACCGAAGCAGAGGAGATAAAAAGTTTTTGTAAAATTCAAAGGCCAGTTTTTAAGGTTCGAGCGCTTCACACTAGTCAAATGGGTGCTACATTTTTAAAGTCGTTTATACAAACTTCTATTGATTACAGTGAATGGTGAATGGTGAATGGTGAAAGATGCTCTACGAGTTCACCATCCAGAGATTCGATTGTATTTTCCGTTTAAAAATGGATAAGAGTCTTATTTTTAAATGGAAAATACTATCGAATATCTAGATGGTCAAAAATAATAATCAATACATGCGTACAAGTTTGTATAAACGACTTTAAAAATGTAGCACTCATCTGACTAGTGTGAAGCGTTCCAACCTCCTTAAGAAGGTCGAGGTCTTGGCTCCTACTCAACGATCCGAAAACTTTGTTTGTTCGACGTTGCTCACCGACAAGGTCGAACGAATGAGCCCATGATTTTTTGTTTTCAATTTCCTCCGACACGCTTCTCTCGACTGGTGTCGATATGGGCGTATCGAGTAAGGAGAGGTCAGGACACGAGAGTCGATATATAACGTAGCTCGCGAATTGGCAGAACCCGGTGGGGACCCCAGGTGGTCGAAATGGAAACATAAGTGGAGTAGCATTTGTATTAGTCAATATGTAGATCAAGAGAGTGGAACAGTTTTTCGCCCTCGAATCCCAGCGCGCGCTAATATTAGCGCGGCTGTTGCTAAATCCCGCTTCGCCTCTATTCAATGAAAAGCTTCGCTAGAAAATGTATATTTGTTTTTTTTTTGCACCCGACGCTCTTTGAGAGAGTCCAAAGAACCCTCGACATTGCGCCGATGTTATCGGCTACTTTACCATTGATTATCGTGACACTGTATAACAATACAGGTTCGAATCGCAATGATGGTTATTTTTGACGCGATAATACGTAATTGACCCACGACATTTTCGCGCTAGAGACAATCGTCGCCCGAGTCACCGATTGTTTTTAATACGAAGAAAAAAAAGGTCAGTAATCGCGGAATCACGGGGAAAAATAAATAAGTTTACTACACCTATTTCGATATTAATCTGTTATGTCGTAAGATTGAAAAAACGAGGTGAGTAAGATTGAATTTGCTCTGTGCGCAAAATAAATAAAAAAACCTGGTTAAGTCAGCGATAAGAGTAATTAAGACGCGACCGGTACACGTCGTCGAAGCGGTGATTACACTCGCTCGACAAAACTTTGCTTGTTGAAAACCGAGTGCCTCACGATAAGAATATTGGCGGCCTCGAATTCTCCTTTTGCTGCATTCGCGGGCAACGTAGAGTGTGTTACGTAATTATTGACAGCTCCCTGTCACGACAGCGCATGAACGGAAAGGAGAATCGCGAAAGTGGTGCAGAGACAATGTAAAAAGTTTGAGCGCGATTTTACTTCGTTATTACTTCTACCCGACGGTCGGTCTACCTGCGGCCAGAACCGTGAGCACTAAAATGAGGATTTTTTTTCGTAGGTGAAAGTTTGCTCGCTCGTTTCGAACGACCTCGATAAATTGTACTCATCTCGAACCGTTTGAGAGTCCGGGACGAAATAAACATAATCATCATATTTCTGGCATTGTACCACGAAATGCACGAATTTAGCTTAGAAACTTTTGGTGGCACAGAGTCCAGTCCCCCTCCTCCCACGTTTCACCTCGGAGCTCACGTATACTTTCGTTAGGGCACACGCTTTGCCAGACTCCGGTCGATAAGGATGGCGTTCTACCGCCACGTACTCGCCAGTCCTCGTTTCACCCCGAAGATATCGTAGCGGTGGTGGTGAAAGGGATTTCCATTGACCGAGCCAGGTGGCTTTGAGAAAAACTTATCGACTGGTACTTCGAGGGAGCATCGAGAAATGAAACCGCAATAATTCGCGAACAGCAGGTCCGTTCGAATATCATTCACCAGAAAGCGAGACTCGCGATTTAACATTCGTCACTCAATGAATTCGAATGAACGCCGAAACCTCGGGTTGCTCATTCATTTATTGTATAATCATAGAAAGAATTATTTTTGTTTTTTTTTTTTCTTTCACTCACCTGCACTTCCAAGCAACGCGCTGCGCTCAATCGAAACAATGCCATCCTCGTTGATTAAATATCCTTCGTTACGAATATAAGTTATACAATCCTGATGTATCTAGTTTGCGGTGTGTGTATTAATACCGAACCGACCGACCGCGCGAAGCTCTGGCGCCCAACTCGAGCTAGCTACCGTACACTCGAGTCTGTCGAGTCCTCTCTCCTTCGGTGGAAGAGCCCCTGCCCCGTCTGGCGGTTACGCTCGCCGCTCCTCCGAATGTGCTGGCGGCGCATGCGCATCGTTTTGTGAACTTGTCGAAACGGGCACGGAGCATGCGGGAAGGTCGGGCACGCGCACTTCACGATTCGTGTGTCTTTCGCGCACCTTCAGCTTGAGTTCCGAAACGACAGTGCTCTCGATGTCGAGATTTTACGTTGGCTGACGAGAAGAAAGGTTTATGGGGATTAAATAACAGATCGAATATTCTCACGTCGACGGAAACGTCGTTGCAATGACAAAAACCGATCTTATTATAATCAGTTTTCAGTCTGAACGACGAATCAGTTTCACTGAATTCGGACCAATCACGGTGGAAGCGCCAGGTGCGATGCCGTGGAGGGGGTAACGTGCGGTGTGGCGGGTCAGCTGTTCAATTTCAAAGAACAAAAAAGCAAACTATCGAAAATAAATTTTTTATTTATTTTCAGTACAAATCGATACTGAGATGGAGATGCTCCGACCAGCTTCTTTCGTCACAACTTAAATACTTCCCGGCAAACGTCTAAAGCTATCGAGGCCCTGTGAAAATAAATTTAACGAGTCTCTCGTATTGCGTTCACGGATATGGGGATTCGAGCCGCCGATTTACCTGTTCAGAGTGAAGAGATGAAATCCACTGGCAGTTCCGCTCGCGATAATCTCCATTATTAATTTTCGAGCCAACGCTATGCCGTAAGTGCGCACGGCATCCTCGTCGTTCTCGATTGCCTGTAATTCTTTCAGCATCCTTTCAGGTATCTCGACCTTGCACACTTTGGCCATTCTCAGGAGAATCTTGAAATTCGGGATGGGAAATATTCCCGGTATTATAGGAACGGAGATTCCGTATTTCCTGCAGTCTTTGACAAAATCCACGAAGACTCTCGACTCGAAGAATATCTGCGTTATTATGAAATTTGCACCCGCATCCACCTACGAATTTTGAACTTTTAACTGTTTTGGACGATCATTTGTTTGACCGTTGAGGCGTACTTTTTCTTTGAGGTAGGCAAGGTCCGTTTCTTTCGACGACGATTCCGGGTGCATCTGCGGATATCCGGCCACGCATATGGTGAAATTCGAGTAGTAATGATTTCTTATAAATTTAACCAAATCCGAGGCATACGCGAAATCTCCTGTACCCGAACAATAGTCTAAAAAAAATTTTTTAGACGACAGAAACGATTTTTTATTTCCTTTATAGTTTAGTCGTTGGTAAATGCAAGTTTTATGCTTACCTCCGCGCAGAGCGAATACATTAGTCTTCCCCCGAGCAAGGGCGTAATTAAGTGTCTTTACGATCTCGGCCTTCTTCGAATTATTCGCAGCTACGTGCAGCAGCGTGTTGCTGGGAAAACCACTGAGTATCTCGAGCGGAAGGAAAGTATCGTCACTCTCCGGCTCGTCGTGCCAGGTCAGCGCATAAAACAGAGGACTGCAGTGACGATTGAACTCCGAGAAGAAGCTGCGAGAGCGAAGACGTTAAATAAGTGCTCGTGACTGGTGAAGCTTATGAGCTACAAGTCGAATGGTCCAAACCGTCTCAACCGACCTCTCATAAACCTTACTGTCGCAGCTCTTACTGGGAAACAGTTCGAGACTAAAAAACTTTTCTCCTTTAGATAATTTATCCTCGATCGCTCTAGCGAGATTTACGATCTCACATTGCGACGAACGATTGCCGTTCTGGCGATACGAACTGTGAGTTCGAACTGTCGTCGATGATTCCTCGACGATTTCCTCGTTCCCGAGTACGAGATGTCTCATTACTGGCCGAGAGAATCCACTGGCGCGACGGAAACTGAATGAGGGCCAATACTTCATTCATTTGGAAGACTTCGAGCCGTTGCGTAAAGGGAATGATGAAATTAATCTCCATTACATAAATATCAAAGTCATGGGAGCCCACGTGGCGGTCATCGAATATTCCATGGTTAAAATTACGTTACATGCAAGCCCCCCGGAAAGCTGCGTTGTCCGGCTAGCGTGAAATGCCCCCGCCTAACGTCTTCCAACTCGTTGCTTGTACAAAACAAAAAACCGAAAAGTTTCTCACGCGAGAACTAATCCCAGTTCCATAGTCCGTTCCTCTTTTCATCGTTCCGCCGTCTCGTGCTTTACGGCTACACGCGAAACGTGTGCGCACGTGAGAGTCAAACCGCGGTGCGAACGTCCGAAACGGCAGAGTCTCTCTCCACTCCTCGTGCGTGCGCGCAAAAGTGAAGTCCTCCCCGGTGGTTTTCATCGTCTCATCGATATCAGTGTCGCGGTAAAGTGTGTGACAAGTCGCAATAATGTCGTGGTTACTGGGTTATCGTAATGCACAACCACCTCCGGATTTCGGACAGTACGCTCAGCCACCGCCGGCTTCAGGATCCGGAGGTACCGGCGGCGGCGATCAGCCTCCGAAAGGCAACATTACGAAGTCACAAATGGATGCATACAGATTCGACTCGAGCGCGCTGGAGCGTGCGGCAGCGGCCGCCAAGGAGCTCGAAAAATCCGGTAAAAACATTTATAGTCGTTTTACCATCGATTCTCTGTCACCGGTGCAGCGCGTTATGTAATATTACGTAAGCCGAAAAGCCTCGTTGGCCCGATGGGGTTAGGAACGCGAACAGCGCGGAGCGGCCGTTAATGCAGCGGCGCTCCGTTGCCGGATGATGCAACGCGTTCATCATCGATTCCATGAATGAAACTTTTATCACGGGCCTTCCGTCAACGTACGAATATGTTGCGAGTCACATGAAAATGTATACTTTTTATTCGAACATCGTTGTCGAATAAGGGTAGAATTGTTTTCAATGCAGATATTCCATGCTCCGAAGCAGCAGACATTTTTATTTGGGATAAGGACGATGTCAAAGCACTTTTTTTTTTAACGCATAAAACTGTTTTTCAGCTCATGCCAGTCAGGCACTGGAACTCTCCAAGCTGCAGGAGGGTACGAGACAGGTGGAGATGCAGAAAGAGCTTAAGAAGTACGAAGCGGCAATAGAAGAGTTGAAGGTCGAGCAGAAGCGTGTCGACGGCGACGAGAGAAGGAAGACTATGCAGGAGGAGACGAAGCAGCATCAGATGAGAGCTCAGTATCAGGATCAGCTGGCCAGAAAGCGATACGACGAGCAGTTGGTGCAGCAGCAGAGAATGAACGACGAGAATCTGAGGAGGCAGGAGGAGTCTGTGGCAAAGCAGGAGGCAATGAGAAAATCGACTATCGAGCACGAAATGGAGCTCAGGCACAAGAATGAGATGAGAAAATTGGAGGCCGAGCTCAGAGCCAAGGCCAAGGTCGACAGGGAGAATCAGGATTTGAATTTGGAGAAGATAAGATTGAAAGCATCAGAGAAGAGAGTTACCGTGCTCGAGTCGATAAAGACCGCCGGTTCGGTTTTGGGATCCGGAGCGACGGCTCTCCTTCAGGATTGGGACAAAATTCTCGCGGCTGCCGGTGGGTTGTCGCTATTGGCTTTCGGTGTTTATTCCGCCAAGGGCTCGACGGGCGTGGCGGCTCGTTACATCGAGGCTCGTCTCGGCAAACCGTCGCTGGTACGTGAAACCTCGCGTTTCTCCGTGCTCGACACGGTAAAACATCCTATTGAGACCGTCAAGAAGCTCAGGGAGAAACACACGGACGCCCTCGCCGGTGTCGTTCTGGCGCCGAAGCTCGAGGAGCGTCTGCGAGATATCGCGATAGCGACGAAGAATACCAAACACAATCGCGGAATGTACAGGAATATATTGATGCACGGACCGCCCGGTACCGGTAAGACCATGTTCGCGAAGAAGCTCGCGCAGCATTCGGGGATGGATTACGCGATTCTCACGGGCGGCGATCTTTCGCCCCTGGGTCGTGACGGTGTAACGGCGTTGCACAAAGTCTTCGACTGGGCGTCGACTTCGCGCAAGGGACTTCTCCTGTTCATCGACGAGGCGGATGCTTTTCTTAGGAAAAGATCGAGCGAGCACATATCCGAGGATCTGCGAGCTATGCTGAACGCTTTTCTCTACAGAACCGGCGAGCAGAGCAATAAATTTATGCTCGTACTGGCGTCCAATACACCGGAGCAATTTGACTGGGCGGTCAACGATCGTCTCGACGAGATGGTCGAATTCATACTGCCAGGTCGCGACGAACGCGAGCGGCTCGTTCGTCTTTACTTCGATAAATTTGTTCTACAGCCCGCTACCGAGGGCAAGAGGAGACTCAAAGTCGCGCAATTCGACTATAGTGCGCTTTGCAGTAAAATGGCAGAAGTGACGGAGGGTATGTCCGGACGCGAGCTGGCGAAATTGGGAGTTGCCTGGCAGGCGGCCGCGTATGCCTCAGAGGACGGCGTTCTCACCGAACAGATGGTTATCGACAGGTGTATGGAAGCGGTCAAGCAACACAGGCAAAAGGTACGCTGGTCAAGTTTTCATCGGTTACGATTTATCGTTGAACATTGAAATCATGATTGAATATAATTTTTCGTTTTTTTTTTTCAGGTACAATGGCAGAGCGAGCAGGAGAGACAAGAGTCAAAATCCATTTACGCCGGTGAGAACGAGACGACGATTCAACCGACTAATTCGAAGCCACTGGCGATAGAACCAGCACCTTCCGAACCTTTGGCCACTGCCTGAAAGTTTCGTGACAACGATGAGTCACGCTGTTATTTGAAGCATGCAATTATCGCACCGATCGGTGAGATAGATACAAAGTACAACTGCTGAAGCGCCCACCACGGAAACCCCGAAGTAAATACCCGTGCTAGCGCTTGTTCTTCGTGTCAAAAGCACATGTGTAAAATATAAACGAAACGTAAATATACCGAAGCAACAACGCCACACAGATAACTGCGTGAATAAAAAGAAAAAAAAACGGTTAGTATGAATTGAAATATGTTAATTCCATTAATGTAAGTAGACTGCATATTTGATTTGTCTCATGCCTATCATCGAAAGCTAAGCCCCGGAGTACGGACTGTTACGTACTTATAGTCTTTCCGCGAAATTTTGACGAACGAAATGAGTTTGTGGAACGCACTGACAAGTTATTGAATTCAATATTTGTGAATATTAGAAGAAAAAATAAAAAGAAGCACGTTACCTCAGGGAAAATATTGATTAAGTCAATCGTAAACTATGTATTCACGTGCGACTTGAGAAATCGCTGCATTTCGCCGGAAGTTTTTTTTATTAAAAGAAAGGTATTTCCAAAGCAGTTGGAATACGCGTATACCGGATACTGTTGTTGACTTTGTTTAAATTAGCATTGTACATAAGACTATTTACAATGAGATATTTTATCATCACGCTTCCGTATGATTTTTTTCTCTTTTTTTGTATGTACACATAGAGCAGTTAATAAAAAATGTATGTATTGTTTGAACAAACGACGAGACGGCAGTTTTCCTTCATTGTCCATCACAGATCAATTTTATTTTTTTTACAATTAACATGATGCAATCTTCTTATGCGAATTTTGAGCATTCGCGACCATTATTTGTAAATAGAAACTATTAAATCATCTATAGCTTACAAAAATAATTGATATAACATTAAAACAAATATCCTGCCTTAAGTTTTGTAGTATCGGTAAGCATCACAAATTATTAAAAAAATTATGCGTAGATAATGTTTTCGGGACACTCGTTTCCCTCTTATCATACGGTTTACGAAAGGCACTTTTGGTACGACATAAAAAAAAAGAAGTCAATGACACTTAATAAATACACCCATCACGCTTCCGTGGCCTACACAGGACAAAGAAAAGTAATGAATACTGTAACGCAGCGTATTTACTATATTGATGTCTTCGGTGAGCAATATTCGTAATTGTAAACGATACTAGGAAAGAATACAGTGAAACTTAAATGAACGAAAAATGGATTTATTGCGAACGTGCGTGATAAGTTCGAGATATAAAAAAAATGATTGACGTTCGATCGTATCTATTTCGCACGTTACTTATATATATGAGGTATATTTATAATGAATAACGGCTAAAACTACAGAGTCGTGAATGTTTATGCTATACGCATGTACAGGAGCAGATCGTATAAACCTCTGCCAAAAAGAAAAAAATTAGTTCTCGCACAGCCCGGTTAATCAATTGTTATTCATTTTTCGTGTTAATTCATTAACGTTATTATATACAAAAGAGAAAAAAAGTACAGTTGTCTCCCATTATTTGAGTCCTGAGATCCTTAACTCGTGTACAATTACAACATTATTTAATCGTAATAATAAAATTTCTATTAATCTCTAACACGCAGTCCCCATATGCTCGTTCTTCTGACGCCGACGGTCGGACGAGCAACCGAACTGTATAGGAACTTGTTGATTTCCGTGTCGCCACAATTTGCTCGAAGTGACACTAAAATCGGCTCTGCCATCAAACCGAACACATCCAAGAACATCAACGACGGCATGTAAGCCAGTCGGAGATACGCCGAGGGTGAAATACTGTAACATCGACTCAACGATAGATGTTCGAGCTTCGTGAGATTAATGAGACTTTGAACGATATTTATCGTAAGCAGTGTACAGTCACTCAAATCTAGCTCGACGATCTCGGGACAAGATTTGACCAATTCCTTGACGTCTGAAACAAAAATATTAGATCGTTGCTGGTTCCGCGTCGTATTTCATCATATGACCAGGGAGATAAGAGAACAAGGCCAATTTTACCGTCATCTGTGATAGTTTTTCTACATCCAGCGATGTTCAAGCGAGTTACCGAGCTGGGTAGCCATTCGCAAAGTAGAGCCATCGACGCGGCATCCAACGAGCACCATGCCATGTTGAGGGAGTTCAAACTATAATGCGATAAACATACCGATAAAAAAAATCGTTGCGTCCATTTTTCTCTTGAATTTGAATCAAGCTTCGAAATTACTACCTTTTGAGCTCCACAAGCTCTTCGATGCCTTCGACATCCAGTCCCTCGCACATAGTCAGATTCAGAACGGAAATATCGGCATTTTGACGAATGGCTTTGCAGCATGATTTGTTCAGTGTACACTTCTCGAGAGACAATTTCTTCAATAATCTGCATTGGAAGAGAAGGGCCGCTAAGCCATCGGCAGAAATAACTGCCATGGATAGATCCAAGTACTGAAGCTTACTGACGTAGTCTTCGGAAAGCATATCCGATATGGGAAGAATCGACGGCTCGTCGGAAAGTCCATCGGATACAGGTAGGATGGAAGGCTCGTCGGCAAGTCCATCGGAATTCGGTATAAACACAGGATCGGCTATTTCGGCTTGAGCTAATCTGAGGATCTGGACGCCGCGAGGTAATATGTGCCCCAACGTTCCCCCGATCAATACTTTGCCACCAAGATCCAATCGACTCCAGAGAGCCTCATCGCGAGCTATCTGACACCATCTTTTGCAAACCAGCATCGAACGAACCTAAAAGCAACGCCGAGAATGATGATTTTTTTTTTATCACGAGAAAATTTACCTCAGTCAATTTCGAACAAGAAAATTACGTGAAGCTTACCAGACATTTCTTCGGAAGCCACTTCAGTATCGAGAGTATCATCTCGTCCGACAATTTGTTAAATTTGTCCTCCCCGATGAGCGACGGTTTTTTCTTTCGTCTGTACAAGTAGAATTGATCTATGCCGCTCTTGTCGGCGATCAACATCGACTCGTCTTTCGTGAAACTCTGTTTGCCATCAGGGTAAGACTCGGTCTCGACGCGCGAAGTATAGCCCGATTCGTTTTCCAGCGTGTTGTAAACCCCCTGATCGTCAAGATCGTAGGAATTCCTGTCCAACCTTTGCACACGATTACTCTCGCTGTTTACTGTCCGTTACCGGAAAGAGACGTTGTCTAACATGCTTGTTACAAAAGCCATCACCACAGGCCCTCCACTTCCTCTGTTACAATGTCTGACTTGAGAAAAAAAAACTTGTGTCTCGTATTTCAGACATCGAACGTCTTTGGACTATCAAATTGTCAATTCTCCCATGAATTTCTTTATCTCACAACAGGAAGATCTACAATTCGTTTGTTAGTAGGAATAATAAAAAAAAATAATCTTAAATGGAAACCTCACCTCTCCAGCTTTGCAGCATCGAAGCTGGTACCTCTTGAAATGGGATCTTGTCCCTCCGAGTCTATATTCTCGTGCTCTGGCAATTGTCTACTACTCTCCGAACTGATTGGTGATATCGTGCACTCCTGTGACTGTAACTTCTTTATGCTCTCGCTGCTCTCCTCGTCCTCCAGCATACTCACTCCCATCTCCTCCATTATCTCTGGCTCCACAAGACTCGTGTCTCCGGGACAGGCCCATCTTCCTCTTTTTTTTGATCCACTGTTCAGTGTACTGTTCAAGTTGTTGTTGCAGCCGTCATCCAACCGCATTCGTTTACTGCAAAGAACAATTGGACTGATGATTTGCAAACTATTCGAGTGATTTTCATAAAACAATGGAGGGAAAATGTAGAGTGATTATCAAACCTATTCCACCAGGGTGAATCGTTAGAGGCTTCGCTCATGACGAATCATACAATCGTTACTCAAACAAATTAATATCTCAATGTTTTCTACAAATTGCTTCCTTGAGCAAATATTAGCAGGTTGAATCTGAGAAACGTAGAGAGAAATCTACAGAGCTGCTCTTCGTGATATTCGAGCACAACTGTTTAGGGTTTCATCGTGTACTCCGAGTAGGTCAACAAGGTGAAGAAAAAAAAGTGTAAACAATGTTGGGATGTTGGGGAAGAAGATAGCAGCGCTTTGGCAGTCAAAATAGGGCGTTAAGTTTATCAAATTTTGAAATCTAACGCCACTGTTATAATCAAGGTATTCAAAAGTTCATAGAATATAACTGATGACTGGACAAATTGAATGCAAGTAAGAAAAAGTAGTAAATTTTGAAGCTGAGTGTTATGTATGACAGATTTAATTCCTATTACTTAGCTTTCGGTGTATAGTGAAAGATTACCAAATTATTTCACAGAATATTGAGCGATAAATGAAATATAATATCGACGATCAGTGTCGAGCGCGTGACGATTTTTTTCGGAGATCCAAACTCGGAAATAAATTATATTTTACAGTGAAGAAGATGAAACTTACTGGCTCATAATAACGAAAGGAAAACGTCGAGGATGTATGAAACTAACGCGGAATGCTGGGCGACAAGTGTAGCGCGTGTAAAACGAAATAATTTTTCACAAAATGGTTGTTTGATCGAAGCGGTTGCAAGCGGAAAAACATCGGGTGCAGGGTAGCGCAAACGTGTGTAAGAAAAGCGGGTAAATTTTGGAGGGAACACTACCTTCGATACCAGCAATTGTCCGTAACGATATCCATAGTATACGTGGAAAAATTATCAGATCGGAGTCTGGAAAGTTATCCGAGATATTTTCGTCTAGAGAAACGTAGATGGGGGAGGTGATTCGTGGCGTTTTTCGGGGTGAAAATAGCTTTCAGGGGGTTTCTTAACCTTACCTGCGCGCGCGCGCGCGCGGGTGTGCACCTGCGCCCCCTCATAAGCAACAGGTAACGGTACAAAGACGGGAAAAAAAAATTGTTCATTCATTCGAGAATTATAAACTGCGATTGTTTCTTTATTGTTAGAATAAATTTCTTACCTCTCGGGTGGCGAGTATTGCTCGTTATTCTCGTAAAAGTCCTCGATAAGTCTCGTGCTCTCCTCCACGCCGGTATTCATTTTTGGCGGAATAACGTTGACGAACGGATATTTCGTTCCCTACTGGTCGCTCGACGAGTGCGTTACTGCCAGTGGCGGGCTTTAATTGCTCGACGGCGAAGAGATTCTTAGGATGATCGGACCCTGGGACAGCACGATTCGTCGATCGGGCCGCGGGCGCCCAGAGTTCTCGAATCACTCGTTCTCTTGCCGTTGAACCGCCTGAAAGTAAAAACTCCGAACGTGTCAAATTCCCGGAGTGTTACACCCGATGGACATTAAACAGCAAATTCTTATTATCCCGTAAGAGGACCGATCTCATGTGTATTTCGCTCCGGTGAAAACCAACCTTTATTAGTACGCTGCGCGGCACTGCCCGGAACGTAGCTAATACGCGTGAAAAAAAAGTCGCTCTCATCACCGAACAGTTGACCGTTGATAATAGTGCCGGAACGTAATCCATAAATAATTGATAACGGTCCTCGGGATGCATTACAAAAGTTTGTTTTAAGAAAGCATCCTCGACCGAATCGATCGTCGAAGTTTCGCAAGTCGAAGCCTCCTAAGAGTAATCAGTGCATCGTCGAACGTCCATTAACGTGTACAACAACAACGTCCCGAAGGTTTTTCCGTACATCCATGCAAGTGAGAAGTGTATTAACCTCAGCGTCGTGAACATAATAACAATCGAAAGAAGAAACAAAAAAAAAGTCCAAGATATGAGTTCCCAGCAAAGTCCCGCAGCATTGCAGGCAACGGTCGATCGCGAGAAAGTTTATACGTGGATAATTGAATTGTCGAATCCCGACACACGCGAAAATGCGTTGCTCGAACTGAGCAAGAAACGTGAGGTCGTGCCGGATCTGGCGCCGATGCTATGGCACTCGTTTGGCACTGCTGCCTCCCTTCTTCAAGAAATTATAAACATTTATCCGGCAATTAATCCGGCTACTCTCACCGCTTATCAGAGCAACAGAGTTTGCAACGCTCTCGCACTTTTGCAATGCGTCGCCAGTCATCCCGACACGCGATCAGCGTTTTTGCAGGTTAGCTCGATGACCGCTCGATTCCGTTAACCGCACCGTGACACCCGACGTACGTCTGAACAGACTCGATATGATCACTTTTTGTATTTCCACAGGCTCACGTTCCGCTGTTCCTTTACCCGTTTCTCCATACTGTCAGCAAAACAAGACCATTTGAGTATCTTAGACTTACGAGTCTTGGAGTCATAGGAGCGTTGGTAAAAACTGATGAGCAGGAAGTCATTACATTTTTGCTGACAACGGAGATTATACCTCTGTGTCTCAGAATAATGGAGAGCGGCTCGGAGCTGAGCAAGACCGTTGCTACGTTCATACTGCAGAAGATTCTTCTCGACGACAGCGGCTTGTCTTACATTTGTCAGACATACGACAGGTTCAGTCACGTCGCTATGATCCTTGGAAAGATGGTACTCTCTTTGGCAAAAGATCCTTCGGCAAGGCTACTCAAGCATGTTGTCCGATGTTATCTGAGGCTCTCCGACAATCCTCGGTAAGTCAACAAACTTGCTAGCGTTAGACAAAGCATTGGATAAACTTTTGCATATATTAATAATAATAACAAGAACGAAATTAATAATAATAATAATGTGGGATTATTTTGATTTTCTATGCAGAGCTCTACTGGCCCTTAGACAGTGTTTACCCGATCAGCTGAGAGATAACACCTTTGCGACTTGTCTACAAGAGGACAAGTCGACGAAACACTGGCTGAACCAGTTGTTGAAGAATCTCGAAACCGGACCTCAGCCGGGTCCGCCGACTCAACCGGGTCAGCCCGATCCGAGAACGATCGGCATGTCGCCGCTAACGTCGTAGAATCCGATGCCTTGTCACGTGGGTTTTCGGCTTAAAATGCTACCGTGATCTATCCGATGAGAGAATGGCTAAAAGTATGTCGCGGTGAGATGACGATTTTCCAGACTCGCGGAAACTCGTCATTGTTACGGTACTTAGGTATGTAAAGAAGGCTGTTTTGCCAACCATACACTTTTTTTTACATATATATATATGGCTCTTACAAGACACTTACGATATCTTAGCCGCATAATAATTCTATATAATTGAGCTAGATTAGTATTTTTGTGCTGTGGCGCGTTTGCGCTCGGGACATCGTCGAACGAAACACGCTTGAGCGCGCGTGTCTTTGTTTTACGTTGAAAAACCAATCTGAAAAACAGCTGTGGGCGCGCGCACAATCCCAAAGTCCAGAACCATCTTGTATATAAAACGGTTCGAACAATATATAAATACGAGAGAGAGACTATCGGTGATTTATAGAGAGTGTCACTTGTGTCAATACGTTTCGTTCGACACTTGTAAATAATTTTGTTAGGAAAGGTTTCTTTGATGGAACTTCGATCTATCTAGCCGATATGCTTTTCGTGAGCACGTTAAGACGACTACTGGGTCGGTAACAAAAACTGTAAATGAAAATTCTCTGCAAAAGGTTCTTTTTACGGTTAAACGACAAGAACGTCGACCTCAGTCAAGTAATCTTGCAGGGCAACGTTCTCGTCTTGGATCGGACGGTTAGCTCTGTCTCTCTCCTGAATTTCCGGTTCGTTCACAATGCTTCGCCAAACTCGCTGTAGATTCGTACGAGTAAGTCAATAACAATAAGTTTTAACCGAGGTTGGCCAATATGTGAGGCAACAAAACAATAGTATGCGTGTCTTGAATAAGAGAACGATATGTCGGTTAAAAGTAGCGGATAAGCTTTGAAAAAAATTCGTATGTTTGTCGATCTAGGATTATTATGTAACTTGTATTTTTTTTCCAGTATATCGGGCGGCACGTCGCTTTTTCATTTAAAGTAAAAAAAAAAAAATAGAATCTATTAGGCTGCTTCAGTTTGTTTTTAAGGAGTACAAAGAAACTAGGCGGTGAATCCAGGTCGGCTCGGTTTTCAAATCTCGGAATGTGTGCGTGTGTGTTTTTGCCTATGATATTCATTGTTACGAATGATTCTTGTTCAACTTCTGTTAATACATAGGCAGTCGGCTAGTCTTCAGGATAATCGCAACGAATCCACGTTATCCGAAATTTCGTAACCAACCATTCGTGTGCATACCGTTTTTCTCACTGCCTGTATTAAGTTAGAAACTACGTTCGTGAGAAATTTATCCAAGATAATTGATACACGAGCGACAAATGCGACAATATCGTTTTTTAACGGCGTTGAATATTTTTAAAAGTATGCCTGCTGTTAATCCTTCTTAATTTGTACAATACAATAGTAAGTCTCTTTACGATAATCGTTCCGGCCGTGGTGTTATGGTGTATTTCAACACACTCGCCGATCATGCGAATATCGGTTACTGAAAAATATGTGAAAGAAACGAGAAAAATACAGTTGGCACGTCGATAAGATAATTCCCGAGAGATGTTGATTCATTTTCGTTATCCTTCCCGACAGTAGTCCAGCCACAATGAGCTTTGCTGCATTCACGAAAATTGTTGGTCGGTTAACAAACAGATCTGTGTATGTAAATCGCATATTTTTAAAAATATTTTATTTATTTTATCCTAAATATCGAATTGTTCGTATAATCGAGTTAGCGTTGATTCGACGTTGCGTCCAACTCGATCTTCTCAGGTTCCGTTCGACTCTGAAATATTAGAAACGGGAGCATTTATACATCAGCATGAATAACTTAAGGGTGACGCCTCGGCCAGAAAACTGATTTTGTATGCCAACTCGGCCTCTCCCCCTCTTAAAGAAGGACAGTTGCGAGAGGATAAATACGTACTGATTTTCCGGCGCCTTTTCGAAACAAGAGACCGTGTACGACCGGCGTGTAAAGCCTCTTGTCGCTTGGCTTGTATTTGTTTGGACCGGTCATCCAAGAGACAAAGAGACCGACGAATATCGCCGTTAGGAAGCCCACCCACGTGTACCAAAGATAGGACACTCTGTACATAAAGAAGGGCTGTTCCCTGGAGAACGAGACAAATTAGATCGACGTCGTTTGCCCCCTCACCATTGTCACACAACAACGACAACAATAACAACAATTGCAATTATATTGAGGACGTACTTCATCGCGTCCTCGATTATGAGCGTCAAGTTCTTCGCCGTCTTCTGGAGTGCTTCAGAGCAGCCCTCGACCGACACAGGCTTCACTGGATAATGAATCGTACCGCTGGAAATAGCCGCCTGAGTACCGAGCGATATCCAAGCAACGAGATTGAGACTGACTAGAGCACCGACCAGAGCACCCTGAAACAGAGTCAAGGTTACTAATTAGTAACACACCGTAACTGGCAGATGGGGGAAAGCCTTAATTAGTATTTCAAGAAATTGCCGCCGGTAACTCTAATTGTCCTCCAATTATCGCTCGACTGCCACGGACCTCATTGTTTTCCATCTACCCTCTTCCCATTTACAATAGGACCGCGTTTATCCGAGGTAATGTGGGGACGTCATAATATAATGAGCGTCGCAGCGTGCAAAATTCGATTTTCCAGATTATTTGATTCCTTTTCGTTCACAAAGTGCACACACGACCGGGGATTTTTCCAGATATTTCAATACATTCTTAAGCTGATATGAAAATCGCGAATTTTTTTTAAACGAAAACAAAGCTCGCATTATGAGAAGGCAAAGAGAAACGATTTTCATTATTTCCGTGAAGACTTTTCATTACCCCCAAGCATAGAGCCGGTTGTTTCGTGGCTATTAAAAAAAGGAAAAAAATAATGAGGAAAAAAAAACACCCGTCTAACGCAGAGAATCGTGAGGCGAGGATATTTTTTTACATTCGTCGGATGTTTCTCTTAGCTTTATAGGTGCTTATTCTTACCGTGGAGTTGGCGTAGGGGAAGAACATTCCGAGGGTGAAAATTCCAAGCAGCGGCCCGGCAGTTATGCCCGAGAGACTTTTGCCAGCCTGAAGTAAAAATAAAACAACAACAACAATAACAAAAAGCCACTTGCTTACATAATCGCGAATAGAATGAAAACAATTTAGTCCCAGGGGGTACCTGAATGAGACCGCTGAGTTTTTCAACGAGAAAAACAAGTCCGACGCAGATGATTCCGATAACCACTACGGTGAGTTTCATAATCCTGCTGGCTCCTACCGGTGACATTGGCTTCTTCAGCAGCGGTTTTATCATGTCCTCGTAAATAACACCGGACATAGAATTCAACCCCGTCGACATCGTGCTTTGAGGAAAGAAAACATATTTTTTTCAGTCAAAGCAATCTCTCCTTTCTCATTTTCTCTCCCGATGTTTCGATATCGATAATTATAGATTGTGTGGGAAAGGGTCGTTATTTTTAAAACGGACACAGGCTCGAGTGGCGTGGAGTTTCCATTCCCGAGAAGCATGGTTTATTGGCATCGGTGGAAGGCTTTCTACTGGGTCCGGAGCCGCGCTCGCGCGTCATTACCGAAGTGCACCCGTTGGCACTGCAAATATTATTATGCCCGTAATTTCCCTGAGAGCCAAGTCGAAAAAAAACATGTTTACGATTCGTCGCGGTCATAACGGCGCGCAAAAAAATATCCACTCGGCCCGAGCCGATCCATCGATCGCAGTGATGCATCTCCGATTGCAAGCGCACAAATGCATCACCCCATTTTTCGGACAGTTTGTTTTGTTTGTTTACGGTTACCTCAGAGCCGCGCTGAACACTCCCGACACGAATAGACCCGGAAGTCCCGGTATCGATTGTGCCATCTCCATCACGTAGAACGGTAGCAGCTGGTCCGGTTTGCGAATTTGCTACGATAGAAATAAACAGACACGTGGACACGGGGTTGAATT
Organism: Ichneumon xanthorius; assembly: GCA_917499995.1. Taxonomy (NCBI): domain Eukaryota; kingdom Metazoa; phylum Arthropoda; class Insecta; order Hymenoptera; family Ichneumonidae; genus Ichneumon; species Ichneumon xanthorius. Next base: position 17,435,178 of record OU824205.1, on the reverse strand, counting down.
TTTTTTATGTCGTTCCTTCGCTCACCTTTGTACTAACGGGATCGCAGTCGTGGAAGGCTGCGAATATAACGATCCCCGTGTAACAACTGAGGGAAACTATCGACACGATTCCAACAGCCATTATCATTATAGTTCTGAAATTTTAGAGAAAAATTATTCTATTGACATTCGTAAAATAACTTCGAGCAGGAACACAGAGACATTGATAATTACATCATTTCGTTTAGTTTATATTATCACTTTTTTTGGTAAAAAAAAATACTGTATCGAAAATCCCCCTGCGTTTGATTGTTCGCACCAGTGTTCCGATCATGGGGAACGATTCCCAGATACGAAAAAAAAAAATTGTAGAAGTTTCATTTTTTTTTTGTTCTGAATAATATTGCAAAGAAAATATTTGCTACGTTTAACAAATGGAACTCCACCCGCAACTGTTTATATTCCGATCACCGTTACGAATCATAAATCGTGCCCTCCTGCGCCCCCAAAAGAGTGCCGGGGACTGCCCTGACTGCGGCAAGTAGTACAGTCCGGTTATGATCAGACATCAACTCCGATACGAAAATTTGCCTAACGACGTGGAGATTGATCGGGTGGCTCGTCCCGGGCGGTGCGCAACGGATGATTAATAACTCGACGAATTTATATCTTCGTGGCTTTTCACGCGATGGAACCCTTGATTAAAGAAAAACTTCGGCGCGGCCCCACTTACATATTGGATTTTCTCAGGTTCGGCATGGCCAGGCATCTCTGAACCATAGCTTGGTTCACCGAGCACGTTGCAAGCCAGTTCAAGTAATTACCAACGACCACTCCCCAGAATGTGTGCCTCACTGTTGGATCGGGATTCATACTGCACACCGATGAAATAACAATAAGTTTTCCTTCGGTGATTCCTCGAAGCTCAAAACTTCGTTACAATATCGTAGAATTTTTTTTTCTACGATATTTTAACGACGTAAAGAAATAACAATAAATCCAATCAATACTTGAAAAACTCGATTCTTCCGGTTACCACGTTCCTTCTCCACACTTCGGCTACACCGCCGACTCCGGCAGTTCCGAGAATCGCGACTGTTATGACTCCGCCGAACATAACAACGGTCTGTATCGTGTCCGTCCAAACGACGGCTTTAAGTCCACCCTGCATAGCAGAATTTTTGTTACCAGTATCGTGACAAAATTAAGATTTGTATTGAGTTAGCATTTTTTTTTTCAATTGCAGTTAAAATTAAAATTGAATAAAGAAATTGCGTTGTTAATAAGTTTCAATTTTTTTTTACCAAGGTCGTGTAGAATATGCAGACCGCACAGACGAGCGGGGCTACAATGTGGAGATTGATACCGGTGACTTGATTGAACGCTAGCGCCGGTACGTATACGACGAGCGGTATGTAAAGTAGCTGAAATTTCAAATCGCATAAAATTAAGCTCCAACGTGTCGCGTTGCAATTGTTGCCCCCCGGGGAGTAGACAGCGAACGGAACAATCGAGTTGCAAGGAGTGTGGGTGTAGGCGGTGAGACTGAATGATCGACCTGATAAGTAAGCGAGACACGCCGGTGCGTCAACCTCTCGTTACCGAGTGGTAACTTATCCCTTATTGCCAAGGACGCTTTCGGCTAAACGACTAATTATTTTCGAGACTCACCATTTTTATTAGGAAAATTACCGAGCCCAGAAGTCTCACATAGTGGTTGAATCGTAGTTCCAGATACTGGGGAATAAAGTGGATACGTGGTAGTGTAATAAATAATTTTTTTTTTAACTATCGCTTAGTAGGTTTTGCGATGTACCTCGTACGAAGAAGTTATCTGAAGTCCATAGAAAACCGGCAGATATACGACCGACATGGTGAGGGAGACGCACAGATCGGCAATCACGACGATCCAAAATTGCGTCCCGTAAACGTACATCTCGGCCGGTAGTCCGAGAATAGCGATGCCGGAAATGTAACTAAAGTGAACATCATTGTAAATATCTCCATTTGCGAATGGAAATTAAAGAAAATTGCAGAAAGGTGACAGACGGATAGATTAAAACTTAAATTTCTATACGCAGAGCTATCGTCGATCGACTCTCACCTTGCTATCAAAGACATACTGATAGGAAATATAGACATATTCTGTCCTCCGACGAGATACTCGCGCACAGCATCTGGGTTTTTCCTCGCTCTCCACGCATGATAAACACCGACGATCGCCGATACACCCAGCATACCCACAAAGACGATACAGTCGATAAGATCGAACGATCGCTTTTCCATTTCCGCGTCCATCGTTCCAAATAAATATATATTGCAACCTGGAGGTCTGCGGGAAGGTAAAGAAAGACGTAAATATCCTTTAGGAGAACACAATAGAGATCAAGGGACTTCCGAATGAACGATGCACTTTTATTTCCTTTCACCGGACGGGCTCGGTGCGTCGCACCGTATTTTTATTGCACCAGTGGATACAAAACGAGAATGAGATAAGAAGACGCGAAGGGAACGAACGACAGTTCGTATCTGTTACGGCTCTTCTCGTCGCGGAAAGTACAGACGCTACGAACTGAGCACCGAGCGGTCGATTGAATAATTGCAAATTCTCTTGGTCCCCCTACCACAGAGCGGCTCGAGAGTCAATGTGTAATCCGCGTAACGTGCAATTGTTTGAAATTGTCTCGTGTACACGGAGAGAGGGAGAGACGCGATGTACCAGATCACAGTAAGCCAGAAGTAGCTAGCCCACCTTCTTTATAAATTAACCCAGGGTTCGTTCTTTTTATTTATTTTTTTTTCCTTTTTGCTTCCTCATAGAGGAAACTTTGTTTTCATGAATGAAAAGAAATGTTCGAGAATTGAGGGGAAACCAGACATCCGCAGGACTGTCAACGCGAAAAGGGATTTAATGTGGACCAAGAAACTTTTAATCACCACTAGAATTGTTCTCGAGTTTTCTGAATTCTCTACTTTCCTCATTTCTTCTTTCGTTCCTATCTTTTTGCTTGTTTTTCCATGCCTCGCTATTTCGTGCAAGAGCTGCAGTCCTCTTCAAGAAAGACCAACCGGCAAGCTCACTCGAAGAAATTTCAAGTTTGGACAATCCTAAGGTAGGGGAGACCGGGGCAAGATGGGCCCCCTAAGCAAGTAATGCAGCTACAACGCTGCCGAAAGCATACTTTATTGTTTGTCATCCAACAATTATATTTTCACAGTTAAATTGATCATTTTTTTAACCTCTGCCTGTACTAGGGCTATACAGATAGGCCGTCTTAGGCGGCTAAAATATCTTATCCGGCTCATGGATTTTACAGTTTGGCCGGCCAAGCCGTCTGAGCCGGCCAAGCTATTTTAGCCGGCTAAGTGCACAAAATTGAGCCCCTTAATGTCGCATCGTACTTTAGGCCAAAAACACCGGCGGATTCATGTTTAGCGCTCAAAAATACGTCGGAATACGTGGCAGTTCATTTTTTAAAAAGAAAAAAAGATTCGTCCAAAAATTGCAAGGCTATATTAGCTTAGCCGGCTAATATAGCTTGGCCGGCTAAAACGGATTAGCCGGCTAAAATAGTTTAGCTGGCTAAACTATGAAATCCATTAGCCGGATACGCCCCGCATCAGCCTGATTTTTCGCTGGCCCATCTCGCCCCGGGGGCCCATCTCGCCCCGGTCCCCTCTACCCCTTCATTCAGCGCCCGACGCGAGGACTTAGTTTTATACTCCACAATAGCGTTGCCGGGATTGCGCGGGGCTTCATGAATATATCCTCGGCGAGGTGGCTATATACGAACATGCAACGCTGGAAATAGGTAGAGACTGAATGGAACCGACGAGGGGAACGAGGTAAGAAACTTCACTCCGACGCTTTTTCCATCCTGCACTCTCCTGTGCTTTCTTCTCGCATTGTGTACTCTCGTGTCCCTTCCGTTTTCGTTGAGGATTATTCTCTGGGAAAACAGCCTGGAAGATACTCTCAGCCACTCGGCAAAGAGAGTCGATTTATACTTGAAAAGAAAAAGAAGGTGGATCGTCGATTCAGAGTTTGTTCACTCGTGTATTTAATTTTCCGGATGAATTACAACGTCATTCGGAATCACATTACATTTTTTTCGATTAACTTTCTTACCAACTTTTCGCGGAACAAAAAATAATGGTCAAATGAAATGGAGGACTAAAGAGCGGATGAAGTTTCGCGCTTGTACATCGCATTCTTCATGCTGTACTGTGCGCCCTGCGTTCTTCCGGACCTTCGAGCACCGATGGAAAGTGTCCTTTCAAAGTATTTCACTCCGCGTGTCGGAAACTTCATTCTCCGGTTAACGACGGATGCGGAGTTTTCCGCAACTCCGTCGTCGCCCCCGTTCTTGCCTCGTCGGCGAAGGTTCTTGCCTCGTCTCCGTTGTGTCGGCCTTTCAGAGACAAGTGGAAACTTTATCAGCACGACGGAAGCGAACGAGGAACTTCTCTGCCGGAAAGACATGTATAACTTGTACCAAGGTGAAAAAAAAATCATCGTTTATGTAGAGGACATTGTAATTGGTTTACGTTATGGAATATAAACCCTTGTGACATGGGATTGTGGGAGGGTGGGGCAAAACGGACCCATGTGTCCTCCATTCGAGACCAGACTTTTCGTCCATGCATGAACTGCGAAAAAAATTTATACAACTGGTTCGCTTTGCCCCCACTCGTCCCAACTCGTAGCGAATATGATTTCGGGGAAAGAATTCTCGCTTCAGCGGCGCGTGAGGCGCAAGATGCTGCCTCAAGATTAATATACACTCATAGTAAACGTATCTCTCCGACAGAGCGTTGGACAATATATATCTGTATGTGAAATATCTTGAACTAGTTGCCTTCGTCGAGCTTACGGTCCGTACATAACTTAAACCTTTTTCGCTTCCTGCTCGGACCCTCGTGAAATATGAAAGGCATCCGGCTACGAAAGGTACTCGGTGCGTAACACCGCATCTGTGTGTGCTGTCGGCAGTGGAAATCGCATGTTCTCCCCGACAGAACATCGGATGCTGTAAAAATCGTAAATTATAGAATGTTACATTAGGAAAGCTGCGAGCGACCTCGCGCAACTCCGCTGCGGGCGAGAGGGGGGGGGGGCGCACCTTGATGCACACATTAAGGTAAAAGGCCCAGTTTATGACACTTCTACGCAGCTCTCTCACTTTAAGCGTATGAAATCATAAGGATAAACAAGGAGGACCAAATGTCGCAGTTTGTGACCCTCGAACGCGCGCTACCCATTGGCTGCATATCAAATGGTGGGGGGAGTCGACTATGCTAGAGGTACCCCTGTCACAAACTGGGACAGTGTCACAAACTGGGCCGTTTACCGTAACAGCTTTGCCTTAATGCGAGGATTGCGGATAATACTATATAACTCGTTGCCGTCACCATTTCCATTGTTGGGAGGGTTGAAAAAAAAAACCGTTGGTACGAAGATCTGACTAATTTTCCACGCGGGGATTCCCCGAAGTGTAAAGCTGTAATCTAATTGCCACAGTCTTTAATCCCAGATCTCAGATATCAACCAGTAGAATTGCCTCGGCGCCGTAGCCATCCATCGGGCTGTGCTTAGACGCAAAGTTTTGCTCGAATCCGCTTAGCAGCTCCATTAAAGACACCTTTGAGCGCACGGACCGGAGCCGGTCGAGGAAAGCTCTGGGTAGGAATATCGAAGGAACGGCAGCGGCATGGCGAACCTTCCGGCTTCTCTCGTGCACGAGACTTCCGGTTTAATCGCGATTGAATCTACGCGCGATCATTAATCACATTAAGGGGATGCGAAACATCTTACCTACCGTCCGAGCCAGGCTCAGTCTTTTTGTTTCAACAGCTTCCCCAAAATTTACAGACAGCAATTGGAAATCCGAAAGGGTGTAATCGAGTTTACTTTGATTTTTTTTTTTTTTTTTATATTAAAAAATGCCTTCGAATTGTTCTCGTCAAATAGTTCTCATCGGACGGGAGAATGGCTTGAGGTTTCGTCTGGAAATTAAATTTCGCTAACTCGGAAATTTGCTCCGGGAAGCAGAGGCTCACCGGTGGGACTCCCGAGAGCGCCAATGCAAATGCATTTGATCTATGGCGGAGCCGTGGTCCCTGTGCAGCTCGAATGTTGCCGCTGGCGTTGCCGGTGGTGAAGCCATAATCGGATTTCGCCGGGTTGCGCGTTTGCGGCACATGCGAGCCATCCGCGTATACGCGATCGAGAACGGGACGCGAGGAACCCATGAATTTCGGATAAACAATAACTCGGAGAATTTCCGATAACGAATGTGACAGGGCTCTCGCTCGTGGATGCATGCGGGTTCGCAGGGTAGTAGAGACGACCGGGCACACGTTCAACCGGGCCTTGTTGTTCGAACTCTCGAATTTCCCAACTTTTCCTGCACGATCGAACCAAACTGATCGAATCCGCTACAATCAAGAACAACGATGTTATTAGCGCAGGCAATGATGTCATCAAACTCGTCCGGAAAAGCGCCGAGGGAGCTTTTCCGGAGCTCCGGAAAAGCAGAGGAGGGCGGGGCAATACGGACCAGTGTCCGCCGTTCGAGATAAGAATTTTATTTTTTAGGAACACCGAAAAAGATCGGAAAATTGCTCAGAGTAGTCCATTATGCCCCACTTTCCGATACGCGCTGTATGCACGCGTATGAAGTTCGATTGAGGTCGAGAAACCTTCCTCCCTCCTCCCACTCAAATATTGTTCCTACTGACCCAATCAGTAGAAGAGCGATTGCAACGCTGGGCGATGATGTTGGCCCCTGTGCACTTGTATTTTTATGACTCACTGGTCACTATATTAGAGGCAGAGACGTCTACTTACTGCGTTGATATCGTCGACCTAATCACTCCCAATGCTGGACCCCTACCAGGCCGTCCGCCTCACTGATACCTTATTGTAGGGCTCATTCGTAGCTTCCTCCTTCTACTATAATCGATGGCTCACACTTTCTTCTTCCTCTCTTCAATTAATCCCACTATGCTTTTTCTTCATCCACGGCGTAGATTGACCCACTTCCGAATGTTGCCAGCAGCATCGGTCGACGCACGTTGAACCAAAAAAAAGAAATAACACACGACGAATATAACATTCAAACGTTATTTTTTTTACGGCTCGTGCGATGGGAATGGGTGGGATGAACCATTGGTCGTATCGACCATTTAATCGGTCGGTCTAACCGACTGATTGGTTTCCAAGTAACCGGTTCGTTGACCCAATCGATAAATTTGTTGGCCCATTTATCTGGCTTCGGTCACACGGAGAAGCTGACTGGAGGTGGCAACTTCTTTCTTATGTCTATAGATAGTATTTTCAATAAGACCGATGCCATCCGTGAGAACAAAAATACAGTATGAAAATCGAATATCCGGACAGAGAATAACCGAAGGTCCCGAACTCTTTGGAATTCGCGTAACCGAACCGTCGCGGATCTATGAATAATGCATCTGTCGGAGCGAGACTGAGACGCTTTTTCACCGAGGCCAGCCCCGCGAAAGAGGCGGGTGGCCGCACGAGGTTTTCTTCCATGGGGAAAACTTCTTGCTTCGACGACTCCCAGATGATCGTTTTGAATTGTGAAAGCTCGGACGAATTTTCCTCGCTGGTTGCAGGGTTCGCCGCGCATTACACGCTATATACTCGTCGCGAAACGGGTCTCTCTTTCTCCCTGTGTACTTTCGCGGCGCGAGCGAACCGAGAAAGTCCCCCGAGCGGAAATTAATCTCCCTTTGTTCTCATTACATTCCTCTTCGTTTGTACTTTGCGGTTATAAATTTCATTTCGTTGCTCGCGTTGTTCATCGATCCCTTTAACGTTCCGCACACGCTATGTCTACGACGATTAAACGAATTTGGACAAAAAAGTTATTAGTCCAGTTGCCCGGCCGCGCCGGCGAAAGTGCCAGCGGCACATGAGCCTCGAGAGATTTTCAACAGAGAGGCACCTCAGACAGATGATGATAAAAAAAAGAAAGCGTTGCAGCAAAGATTCCCGACGCCCTGGGCAAAAATAATTTCCTTCGTCCGCAAACTTTGTTTGCCTCCTTTTCGCAATATTCTCTCGGTTAAGGTGGAATCTGTATATAGAGCAAGGGGGATGGTGAAACTGGTAGCAATAAAGTTTCTTAACATTTCGCAAAGTACATATCGCACTGAACCATGAAACGATCCACGACTGTTTCATGGGTGCCGCGAGAGGGAGAAAGAGAGATGGACTGAAACATTTTTATAGCCGACGGGGGTTGGGCGGCGGGGAGTGGGGGGGGGGGGGGGTAAATAGGATGTGATGAAATTCTGAGAGATCGGAAACGCCTGCACGTTTCGAGGGTCCGCCTGGAGCACAAGAGGCAGCAACTAAACCGGCCAAGGATACCCTCGGGTCTCGAGCAATTTCAGAATGTTCCAAAATGAAATTTGCCAAGCACCCGATATACGTGTACGTAGAGCGGAGTTCCCGCGACGTCGGACAAACGTGCATCTGTAATGGCATGTAACAAGAGTGCCGCGAGGTATAAAGGTGCCCGCTGGCAACCTCGAGCCAAGCTTCCAACCGGTATGTGGGAGCTGAATATTGCATGGGCGATGAGCGAACATGAGACCGGATGAGATAAACATGAGACACGGTTTCCCTCGACAAACTTTAACGCTCGATAGCCGATGATAGTTGGATTATTCGCGTGGCATCTGGCCGGCAATTTATCGATTCGCAATTGTTATGAATTCTTGAGATGGGAACAGCGGGACAGAACGGAGTATTTTTGTCAATTCTCTTTCGGGACATAAAAGCACGGCTTCCCGCTCCCTGTTTTTACTTAAAATAGAACTCGAATGTTTCTTCATTCATAGGGGACTTAAAATCGATGCGAATCGTACATTCGTTCTGAACGACGCGATACTGAGAGCAAGAAATAGTTGGCTTAAACAAGAGTCACGATGACATAAGTCTGAAGCTGTTATTTGACTGATGCAAATAAATAATTGTTTTATTAAACGATTATTTGCTTCAATCGGTTCAACCAATCATTTTTGTTTGCCAGCCAAATAATACCTTCGAACGTCATCGCGTCTTGGTTAATCCAACCATTTATTTTTCTCAGTGGATGGAACGATTCCGACGAGCGAGAAAATTTTCCATTTCTCAATATATCCGCCACGTAAACCAGCTCGAGATTCGTAGACTGGCATGCCGGTACATAAAGTTTGACTGGTGTCTCTTGCAGTATCCGCCTTCACTGCTCCCCCTCTCCCCCCCCCCCCCCCCCTCCCCTCGGGACAATCCTTGTCCGACGGATGCTTTCATAATTTAAACTTCTTCAAGCTTCACAAAACGTCTTCGTTCGCGCGAGTTAAAAGTGGTCGTCCTGCGCAAAACGGGGAAGTTTTATAATGCGATTACAGACACTGCTGAGAGAAAGAAGCAGTTTTCTGGGGAGCTGGGAAAGGAAGAGTTCGTAAACTCTTCGACTGCCCTGGACCCCTCAAGGAGAAAGGCAACTTTGATCGAATCCCTAACGCTCTTTTGCCCTCGATGAAATTTTAACGGACGAGAAACACCCCCTCCCTTCCTGCAACCACCCTTCGAGGGACGTTGATCTTCAAGCGTTTTTTTGTCTTTTGCCAAGCCTAGCGTAAAATTTATATCTGCATTTGATAAAGGGGTCATTGCAGTCGGTGCTACCGAAAAAGATTCAGTGAATTGATCGGACCCTTTTAAATTATCGTCTATATGTCAGTACGGACGATTTGTCTAGGCCTTGTGCTCGCGGTCTGGAGGAGGGCGAGGCTCCGTAACATCATTTCCTGCGATACGAAGAGTCTATAAGAGTCCGCGAGGAGAAAAGGGAAAGAGATATTGGGGAAGGGAATGAGGAAGGAAGTGATTGCCTTGACGTCAAGCGCGTTCTCGACAGGTACCATCGATCATTCACTAGATTCTCGGACTATCGATAATTCAAATATACACATAATAAGACAGGGCTTTCCATAAAAATAATTATATCAGTGTTCGATCGGGTGTGGAGAGTTCCCGGGGGCGCCGGAGATCGTTTTCGGATGCCCGCGAAAGCTTCGACGGCCGTGACTCGGCTGTTGGGTGAAGGACGGTGAAGCGGATAAAGAAATTTCGTCTATAGTGATTTTAAATAGGGAATAGCGGGGCAAGACAAAAGCCCGGAGTAATATCGATAATTTTTAACGAATTTTTTGTTGAGCTGGTCCGTTTTGGCCCGCTCTCACCCTACACGAGGCGATAGACTCCTTTATGTATGTATTTTTACGACCACCTACGAAATACGGTATTATCGCGTCGGCCGATAGAGCAAAGATATTCGTGGAAAGGTCGCGGGTCGAAGCGTCATCGCAGCGGTTTAACATGATCGGAAGTGGGATCGAGGAAATCGGCGGGAATATAGGGGCGGACGAAGGAAGAAGGTCTCGCGGAACGCGTACAGGGGCGCGTGGTGGCAAAACGGACCCCACTTTCGGGATGAGAATTTTAACTTTTTACGTCCAGAAAAATTGGTAAGAAAATGATCCGTTTTGCCCCGGGATTCCATTTTATCCCGATCTCACGTGTAATATACTGCGAATGGGCGGGGTGCAGGCGGGCAAAGAGCGGAGAGGCCGAGATCTCGTTTGCGTCGATGATCCCCCCGTAATCTCGAGAGTAGCGTCAAGAACGAATTATCTCCGCGTGCCATCCGTGCTGAGCGCACTGATGACGCTAGGTAATACAGATAGTATACGAAACTAATATACCCCGATAACCGGATGTCTGCGAGTGTTCGCTGGTCG